>JAKVDI010000011.1:0-600000 GCA_022836835.1 Pythium insidiosum
AGACCGTCACAAGGGGCACGTCGTCGTCAGCACCAATGCTACGGAGCGCGTATCAGCTGTCCCATCAAGCGCACAAGACAAGGAAGACGGCGAGATAGCGACGGATGACGATGACAACAATGACCCCCTCAGCAAGGAAGTCGTAGAGAAGGACGAAGACAGTGACGACGATAAAGATGGTGATGGAGGGACTTCTTTTTGGAATGCGGAAGCCGCTGAGGCAGCAGTGCTCAACAAGGAGGACGAACCTGTTAAAGGAACCTACGAGAAGAGCGCCAGGACCTACACACTCATTCAGCTGACGTCCGCTCGACAACCAACGAGATCCGGGACTGATTCTCAAGAGACGAACGTACACGAGTCGGACGGGGATGAAGAAGTGCAAATCATCGAGCCGGATGAAACAGCGCCCGACAATAGCCAATTCCTGCTACCCGATGTCGAGATGAAGCTGCATGATACTCTAGAGAATAGCCTTCCCCAACACCTCGCGTCAGGATCACTCCTACGGCTGGCGGTGTATCGCGCGCTCACAGCGTATCGACAGATGCAGGCACGTCCGAATGATGCGTTCAAGCGGACTTGCGGCAAGAACGCTCTACCGAAGTTTCGAATGCCGGTAGGACGAGAGATCCTGTTCGTTCTGCCATTGCTCAATCCGAAAGCGGTGAACTTGCGATTGTGGTTCCTGATGAGTCTGGGTGTGAGGAAAAGAGTTGCGTGGACACCGGAAAACGATGTGGATTACGAGGACGGGTCATCGTATGGACAGTGTCAAGGACAAGACTGCTGCATGAGATACAACATGCTTGGCACAAGCTACAAGCCTGAGATAAGCTGCCCCCATTGGGATTATTTGATGAAGCAAGAAGTCTACTTGAACAAGCAGCCGACTGTGGAGCAGTACCGTCTCGTTATGGCTCTGAGCTGCCACAAAGAGATGCTGTTAGCCATTGAAACGGACTCCCCGAGTCGACGATTGAACGTGAAGCCTCAGCATCTGTACATCCAAGCGGGAGGCTTGACCTTATCGTGTCTGACGAAATGGGAGCGATTCGGCTTGCCGACGTACTTTCGATTCGCTCTCACGACCAAGTCGGCAATCGTTGTTCGAGACAGTGGAGTCGTCGCAGAGAAAGGACCTGATGGGAGGATGAGGAGTGCGTCATCGGCGAACTTGCAGGCCTACGAGTACGGTGAGATCTGGTTTGGAGATGGCAAGACGAAGTACAAGGCGGTATCAGTGTACTCATATGGATGGATTCTGATCACCAATGCACCGTCGTCTGTCATTTTCGAGGAATCGACAGTATGGTGGCAGCCACAGGTCGGATTATTGAATTACGTGCGTCGATACTCAGCGGTTGAACGGTGTCAAAAGTTCTCGATCACCCGCATGTTGATGGAACGCGAGACAGGACTGCGATCTAAGCCACGACAGATACTGCGGAAGTTCACGGAGTCGGCAGCCTGGGCACGTACGAAGAAGAGTTTGGATCCGCGACAGTTTACAGCGTTTGAGCAGTCGGTGTCCAATTGGGGAATCAATCTGCTCCGAGGTCCAGCTGGGTGTGGGAAGACAAGCGTGATTGTCGCCATCACAACGTTTCTCGTCAACCATGTCGATTATGAGCGTGTTGTGTTGGTCTCTGAAACGAACGCTGCAATTGACGAGGATTTGCGACGAATTGTTGACGAGAAGTTGATCGCCCCTGATCTGATCGTTCGCCTGGGAGATGTCTCACGAGATATGAAGGACTATCGAGAGTTCTATCTGAATCATCGGATTGACGAGTTTATCGCAGAACACAAGCCGAGGTATGCAACGAACAAGGAAATGAAGGATCTGCGGGAGTTGGTGGACAAGAAACGGAACGAATGGCTTGGACACGCGAGGTTGATCATCTCCACTCTGTCAATATTGGGTCGAGAAGAGTTCAAAGATATGGTGATTCACACTGTGATCGTAGATGAAGCTGCACAGACAGTGGAAGCCGCAGTTCTTCAGGGAATACGCTATCAGACGCACTCGATCATCGCGATGGGAGATCCAGATCAGCTTCCAGGCTTCACGAATTTGCCGGAGGACATTAAAGAACGTTACGCACCTGGTGGCAAGCCGCATGGGATGACGTGGTCGCTGTTGCATGCGATACCACATGAGCAAGGACAGTTCACAGGAGTTACTGTCAGTTCACAGTATCGATGTCATGCGCAGATTGGACGAGTGTTGCAGATTTTCTATGGCTATCCATTAACTCACTTAGCGCGCGAATCGCCCGATTACCTGGAAGACATGCGAGTACCTGGAGCTCGGACGCTGGTGATGGGAGACAGGAGAATGGCGTTCATCAGTTGTGAAGAGAGCAGAACTGGACAACAAGCATTGGATAGAGATCTCATGGATCGATCGAATCGCACGAACTACGTGGAAGTCTGGGTGGTCAATGAGTTATTGCTACGGATTGCACATGCGTTGCGAATGAGACGAGATCCGCCAATTCGATGCGACGTGATTGTGATTTCCCCGTATCATGAGCAGTTGGCACGTGTTCGAGAGTCATTTCGATGGACAGGCAAGCATTGGGAAACGCGCGTAGACACTCTGGCAGCAACAGTGGACTCTAGTCAAGGTAGAGAGAGGCGCATTGACATTGTCACCTTCGCGCGATGTGATGGTTCGCTTGGTTTTCTCGAGGATTGTGATCCCAGACTATTGGTGTCAGTATCGAGAGGGCGCGACTACTTGTTTGTGCTTGCACATCGACCAACGTTCGAGAATGAGGCCACGTGGAAGAGCTTGTACGCTGCGGTGGAGGATGAGAGAGCACACATGGTGGTGTGCCCCATTAACGCTGCGGAAGCAAATACGGCGTTTATGGACGTCAGATACCTTCGTGAGATCAGCGCGTCACGTTAAGATGAGGAACCGACTGGTGGCATGAAGAGTTGACGTCGCGTGCGGCAGAACGGGTGTGCTTGGTTTGCGTGGACCTGCGCAAGGGGCGGATGTGATGGAGTGAATGGATTTTCATGCTTGACTCCCGAAGCAGTCACTTGAACAGTGTCAAGGTGCGAATCTAGTGTCAAGTGTGGAGGAGCCAAGTGGAAGAGGTGCAGTGCGCACTTATGGAAGGATCTTTGCGTGTCAGGGTAGTTTGGTATTTTTCAGATACTCTAAGTTTAGATCGTTTATTTTCAAGGGGGCAATAAACGCGCCCCCCGAGAGTGACTGTTCCCAACAGTCACTCAATCAGGACAGAGAGAAAACAACCATAACTCCTCAATTTACCACGTACCACACAAGTCTCCTAGTTTCAACTACAACAAGCCTCGGGGAGTTCTCACTATAGTGAAAACAAGTGAGTGAGGCGTAATTTGAGCAGTGTCAAGGTACAACTTGAACAGTGTCAAACACTACAAGCTATACTGGCTTGAACAGTGTCAAGGACTACAATCTCACAGTTCCGCAAAGGACCCACCGCGCCTAAGGAACCTTCAGTGTCACTCTGTGTGTGAGGCGCAGAGAAGGGTCGGTCTCAGAGTTTCTGAGCTTCGATTCAAACAACTTGGAGATTCACACAAAAAGCTTTGATCAAGGGAATTGTTGCTCGACGTACGACGACTTGCGTGAAGATCGCAAGGATTTTCAGTCGCTACACGACAGACAGCTCTCGACCGAGCGGCAGCACGGTTTCGAGACACAAGAACAAACGCGGACCAGGAGATGTTCCAAGCTGCGTTGGCGACGTATCGTGAGTGTGTCGAGCACTCCCGCAACTACAACCAAGACAGCGCGTTCGACTTCCAAGCAGCCAACGCCGAGAAGTCGACCAAGTTCTTCTTCCGTCCGATCGACGCGTCGCTCAATCGAGTCAGCATCGAGGAAGTGCGCATGTCCGACGGATCAACCTCGCGTAATCCTGCGGACATCTCGACGGTGTTCCGCGATCACTGGGGTTCGATCATGGGCGATCCCGCCTCCAGTGGCGGTCGACCGCCTCCACCAGACCCAAACAAGATGGCGCAACTACTGGAAGCTATCACTGCTCGTCTCGACCCGACAGAGACCGAGCTGCTCAACGCTCCGATCACTGGTATCGAGTTTGCAGCCGCGCTCAAGAAGATGAAGTCGACGTCGGCGCCCGGAATGGACGGGCTCACGGCTGCGTTCTACAAGGTCGCACCTGACGTCTTCGGCGAGTGCCTCGAGCTAGTGTTCTACCATCAACTCGGCCGCGGAGAGATGCTCAAGTCCCAACGCAAGTCCGCCATCTGCTTGCTGCACAAGAAGGGTTCTCGCGCGGAAGCTGGGAACTACCGCCCGATTGCGCTTATCGGTGTGGATGTGAAGGCGCTGTCCAAGGTTCTCACAGCTCGGCTGCAGATGTTCCTGCCCAAGCTCATCAACGCTGCGCAGAAGGCGTTCATGAAGGGTCGGTCGATCCACCACCACATCCGGTTCCTCGCTGATCTCCAAGACCTGGTGACGGCAACGGATGACGACGCGTTTGCTACGTTCCTCGACTTTGAGAAGGCCTACGATCGTGTCAACTGGGACTACCTCTTCCAAGTCCTCGACCGCATGGGGTGCGGTGGTGCGTTCTCGACATGGATTCGGCTCCTCTATACACGACCGCAAGCCCGCCTGCTGCTCAACGGCCACGTCCAAGAAGCCATCGAGCCGACTCGCGGTGTGAAGCAGGGTGACCCCTTGTCGGCTTTGTTGTTTCTGCTTGTCATCGAGCCGCTCGGTAACCTCCTGCGGCAACACGAAGAACACGGGGTGTGTCTGTCCGAGAGTCTGACGGTCACAAGTTTGTTCTTCGCGGACGATTCGACACTCCTCTCCGGCTCTGTCAGTAGCATGGCAGCGCAGTTCGAGCTCGTCCAGCTCTACTGTGATGGGTCCGGCGCCAAGCTCAACCTGAACAAGTGCGTCGTGCTGCCACTTCATCGTCGTCGACATGTAACCCAGCTCGGCGCCGTGCGCGTACTCGAGAGAGGGGAGGCGGTCAAGTACCTCGGCATCCCGTTTGGCCAAGCATCGGTCGTGCAGGCTCTCCTGGATGACCTCGACCGCAAGTTCTACGAAGGTTTTAAGCTGTGGTTCCGACGCGCGCGTACACTCCAAGGTCGGCTCTTGATAGCGCAGACCATGGTGTTGTCGCGCTTGTGGCACTACACCATGCACGTCCCAGTCCCAGCACCGATGGTACGACGATGGCAGGCGACGCTGCATCGGTTTGTGCTCAGTCGTCGCTATGAGCGCGACGCTCGACACGTCCAGCTCATCTCTTCGGCGTTCATCGCTCAGCCTCGCAGTGTGGGTGGCCTTCAAGTTCCCAGTATCGACGCAGCGATCAAGCGACAGATGTTGTCACTCGTGCTTCAGTTCATTCGTGAGTCTGATGCATCGGTGTGCAACTGGACGTCAGCTGGTCATCGCGTACTCGAGCTGGTGCTTCCTCGTTGGGGTCCTCGTCAAGCGTTCGACTTCCTCACCGTCAACCCGAAGCGACACGGCAAGATCCTCGACTGGTCGTGTCTTTCACAGTGGTGGCGCGACGCCTGGTTACTGTGGCATCGCACGCGGTTTCCAGTGACGTGGTTGGATCTTCCGGGTCCAACTCGACTAGCGTACGCATTGCAGCAGCCTCTGTGGTTCCACGGCGACTCGACATTCCAGTTCGAACCTCCACCAAGGTCCAGCACGGCGATCGCTCACCGTCGAAGTCTATCGATGGTAGCCGAGCCTCAGCGAAGCTTCCGTCGACGTATTGCTCAAGCTTTTCGTCTGCGATGCCTGTCCGACTTCGTGGACTCAAGTGGTGCGTGGCCCGACGCTGAAGACTTCGCTCGACGACATATTGACTACACATGGGTCGGTGTCCGTCCGTATCAACAGTACCTGTGGCTTCAGCGTCTCCACCATGAAGCTACTCAAGTGTTTCGCCGCGTGCTGAGTGTGTGCGGGGCCAGCGAAGACGACCTGCGTGTCGTCGGCACTGCACCACCTTCTCCGTATGCCGGTGTGCGTATCCAGATGCGTGTGTGCCTCGTTCCGAACGTACCGCGCTCGCAGCTTCTTCGACTGGTGTGGCAAGCTCCGACAACGGACCGACCACACCCGATCCAGCTGCACGACCCTTCGGCAACACAAGATGACATCAAGGCAGTCGTGCGACGCCGCAAACGCTTGCGGAAGTTGCTGCTACCGGTGTTTGAAGATCTACAGTTTCGTTTGGCGTTCCGACTACTACCAGTGCGCTCAAGGTTCTCATGGAATCAAGAGCTGATCTACTGCTTGCACCCCGGGTGTGTCGCAGTAGAGACTGAGCGTCACTTGTTCTTCGAGTGTGTGCTTGCTCGTCAAGTGTGGCCAGTGTTGTTCCGGGACTGGGGTGTGTTCTTTGACACACGCCCCACATGGTTGCACGTTGCTCTCGGTGGTCTCCCTAGTCTGGCATCACAGTGGCAGGGTGCATCGACGGTGATACAAGACTTGTGGCATGTGCCACGATCGGTGACTCTTCATTCTCTCTGGCGGTGGCGCAACGAGTTCATCTTCTGTGTTCGGTCCCCACCACCGCTGGTCCCAGCCCTCCGCGCTGTGTACACGACGTTCACTGCACATGTGCGTGCATGTCAGCGACGTCTGTACGATCAAGAAGAACGGACGCAGTTGTTGTTGGTTCTGGAAGCGCTTTCGGGGACGCGGTCACTTGGTGCTTTCATTCGAAGCAACAAAAAGCTATTGCAAGTGCGTTTTTTGGCATAACGGTATACCCCGTTGTTGTTTGTGGTATGGTGGTGGACAACGCGGTGATCTCGCATACGATGGTACCGTTTGGATTCGTACCCACTGGACCCCCCCGGCACCCTGCACCTAACGGCGCGTTCCTCCGAAGCAGGCATGGACCTACAAACCCTCCCGAAACCGATACGCGAGTTTTCACTCCACCGGGAATCGAACCCGCGACCGCCAGCACACCATGCTGACACTCAACCGACTGAGCCAATCGGCACTCAACGTTGGAAAGGTATGACCAAGTGTTCCCAAACCGTCCAAGTCGACATCACATCACCACCTCGTTACACTCGTGTACACTATACCATACATTCTTATAGTGACGAGGTTACATTAGAAGTCATAATTGTCGTATTTCAGTAAATACAGACTTCTTCCACTAGACGGGCGTACCCAGACGCTTTTCGCCGCGCTTTACTCACCCCCGCTTGATCTCTACACACGATACACATCAAACCAATTCACACCACACAACCCACACAACCATTCGCCGATGCCCGGCAACACCAAACCGCGTCACACCATCGGTCCTACACCTCGAGACCACCGTGTTCCGCCACCTCACTCGCCAAACTCACCTCACTACTCGGCTGTATCCATGATCGATCGAAACATCACGTCCTCCGCCCTTGGCGCGTCGTTCTCCAACCTTGATGGGTAGAGAACGACGCTTGGTTGACGACGTCGAGACCACAGTATCGATCCTGGATCGAACGGTGCCAGATTCACATGCAATGTACTGTTGTTGTCGTTGCACGCGCGACATTCATATTGGTGTCTTCATGTTCATGTGTACTTGATCGTGTCGCTCGACCCATGTTCGATGGTCATGACCATTCGTCGCGAGTCTATTGCCTATATTTTGATCTTGCCTGTTGCATGTTGTGTTCGCTTTCTGACCCCATGCCCCATAACCCATGCCCCATATCCCATGCCCCACATCCCATGTAGACACTATTCTGTGTGTCTGGCATTGTATCTCATCGGACGTGACACTCGTTCCTTCTGTCACTATCGCCACGTGTGTGTTTGGAAGTTCATAAGCGTTTCCGATGACGTACCACGCAGTATCAGTCAGTCACCATTGCGAGTATCCGGATACTCTGAACAGTCTTCCTCTCTGTACGATCGTGTTAGCATTGATTTCGACCAAAGTAAGTATAGATCACACTGAAGAACACACACAAGACAAAACAAAACAAGAAGTAACATGTCGGATACGTGATGATGGCAGTCAAACTATTGAACACAACCAACAGCAACAGCAGATAGGTAGGTAGATAGATAGATAGATAGACAGATAGACAGATAGATAGATAGATAGATAGATAGATAGATAGATAGATAGATAGACAGATAGACAGATAGACAGATAGACAGACAGACACACTCACACACACACACACACACACACACACACAGGCAACCAGATTATAGGTGGCATACCGACACCTGATGGCAGCATTCACAGCATCCCATTGCTTTGGTAACAGGTCGAAATGGTTCTCGACCGCGGTGGTATCCGAAGCGCTGTCAGCACTTGGTCCCAACTTGTGTGGATTGATACATACATAGTTGTTGGTGTAGTCAGTCCGAGCAGTTGACAACACTGCATTGCATGGAAATGCGCATTGATAGGTTGTGCATATGGTACCGTTGTTGGTCGGCCGTGTGTGCAATGCCGACGAATGAATGGTCGACTAGGAGGAAGCCGTGTATAGTATCGAGTGCAAGCTAGTGGTGTGACGGGCCATCGGGGGGGGGGGTAGGAGGGTCGGTGTTAGCGAGAGTTGCTGTGTGTGTGTGTGTGTGTGTGTGTGTGTGTGTTTGACGAGTGCCAGGTTATCTATGAATCGTCAAAATGGTAAAATGGTAGTAAAAGTAAAATGTGTCGAGTGTCAGGAGGAGCAAAGGGGGGTGTTAGTGCCGTCGCGCCGTCCAGCGTGTTGTCCATGGTGAGGAACGCTCGCTCGCAAAGAGGAGCGCCCCCCGTGGGGCTCGAACCCACGACCACTGGCTTAAAAGGCCAGCGCTCTACCGACTGAGCTAGACGGGCGTACCCAGACGCTTTTCGCCGCGCTTTACTCACCCCCGCTTGATCTCTACACACGATACACATCAAACCAATTCACACCACACAACCCACACAACCATTCGCCGATGCCCGGCAACACCAAACCGCGTCACACCATCGGTCCTACACCTCGAGACCATCGTGTTCCGCCACCTCACTCGCCAAACTCACCTCACTACTCGGCTGTATCCATGATCGATCGAAACATCACGTCCTCCGCCCTTGGCGCGTCGTTCTCCAACCTTGATGGGTAGAGAACGACGCTTGGTTGACGACGTCGAGACCACAGTATCGATCCTGGATCGAACGGTGCCAGATTCACATGCAATGTACTGTTGTTGTCGTTGCACGCGCGACATTCATATTGGTGTCTTCATGTTCATGTGTACTTGATCGTGTCGCTCGACCCATGTTCGATGGTCATGACCATTCGTCGCGAGTCTATTGCCTATATTTTGATCTTGCCTGTTGCATGTTGTGTTCGCTTTCTGACCCCATGCCCCATAACCCATGCCCCATATCCCATGCCCCACATCCCATGTAGACACTATTCTGTGTGTCTGGCATTGTATCTCATCGGACGTGACACTCGTTCCTTCTGTCACTATCGCCACGTGTGTGTTTGGAAGTTCATAAGCGTTTCCGATGACGTACCACGCAGTATCAGTCAGTCACCATTGCGAGTATCCGGATACTCTGAACAGTCTTCCTCTCTGTACGATCGTGTTAGCATTGATTTCGACCAAAGTAAGTATAGATCACACTGAAGAACACACACAAGACAAAACAAAACAAGAAGTAACATGTCGGATACGTGATGATGGCAGTCAAACTATTGAACACAACCAACAGCAACAGCAGATAGGTAGGTAGATAGATAGATAGATAGACAGATAGATAGATAGATAGATAGATAGATAGATAGACAGATAGATAGATAGACAGATAGACAGATAGACAGACAGACACACTCACACACACACACACACACACACACACACAGGCAACCAGATTATAGGTGGCATACCGACACCTGATGGCAGCATTCACAGCATCCCATTGCTTTGGTAACAGGTCGAAATGGTTCTCGACCGCGGTGGTATCCGAAGCGCTGTCAGCACTTGGTCCCAACTTGTGTGGATTGATACATACATAGTTGTTGGTGTAGTCAGTCCGAGCAGTTGACAACACTGCATTGCATGGAAATGCGCATTGATAGGTTGTGCATATGGTACCGTTGTTGGTCGGCCGTGTGTGCAATGCCGACGAATGAATGGTCGACTAGAAGGAAGCCGTGTATAGTATCGAGTGCAAGCTAGTGGTGTGACGGGCCATCGGGGGGGGGGTAGGAGGGTCGGTGTTAGCGAGAGTTGCTGTGTGTGTGTGTGTGTGTGTGTGTGTGTGTGTGTGTGTGTTTGACGAGTGCCAGGTTATCTATGAATCGTCAAAATGGTAAAATGGTAGTAAAAGTAAAATGTGTCGAGTGTCAGGAGGAGCAAAGGGGGGTGTTAGTGCCGTCGCGCCGTCCAGCGTGTTGTCCATGGTGAGGAACGCTCGCTCGCAAAGAGGAGCGCCCCCCGTGGGGCTCGAACCCACGCATAGCTGGGTTGTACGCGGGTTTGTACAGCCCGACAGCCTCTTGAAGATGCTTATCAAGTCTGTTGCTGACCTCTTCTTCGCATTCGGCAGGAGTAGTAGGAGAGACGCCCGTGCTCGCGCACCCACGGCAACCCTCGGCACGTCTGCAAAACAGACGCTTCGGCGAATCTCGGTGAGGCGGTGCACCTCCTCGCTCAAGGCACTGAGCGAGTACCAGCGCTGAGCAGCCTCCCAGCGCTCGACCTTCTCTCGGATCTGTCCCTTGTGTCCAGAGTCGTACGAACGCGATCCACGATGCGCGCAATGCTGGTGACGGGACGCCCATCATCTTGCCTTTAGACTTGCGGTATCGCACGAACCAGTCGTGGATGGCGTCGGAGGACAGGCCTCCGACGTCGATGAGAGTGGAGATATCCCGATACGCGATGGGATATAGTTCCATGTCGGTGATGTCGCCGTAGTCTTGCTGTCGCTCCAACGCATTTGGAGCGTGCGCGTAGCCGAGCTCGCACCCGGCGTCGGGAGATACGCTGCAGCCCGGACAGTCGCGATCGACGCCGAGTCGCTGCCGTTGTCGCGCCGACTCGCGTCGTGAGCGCAGCCGATGCCGCGGCCGCCGCCGATGTCGCACCACGCGCTGCGTTGATCGAAGCCGATGTCGCGTCGCTCGTGTTGCCGTCGACATTCGAAGCGATCGCAATTGAAGATGCCAGAATGCTGTCCGGTCGTCAGGCCGCGCACCAACCGTCAGATCCCAACGCTGCCGGGATCGCCAAGCTTCCGTTGAGCGCAAGGTGCTTTTGCGTTCTCGAGTGAAGGATCCAGACATCATGAAGAAAACTTTCGTTCGAACGTTCTTTGGGGGGGATGATGTAGCGGGCTCACATGGCTCGCTACATGTGTGTGTGTGTGTGTGTGTCATTGAAGAGATGTGTTCCTCGTTGTGTCACCAGCTCCCTGGGGACTCACATGCGTTTCTAGTTACGTTTCCATGGGTTGAAATGTCCCTGAGATTTCACCCTATCAGAGGATTAAGGGACACTAGGATAAGGTTCAAATCAAGGTCCGGATACCCTGGACCTTCCCATAATCAGAGTTTAATTTCGTCTCAAGTGGAGAGCCCGATCGTGCGTGTTGAGATCCTCACATGCGTTTCTAGTTGCATTTCCATGGGTTGAAATGTCCCTGAGATTTCACCCTATCAGAGGATTAACCCTTTCGTTGCCGCTGTTTTGACTTGTTTTTTGTATAGTGCAATTTCCATAGTTAAGGGCTTAAATGACGATAAAGTGGTCATTTAAGGCCCATTTCCGATTGCACCTTCTGCTTTTTCAGGGCAGATATTTCTCAGATGTTTCTATATTGACCGAATTGTGGTCATTTAAGGCGATTTCCGAAAGCGATGTGATTGGATGAAATGGTGCAGCAATAAATTTCGGGATGGGGATTTTCTCGGAAAGTGCACAAACGGTCCGGCGAAGATATTCGTACCACGTTTTGTTGGCTGGCTCAGTGTATCACTTTGATCGCGATAACAACTGCGGTGACAGCAGTGTCATCCCGACTTCAGTCTCAGGGCCTCATTCTCGTCAACATTATGAACAACGCTCTTGAATTGGATGTTCTCCTTCCGCTGGAAGTGAGACAAGAGCTCCAAGCTGAAGTCAACAGTCAAGCAAGTGCCAGCACCGATGTAGTCATACCCATGACGGGTACGCTCATCGATGGACCAGCAACTATTGCACTCAGCATGGCCGTCGACGCACTTTTGGATAAGAAAGGGCTTCATGGCTACAAGCTCTTGGCAAGCCATATTCTTGCATTTCAGCGGCTCGATTCAACCCAACAAATGGTGAAGGATTGGTTGGACTCCGAGACCGCGATTGTTCTTATTGTCTGCCTGTCTGACCGAGCTGAGATTCTGACGACTGTGACACAAGGGGCCAAGCAGACAGCGAAATTCAAGAAACATGTATTAAAGCAAGGAAGTGGTGTTGTATTCCGACACAACACAATCTATTCGTGCCAACGATCAAACGCTATCTGTGGTCACTACATTTACATTCAAGACGACGTCCAGACAGTACGAGCAATCTTCCAACCAGTTGTGTTCCCATGCCCGTACAACCCAGATGAACAAGTCGGTGATATCCGCAAGTATCCAAGAAACTATATGAAAACAAGCGATACGTCTTGCTCATATCGTGGACCAAAGTGGAAGAACGTGTTAGATCATCTCATTTATTGCAAGGCAAATCCACGACGTGACGAGTGCGAGGAGAAGCAGAACAAGCGCAAAAGTCGCGACCAGGTCGAGGTGAGCTGTGACTTGTGCTCGCACCCACCATTTCGTTCGCGCAATTCGCTTGTCAAGCACAAACTTCGGAAACACAAGCACGGCGAGCGGGACGATCGTCTTGCCGGCGTCGCGTTGTCGCAAGGATTAGAGATGTGCGTGGCGGAGGCAAATCACAATGCGAAGTCGCTTTTGCTCACACCTATGGAGAACCGGCATGTGACAAACGAGATCACGCGACCGAAGAAACTACAAAAACGCATGCATGGAGAAAGACGTACACTGCTTGAAGAGTTCAACTTGTGTATGTCTCGTGATGAAGTCGAGCTGACACCATACGCCGAGACAATTGCTGTCGAGATGGTGGTCGAGTTGCTGCAAACTGTGTCGAAGTCTGACGTTCGTCAACCGCGTGGAAAATCGGAGTGTAACGCTGGTGAATTGACTCCATTCGGTGTGTCCGAGCTACTTGAAGCAATTGGTGATTCGAATCGAGATGATGTCTTTGTGGATGTTGGAGCTAGGGTTGGAAACGTCGTGATGCAAGCGGCACTTCAAAGCTGTTTTGGTACTTGTGTTGGTGTCGAGATGCGGGCCGAGTTGACCAGGATTACTCGAGACATCATAACCAAGAATGTGGAACAAGAACCCCGACTGTTAAAGGTGCAGATCGTCGACGCTGACATAGCAGTGACTGATATCAGCGAGCTTGCTGAAGTTCGAAGTGCTACGCACCTCTTCTCGCATAACACACTGTTCACATCACATGCGAACTTCGCGCTCGAAGAATTATGCTGGTTGCCAAACCTTCGAGTCATCGCTCTTTCCCGTCCGTTCTGTGCGAGACACAGCATGCGCTGTGATAAGGGCTTCTGCAAGTTTTGGTCACTTGTGAGAACGCTTCCAGTTAGTGTGACCTACACTGACTCACTTATCGACTTGTTCTTGTACAAGAAGTCCGAGAATATTCCAGTTTAGCGATGCGTAGGAGTCGAAGCAGAAACCAAAGCGCAGAGATAAGTTTAAAAAATGATCTTACCACATAACAATATCTTACTGTCTTGCTGGAAGCACACGACGAACAAACGTGATTGATCGGAGCCAGTGCTTTAGTAACTCGACGCCACCAATATTGTCGCGCTCATGCACCGTCACACCTTGACCGTCACACGTTATCTCAAGGACAAAACAGTGGCCGACTTGGTCGTAAGACCAGCCGCCAACGAGATACACACCGTCAGACAGACCAAGTTGCGAGAGTGCGGCGATGCCTTGCCCATTGCCGCAGAAAATGTTCTTATCGACGACATCCACGTCAATGACCTTGAGCGACTTGATAAATTGGCGGAGTGCGGGCCACGTTACGCCCTTCTTCTGGATCTCGGCGACATCAACCTTTCGACGCTTTGCACCCCTCTCGCGAAATGCGGTAATCATCGCGTCGGACACTGGGTTCGGAAGGCTAAGCAGGTCCAGCGCGATGCCAACCGCGTCGTACCCACACGACATGGTGCTATCTCCAGCTCCATGCCGTACTCCACTCGCCTTCTTGACTTTTCTCCCCACAGGTGACCGGACAAACGCCGCAAGCGTAGAATACGCCGCCGTGCCGCCAGCCTTGTGCCATTCTTCGATAACAGCAATATCACCGGCGAAACCACTTGTGTCAGCGATGTCGGATGCGGGGACCCATCTCGTGCGCAACTCGCCAGGAGCGGGGTTTTCCCACTCGACTTGGTACGCACTGATGACCGCACCCGTGCGGCGAAAGTTGACGACTCGCTTGACCGCGTGAAAGTCTTTTGGGAGGTTCCGCTGTTTGAGCCTCTTGCGTGCTGGCGGCGTCCAAGCGGTGGAGCCACCAGCAGTAGACGATGCAGGTGAGGGGGCAACGGACGACGTCGGCGCGGCAGTAGCAGTCGAAGTTGACTGGGGCCGTGGCTGCTTCCCAGCTGGCTGCCTGGCGACCGATGCCGATGTCGCCCGTGGGCGCTTGTTGCCGGTCGTTACCCGACTCGCCGCTCGTTCGTCGACCTCCGTCTCGTCGCCATCGTCGTCCTCCTCGTCCTCGGCGTCGCTCGCATCACGCTCACTCGCATCACGATCGCTCCCGTCGTCTTGATCGCTCGTCTTACGCTTGCTCGCGTCGTGTCGAGCGTCGTCCTTGTCCACAGACGCAGCACGGGCTGTAGTTGAACGCGCAGAGCCCTCACCGTCGCTGGCATCGTCCGAGGCGCTGGCTGCACCGCCGTCACGATCATCCGCATCACTGGCGTCGCTCGCATCACGCTCACTCGCATCACGATCGCTCCCGTCGTCTTGATCGCTCGTCTTACGCTTGCTCGCGTCGTGTCGAGCGTCGTCCTTGTCCACAGACGCAGCACGGGCTGTAGTTGAACGCGCAGAGCCCTCACCGTCGCTGGCATCGTCCGAGGCGCTGGCTGCACCGCCGTCACGATCATCCGCATCACTGGCGTCGCTCGCATCACGCTCACTCGCATCACGATCGCTCCCGTCGTCTTGATCGCTCGTCTTACGCTTGCTCGCGTCGTGTCGAGCGTCGTCCTTGTCCACAGACGCAGCACGGGCTGTAGTTGAACGCGCAGAGCCCTCACCGACGCTGGTAGCGCCGGTCTCGCGCATGCTGGTGTCGGTTCCAGCGCCTGACGTGTCCGAGGCGGACGGATCGACCCGCGCGTGCTGTGCAGGACTGCTATCACCCGACGTCATGCCGCGTTTTTTCCTTGCGCCGCGAAGGCACTTGTACTTCTACGCGGCAGACAGGTACAGCGAGGCACTGGCCGCCTTTACGCCACGCACAGGGAGGGCTAGATCCTCACGCGGGGGAGGATCGGCGAGTCCCCGTGCGTGACGGCAGGCCCACGCTCAAGTCGACCCGTGCGCTCGAAGGTGTCGGCGCTGTTGCCGACTCCAATTCGCGAGGGGAGAAGCGCGCTCAATACGCGCAAGCTTGTTTGAGTGGATGATGTTGACGCCTGCACACACAGAGAAAGAGAGACCGCACATTGTTAGACAGGCATGTCGATGCATCAGCATCAACGCGATATCAACGTACCTGCGCTGTGGGGAGAAAAAAGGGAAATGGACGTGTGGTGACCAGATAATTGTCAGTTGTGAGGTTTTACCTGCAACAATGAGGTGATTCACTAATTCGTGGAAAATGGAAGAGTCAGTTGTTCCAGGCACAAATCGATTGGCTAAAAACAAAATTTGGTCCACCAATTCGGACTGACAACTCGGCATGACAACTCGGCATGACAATTCGGCATGACAATTCAATCTTGCAATTCGGGGTGACTTTTCTGGATGAAACACTTGGGTTTTTGGCACCACCTCCTCATTTACGATTTTGCCGGCTCGAGCACAGGTGGGAATTCTTACAATAGAATTTTGGTTTGTTTCGCATTTGTGTATATCTAACAGTACTATTTGTTGCAGCGGTGTATTGAACTCGCATGCCACTCGTCTACGTGTGGGGCCTGCAGTCACGTGCAAGGACTCGCCGATCCTCCCCCGTGAGGTTCTAGCCCTCCTTGCACGTGACGCATAGGCGGCCAGTGCGTTCCTTTCGCCAACCGCTTGGCTGGAGAGAGTACCAGTGCCTATCGCGGCACACGGAAATCTCCGACCAGCGATTGTGCGTCAGGAAAAAGGCACACCACATGCGTGCCGTTTGGTTCTGTGATAATATGTGCCATGTCTGTTGCAAGAACGGCGATGACGTTGACGATGACGATGACGATGCCGATGCCGATGCCGATGCCGATGCCGATGCCGATGCCGATGCCGATGGCGATGGCGATGGCGATGGCGATGGCGATGGCGATGGCGATGGCGATGGCGATGGCGATGGCGATGGCGATGGCGATGGCGATGGCGATGGCGATGGCGATGGCGATGGCGATGGCGACGGTGATGGCGACGGCGATGGCGACGGTGATGGCGACGGCGATATCGATGGCTATTGCGACGGCGATGGCGACAGCGAAAGCGTCGGTGTCTCTTGTTGATGACACCTTGTGATCGTGTTGTTAACATATGAGACGTCACTACGGGTCGGCACAACATCACCATCCAGATCGATCGAGACGACGTTGCCGACTCGTGCGCGGTTGCGATCGGGACGATGTTGCCGACTGCTGCTCGTTGCGATCGGGACGACGTTGTCGAATGCTGCGCGATCGCGAACGGCGCGACGTTGCCGACTGCGTATGAGTCGTCACTACGGGTTGGTACAACGCCAACTTCCAGTGCGGTCATGCCGTCTGTTTCAAGGTTGTGTTCGGGGTGATGATACTGACTGCTGCACGGTCTGATGTCAAGCTGGGCACTGAAATGATCACAGTACAAGATCGGGAGATGTTCGTTGACTGTAGCTACAACCTGCCGGTTTGAAAAGCAACAAACGATTTCCGATCATGTTCCACTCGCACAAGCCTCGTCGTACTGCTTACTGTCCTCAATTGATGGATCTATTACTTTCGCGATACCGATTTCTGGATGACACTTTTTATGGCCGATTCTGGGTGACCAACCGTTTTCCGCGTGACCTTCGACCTACCCAGCTGCCAATCATTTCGTGTTTTTCAACTGGTGACAAGGTCAAGTTTCGCTCGCACGCGTTCGCAAACAGGGAGAGCACGAGTCCCGACCACCCACACGGTGTCGCGCCCTCCGGCGAAAAAGAAGTCGCGAAGTCGAGAGTATGTCGTTGCTGAACTTCTCGACACGAAGATTGGCTCCGTTGATGGTCGAGACTCTCGCCTGTTCCTGGTCTCGTGGGAGGGATATGACGATCAAACGTGGGAGCCCGAGCGCAATCTACCACCTGATCTCGTTACTGCGTTTTGCAAAACCCATCACGTGCGAACGTCAGCTAGTCCTACCGACCATCAAGACAGTTCTGTAGAAGCGTTATCGTCGTGCATGCCCGCGTCACCTCGTGGTGAATCCGAACCATCCGACGAGTACGTGGTCGAGAAACTGCTAAAGATGCGCAAGACCTCCAAGAAAGGTATCACGGTCACCGAGTATCTCGTCGCTTGGCTTGGCTTCGACGACCAGACGTGGGAGCCTGAGGAGAACCTGCCGGAGGAGTTGGTCAAGGCGTATCATGACGAGTTGGAGGGTGACCGAGTCGAGCCCGATGTTGCCACGTCTCAGCCTGACGAGATCCAACTCGATGCCCGTCTCAACATTGACAAAGACACTATTGTCGAAGACTCGATAGTCGATCTGGCGTCGTGTGTGCCCGCGTCACCTCGTGGTGAATCCGAGCCATCCGACGAGTACGAGGTGGAGAAGCTGTTGCAGATGCGAACGATTACCAAAAAGGGTGTCGCGGTCACCGAATATCTCGTCGCTTGGCTTGGCTTCAATGATCAGACGTGGGAGCCCGAGGAGAACCTGCCAGAGGCATCAGTCAAGGCGTATCATGACGAGTTGGAGGGTGACCGAGTCGAGCCCGATGTTGCCACGTCTCAGCCTGACGAGATCCAAGTCTGTGCGACCTGCGGTGAGGGTCCCGATGGTGTCGGAAGATCGTGCATTCGATGTGCGAAGCCGATGCACCACTTCTGTGCGAACGACGTTTGCAAGGCCCTGTCGTTGAAGGACACAAGTGGCAACGACATCACCGAGTTCTCAGGTGACGCTTGCTACTGCAGCGCGGCATGCTACAATCGTCGTGTTGGCGCGATTCGAGCCGCCAAGCGAAAGAGGTTGGCTCGCGATCCCGTTAGCGATTCCGACTTTGAAGACCTCGAGAACGATGACCCACCGACGCCGCAGCCCAAGCGCAGGACATCGAACAAGTCCGTTCCGTCACCTCGGAAGACACCAACCAAGCCCATTCCATCACCTCGAAAATCACCAAGAAAGTCTATACAGTCGCCCCTCGAGCCTCCGTTCGTTCAGGAGCTTCGTAGCGTCGCATGGCCGCCACCTAAGCCCAAGAATACTCCTGTCAAGCCAAAAGCGTTACCGCCAGCCAAGACCCGCGACCCGTTGGTGGGTCGCATGGTTTCGTATTGCTGCGACAAAGAGGAGTGGATGCCGACGAAGCTCTACAAGGATGTTGGCGGTCTATTTCTCTCCGGTCGCGTGCATGTAGCGAAGTCTATCAAGGGCGAGAAGCGTGGTGGTCCGGCATACGAGATTCGGTGGACGGTCACCAACTTCCAGTCGAAGATGTACACGCATCGCGTCTCGCGTGAGGTTGTCGAACGTGGTATCAAGAACTACGAAACCCTCAGCGGAAGCACTCTCAACAAGGCGACATGGAAGCACATCTGTGAGGTCCCGTCGGCAGAAGCGATGGTTGACTGCGAGAACCTCGACGACTACGTCGTTCTCGATGGAAGTTCGGATCTTTTCGTAACCAAGACCCCGCTCCCATCGAATCTGCAGATGGTCGAGCAGATTACGAAGCTCGACTTTCAAGCCGGCAAGAAGATGACCGAGCCTTCAGATCTGTACACTCATCCTGATGGGACAACAGAGACTAAGGTAATAAAGGACAAGAAGCATCTTTTTTCAACAGCTTCCTCAAGTTTTCTTGCATATTTGCCGTTGGCATTTTGGAAGATTGTGGTGAATGAGACCAACGCGTATGCGGCTACGGACAAGGGAAAACTCGTCACCCTAGATGAGATGTTGCGCTTTTTCGGCATCATGTTCTACATGACAATCGTGGACAAGGGCGAGTACTCCAACTATTGGGGATATCAAGCGGAAGATGAGATTTTTGGCGTCACCTCGACATTCGGACTCGAGAACTTCATGACGTTGAAGCGCTTCCAGTTTATCCGCAAGAGCCTGTGCTTCAGACACAAGGTTACACCCGAGCAGCTGAAGAAGGATCCTGTCGCCCGAATCCGACCGTTACTTAGCATGCTCAAGTATACAAGCACGAAATACGTCGTGTTGGGAAGAAACGTCGCCGTCGACGAGTCAAGTATCGCGTGTCGTTCGAAGTTTGGTCGCCACCTCATCGTGTACAACTCATCGAAGCCGACCGGGAAGTTCCACTTCAAGATCTACGCGTGTTGTTGTGCTACAACTTGGCTCATGGTTGGTTTTCGACTCCACTGCGCAAGCGACATGGAAGATCGATTGAAGGGCGTGATCGACACCGACAAGGCCAAGTATCTCGACGACCGCCTTCAGTTTTCGTCCAACATTCGTCAGATTGTTCTCGAAGTTACTCAGCCCCTCCATAACACCAAGCGGGTGGTAAACACGGATAATTTTTACACGTCTGTGACTTTGCTACTTAGTCTTCGTGATGTTGGGATGTACGGTCGAGGCACCATCCGCGAGAACTCCGCTCTGTTTCCCAAGGCACACATGTTTGCGAAGAAGTCAAACGAGCCGCGTGGCTCATCGCTTCAAGGTGTGAGCAAGTCGGGACAGATGGTTGCGGCGTCCTGGATGGATGGCTCGGTCGTCAACATCTGTCGAATGCGGACTCATCAGGAATGGGTGAAGTGACTCGGCTTATTGGTAAAAACCATGTCAGCTACCCAGCACCGAAGTGTGTCGCCGAGTACAACAAGCACATGCAAGGAGTGATCGTCTCGATCAGCTCGAGCGAAGTACTCTTTGGCAGACGGACACTCGATGCAAAAGTGGCACAAGAAGCTTGCGCTCGCTTTCATCGATATCGCGTGTGAACGCCTATGTCACGAAGTGCATGGTGGACGAGTCCGAAAAGTCTCCGCAACCAGCATCGGCAGTTCATGATCGATCTCGCATCGGAACTGATCTCCGGGAAGTGGAAGGAGACAGCCGAAGATGATGGTTTGCTCTTCGCGACGACATCAGCCATTCATCGTCACAGTCGACTACCAGCTCGCCCAAGGTGATGTCGCCATACGTCGCGCCGTGCGACTTCACGTTGTCCAAGGTCAAGTTTCCAAGCGGCACGCGCGGCAAACGTGGATGCAAGGTGTGCATGTTTGAAGGACGACCGTGGACCATGAAGACTCTCTACTGCATCAGCACAACATCTGCGTTTGCACAGAGCTGTATCCTCCTAAAGAGAGCCTCTCCAGCGTCATCTGTCCTCGCTCTGACTGGACATGCTGGCAAAAGTTCCACGACTACTACTTGCCGCGCGGTGTCTTCAACGAGAAGGGTCGAATCAAGCGCTCGTCGAAGATTTTTCAAGCGAGACGTCAACTCGCACTCGACACCGTTGTCGAAACCAGTCAGGTCGAGTCAAGCCAGCAACCTGAGAGCCCGCCAACACTCATCTTCAGCCCATTCGATGGGTTGACAGCGAACGCAGTGCAAGACGAACAAGGAATGTTCATCCCGTCAGCACATGACAACAGCTTCGGCCAAGAATCGGTAAG
The DNA here is from genome assembly GCA_022836835.1 of Pythium insidiosum. Classification (NCBI taxonomy): domain Eukaryota; phylum Oomycota; class Peronosporomycetes; order Pythiales; family Pythiaceae; genus Pythium; species Pythium insidiosum. The sequence goes on from JAKVDI010000011.1 coordinate 21,159, forward strand.
TCTAGAAGAGATCTTTAGTCCACGGGAGTTGGCATCCAGCATTTTTTCGTCTGACTTCGACGGCGGATACACTGCGGGAGGCGAGTCGATTCCACATGCATCTGACGCTAGTGACGCGTATATAGTTCAACTCTAAGCGTCAATACACATTTGCTTTTATTCATTATGTTCTTTTCGCTGCGTTCATCTCTATCTCTGCCTCCGTCATCTCGCGCATCTTGTTACAGCTCCAGCGGCATGACCATGCTATCAGGTGCGAACATCCTCTATTTGAAGCATTGGTGTTGTACGATCGTGTTGGATATTTGGAGTCAGTGTGCTCAGGCACCTGCCCATGCGCCTTGTTCTACTTATGCGATGTACATAAATCTGCAAGTTACTCCACGATTCAAATCTGAAGAAGCAAGTTGGTCACCTTATGCAACGTCATCCGCGGCTGCCTTACCTCGATAGCATGTAGTTTTCCATGTTTTCCGTAGTATACGACGTAGTTTTCAATATTCGCTCGAGAAACTGAAATCTTTCACCATATGGTGCATTTCTATTGGTCTAAAATGTGCGAAAAGTGGTCATTCTGCGCACTTTATATGCGCATATAATTCGATAGTGAAGCGTAAAATGACGATAAAGTGGTCATCATACGCTATTCGGCAACGAAAGGGTTAAGGGACACTAGGATAAGGTTCAAATCAAGGTCCGGATACCCTGGACCTTCCCATAATCAGAGTTTAATTTCGTCTCAAGTGGAGAGCCCGATCGTGCGTGTTGAGATCCTTAACGCTCGAGGAAACGGATCTGCGCCCGTTACACTAGCTTGTTGCATGTTGTGTTCGAAGTCTGCCTGAAATACTCCACTGAAGGCATTTTCATCTCAATGGGTGTTGGGTAGAACGTGCCCATACATCTAATCAGAGCGCGAGGTCGACCCCTCCTCAATGAGCGATCTGAGAAGGTCAGATCATATCAAATTGACCATCACTCGGAGACGAATCGACCCGTAAGGACGAGCAGTCGCTAAAAAAAAAGCTTTTGCAAAGTGCCTTTTTACTTCAAACTATTTTCTTTCACATCTTAACCCCTCTATTACCAACGTCGTAACTTACGACATTTTGCAATTTAAACGTCGTAAGTTACGCCGAACATGTCGAGAGCAACAGAAATTGGCTCCGTAACGACGACGCGATACTTTGTTCAAGTCATTTTCAGACAGTCTCGAATATAATCTGGGAGAGGATCTTGGTCAGTCTCGCAAAGACGGGGCAAAGGTAGGGTTCCAACCACGAACCCCTTCCCGCAAAGGGAGTTGGCAGCTGCGACGAGCAGTCAACGGTCTCAAGTCAATGGCGCTCACTTTTGAATACGCTGCCGCCCCTCATGGCCCGCATCCGTTCATCAAAGCGAGGGAAAGCCGAGGTGACCGCTTCAGTGCCCAGAGCATCGATTTCAAGCACCTCTGGGTGGCAGCTCCGCGCAGTCGGATGGACAGCACGGAAACCATCAGGGCTTGCAACTGAGTGGACCTACACTAAACCAGTAGCAACTGATACAACTGATGGAGGGCTTTGAAGGCGAAATGGCGGTGGTGATTCACGCGATTGAGACAGGGCTCATCGACCCCGACGAAGGTGGAGGAGAGGGTTGTCGGGGAGGTCGCCGGTGGTGGCGAGAACGAGCCAGAACCTGAGGTCGATCAAGAGCCGCGTAACAAAGTACAGGACACTGATCCGCAAGCCAATTCTCGCGAGAAATCGAATGAAAGAGAGGAAGACGTGGCCGCAACGAGTAATGATGAGAACGGTGAAGCACGGTCGCGATCAGAGGGCGCACCAGATGACGACGAGGCCGTCGACACCACAGATCTAATCTCGCAGAACACCTCCGACGATTTAAGAGTATCCCAGATTGACACAAGAGCGACTCTGTCGCAGCAACCCATGGATCTGCTGTTTGTCTCGCCAACACCGAGTGAAGAAGCAGCAGCAGAGACGGAGACGTGCGTTGAACTATCACAGTCTGCAGTCCCACGACCGTTTGACTTATCCCAGAGTGTGCTTGAATCGGACATGGATGCACTCGACGGTGCTGCGGTGCTTCAGCGACTGCTAGAAGCGTCGGATGCAGATGAGGACTCAGATCTCGGTCACCTGGCCCACGTCTAGCGTGTGCACCGTGTGAAGCAAGACATAAACTTCGCCAGGAACAACGAAGATGATGATGACTACGAGAGTCTAAGCTCGGGCGACAGTGACGGAATGTTGTGTTTTGAAGACGACGTCATGGCACGCAGTGTGGACGAAGAAGAGTTCGTGGAGGATAAACATGCACCAGTGCTCGATGAAGCTCTTCTGCGTGAATTAGGTGGAAGCGTCGACGACGACGAGCTAAGCAGTGTAATGGGGCCCACTCCAAATGGGTCCCCATGACATAGTGTGACCACATAACTTAGTGTATTTCAGGTCACGTCCGGATGTCACCGGACGTGCCCTTTGACTGTGTCTCATTGGCTGTAAATATCTGGGATTACGCCCTACCGGATGTTTGCGCAAGTCACCCTTAGGTTTTATATTAGTTTCTAGAGTTATAGGAATGTGTGGTCACGGAAAGATAACAGTAAATAACAGAGTTGATTTTACCTTCTAGCCCACACGTCTCCGAGTCCAAGTGGACCACGCGTGCCTGCGTGGTGTCCTTCCTTCCTCTGCGTGCTGTAACGGTTGGGCCCGTTACACCTGGTAGCACTTCGTCGTCCGTCCACACGGCCGAATGAACGACCTCGGATTCGATTTGTCCGCCCTCGATAGGGCCGAGCATTTCCCTCATCTGACACAGCATGAGTAGGAAGCTCTCGGACGTCTCGCTTCCGTCGCAGGAGACGTGGTTGTGAAGTCATTACTTCGCAACGGCGAAGTTGATGCGCAGCGTCTCGCTGCGCAGGAGTTCATGGTTCATGAACTTGCTGAGGCGCGTGCGCGTGCGCATTCAACTCCCGCGCCTCAAGGTCCAAGACAGCCTCAGATCAAGATCGAGGTCTCCCGATACTCGGGAGATGAGCGGACGTGTAATGGGGTACATTACATAAGTCCACACTTAGTGTGCGACACACAAGGCAGTACATTAACGCCCAGCGTTAAGTACGCCAAAGTAAATACCGGAAAGCACACCGCACAGGAACGGTTGCTATAAGTACGGTATTTGAGATCTTTCTCGCGCGACGCTTCGCACGAGCCGTTACAAGATCCATCGCAAAGCGACTGTTCAAGATTGAGGTTATTAGGTTTATAGAAAAGACTATAAGCTATCAAATTCAGTTCTGCTTTTGCCGTCTACCCAACAAGCGTCCTCACACTGGATTATCCCTCTTGCTGAGCAAGGGGATCGATCCATCAAGCTTCCTCGGCGTTCCTCAAAGAGAGAACGCCTCAGCGCAAAGTGTGTGGACATCATGCGCTGGTTCCTCGAAGTTGAGGTAGCCATGCGTGCAGCAAGGATCCATGAGGAAGACATGAAGGTCGCCTTCGGTATGTCATACCTGAAGAAGAAGAGCATCTGTCACGAGTGGGCGTACACCGTGCTGCTCAACGACCAGCATGTCTTCCCAACATGGGAAGCGTTCAAGGAGAAGCTCTACATGCATCACCAGGGAAAGCACATGGCTCACAACCATCGTGCTCGTTTCCTGGCATGCAAGCAGGGTCGATCCTCCGTCTACGCGTATGTCCAAGAGCTCCGTCAGCTCGCTGCGTCAATCGCGGGAGCTGATATGACGGAGGCCACCAAGGTAACAACCCTTCTGGAAGGGATGAACGTTGGTTCAGTACGAACTCAACTGTTCAGAGCGGATCCGCGCACCTTCGAAGAAGCGTGCCGTATCGCGCTCGAAGAAGACAATTCCCAGAAGCGGTCGGGATCACGCCGCCCTGTCGGTGCGGGTGATTCTGGTGAGCCATCCTCCATGGATGTGTCCGCCATTGACACGACGAGGACTCAGGTGCGTTGCTACAACTGCAACCTCCGTGGACACCTCTCGCGAGAGTGTCGCAGACCCCGTCGTGGCCAAGGAGGCCAAGCCCCCGACCGTAGCGGTCGTGGGGCTCCGGCGGCGCGCAGAGGCGGCCGCGTCCCGCGTAATCCCTCTCCGGGAAACGCGGTGGCCCGTTCGTAACGGGCGAGAAAGGGGCGAGACAAGAAGTCTCCCCAACGATTGAGTTCGTTGGAAGCTTGGCCCCAAACGCAAGCTTGACAGAGACACCATCCGAAAGAGCACAGCTCATGGTGTTCTCTGCCGACGTGAAGGGCTTCGCCGAACCGATGCGCCTTCTGATCGACAGTGGAGCGACCACGTCGTTCGTGAGTCGCAGGGCACTCCGACGCGAACCGGGTGCCCTCGAACGCTTGATCAAGCGCCGAACTAAAGACCGCATGCATGCGCGTCTTGCCGACGGGACTCTCACCTCAATCGAGAGTGAGCAAGTCCAGCTGAGCCTGAAGTTCTTGGACTTCGACTTCCAAGAATGGCTATACGTCATCGACACGAACTACCGGTATGATATCATACTCGGCATGTCATGGCTCCGAGCACATGCGCCATGGACCGACTGGAAGTCAGGTCTCATCGGCAGCACACAAGCCTTGGTTAACCCGAGGGTGCCCTACCGGGAGGAGCACCATCTCTACCAGACAGAGGAAGCGCTGGAGAGCGGGGAAGAGGACTCGAATGATTCGGTCCTCCACGGCACGGAAGGCGGAGTTGCAAATTCGCCCTCCACATTGCCCGAAGACAAGATAAGAGTGGCAGCCATTGCCACCGCCGGCGAGCTAGCTCCTCGCGGCCGAGCTGAGGTAAGTGAGGTGTCGAAGACAACCTCCACCAGCACAACCTCGCAGACACTGGAGGTGTGTGGTCCAGCTCAAGACGAAATCCCGCCGCCGCGTCGCCCACGTTTGCCCACGCAACGTTTCCTGGAGTTCGAGCCACAACCGTTGGAGGGTCTTCCAAAGACCGCAGTCGAGTTGTGTGCTCTTGAGCTCCAGCCGTATGTCGACTTCCTCCGCGACTTGAAAGTCGGCGAGGTAACTGATATCGCGGTCATCAAACCGGATATCACCGAAGACTGCAACAGCGTTGACCCGCCTAGCGAGGTCGACGTGAGCACGACCAAGAAGGCGCGCTTCGCCACGCAAGGGTGGGAAGCGCTGCGAGAAAACCCGGCATTCCCAGTCATCTCCGAATTTCGGGATGTCCTCTCTGGCGACGTTCCACTGCGTTTGCCAGTTGACAAGGGAATAAGGCATGAAATCGACCTCGAGCCGGGTACGAAGTACTGCATCACCCGACAGTGGCCCCTACCGAGGGACCAAGTCGAGGCGATCGATGCCTTCTTCGAGAAGAAGAAGCAGGCCGGGATGGTGCGCGAGAGCAAGTCTCCGCACAGTGCACCGACCTTCTGTGTCAAGAAGGCGACCGGGGGATGGCGCATTGTCCACGCCTACAACCGGCTGAACGCTGCTACCATCCCCGCGCAGACTCCCATTCCCCGTCGTGACAATGTCATCGACAACATGAGCGGGTGCACTCGGTTCAGTTCGATCGATCTGACCGATGGGTATTACCAACTCCTGATGAGGGAGTCGGACATACCTTACACCGCTTGTAGCACGCCTAGCGGCATGCTGTGGGAATGGCTAGTCATGCCGCAAGGTCTCAAGAACGCGCCAGCCACCTTCAACAGGTTGGTGACGCATCTCTTCCGACCCATGCGCGACTTCGCCCAGACGTACTTCGACGACATCTTCGTCCACAGTCGCGCCGAAGGCGGACTGTCCGATGTCGAAGTACACAACGAGCATCTCAGGCGGGTGCTCCAGTGTATGCGCGATAACCACTTGTACGCAAATCTGCGCAAGTGCGTTTTCAGCGCCGCTGAGATCCCCTGCCTTGGATGCTTCGTTGGCAAGGATGGCGTCCGAGCGGATCCCGAGAAGGTTCGAGCAGTTGCCGACTGGCCTCAACCGCGTAGTGTCACAGACCTACGCAAATGGTTGGGCCTGGCCAACTACCTTCATCGCTTCAGCAAGAACTACGCATCGCTCGCTCAGCCATTGACAAACCTACTCCGCAAGGATGTAGCGTTCGTCTGGGCCGAGGAGCATTCGAACGCATTCGAAGCCATCAAGCAGAGCTTGATTAACGCTCCCGTCCTCGCGTTGCCGAATCACGACAAGCCCTTCTGGGTTGTCTGTGATGCATCGGACTTCGCTATCGGCTGCGCACTGCTGCAGCGCGATGACTCGGGCGTTGAACGCGTGATAGGATATCACTCGCGTGGCCTCAAGGCCGCGGAGCGCAACTATCCGGTTCACGACAAGGAACTTCTAGCCATGAAGTATGCGCTTGTGAAGTTCCGAGTCTACCTTCTGGGCAGCAAGCCATTCGTCATCTTCACCGATCACGCATCGCTACGAACAGCGACTCAATCGCCGCATCTCTCTCAGAGGATGGCGCGATGGCTGTCGTTCTTCGCCGAGTACAACTTCAGCGTCCAGTACAAGCCTGGACGCGAGAACGTACTGGCGGATGCGCTCTCACGGCGGCCGGACTATGAAGATCGCGATCTGGACGCGATCCTGGGGATCGACGTCATCGGATCTTCACTGCACGATGACATCCGAGCCGCCTATGACGATGACGAGGCATGCCGTCTCCTTATCGCGCACTTCAGTGCGGATAACCAGAAGCTGGGCTTGCCGGACAGTGTCCGAGCAAGTGCGAAGCGATACTCGTACCGAGATCAGCTTCTCTGGTATCAGGTCCACCCGACGGATGCGCCGCGCATCGTCGTACCTGCCGATGCCAACCTCCGCACCCGGATACTCTATGAGTATCATGACACGCCAACGGGTGGTCACTTCGGGCGGGAGAAGACGTACGCTGCACTAGCCGCCCAGTTCTACTGGCGCGGCATGTACAAGTACGTGGAACGATATGTTCGTGCGTGCCTAACCTGCCAAGCGGTTAAGCCTTCGCCGAACGCGGCGGCTCCGTTGCAGAGCCTGCCCGTTCCCACCGACTGCTGGACCGACGTCAGCCTTGACTTCATCTTTGGCTTCCCAAAGGATCGCCAGCGGAACACTGGGATCCTGGTCTTCGTCTGCCGCTTGAGCAAGCAAGTCCGACTGGCGCCTTGCTCCACATCGGTGGATGCAAAGAAGTCGGCCTCGCTCTTCCTTGACCATGTGTTTCGCAACCATGGTATGCCGCGGCGCTTGGTCTCCGATAGGGACCCGCGCTTCACTGGTGCCTTCTGGAAGGAAGTCTTTCGACTCCTTGGCACGCAGTTACAAATGTCGACCGCTCGGCATCCTGAGACGGATGGCCAGACTGAGCGAGTCAACCGCGTTGTCGAAGACATGCTGCGTTGCTTTTGCGCGCAATTCCCAAGGGAGTGGAGTTCATTACTCTCACTCGTGGAATTCGCCATCAACAACAGCGAGCATGCCTCGACCGGGTTCACGCCGTTCTTCGTGAACCACTTGCGGCACCCACGCGTCCCTGCGTCTTTCGCGCCACCCGGCGGAAAGCGGCAAATGGACGGCGCCGGACCTCCCCCCGGTCTCTCGATGGACCGCGGTGGCGGAGAGCCACAGGTTCCGGACCAATCACTGATTGCGTCCGTAAATACCTTTTTACAGACTCGCAAAGCGGTCTTGTCGCTCATTCGTGATCGAATGGCGATGGCTCAAGATTCGCAGAAGCTTTACGCCGACCGGTCGGGACGCGGTATGAAAACCGGTTTCCAACCAGGCGATAAAGTCTGGCTAAGTGCATCCGCACTTACGGACAAGGCGACGGAACGAACAACGTTATTGAAAAATAACAAGTTAAACGTTCGTTACCTCGGACCCTACGAAGTTATTCGCGCGGTAAACGAGCGGTCGTACCAGCTCAAATTACCCGCGAGCCTCGGCCGTGTGCATCCGACGTTCTACGTCGGGATGCTGAAGCCCCATACGGGCGCTTCGCTTGACGGGGGGATGGACTCGGTCGCCGCTCAACCAAGCGAGCACCGCCCTCCTCAGCCAACCAGGACGCCGTTCTCACGAACGCGCATCCACGTCGGAGCCCGTCAGATCAAGAGCTGCGTCGTCGGAGCTCCGACGACGCCCGGAGCGCGACCGACGACCGCGCTGAAGCGCCGCAACCGTCGCGCTCAGCTGATCGATCTGCCCCTGGAGGCGATCGATCTGCTCCTGCTGCTGAGCTGCATAGCAGCCAGCGGTCTTCAGACCTTCTGCGAGCGACTGCATCTGCGTCGCCGCACGGTCAACAGCGTCGTCAAGCGCGACGCGCACGCGCTGGATCGCCTCCGACTGGCGATCGCCGCGCGCTTGCGCATCTGCCGCAGCCTTCGCGACGGAGGCTCGCAGCGACTCCACGTCATCGGGCGTCGCCGGCGTCTTCGCGGCACGACCCTCAAGACACGAGACTCGAGCGACAAGCTCGCTCAAGCGCCGGGCCTCGGTCTCCTGCGCCGTCTGGAGCACAGCCTCCAACGCCGTCGAAGCACGACGAGCGTCAGCAAGGTCTGCTTGTGCCGACCGCATCTGCTCGGCAAGCGACTTCCCCTGCTCGTAGTTCGAGCGGACCCATCGCGCGTTCTCGCCGACGCTCTCGTGCGCTCGACTTGCCCACTCCTCAAGCGAGTGGAGTCGACGGGAAAGCTCGCGCCGCTCAGCGTGCGCAGAGCTCTCGCCGCCCTCTGTACGGTAGCTCTCGCGATTGCGGAGCTCCGCCACCCGCCGGTCGACCTGACCGAGCAGGTAGCGAACGCAGTGATCGCAGAGGCACGCGAGAGCAAGCGGCCAGATCTCAGCCTCGCATCCCACGCCAACCGGATACGGTTGAGCGGTACACCGTCGATCGCTTGGTAAAGCGTCGACGGGATGCGGAGGGGACCCTCTGGTACCTCGTGCACTGGCACGGGTACTCGGTCCGAGATCGGACATGGGAGAAGGCGCAGTCGCTCTTAGAGGACTGCCCCGACGAGGTGAAGCGCTTCGAGTCGTTGAACGACTCCGTTTAGCGTCACCCGTCGTCCCATGTCGGGGTGAAGTTGGCGAGGCATGCGCCTTGCGCTTGCCCGCCGCCCCAGTGTCGATCGCCGACGATCGATCGACACTCGACGCTCTTGGCGTCGCCGGACAAGGAGCAAGCGATGACGCGGCGACAGACTGACGCGTTGGCGCAGTCGTCTGTCGCTCTCGCTCTCGCTCTCTCTCCCAATCGCGATGGTCTTCGCGGACTCGTTCGATGGTCGCTCGCGACCACCACGAGTAAGACCACGCGCCGGTAACGAGCAGCCGTGCGAAAGCATGGCGCTGGCTCATCTCGCGATCAAGAGCAAGCTCTCGATCGCTGCGTCGCTCCTCAGGAGGACGCTGACCACCGCGCCGTTGCTTCCGGGCCTTGCCCGAAGCGCGCGAGTTCAACCAGCGTTGGAACTCGCGCTCGTAGTGGGCGGGGTTGATCCCTCGCTCGCTGTCCAAGTGGATCATGGGGATCACCGGCGGTACAGACCGCTCGGTGCCGACTCCCTCCCCACGAGCGCCGCGTGAGCGTCGCTTGGCCTCGACATGCGAGCGCCACTGCGAGATGCTCATCGGCTGCAGCTCGCTGGCGCCGGCTAACAGTGTGGGCGAGCTGCCCCACTCTCGCCGTGCGCCAGGGTACGCTCGACCGTCGTCGACGCTGCCGTCGTAACGTGCAGCGCCTCCTCTCGCACGCGAGTGCAGAAAGGAGAGGCTGTCGACGACGCGGTCAACGCGTCCCTCCGGATCCCCCTCACGCCGCTCCGCTGCATTCGCGTGAGCGTGCGTGCCGCCGTCTTGAGCGTCTTCGTCTTCGCTCGACCCGAAGAGCTCGTCGTACGCACGCAACGACAGCTCCCGCTGCTCCCGATACGCGGCGATGCTAAGCCTAGCATTCGCCTGCGTCGGTGCGACGCCCCCTTGCGGTGGGCTGTCGCAGGAGACAGCCTCGGGTGTCTTCTCGCCCGTGAGGTCGACACTCTCGTCGTAGTCGACCTCCGGGGTGCGCTCTGCGCAGGCGTCGAAGGAGCGACGGTCGTCCGTCGCCCTTCTTGAGGCTTCGGCCGCCACGGTTTCGTGGGCGCCTAATGCCCCGCCAGACGCAGCAACCGCCTTGGCTTGCGCGTCTTGATCGGCGCTGCCGCGTGCCTCAGCACAGCGGCGCGCATCTTCAGGGACGTCGCAGCACACGCCTTTCGTCGCGGTGCCGCGATCGTCGCCACCTTGAGCGCCTTGAGCTTGACCTTGAGCTTGAGCGCCTTGGTCCGCAGAACCGGCTGCGCAGGCGTTACCGCGCGCCGGAACGCCTTCTTCAGGAGGGTGCGCTCGCGCAGCACCCCCGCACACGCCTTCGCTGAGTGCCGCACTGTCGCGGGCACCAGCGCTGGGCGCCGCAGTCACTGGACCGCGTGCGCCGCGGGCCGAAGCTGCGCTATGCGCGCTTTCGTGCCCACGCGTGGCCATCGCTTCAAAAGTGAGTGGCCACGATCCCTTGTGGTGGGAAACCCTTGTCGCTCAAAAACCAGAGCCCATAAAATGGGACACAATTGGTTTGCGACATGGTCCCTTGGTTAGGGATTTATCCCTTAACAAGGGATGTACCCAAATTACCCAAAGCAGAGTACCCAAAATTGGGACTCGCTTGAATTGGGACGGTGTCCCTCGTTTGAGTGGGGGATGATGTAATGGGGTACATTACATAAGTCCACACTTAGTGTGCGACACACAAGGCAGTACATTAACGCCCAGCGTTAAGTACGCCAAAGTAAATACCGGAAAGCACACCGCACAGGAACGGTTGCTATAAGTACGGTATTTGAGATCTTTCTCGCGCGACGCTTCGCACGAGCCGTTACAAGATCCATCGCAAAGCGACTGTTCAAGATTGAGGTTATTAGGTTTATAGAAAAGACTATAAGCTATCAAATTCAGTTCTGCTTTTGCCGTCTACCCAACAAGCGTCCTCACACTGGATTATCCCTCTTGCTGAGCAAGGGGATCGATCCATCAAGCTTCCTCGGCGTTCCTCAAAGAGAGAACGCCTCAGCGCAAAGTGTGTGGTGGGTTGCACCATCACAGGACGCCCCTGCGTCGCTGGTTTTGTGAGCTCGATCAAGCTATCGAAGCACGTCAGATTTCTGACGTTCGTCTCCAAGTCGCCTTCGCTATGGCTCAATTGTCTGGTCGCGCCAAAACATGGGCTTTTGGCTGTCGAGTTGCCGACCGCGACACGTTTCCAGACCTGGAAACGTTCAAGTCTGCGTTGCAGCAGACTTTCGAGCCCCCTCAGAGCGAATTCCGGCTTCGCGCGGAATTTCTGTCGGTCAAGCAAGGCAACACCGACCTTCATGACTACATTCAGAAGGTTCGGTATCTCGCGTCATGCGTGGTTGGGTCGCCGATCGACATGGCGACTCAAGTCACGACGTTCATGACTGGTCTCCGAGACGGACCAGTGAAGACTCAACTCTTCCGCGAGTACCCCGAGACACTCGAGGTTGCGTTCGCGGTGGAACTCCGCGAAGATTTCAACGCGCGCCAAGCGCGCGGCTCATCGCGTAGTCGCACCGCCGACTACGGCGGTCCCGAGCCGATGGACCTCTCCGTCGCCCAATCAAGTCGCTCCTCGTGGCGCTCGAGCGTCTCTCGCTCGAGCGGATCGCATGCTCAAGGCTCCGCTGCGTCGCAGCAGCGGAAGTGTTATCGCTGTCTCAAGAGCGGACATCTCTCACGAGACTGTCGCGCCCCAGCGCCTGCTCATGGCGCTCGCCGTCGCGCTGTCGACCACCGTCGTCAGCAGCACGGTGGTTCAAAAAACGCGAAGGACCAGTAGGCGCGGCCCGCCCTACTGGCCAAGAGCGAGTGTCGAGTGCGGTGGTGGTGCCTCGACACTCTGGGCCCAACACGCAACGTGCGTGTTTCAAGACAACCACCTCCAGTGGTTGTGAGAGACTGATCTTGCTCAGTCTCCGCGTCGACGGCTTGGGCGAGCCGTTGACAGCACTGCTGGACACGGGTGCGACGAACAACTTCGTTCGTGCAAGCTGCCTGGAAGGACGTCCAAGCATCAAGATTCAAGATAGTGGTGAGAAGTTGACCCTCCGCCTCGCGCACGGTAAGCCGAAGCAACTCCCGAAGCGGTTTGCTCGGTTGAAGTATACTCTCGGTGATCTCGAGAGTGAAGATGTGTTTCTGGCAATCGAAATGGACACAAGGTTCGATTGCATCCTGGGTATGCCTTGGCCACAGGCCACGGATCGACTGGGAACGTCGATCGATCGACGGGTTCAAGACCGTCGAGGACGAGATGCTGGTGCATCTCGACTCCACCAGCGCCTGGTGGATGTCGGTGTCGACGCTCGACACCGCGGTTCAAGTGTCGAAGGCAAGGGTAGTGAGCGATGGCCCTCCTTGTCCTTCTGACCGTCATGAGATGGACCGTCAGACATCTACCAAGCTCGGGTGTCCCCGAACTAACGATCCTGCTGGTTGCAGCACGGCTCGCAGCGCTCTTTTGGCCGAAGAGCAGCTCGCCGCGCTCCCGCAGTCTGATCGAGTTCACGAGTCAACGTCCTCGATTGCGTCCCCGCATGGAGCAAGTGACGTCGCAACAAGCGACGTGAAGAAGACACGACGACGTCGCCGTCGTCGTTCGAAGCGCGCAAGTATTCCGTCACCAAGCATGGTTGACGAGGCACTTCGGCATGTGACCGAAGTCGCTAGTATGGAAGATCAAAGCGGAGCCTCCGCTGTTCAAGACGCCGGTATGAAGTCCGGGTCAACAAGTCAAGACGTCGGTATCAAGTCCGAGTCTCAAGCGCGCAACACCGATGCGAACGGTGTTTGTCACGAGGACCTTCAGGTCGTCCTCGTTTCCGGTGAAAATCACGCGATCAAGACGATCCGCGTCGAGAATCCGCCCTCTCGGGCCGAAGAATTGCTCCAACTCCCAGTACAGTCGTGGGAGTCGATGTTGAAGGACCTCAAGAGCGAGGAGGTCGAACAGCTCTGCTTGGTGGCAGAGCTCGCTGCTCACTCGAGCACCGAAGACCCGGACGTTGCCGCGAAGACGCTACGTGAACTCCGGTATGAAGCGCAATCGTTGGAAGCGCTCAAGAAAGCAGGGAATCCGGTTGTTCCCCTTGCTGAGAAGTATCTGGATGTGTTCCCAGATAAGATTCCGGAGATGCTACCTCCGGATCGTGGCGTCAGACACGAGATCGACCTTGTTCCAGGGTCGAAGTACTGCGTGACGCGGCAGTGGCCTCTGCCGCGTGAGCAAGTCGAGGCGATCGACGCGTTCTTTGAAGCGCGTCGAAAAGCAGGTCACGTGCGCGAGTCGATCTCGCCGCACTCGAGCCCGACGTTCTGCGTCAAGAAAGCTACAGGCGGTTGGCGCATCGTTCACGCCTACAACAAGCTGAACGATGCGACTATCCCCGCCCAGACACCGATTCCGCGCAAGGATATGATCCTCGACGGAATGTCTGGCTCGACAGTGTTCTCCACCATCGATTTGACCGATGGTTTCTATCAGATTCTCATGCGAGAGTCTGATGTGCCTCTCACCGCTGTGAGTACGCCCAGCGGTATGTTGTGGGAGTGGCTAGTTATGCCACAAGGACTCAAGAATGCGCCTGCGACCTTCAATCGCATGGTATCACACGCACTTCGGCCATTCCGAAGTTTTGCTCCAAGCTACTTCGATGATATCTTCATCCACAGCAAGGCTGAAGGCAACAAGTCTGACGTCGAGGTGCATCTCGAGCACCTCGAGAAGGTCTTCCGCGTGATGCGGGAGAACAAGTGTACGCGAACCTGAAGAAGTGCATCTTCTTCGCTCCCGAGATCCCGGTTCTCGGTTGCTATGTGAGCAAGGACGGCGTTCGAGCCGATCCTGAGAAGGTTACGTCGATCTGCGGCTGGCCAACGCCGCAGAACCAGAAGCACCTCAGGCAATGGCTGGAGTTGGCGAATTATCTGCACAAGTACACTCGCAACTACGCCGAGTTGGTTCGTCCTTTGTCGACGTTGCTCAAGAAAGACGTCGAGTGGATCTGGACGCAAGAACATCAAGCGGCGTTCGATGCCGTCAAGAAGAGCCTACAAGAAACGCCGGTGTTGGCGCTGCCCGACTACAGTCGACCGTTCCACGTCGTCTGTGATGCAAGCGATTTTGCTATCGGTTGTGCACTCATGCAGCACGACGCTCAAGGTGCTGAGCGTGTCATCAGCTACCAGTCTCGGCAGTTGAAGACTGCCTAACGCAATTATCCTGTGCACGATAAGGAATTGCTTGCGATGAAGTACGCTTTGGTCAAGTTTCGCGTGTATTTGCTCGGCGAACAACAGTTCGCGATCTACACAGACCACGCGTCGTTGCGAACCGCAACGAAGAGCCCGCATTTATCTCAGCGAATGGCCCGGTGGCTCTCTTTCTTCGCTGAATACAACTTTGTTGTGTTCTGCAAGCCCGGCAAGTCAAATATCCTTGCAGACGCACTCTCACGTCGTCCAGATTACGATCCGCGTGAACAAGTATCGACTTCAGGTCAAGATGCGTGCCTGAAGTGCGTTGCAGAAGGCGCCAACCACGTCGCAGTATCTGCGACGTCCACACTTCGAGACGACATCGTTGCAGCGTACGACGCTGACGCGATCTGCCGTGATCTAATCAAGCACTTCTCTGATCCAGAGAAGTTTCCCGTGTCGAAGTTATCGGCCAAGACTCAATCACGAATTCATCGATTCAGCATCGATGACTGTCACGGGACACGTGACCGAAAGCACGGAGGAAGCAATTCCACAGCCAGAGATGGCAAAGAGACTAGTCTCTATCTTGCAAAATGCAGACTGACTGTATTACGGGTGATTATCCCTGGGATCCCCTGCGGGATCCCAGCCCTACAATTCTAACTACCCTACTTAACATGTAACAGAGTTATTTAACTCCGAGTCACCCGTTAGGGTTTTATCCAAACCCTAAGTTACGTGGACCACACACGTACAGCCCGTGTGTACCACACGGTGCAAATGCACCAGAGTTATGTGTCACACACACATCACTCCTGTGTAACAGCATACCCTGTTACACCACCCCCCTCTCAAGACGCGAGCCACCACGTGGGCGCGCCAGAGGGAGAAGACGCCTGTCTTCTGTTGGGACAGCCCAACCGTGGCCGACCTTTCTCGGGGATTCTCCCGTGACAGAAGAGAATTTCCCTCGAAGGGATCAAGAGGCATCAGCCCCTCTTGTGCACGAGTCGTGCTGGCGAGAGAATCGCCCTTCCGGAACGCGAGCTAACCTCGCTGCGGGATTCCCCGCTACCGATCACATTCGGTTTCGCACAATGAGTGCCAGCCCGACACCAAGCCAGTGCGTCGACTACGACGAGTCGGACGCGGAGGAGAAGGCCGCCGCTCCTGCCGAGGAGTCGGCGCCGTCAAGCCCTGCGCCCACTGGCGCTGCGTCGAGCCAAGACGTGGCGATGCAATCGCCTCCTGCGCCCGCTGGCGCTGCGACTGGTCGCCCTGCCGCGCTGCATACCGCTCTGCCAACAGCGCGCGACGCGCCAAGCTCGCCCGAAGCGTCGCCTGCCCGCGCGCACGGCGAATCGCCGCCGTCCGACGATTCGGACTGTGAGCGCAAGGTGGGCGGACAGCCCAAGCGCCAGCGCATCAGCGCCGCCGAGTGGCGCCGTCGCCAAGCGGAGCGCGACGAGAAGATGGCCGCGTCGAGCACAGAAGGAGCGGCTGCCGCCACGTCGACCCCGCGCGCTAGTCGCCCCGCGCGTGCAGCACCTGCTGCTGACGACTGTGACGAAGTAACAAAGTGAATGAACCACCGCGAACCAGCCCCCGCGTGGGAGCTGGCGCACCAGTAGCTGGTAAACCAGCCCCGGTAATTAACCGGTGCTGGTTAACCAGCTCAGCTCAGATCTGGTTATTGTACCTGGTTTACCAGGCTGTACCGGTTCCTACCAGCCGCCTTAAGTGCGATTGTGCTGGTTCACCAGTGGTAGGGTAATCAGGACACCGGTTTTTAGAGGGACGGTCCAGTACAGGACCCCCTGATAATAAGACTCTCGTTTTTCCCTCGAACCCCACAAGCCTCTCTCCTTGCGCGGTGCGCACCAACTCGTGTGAGTTGGTGGACGTGCTGCAAGTAAGTCTGTGCGTGTGCTATTGCATATCGGAGTGGACTGCGTGTGTGTGAGCTGGCGTGAGCTGGTGTGTGCTGGTTAGAGCGAGAGCAACCCCTCTCCCTGCCATTTGCTGAGGAGCCTGGCGAAGTCAGAGCTCCGACGCACTCCATATTGAGTGTTCCATTGTATTCACTGCGTATCTAGCTGGTTAGCCAGATATACGGTAATACATTTCATATTACTAGTGGTGTGTTTTGCCGGTATCCTCGGATAGGATAGCCGGTTCCCCTCGTTGCTAGCGATCGAGACGGACTCCGTCGCTAGCCTGCATATTAATTGCCTTCGTAGTACGTCCATACCTTGGTTTGGTGGTGCCGGAAACGCCGAGCAGTCCAGTTAACTCTCTGAAAGAGATCCAAAAGGACCGCAAAGCTAATAAAGGGTACACAACGTGAGGTATTGGCCGGTGTTGAGCTGGATTACCAGCTCCACCTGTATTTGTCTAAGGTACTGACTAGCCCGGCGCGACCCCTTCGCTGGCGGCTAGTCGGTGGACATACGCTCACTAGCTTGCTGTAGCTGGTGAGAACGTGCGCCACATCATCACACGACCCTCGTCGTGCTGCCTCTGTTCCCGATCCTGAGGCCGTCGAGCGTGTCGTGAATCGACTTACGCCGGGCGCGCGTCGCGCCCTGCCGCTCGAGTGTGATGCTGCGGAGGCAGAGGCCGTGGCTACGGTTGCGGCTACGGCTGCGGATACCCCGCGTACGCCTCGTCGGGCGCGCGCACCCGCGCCACGCAACACCCTCTGGATCGAGGACAGCCCAGATCGCATGCAGGGCAGTCCCGATCAGGGACAAGAGTCGCATCGTCGCGACCGCGCCTCCGAGTCGCATGCGCGCGAGGCTCCGCCGTCCCCGACGGTGGAGGAGCTGACCACGATGGTCTACCGTTTCAACGGTCGCGCCATGACGATCCCCGACGCACTGCGACCCGTCGTCATGACGTTGGCGCAGTTTCGCGAGTTTCGCAAGGTCTGCTCTCGCAGCAACCGTCCTCGCGACGACATGGACGGGCTCCCGTACCCTCTGCGCGGTCGTGAGACCGTCGCAGAGTACGAGGATCGCTTCTGGACGTGGGTTCGAGCGACTACGAGGGTGGACACGTATGTGACGAAGTAACAAAGTGAATGAACCACCGCGAACCAGCCCCCGCGTGGGAGCTGGCGCACCAGTAGCTGGTAAACCAGCCCCGGTAATTAACCGGTGCTGGTTAACCAGCTCAGCTCAGATCTGGTTATTGTACCTGGTTTACCAGGCTGTACCGGTTCCTACCAGCCGCCTTAAGTGCGATTGTGCTGGTTCACCAGTGGTAGGGTAATCAGGACACCGGTTTTTAGAGGGACGGTCCAGTACAGGACCCCCTGATAATAAGACTCTCGTTTTCCCCTCGAACCCCACAAGCCTCTCTCCTTGCGCGGTGCGCACCAACTCGTGTGAGTTGGTGGACGTGCTGCAAGTAAGTCTGTGCGTGTGCTATTGCATATCGGAGTGGACTGCGTGTGTGTGAGCTGGCGTGAGCTGGTGTGTGCTGGTTAGAGCGAGAGCAACCCCTCTCCCTGCCATTTGCTGAGGAGCCTGGTGAAGTCAGAGCTCCGACGCACTCCATATTGAGTGTTCCATTGTATTCACTGCGTATCTAGCTGGTTAGCCAGATATACGGTAATACATTTCATATTACTAGTGGTGTGTTTTGCCGGTATCCTCGGATAGGATAGCCGGTTCCCCTCGTTGCTAGCGATCGAGACGGACTCCGTCGCTAGCCTGCATATTAATTGCCTTCGTAGTACGTCCATACCTTGGTTTGGTGGTGCCGGAAACGCCGAGCAGTCCAGTTAACTCTCTGAAAGAGATCCAAAAGGACCGCAAAGCTAATAAAGGGTACACAACGTGAGGTATTGGCCGGTGTTGAGCTGGATTACCAGCTCCACCTGTATTTGTCTAAGGTACTGACTAGCCCGGCGCGACCCCTTCGCTGGCGGCTAGTCGGTGGACATACGCTCACTAGCTTGCTGTAGCTGGTGAGAACGTGCGCCACATCATCACAACTGGTGCGTATGCCAGGATCTCACAGAGGTCACGTGATTGAGTCTGCTCCGAATACAGTACGCACCCCTCAGACCGAAGTCATGGACTCGGAACCGAAGGCGGGAGCCGCACCCCAGGGTGCTGGCTCGCCGAACCCCGCGCCGGGAGTGCCACCGGCAGCGGGCAAGTCAAGGCACAAGCTCATCGAACGACTGACTATCTTCGATGAGGAAGAACACAAGAGTCATAGCACATCGTCCACGGCAAAGCAAGTTGATGAAGACTTTCATTCGATCAAGTCGTCGCCTTCTAGCGCTACGAGCGAAGAAGTGCGGAGGAAGCCATCCAAGACCCGGTCGAAGAAGAAGAAGACGGCGCCGACTGGAGAACGAGCTCAAAAGCCGGTTCAAGACGTTGCTCGAGCCGGCAAACCAGCTACCAAGGCTCGTTCACGCAGCACGAAGGCTGCGGAACCAGCAGAAGCCTCGCAAGCCGAAGTTGAGCCGGTGGTATCGCCGCGCGAGCTGGTGCGGGCGCTGGAACCAGCGCGGATCCGGTTGACCACTACCTGGCGCAAGAGTGCGTCGACAAGTGGCTTCAAGCACCGCAAGCTCCAGCTCGAGTCTTCCCGCCTGCGAGCACAGCGTCGCCGCCGCAGCATCCGGTTCCTGAGTACCTCACCAACCGGTTGGCAGAGGTGGTGACCAAGTTTACCAGCGCCGACTCCTGGATGCGAGCGTTCGGAGTCATGCAGCACGGCTTACCGATCGAGCCACCGCGTATGCGCTTGTACCGGATCAAGTTAGCCAGCTTCACGCACTTGCAGCGTGTCGCTGTCGTGCAGTCCGCGCTTCACGAAGCTGGTTTCACCTTCATCAACTGGGTGCCGAGCCTTGCGCAGCTGGCGTTACCGGCTCACATGTCGAGGGTGACAGCCAAGGAAGTCGAAGATGATACTGACATCGCGTTGTTCCTCCTGGCATCCTTCATGGAGTGCTGGTCTGGTTACCGGCTGTCACAGAACACGCTGGTGCCAGCCGAAGCGCAGAAGATCCGCTCGCCGCAATCGTGGCTGAGCTCGTCAGCTGGAGTCGAGCCTCGACGCGAGTCGTCCGCTAGCGTTGGGTCATCGCTTGACGTGCAGGAAGCACGTCGCGTACCAGTGCTTGAGCATGATGCGTTCTTCCGCCGACCCGGTTTGGGTGGGATCGTGACCGGGCAACCAGTCCACCAGGCGCGTGTACCGGCTCCGAGGTACGGAGCCGGTGAGTACATGCAGCCACCGGTGACGCAAGTCGCTCCGCAGCCGTACGCCTTCCAACAACCAGCAGCGCCGCTGGCGCACCAGCACAACCCGGTTCCAACGCGAGAACCAGCATTCTTCGTCGGAACTCAGCCGGCTGCAGTCGCATCGCACGACGACGTGTCGATGCATGATGCTAGCTGGCCGCACGATCGTCTTGGAGCGCAGGAACCAGTGCGACAGGCAGATGCGACTTGCTACGCGATGCCACAAGCGATTCCAGACCAAGCGCAAGCGTTCCCAGTGCCGGTGCACCGACCTTTTATTCCCCAGCGTTACCTCGACTTGTTCGATGGCACCGACCGACTGTCGGATCGCCGAGCCTGGTGGAAGGAGTACCAGTACATGGCCACGTTTGGCATGTGGTCGGAGGCTGAACGCTGCCGGAACCTGGAGTTGTACTTGCGTGGTGCCGCTGAAGCTTGGTACCAGCAGCTGGGTGCCGCTCGCAGGAGCTGGTCGACGCTCGCGGCAGCCTTTACGAAGGAATTCTGCACGTCGCGCCAGTCCGAAGCTGAGCGCTACTTCACGCTGAAGCAGCGCAAGGGTGAGACGCCGCGCGAGCACCTGTGGCGCTTGAACGCTGCCGCGCGCAAAGCCAGGATCCCCATCTCGACGCCAGATGACCTCCGGCACCACGTGAGCCGGTTCATCAAGTCGCTTGCCGACTCGGATATCCGGGTCGCGCTGATCGGCCGCCCGTTCCGAACGCTGGAGGAGCTGGAGCGAGCCCTCCGTGCGTATGAAGAACATGCCGTTGTCGACGAAGACCGGCGTACTCCGCATCGCGAGAGGTCGGCGTCTGCGTCGCGATCGGACCGTGATCGCTCGATGCCACGCGGTTCAGCTCACACGTACTGGGCGTACGAAGATGACGCCGGTGCAGACGACGAGACCGACTTCAAGGCGCACAAGAACGTCCGGTTCGACCTGGCGGACGAGTCAGATGACTCAGAAGAGCTGGTGTACCAAGCCATCGCCGGTGAACGCCGGTTCCCCAGTGGCAGCGGTACGCGTCAACCAGCTAGTCCAAGGCCCAGCAGCCAACGTACCAGCAGCGACCAGCGCCCTCATCGAGATGCCAGTCCGCGTCGTGATCCGAGCTGCTTCGGTTGCGGCGGAAGCGGACATTGGCTCGCGGAGTGCCCGTCACGCGTGACTTGCACCTTGTGCAAGACACCGGGTCACTTGGCCGAGAATTGCTGGAAGAAATGCCCAGCATGCGGCAGCATTCACGCGCAAGCCGGTGAATGCGAGGTCTTGAAAGCGCTCGAGAGCTTGAAGAGCTGGTACAAGGCCGATGGACACGCCAGCAACACCCCGTTGCCGGCAAACGTACTCCAGTTTTTAAACTAGGAGGCTCGCAGGGAGATGGAACCCCTGTACGCGACGAGCTACAAGCTTCCGCAATGCATGTATTTGCATACGTTGGTAAGGCTGTCCAAGCCAACAATGAGACATCAGTTACACATGAGCAAGATGAAGCGCGTTCATTCATGGTAACCGGTGACTCACCTACAGACCCAGGTGACTGGCGGACTTCGTTCCGGTTGGAACCTGGCGAACGACGTGGATGGTGGTCCCATCATCCGCAACCAGCAGGCCAAGCTGGTATTGCGCTGGTGCACGGCGCTGTGTGCAACCGGCGGACGATGATCCTGCTCGATTCGGGCTCGACAACCAGCATGATGAGCCTCGACCTGGCCCGCCAGCTCGGCTTGAAGCTGCGTTTCGACGAGCGCCTACGAGTCAAAGGTATTGGCAACGTGACAACGTACGTCAGTGCCAAAGCGACGGTCAAGATCACCCTCGGTGCCAGCGTCGTGTATTACCTGGAGATCTGGTGTGGCAACATCGGTGAAGGTATCCAGTGCCTGCTCGGCATGGACTTCATGATTGCCGCTGGTGTCCGCCTTGGCGCTCGTGAAGGTGCCGTGAGGCTACCAGACGAAGAGCGGATCCCGTTAGCCAGCCCCGGTTCTCGACCCACTCTGCCAGTTCGCATTGAAGTCAGCTCCCCAGTTGATATCTACATCGCACCTGGTGAATCAGCTCGCATACCAGTCATTTATGGCCGGAACCTTGCGGAAAAGCTGGTAATCTGGGCGTGTCGTGGACCCCAATGGGTTACAACAGTCGAGTTCGACTCAGCAGGCAAGCCAGCGTCAGTGAAGGTGACCAACATATCGGCGAGACCGGTGCACGTGGCGTCCAGGACGCCAGTTGCTCACCTGGTTGAAGCTGGTCACCTGCCGCTGGGAGCTGGTGGACCAGTCCGAATCGGCAGCGCTCGGTACGAGGAGTGGCAGCTCCTAGCGTTCGAAGGCAGCTACTCGGCCCAGTTCATGCGCGAACAGCGGAGTGAGATCGAACGTCACAACGCTCGCTTACCCCCGGCGGTCCAGCGACCAGCGTACATCACGCCAACAAGGATCCTCCACCGGAATACCAGCACCACGGATGCTGTCAGCTTTATTTCACAAGCTGTAGAAGAACCTAGTGCTGGTGACGTCGCGCGGGAATCCGGGGTCGAGCAAGAAACTAGTGTCAGTGGTGTCGAACCAGTCGCTGCTGGTTCTCCAACAAAGCTGGTAATTGGTGCGAAGTTTCTCACTGCAGAGGAGCTGGTACACGCACCTGACCCGGTTTCGAGACTCGCTGCAACGTATAAAGCTGTGGCTGCACTGGACAAGTTGCCGGATGAGCAAGACGCGAGCTCCTTCTATCACGAAGGAACTGATCACTTACTGCTGCACAAGCTCCGTGACCAGCTTGCGGTGCTCCCCGATCTGGTTATCGACGACAAACCGGCAGACGTATCTGCCGCCGACGTTGGTGAAGCCGATGAAAGTACCCCTGAAGAGGTGGAGCGGGTACGCTCAATTCTACGCAAGCACCAGTCAGTGTTCCTCGGTTCTGGTAACGCAGTGCCGCCTCCGGCAAGGGGCGTCGTCTGTGACATTGAAGTCCCAGCTGGTACGAAGCCCATATCCCAGCGTGCTAGGCGCATACCTGGTCACCTGCTGGAGAAGGTGTACGAGCTGGTGAAGCGGTTGCTCGAAGCTGGTATCGTGGAATACTCGGATTCCGAGTGGGCAAGTCCGGTGGTAATTGTCATGAAGAAGAACGGACTGGATATCCGGCTCTGTATTGATTACAGACAGGTTAACCAGTTAATCACGCTCATGAGCTACCCACTACCGCTCATCGACGAGATGCTCGACAACTTCGACAAGGCGATGTGGTTCCTGAGTCTTGATATGGCCAGTGGCTTCTGGGCGATCTCGATGACGCGTCGAGCCCAGCATATTAGCGCTTTCGTCTGTCCATTGGGGCATTTTCAATGGGTCAGAATGCCGTTCGGTTTGAAGAATGCACCTCTGGTTTACCAGCAGGTGCTGGATAACTGTCTCTGGGGATTCGTACGGCTCCCTCCTGCGTTGGAAGCGGAGGTAGAGCCAGAAGTACTAGCCGCGCTTGGTATTGAAGTCGGCATACGTGAATCCGAGCCGGTTGACGCTGGTGAACGTGCTCCCGAGCTGGTCAAAGCTTGCGATCACCGTTCCGGACTGGCAAGCACTGGTGACGTTGATTCCGAGCTGGTTCAAGCGGTGCCGAAGATCAACAACCAGCCCGTGCCGGAGCACGAGATCCTGAGCTGGTGGAGGACTCGAAAACAGTTTTCCAACTTGGTATACCAGCTCCTCGCAGCATGGGACCGGTGCTAGGCCGCAGTTCCTACATCGACGACATCGCGAGTAAGTCTGAAACATGGAACGACATGTGCAAGACGCTGGATAACCTGCTTTACCGGCTCCGATACTGGCGTATCTCGGTGAACTTGAACAAAAGCGCGTTTGGGAAGCGGTCCATCGATTATCTCTCGCATGAGATCAATCGTGAAGGCATCCGCGCAACGCCCAAGTCGGCGAAAAGCTTGAGCGAGCTGGTATTCCCGGTAACCTTGAAGGGCATGCAATCGTTTCTCGGTAGCTTGAACTACTATGGCAAGTTCATAGAGGGTTACGCCAGCATTGCCAGTGTCCTTTACGAGCTTACCGACGAGCAATTACGAGCTGGACACGATCTGGAGAAGGCGAAGCTGGCATTCCAGTTGCTGAAGGACCGGTTGCTGGCTGCACCAATTCTCCGGCATCCGAATCGCGACAAACCGTTCGTGGTGATCTTGCACGCGAATGACTGGGCTGTCGGCGCTGTGCTAGCTCAGGAATACGATGGAGTCCTTCATCCAGTCCGGTTCACCAGCAGAACGCTCCATGATGCCGAGTTGCGGTACCATATTGCCGAAAAAGAAGTGCTGGCACTGCTCCGGGTGTTGTCGACGTTCTACACCATTGTAGCTGGTTCCCCAGTCAAAGTGTACACCAGGTACTCGGTACTCAGGTGGTTGATGACCTCCAAGTCGGTGACGGGCCGGTGCTTGCAGTGGGCGACCTTGCTTTCGCCATGGACGCTCGAGATCCAGCGCATCGAGAAGGATGAAGACCGGTTAGCCAGCCTGCTAGCTGGTAGCATCACGCCACGCGAAGTGCTGGACCGGTTAACCAGCGAACTCGAGCCCGAAAAGAGTCGAAGAGCTGGTATACCAGTCGTGAGCATCGAGATGCTAGACGCGGAGTACGAAGGGCACGTGATAACGTTCGACGGAGCTGCAAAACTGAAGACCAAAGTTGGAAGCGCAAGCTATATATTGTGGAGCTTACCAGGCTGGTTACCCGTCGAAGGACGAAGCTTCCAGCTATCTGGTGTGACCGTAAACGAAGCCGAGTACGAAGGGCTGCTGCGAGGGCTGGCGCGAGCTGGCGAGCTCGGTATCAAGCGCGTGGTGCTGGTCGGCGACTCGCGTATCGCCGTCCAGCAGTGCCAAGGCGCGATACGTTGCCATGAGTCGAGGCTGCAAGTGCTGTTAAACCGATTCAAGCGCTGGAACGGCAATTCGAGCTGGTAAAGCTGGTGCACGTCAAGCGTGAGTACAACGCACCAGCAGACTACCTGGCATCAAGAGCACTCCAAGCTGGTGACACGTACATTGGCGATGATGAGGGGCGCGCCCAGTTGAGAGCGCTCAACAAGCTACCCGGGCGCATCATGCGTCCGGCTCCTACCGGTGAAGCGCTTCAAGAAACGAAGGTGCCGAGCGAACATGACGGCGACAGCGCCGCTCCAGACGCATCGAGCGTCGAGCGAGGCGCGCGCCGGCAGCAGGAGGACGAAGCGCTTGGTGCATCTGCATTCGCCATGCAGACGCGCTCGCAGAAGACAAGGGGCGCCGGTGTGAGCGCTGCACGAGCTGGGGAAGCTCGTGAACCGACGCCGAACGCCGGCTCAAGCAGTCGCAGCGATCGTCGCACGTCGCAACGTGTCGCAGCCAGAAGTAGCGCGAACCAGAGTGAAGTAGCCCAACGGGGTGACGAAGCGACAGCTGGCGGTGTGCCTCCAGCCAATCAGGAGCCGGCACCTCGAATCTCGACACCGGATGTTGAAATGGGCGACTCCGATTGGCCAATAACCAGGTCGACTGCACCCAGTTCGCATTCACATTCACCCATCCGGGACCAGCACGAACCAGCTCGGGACCAGCACGAACCGGCTCAAGGAAGCGGTGACGAGCGTCCTGCAGAGACCGTGACAGAAGAACGCTGGCGTCGCGTGAAGCGACACCAAGAAAGCGACCCAGCATGCGTGAAGATCATCGCGTTCCTGCGCGGAGACCTCGCTAGACTCACGCGGCACGAAGCGCGCGACGTAGCGAAGCTTGCAGACTGCTACGCGTTGGATGACAACGGTCTCTTGCGATATACCGGCAGCCTGAGCCGGCGAACCAGCAACGGCGCGCGCCTGAATGCCGCTAGGCTCGTGATACCAGTTTCCCTTCGCAGGGATATGCTTCATGCTGTGCATGACGACTTCCAGGGTGGACACCAGGGGGTCGCGCGCACGTTTGACCGCCTGCGGCGCGAGTTTTACTGGCACAACATGTATCGAGATGTCGAGCGGTATGTGAAAGAGTGCGTGGATTGCAGCACCGCCAAGGGGCGACCTGGTAATCCCGGCCCGTCACCAGGTAATCTGATGCCAGAGTATCCTTTCCAGGTCATCTCGATGGATTTCGTAACGCCGCTACCAGCTTCGCGTCAGGGAAACACGTCGCTACTGCTTTTTCAAGACTCGTTTACTGGTTTCGTGCTGGCGAAAGCCATGGAAGATACGTCCGCGCTGGCTGTAGCCCAGGCGTACGACAGTACGGTGTTTCAGCGCTTCGGTGCCAGCTCTGTGGTGCGACACGATCGCGATCCCAGATTTATGAGCGAAGTCTTCGCCCAGTTTCGCATGATGATCGGCGCTAAACAGCGAGCAACGCTGGCGTACCGGCCCCAGGCCAACGGCCAGCAAGAGAGGTCGGTACAAACGGTGATCCGGTGTGCGCGCGCGTATATCGAGTCTGCGGAGCAAGACGACTGGGAAGATGCGGTTATGCGATTGCTCTTCGCGATCAACACCTCGGTCGATGCCACGCGCCGGGAAACGCCATTCTTCCTGGTACACGGCTGGGATGCCAGGTCTACAGTCTCTGCGATGCTATCACCAGCTCCCCAAGGCCGTGACAAGCTGGATGCGTATGTCTGGCGCTTGCGAGTACAACGCGAACAGGAGAAGGCGATCGAGTTAGCGCGAAAATACCAGCTCAAAGCAAAAGCACAGCGTGCAAACCAGCAGACAGCGGCTTGGAACCAGCTCCCCGACAAATACAAAGCCGGTTTCGAAGTTGGCAATGCAGTCTGGTTGTATTATCCACGCGTGCAACCAGGTCTCTCGCTCAAACTGGCACACGCATGGCATGGTCCGTTTAGGATCGTCGAGAAGTCTGATGATTATCGTGTCAAGCTGGGTATCACCGGTTCGCAATACAGGATCTCACCGTGGGTGCATGTGAGCCGGTTGAAACCGCGCGTTCTGAACGAAGACCGGCCGTCACCAGCTGAAGAAGCTGAGTTACCAGAAGAGGATGACTGGGATGCAAGCCTCCTGCCAGAGGATAGCTGGGAGGCTGACAACCAAGCTGGCGTATTCGAAGTTGAACGAATCCTCGATGTGCGCTGGTCCACCAGCCGCACGAGAACGCAAGCGCGTCGGAAGGAATACTTGGTGCAATGGACTGGTTATCCAGAGCCGGAGTGGGTTCCACTCGACCGGCTGAACTGTGGGCGCCTACTCCACGAGTTTGACGCATCCCGCAAAGCCCGGAACCGGTTTGCAAGCATGCAGACCGGTGACGAGCAAGAAAGCTAGCTGTTATCGGCTAGCAAGCTGGTGTACGACGTACTCTCAGTCGTGCACTAGCTGGTGCCGCTCTGTGGGACCCCACAGTAGCCGGCACCATGGGTGGAGAGAAGAAGGAACCAAGAGGCATGAAGGTGAAGAAGTCTCGTGGGCGAAAGCGAAGGAAAACGTGTATTTCTGGTTAACGAAGCGCTACGCTACCACATGCACGAGAAGAACTGGCTTATGAGCCGACCGACGCTGGTGGATGGCGCCATACACCAGTTAGAGCTGGTGATCACACTTGGGGGCGGTAAGCAGGGTCGTTCCACGGTGCGGGGAGCTCCCAGCAGTGGCCTTGGTGTGAATCAAGAACGTCCAGCTGCTCGCTGATTAACGCCTCAACGAACCGACCGGGAGCAGACGCCCACCCCACGCGAACTGGTTCCAAGAGATCGAGCTCACGCAGTTGCGTCGCGAATGGTGTCGAAGGATCATCAACTACCCACGAGCATTGCTTGGCCGGGAGACACCAGAAGGCTGGTTCACACCAGAAGAGCGACGTACCAACACCAGGAGGCGCGACGGCGCAGAGAGCGGCGAACGCCGTGGTCAGCTCACGGTCAGCAGTCATGCGTGCAGCATACATCGCAGTAGACACCGCGCCAAGCTGGGGCTGCCGCGAGAGCGGGAACCAGTGCAATCGCTGCCAAATATGACGCCGGTACTGGAACATGAACGTCAACACCTGGAATAACCACTGGACTTGTGCGTCATCCAGCTTCGTCGGGTCAAACAGGAACAAGTGGCGAGTGCGACCAGCCCACATGGCGTCCCACGGATTCGTTGCCAAGAGATCCGTCATGTTTTTCAACTGGGGGCCATATCGCTCGATGATACTGGCCGTGCGCTGTCGCACGGGCTCGTAGTTCGGGAAATATGGCGTCTGACCTCGTACGTGCTGGAGCGGGATCCCCGCGATTGGGCGGGTGAAGTGGATATTCACCAAGTCTGTCATGCGCACGGTGCTGCTGCGACCACGCACGGCGCCCAGCGGATAAGGATACGGCAGCCGAACAAAGGCCACCGACGTTTGTGCAGCACCGACACCAGCAGGCACGCGAAGGTAGTCGGCGAGTCTTGGATCTGTCGGCGGGAACGTCAGTGGACGGCCATCGACGACAACTCCGGCAGGAACAGTCGACGCCGCTGGGAGAGCGCTGGGTCCGGTGGCGGAGCGGGGTGATGCAGGCGGCGCAGCAACCGAAGTACGACTCGGACCAGCGCCCGAGCTATTACCACCAGCGTCGGGGGCCGTCCCACCAGCAGCCAACACCACTGGATCAAGCAGACGACGTTTCGCCGGAGGAGAAGGATCACTTGCCGACACGTCGGCCCCCAAGCCGTCGGTCCGGTAAGCTCGCGCAAGCCGTTGTGCCTCCATGGCGTCAAGAGCGACCTGCGAGGCCAACCGCCGGGTGCCACCTCTAGGCGTACTGGCATCTGGAGCCAGCGACGAGTCCGACGGCGTTGACGCAGCGACCGTGCCAGCGAAGAGAGCCGTAGTGCCACCGGGGGAGCGAGTTTCCAGTATCTCGACTCCATCACTTCCATCGCTGCCCGCTGCGTCGGATCCAACAGAACCAAGAGAGTCAAAGCCGGGTGACGCACCGCCAGGCGCCGCCGACGGCGCAGTCATCAGAAGGGCATCGATGAGTGCTTCATCGGGCGCTGCATGTGTCGGAGAGCCGGAGTGACGCGAGCGAAACACGGTCATGGAAGCGCCGTCTGGCACGAGCGAAGGGTCGTCCATGGCGCACGCGTGGACTAGACCAGCCCACAAGTGCTCGTCACCCTGCGCAAACCCACGCTGCCATAGAAACCGGAAGACGTGACGAGCCTGCGCCGACGTGAGCAAGTGATTCACCCCTGGCGAAGCAAGCAACTCCTCCTCGAGTTCGGTGACTTGCGCTCGAAGAGTGGCCTTGGCGTCTTCGCAGTCCTCGTGAGCCTCAGCCACGTGCGCAGCAGCCTCCAGCTCTTCCTCGCACTCGCGCAACAGATTGCGCAGCTTTCGGCAGTTGCGCACGGCCTCCTCTTCGTCTGCCTGAGCTTCATGCAACTGGCACCGGAGCTCGCTCATAGCACGCCGCGCAGACACAACTTGGTCGGCGCGCCGCGACGCCAGTGCCTCAGCGGCACGGACACGAGCCGAAGCGACTAGAGGCAGTGCCGCAAGTGCAGTGGGAGAGCGCGTCTGTCGGGCAGCCAACTGGGTGTCTTGGACTCGAACCAGCTCGATCAATGCATCGACGAGGTGAGTGAGCCACGCGCACGCATCAGCAGTGCGCCGCGCTCGAGCAGCGAGCTCGTGAGCGCCAAAACGATCACGCAGTGCAGCATAGAGCTGCAAAGCGTCTGTGACCACGCCCACTGGATCAGTCGAGTCTCGCTCAACCCTCCCGCTCTGAGGCGCCAAGATGGTAGACTCGTCGACGCGGGGAAACAACGCTGAGAGCACCTCGACAGCAGGAGTGCGCCAATCCTCCGAGCCAACAGAAGTGGCCGATGCATCAGTGTGAGCAGCCAACAGCGACGTCAGCCGGAGATCGATGGCGTGGCGAGCTTGCTCAAGCGCGCCTGGAATACGATCAACGCCGTCTGTCGACTGAGAAGAGCCGATTCGCTGGAGACCCAGACCGATTGACGCAGCGATGTCGCGCCACCGCGCCGAGGCAGACGCAGCGGAACGATCGAACGGTATCCAATCACGGGAAGAGCCTGCGACGACGCCAGAATGAACAACGGAGCGACCTAACCTGCACGAGACGACCAGGAGCACTTACCAAGGACGAGCGCCTGGCTAGCAACCGACTCACCAGCCACGCGCAGCTCTGCATCGGCTGCCGGGGGCGTCGGAGTGAGCGTGGATTCAGCGGATTCAGCTGCAGCCGTACCCGACGGAGCTACCGTCTCCCTGGACGGAGATGCGGGCACTGGCGGCGAGCTGGCTGGCGGCGTGGACATCACCACCCGGAGACACACGCAGACGAAGTGTCGAAGTGCCGGTGGATGCAGACCCGGGACCTTCGAAGTCACTAGACTTCAAACGTGCCCTGGTTGAGGGGCGGTTGTGACGAAGTAACAAAGTGAATGAACCACCGCGAACCAGCCCCCGCGTGGGAGCTGGCGCACCAGTAGCTGGTAAACCAGCCCCGGTAATTAACCGGTGCTGGTTAACCAGCTCAGCTCAGATCTGGTTATTGTACCTGGTTTACCAGGCTGTACCGGTTCCTACCAGCCGCCTTAAGTGCGATTGTGCTGGTTCACCAGTGGTAGGGTAATCAGGACACCGGTTTTTAGAGGGACGGTCCAGTACAGGACCCCCTGATAATAAGACTCTCGTTTTTCCCTCGAACCCCACAAGCCTCTCTCCTTGCGCGGTGCGCACCAACTCGTGTGAGTTGGTGGACGTGCTGCAAGTAAGTCTGTGCGTGTGCTATTGCATATCGGAGTGGACTGCGTGTGTGTGAGCTGGCGTGAGCTGGTGTGTGCTGGTTAGAGCGAGAGCAACCCCTCTCCCTGCCATTTGCTGAGGAGCCTGGCGAAGTCAGAGCTCCGACGCACTCCATATTGAGTGTTCCATTGTATTCACTGCGTATCTAGCTGGTTAGCCAGATATACGGTAATACATTTCATATTACTAGTGGTGTGTTTTGCCGGTATCCTCGGATAGGATAGCCGGTTCCCCTCGTTGCTAGCGATCGAGACGGACTCCGTCGCTAGCCTGCATATTAATTGCCTTCGTAGTACGTCCATACCTTGGTTTGGTGGTGCCGGAAACGCCGAGCAGTCCAGTTAACTCTCTGAAAGAGATCCAAAAGGACCGCAAAGCTAATAAAGGGTACACAACGTGAGGTATTGGCCGGTGTTGAGCTGGATTACCAGCTCCACCTGTATTTGTCTAAGGTACTGACTAGCCCGGCGCGACCCCTTCGCTGGCGGCTAGTCGGTGGACATACGCTCACTAGCTTGCTGTAGCTGGTGAGAACGTGCGCCACATCATCACACGTACACCTTCAGCCCGTCTGCGAGTCGGGCGTCCGCTCAACGGATGAGGGATATGTGGTTCAAGTTCGTCCACCTGGATACGACGAACCAGTTGGAGAGGAACTTAGCGATTCATCGCGAAGGCAGCTACGCTGCGAGCGGATCTACATCCGCGAGAGGTTCGTCCTCTGTCGCCGACACTACGTCGGCCCACGCTAGTGAAACCAGCGCGGTTGTGCCTTGGCAAAGGCCTGGACCGCATCCGGGCAGTCCACGAGCAACTGCTCATGCGGAAGCCACTGGCTTTCCGACGCGGGATAGCCGAGCCACTTCACAAGTAGCTCGAGCTTCCCGTGGCGACGCCGAGCGTCCACGATCGCCTCCAAGGGGTAGTGGAGCTCCCCGTTCCGGTCCATCACCGGGGGAGGGGCGCGGCTCGGCCGCTGCAGTCGCGTCGGCGGCCGAGTTGACTGCTCGCTTGGGCGAGCTTGAGCGTCAACACGCTCAGCTGGCTGAGAGCTATCGCCAGCTCCGCCAGATCGTGGTGTCCGTGGACACGGCGCAGTCGCAAACCCAAGTGGGCTTGGGGCACCTGCGGGACCGTTTTGAGACGGCGCGGGAGGAGTCCCTGCGCGAGCAGTCGCGGCTGGCCCAGCAGCTTGATCGTCTTGAGCGAATGCTCTATCAGACGCAGGGGTACACCGCTGCTCTGCAGCAGATGACCTCGTCCGTTCCGCAATTCGGACCGACCGCCGCGGTGGGCTGGTCCCGCAGTGACTCTCGTCACTCGTCTGGTTATTACCAGTCGGCGGACTACCCGCGTTCGAGTTATCCTCAACAGGATTACTCGTATTCGAGTCGTGACTCGT
Source organism: Pythium insidiosum (assembly GCA_022836835.1). NCBI lineage: Eukaryota > Oomycota > Peronosporomycetes > Pythiales > Pythiaceae > Pythium > Pythium insidiosum. The sequence goes on from JAKVDI010000011.1 coordinate 52,979, forward strand.
ACTCGCGCTCGGCGCGTCGCGAGGAGCTCCCGCACTCGTACGACGAGTATCGTCGTCGCGAGACGAGCGCGTATCCGACGCCTCGCGATCAAGGCGACGCTCGTGCTCGCTCTCGCTCTCGCTCACCGAGTCGTCCTCGGTTTGAGGAGGCCGATACGGCTTGAGCAACCCGACGTAGAACGTCGGGTGTGTTCGCAGCCAGCTCGGCAGATCGAGCGTGTACGCGGAGCCGCGTTTCTTCAAGACCTTGAAGGGGCCGATGAACCTCGGCAAGAGCTTCGAACTACCCAAGCTGCTCACGGCGTCGTCCGCCAAGTGTTTGGTGCTTAGTAGCACGTAATCACCTTCGTGAAATACATGAACGTTTGACCGTCCATGCTTGTCTGCGTTTGTCTTTTGCAGATCTTGTGCAGCTGCCATGTTGTCCTGCACTGCCCTGATGAGGGCGACGCGAGTCGAAAGGAACGCGCTGACGCTGCGACGAACCGCAGGTTTCGTCACGACGGCGTCAAGTTGGCTCGCCAAGAGGCGCTCTCCTCCCCCACCAGACTTGGTGTCGCCCATGAGACAGAGGGGCAGTGCGGGGTGCCGCAGACCGTTAAGGTAGAAGGGTGTGAACCCGGTGCTCGCGTGAACAGAGTTGTTCATCGCGAACTCTGCGAGCGGCAGCATGGTACTCCATGCAGTGGGCGTAGTCGCACAAAGCCCACGGAGGATGTCCTCCAGCGTCCGATTGACGCGCTCGGTCTGTCCGTCCGTCTCTGGATGAGCTGCTGTGCTCATGTCGAGCTGGGTACCCAGCAGACGGAAGAGAGCCGTCCAAAACTCGCTAGTGAAGCGCGGGTCGCGATCGGATACGATCGAGGCAGGCATGCCGTGATGTCGAAAGACATTGTCGATGAACAGCGACGCTGTTCGTTCGGCGTCGACAGTGTCGGGCACTGCAGCAAGATGCACCATCTTGCTCAGTCGGTCTACGAAGACCAAGACCCCGGTGTTGCCGTAGGGGTCGCGGGGAAGCCCGAACACAAAGTCCATGCTGACGGACCGCCAGCAGTCGGTTGGCACCGGCAGGCTCTGTAAGGGAGCGTGGGTGTGCGAGCTTGCTTTCACCCGCTGGCACACTTCGCACGTGCGAACGTATGTGCATACCCAGTTGTACATCTTGGGCCACCAGAACCTCTGGGCAAGCTGGGCGAACGTCTTGTCACGACCCAGATGCCCGGCAACGGGCGTATCGTGTATCTCGAACACGATTTTGTGCTTCAGGTCCTCGTTGGACGGCACCACAACGCGAGAGTCCTCGCCGACGACACCGCTGTAGTACAGCAGGCCGTCATGCTCATGATACCTGTGTATCTGAGCGCGGAGTTTCGGTGAGAGCTCCTTTGGCGTGCATCGCCAGACAGGTGCGACAAGATTGTCGAGCACTGCCTGTCTTCCGCGTACAAGCGGCGGATGAGAGAAGACATCCGAACTCGCAACCGAAATATGAGCAAGCTCATAATCGGGTCGACGCGACAGAGCGTCTGCAAGCACGTTCAGCTTGCCCGGTTTGTAGACAACCGTGAAGTTGTATTCTGCAAAGAATGACAACCAACGGGCCATCCGTTGCGACAAGTGAGGCGACTGTGTCGCAGTCCTCAACGAGGCATGGTCGGTGTAGACCACAAAAGGCTTCGGCCCGAGCAGGTGAACGCGGAACTTCACCAAGGCGAACTTCATCGCCAACAACTCCTTGTCATGGACAGGGTAGTTGCGCTCGGCTCCTTTCAGCTGCCGAGACTGGAACGAGATGACGCGCTCGCGTCCTTGCTCATCCTCTTGCAGGAGAGCACAGCCGATGGCGTAATCGGAGGCGTCGCAGACGACGCTGAACGGACGTGAGTCGTCAGGAAGCGCCAGGATGGGTGCTTCCTGCAGACTCTGTGCGATTGTGCGAAACGCGCGCTCGCACTCGGGTGTCCACACCCAATCGGAGTCCTTCTTGAGGAGGTCCGACAGCGGTCGCGCCATCTCGGCGTAGTTAGCCGTGTACCTGTGTAGGTAGTTGGCCAACCCGAGCCAACGGCGCAGGTCCTTCTGCGATCGTGGCACCGGCCACTCCGCGATCACCTTGATCTTCGCGGGGTCGGCACGGACTCCTTCCGTGCCGACAAAACACCCGAGCACGGGGACCTCTTCGGCGCCGAAGATGCATTTGTCGAGATTGGCAAAGAGCCAATTCTCGCTCATGCACTCGAGGACCTTCTCGAGATGCTCGATGTGGAGATCATCGAGATCACGATTAGCCGCAGGCTTCGTGTGGACGAATATATCGTCAAAGTACGTCTGCGCGAAGTCGCGTAGAGGTCGGAACAGTGCTCCGACGAGGCGATTAAACGTCGCCGGGGCATTCGAGAGCCCCTGTGGCATCACAAGCCACTCCCAGAGCATACCGCTGGGCGTGCTGACAGCAGTGAGAGGGATATCCTTCTCACGCATCAGCACCTGGTAGTATCCATCTACCAGATCCAAGACGCTGAACTTCTTGGAGCCCGCCATGCGGTGAAGGATCACATCCTTCCTCGGTATGGGCGTTTGCGCCGGCACCGTTGCTGCATTCAGCTTATTGTACGCATGTACAATTCGCCACTTGCCGTTTGGCTTGCGCACACAGAACGTCGGTGCGCTGTGGGGAGACTTGCTCTCCCGCACGAGCCCTGCTCGTTGCTTCTTCTCGAAGAAGTCATCGATGATGTCGGACTGCTCCTTCGACAGCGGCCATTGCCGCAAGACACAGTAGCCCGAGCCGGGCTTCAGATCGATCTCGTGTCTGACGCCTCGGTCTGGAGGCAGCCCATCGGGTGGCTTGGCGCTCAGGCAGCGCGACGAAAAGCGCTTCAACAGTGGATAGTACCTATCCTTGGGGTTCTTCATGATCTCGGCACCCCTGCGCGACTCAAAGCGCTGGCGGAAGTCCTCCGCGACCGTCTCGTCGACCACGGACGAGCTGTTGAGCTCCAGCTCAACCCTCGGAGGTAGCAGTACGACCATCTCCGAGTAGGCGCCAGCCTTGAGTTCCCACTCGAACTCTGGGAGAGAGAGTACCTCCATCTCTCCGAGATTGCCATCGAATGGCCCTGGATCCATCCAGTTCGGACAGGTGGAGTTCCTCCCCTGTTAGCGCGTGAACAACGCGGGTGGCGGCAGGGATTGGCCAATCCCTGTGCCGCACAGAACAACTGCGCAAGACGATCCTTGTCTCCCGTCACGGTGTGATTCGACACCGGAGTGGTCACCCCACTCAGCGCCTCGCGCGCGACGTACATCCCGTCACGGCCCCAGTCCTGGGTCGGAGCGACATTCCCGCTCAGCACCGGCAGGTGCGACGCATCTTCCTTCGGGACGTCAGGTCCTGACGCCAGAGCGGAGCCCCCTCGGCACGACTTCGTGCACTTCTTCATCCATCACGGCGTCACAACCTGACGCCGGAGCAGTAGCCCTGCTCAGCGCGATATCGCGCGACTCACCCGTCGTCACGGAGGCAGTCCCTTGCCCCGGAGCGTTCTCCCCGCTCAGCACGAAAGCGTGCGACGACGACATCTTGGCGCATGTCCTGCGCGGCCCACAAGCCTCGGCTTTGGCAGTGGGAGTCTGGGCAGAGCCCGCATGAGTCGACCCCGACTCAGAACGTGGACTCCACTCCACATCGGCACACACGCCGACCTCGAGAGTGACCTCGTCGAGAGAGGAGGCCTCACTCGTGTGATTAAACACGGAGGAGGGGTCCAAGACCTCCAAGGCCTCGTGCCCAACACGGGAGGTCCTCCCAATCGACTTGGTCTTCCAGTCGATCCATGGCTCGTGCTTCGTGAGCCATGGCATCCCGAGGATGAGGTCGTATCGACCGTCCATCTCGAGCAGCACAAAGTGCTCGACCGAGTTGAAGTCAGCGAACTTCACTCGGAGATCGACCTCGATCCTCGGTGTCGTAACGACCACACCGGTCGCCAGCTTCACCGACACTGAGCCACCCTCAGTGCTGGTCACCCGCTCCAGCTGCGCAGGCTCCTCGCGGAGACTCTGCGCCCGAGCGTAGTTTTTCGACGCTCCAGAGTCCACAAGGACTCGGAAGGGTCGACTGTACCCTTCAACTCGACCCTCGAAGACGAGTAAACTCGACTTCGAGTGAGAGGGAGCCCTGCTCCCTCGAGGGGCTGAACACTCGGCTCGCGCCAACTCCCCATCCGCGCGCCGCGTGTTCAGTCGTTCCCCAGTAGGCCGCCCCGCGCCTACTGGGTTCCGTCGTTTCCCGTACTGGCAGTCGCCTTCGCAGGCGCGCCAGATCCTCTGCCTCGCCCGCGGCCACGTCCACGGGACGCGCCGCGTTGCGAGCGACAGAAGCGACGGATATGTCCGTAGAGGCCACAGTTGTGGCATTGCGCGTTAGCCCAGCGCGCTTCCAGAGCATTCAAATGCTCTTCTGACAACGTCAGATCCATCGGCTCAGGGCCGGAGGTCGCTTCTTGCGGGCCCGCTTGGCGTCCCACTGGGAGGCCGCGGGCGAGCCGATCGTAATGGTCGGCACGCTGGGCGATGTACATCGCTTCTTCCAGCGACCGCGGTTCCGCTTGGAACACCGCGCGGCGCGCCTCCCCAATCGCGAGCCCGTTCATGAAGACGGTCACCATGACCTCTTCGGGCAACGGGTCAGCGGCCATGCAGGCACGCAGCTGACGGAGTTCCTGTACGAACTCGTACAGCTCGCGCTTGCCTTGCTGCGCACTGAGGAATTGTGTCCTCTGCCGATGTGCGACATTCGGCGGCTGGAAGGCAGCAAGCATGGCTGCCTTGAAGCCCTCCCAGCTGGAGAAATGCCCTGGGGCATTGGTCTCCCACGTGAGAGCCCAGGAGCGTGCACGCCCCTGGAGATGCGACATCGCATAGGTGACGCGCAGTCGCTCGTCATAAATCCGCGCAGCGGACATCGCGATTTCCAACTCGCGAAACCAGAAAGTGAGGTTCTCACTCTCTAGTCCCTGGTACGACGCCACCTTCACTTTCAGTGTCGGAGGCGTCGACACAGGGCTTGGCACAGCCACCACCGGTGGCGTAGCCGCATCCGGGATCTGCGATCGGATGAAACGCAGAAGGGAGTCCTCGTACTCCCGGAAGGACTTGATCCTTTCCTTCAGCGCATCCTCGCCCTGCGCGACAAGCTCATACAAGCTCGCGCGGCCGAGGATGGCCTCGAGCTTCCGCATGAAGCTCCACTCATCGTCATTGAGAGACGAGAGGTCCTCTCGTCTGAGCCCGAGAGGGCTCCCTGCATTCGCAGTGTCAATCGAAGCGGACATGGCGCTGGATTGACTACGAGTGCTACCAGATGTCACGGGACACGTGACCGAAAGCACGGAGGAAGCAATTCCACAGCCAGAGATGGCAAAGAGACTAGTCTCTATCTTGCAAAATGCAGACTGACTGTATTACGGGTGATTATCCCTGGGATCCCCTGCGGGATCCCAGCCCTACAATTCTAACTACCCTACTTAACATGTAACAGAGTTATTTAACTCCGAGTCACCCGTTAGGGTTTTATCCAAACCCTAAGTTACGTGGACCACACACGTACAGCCCGTGTGTACCACACGGTGCAAATGCACCAGAGTTATGTGTCACACACACATCACTCCTGTGTAACAGCATACCCTGTTACAATGACGGTCTTCTGTATTACAGCATTGATGCTTTCGACTCTCGTCGCGTCGTGGTTCCTAACGACATGGATCTTCGTCATCGCCTTCTGAGCGAATATCACGACAGCCCAAGTAGCGGTCACATGGGTCGTGAGAAGACGTACGCTGCTCTGTCTCGCGATTACTACTGGCCTCGCCAGTACGTCTGGGTTCGCAAGTGGTGCCGAACTTGCGAGGTCTGTCAGCGTGTCAAGCCTTCGTCAGCGACACAAGCTCCGCTCCGCTCACTCCCAGTGCCTCGCGAAGCATGGGATTCGGTGAGTCTTGACTTCATCTTTGGGTTACCCAAAGACTCACAAGGACGTGACGGCGTCCTTGTCATCGTCGATCGACTGTCGAAAATGGTACATCTCACCGCTGTGTCGAAGTCGATCACTGCCGAGGAAACGGCAGTTGTGTTCTTGAACGAAGTCTTCCGTCTTCATGGGCTTCCGACGACGATCGTCTCCGATCGTGACACGTGCTTCACGAGCGCGTTCTGGCGCACGTTGTTCAAACTGCTCGACTCGAAGCTGCAAATGTCGACTGCAGCGCACCCACAGACCGACGGTCAAACTGAGCGCGTCAACCGCGTTCTTGAAGACGTTCTGCGAAGCTACGCGACGTCGTTCCGTTCCTGGAGCGAGATGTTACCGTTGGCCGAGTTCGCGTTGAACAACGCCGTGCACACGTCCACAGGGTTAACACCGTTTTTTGTCAACTACGGCCGCCACCCGCGGCTGCCAACAACCGTTGGTGGCTCTCGTTCAAGTGGGGGAGGAGCACAGAATCCGTCTGTGCTGACACGACGCGAGTCGCCAGCGTCGTCCAAGTCGCCGTCGAAGAAGCCCTCAGCACCGCCGACAACGCCAACGCGCCGCTCTGCGCGGTTGCGCGCGCGAGCCTCTGGCTCTGCGCCGGCTGCCAGTGCGCCAGCTGGCTTCTCGCCAGCACCAACAACTACGAACACTGCCGCGCTTCCGGCAGTTGTGGACAAAACCCCCCCTCGGTGAACTCGGTGAACACGGTGACTCGGCGGCTTCGCCCGCCGATGATGACGCTACGCGCGATGTGTCTATGGACACTGAAGATACTGACGATGCTGATGATGCAATGGAGATTCCCGACTCGCCAGAGGAATCAATGGATGTGAACATGCGAGTCGTGGAGACAAGTGAGCACTCAAGACTCACGAAATGGGAAATATCGCTACTCGCGATGCTGGCAACGTCCGATGCCTCGGACGTGAAGTTCAACTTCGAAGTAATGCCGGATTTGATGAAGTTGAGCCCACAAGAAGAGAAGTCTATCAATGACTTCGTGTCTCGAAGGGAAGCAGTCCTTCGATTTGTCCGCGACGCAGTCGCGGAGGCCGTCGACAAGCAGAAGGAGAATGCCGATCGACATCGACGCAACAACAAAGAGAAATATTCGGTGGGAGACCGAGTACTCCTATCGACGCAAGACCTCCCAACCACAGCAGTTTCCAACTTGGGATCAACCAAGTTACTCCCGCGCTTTATTGGGTCATTCACTGTTAAAGCCGCTGTCGGCGATGCCTACACGCTGGATATCCCGACACGCATGCGCCTACATCCGACGTTCTACGTCGGACGTCTCAAGCGATACGTGGCGCAGGAGGAGGAGGACTTCGAGGATGCGTCGGATCGCGAGGGTCACCCCCGCGACAGTCCGCGGGAGGATCTCCCCGCGGAGAATCGTCGTCTTCGTCGACGCGAGCCGGCAACGACTGGTACTTCTGCACACGACGACGCTTTGCCGGTGGAGCCACCCGCTTCACGACACCGCTCTGCTGCAGTTGCTCGCGCATCTCACGGAACTGCGCGACGTACGCCTCATGCGACTGACGAAGCCGCGCCATCTCCTCGATCGTCGAGTACAAACGACGATCGACGTCATCAGCCGCTGCCTCAGCTTGAACAGCGATCTCGCGCGCGTCAGAGACTTGCGTCTCCAGCTCCGGGACGACCCAACGATCAAGATGGTACAACGCACGCACGGCGTCGACGGTCCGCGGCCAACGCTCGGAGATCTCGCCGTCGCGGCGCCCATCGAGATTCCCAGTCGCAGTCAGCTGACGAGACTCGTGACCTTGAGTCGGCGCGACAAGGTCACGAGTCTCGTCAGCTACGACGCGACGTGCTACTGCTCCCGATGAAGCTCCTGGTGATGATGGCCTTGGTGTCGCCACTCCCAGTCACGCAACTCACGCTCGCTCCACTGATGGCGATTCCAGTGTTGCCGCTCGTGATGTTGCTGCTCCCAGCGCTGCTCGACAGGACGCTGCTGTCGACCCCAGTACTGTTGCTCGCGACGCCAGTACTCCTTGCGCTGCTGCTGATCACGCCGCTGCTGATCCCACTGCTGACGATCGCGCTGCTGATGATCACGCTGTTGAAGATCGACGACGTCGTCACGTCGTCGAGACCACGGCTGCCCGCCGTGGTGAAGCGACTCGAAGGACCGAGTCGCGTCTCCGTCGTAGTGGAACCACGGATCGACACCCGGCTCGCGCTCGTCACACCGCTCACGACTCTGCGCCCATTCGTCGCGCTGCGCTTGATGCTGACGATCACCGCGCATCTCGTGGTACTGCTGCAAGCCGATTCGTTCGCGCTGGTCCACCCCCGTTGGTTGATTCGCATGGTGAACTGCGGTGGATCGTTGATCGAATCCTTCGCCACGAAGATCGAGTCGTCGCACTCCGTGCTCGTCAGCACGGACAACACGCGCGCGGTCGCGCGCGTCCACACCGACGCGTTCGTCACTATCTCGTCCGGTGGCTTGGCTACCCGGACGACTCGTGGGTCGCTCGACCAGTGTTGCAGGAGGACGTTCCTGATCTCGTTCAGGAATACGAAGCGTCGCTCCCTGCGCGGGCTCGCCTCTAGCCCGCTCAAAGTCGGCGCGAGTACGGTCGTAACGTGCGATCGACCGTAACAACGCGTTATCGTCGAGCGGATCTCGACGAAGAGACTCTCTCGAATCTTCATGACTCGGCCTCAAGTTTCCAGCTTGCGAACACGAAGCACGTGGCACGTTGTGTGGATTGAAGCAGTGCGATGTGTCGCTGTACTCGATTGGGTACTGGCGCTCGCGCGTCCAGCCCCTCCACACGTCGCGCACGGCTCGCGACGTCCGTCAAGTCATCAACGCGATGCTCGCCAGGCCGCGGTGCCGCGTACACGAAGTCATCGCTGACTGTGACGCGCGCCACATCACGATCGCGTCTCGCGATCGTCGGATCATCGTCTGCCACTCGCGCTTGAACTGCTGCTGACAGTGCCACCGTCGCCGGTCGCGCAGTCGTCGTCAACACTGTCGCCGTCACTGCGGTCGTCACCGCAGTACTCGTGCTCGCTGCCGTTGTTGTTCTCTGCTCGTCGGACGTTGAGACTCCGGCTCTCGCCGTCGCAGTCTCCGTCGGAGCACTCGTTGCTTGATCGGAGCCAACGTTCGAAGCGTCGGACGTTGTTGCTATTTTTAGAACCGGTGCCACCTCCTCGTCGTCGTCGTGGTGCACGACGGCATTGACTGCCGTCGTCCCGACGCGATCATCGTCTGCGCATGCGCTCGCCCCAGAGACCGCGGTCGCCACCGCGGTGCTGCTCGCACTCATCAGCCGCTCGCGCGCGACGCGCTCGTCGCCGCCGCTGCTGATCGAATCATCTCGGTTCCTCGCGTCGACTCCAGCTCGTACGCTGTTGTCTTCGCTCTCGCTTGTCGCGCTTGCAGTCGCTTCACTCACAGCGGCGCCCGCCGCTGTTCCCGTCGCTGCTGCTTGCGTCTTGGTTGCTTCTTCATGTGGCTCGCTCGTCGTGCTTGCCACTGCCGCCGACGACGACGCCATCTTCGTCGTGCTCGTCGCGCTCATCGCGCACGTCGTGCTCGTCGTGTTCACTGCACTTGTCGCGACCGTTGGGACACTCGTCGCTCTCGCGAACGTCGGCGTTGTCGTCGCCGACGTAGTCGTCATCGTCGCGCTCGTTGTTCCAGTCGCCGGTGCACTCGCTGCTCTCGCCCAACGTCGGCGCTGTCGCCGCCGACGTCGTCGCGCCTGTTGCGCTCATTGCCGTTGTCGCGCTTACGGTTGCAGTCGCTCCGCTTGTCGTCGAGCTGACTCCCGTTGTCGTCGCAATCACCGCGGCTTCCGCCGCGGTCCCCGCCGTTCTCGTGGTGCGCGCGCTGCGTCGCGTCGCCACCATGTCGCTGAAGTCGTTGAAGTCTCTCTCGCCGTGTATCCCTCTGTTTGCGCCGACGCAAATCGAAGAATGCGCTCACGCGCAAGGATACGGTCGTGTTCCGACCGTTGAAGCGCGGGTTCCCCCGCGCTGCCCGCCATCACCTTTCTCTGCGTGCTCTCATGCTTCGAGCTCAGAGAGAGGGGGATGATGTAATGGGGCCCACTCCAAATGGGTCCCCATGACATAGTGTGACCACATAACTTAGTGTATTTCAGGTCACGTCCGGTGACATCCGGACGTGCCCTTTGGCTGTGTCTCATTGGCTGTAAATATCTGGGATTACGCCCTACCGGATGTTTGCGCAAGTCACCCTTAGGTTTTATATTAGTTTCTAGAGTTATAGGAATGTGTGGTCACGGAAAGATAACAGTAGATTTTACCTTCAAGCCCACACGTCTCCGAGTCCAAGAGGACCACGCGTGCCCGCGTGGTGTCCTTCCTTCCTCTGCGTGCTGTAACGGTTGGGCCCGTTACAAGCAGACAAGACGTGGAGCGTCGGAAGGCAGCGCTGCGCGCAATGATGTGGACACCAGTGTCGTCGACATTCGAGACATGTGTGTCGGCGTTTCCGGGTCTTGTCGAGGAAGAAGCTCATCCCGCGCCAGCCCCGCGCGCCGTGGCGCACGATCCGCTTCTGACATTCTTCTACTTCTTGCCAAAGTCACTCTGGATTGAAGTGACCGACGAGACGAACAACTACAACACTCAGCGTGGTGCGACTCGAGCCGTACAGATCAGGAACCGACAGCTCCAAACCGAACGAAGACCACCTGACACACTCAAGACTATTCGGCGTCATCTACGAGCCAAGGCTACGTACGGTGCACACGAGATTCTTCACGTTATCGGGCTTCTCATTCCGCACATGCTCTGCCCAGACAATCGAAAATTTAGCAACCACTACTGACGATGGTGCACTATCAGCGGGTGACTTTGGGCGGTTCATGTCTCGCAACCCCTGCACTGAAATCATTCGAGACTTGCACTTTGTTGACAACGAAGCTCCTAGATCTCGCGACAAGTTGTGGAAGCTTCAGGCAGTTGCTGGTAAGATCCAAGAGCGTTTCCTCCTGGGTTGGTCGCTGCCTACCGTCTTTTCCTTTGACGAAGGTGTCTTGCCGGCCACGTCTCGAAGGAACACGACACGGATGTTTATGCCCGACAAGCCCCATCGCTATGGGTCGAAGTTTTTTTTATGACATGTGATGCCCGTACCGCGTATTGCCACAGGTGAGTGAGCCTTCTTCTTTTATGCAAAATTCTTCAAGTCGTAGCTTACCGCTTGCTGGCCACCTCGGTGACGCTATGTCGTAACTTCCAAGATTCGAGTTTTATTAGCAAGCGCGACAAGGGTGACGCGTCCACTGCATTTGACAACAAGACGGGAGCTGCGGCGGTCATCAGCAACCTCAGTTGTTTTGGGAGAGGAAGACCGGCAGGCACAACAATCAGACCAGCCAAATCGTCTCCCCTATCATACCGTGGTCGTTGATCGTTTCTATTCTGCCATGCCACTCGCCATCAAGCTGCTGAAGATGAAGGTGTACGTGCTGGACACGTGCATGACCAATCGACTTGGATTTCCTCGCGCCGTCGTGGGATCACGTCAGACACGTCCGGTCTCCATTCAGCGTGGTCATGTCATGTTTTGCCGCTCGAAGCAAGTGCCGAGCCTTGTCGCGATGCATTGGCGGGATCGGAAACCTGTGCATTATCTGTGTTCTGGTGTTGCTATGACGCAGTCCGTTATCCGCCAAAATGTCAAGGTTCAGGGTCCAGTCCAAGTTTCATGTCCTCAAGTCGTGAACGACTACCAGCGTTGGATGGGCGGAGTTGACGTCCACGATCAACTTCGTCTCCAAAAAAATTTAATTCAGACAAGCTTTCGCGTTCGAAAGTACTACAAAAGTTTGTTTCTTGGGCTGGTGGATCTTGCGCTAGCCAATGCGTTCATCACGCACAAGGAACCAGACAGACTAGATTCAACGGCAGCGATAAATCGTGGGGAGTGGTTCGGCGTGTTGCACCACCAGCTTCTAAAGCTGAAGGCGGAGGAGTTCGTCAACGTCGTCGCGACGCCGTCACCCAGAGGGCGAGTCACGTACAAGCGATCCAAAGCTGCGTCACACACCCTGCTCCAAATGGACGACTGGGTGACGGTGTCAGGTGTCCAAACACGACACCAACGTGCTTGCAAAGTGTGTGCTCTGCTTCGTGGCGAGCGGACTAAGTCCTTCCAGACCACGTTCTACTGCGACAAGTGTTCAGTCGATCGCGCAAAGTGCTCTTTTGCCCGAAGGCGAGGCGCGAATACAAGGGCGTCACGAAAACCTGTTTTCAAATATGGCACGAGGATTTCGAAGGCGGCAAGCAGATTCCAACGACGTTGGGCAAGCGCATAGTGCTGCGCCGCCCCGGTGGCGCTGCTGGAAAGCGGAAGAAGACACGCCGCGAGCTCCGGCTTGACGAGGATTGCTCGGCAATGGCGGAAGTCGGCCATGCGCGGGAATCTGGCGGTGAGGGAGACTCTGACGACAGCGACTTTGAGGAGACCGGGGACGCAACACAAATTGATCTTGCGCCAACACAACCCACGGGGGCGACAAAACGCACTAACAGAAGGACGCTCCGTTAGGGATAGGTTAGGCGGTGTCCGCAGTCATCCACGACCATTGATCCAGTTGCTCCTCCCGCCACCCACGAACGCCACGATCGTTTGCTGTTTCCGTGTGGTGCCGCCCGCCATCACCACAGTGCCAAGAGCGTGGCTTCGACGTGATGAGATCCTGACCGTGATGCAAGCCTGAGCGTGCCAGAGCATGATGCGAGCCTGAGCGTGCGCAGCATTCTTGCTATTGAAGACAGCTAGCTTGATCGGATCCGTAGGAGAAAGATGAGTAGGTTGGACGGAAGAAGGAAGAAGACATAAAATACTGAGACTTAACTTCTTCGACTTGCTCTTACATGCCGTTGCATGTCGTGATACGCTTGCACGTGCTGGCGAGGCACATTGGATTCGTGCTCCCATGTTGGCGCCCAGTCAAGAAGGAAGTCGGCGCCATGCTCCCCGTAGCGCTCAGCGAGGATCTGGGTGAAGTCGAACGTACTCGCGATTGCTCTGTCTCTGCTGGGCTCGATGACCGGAGAATCGGAGGCCAAATCGATCACCTGAACGTGCGTTGGTGAGTCGGATAGGTGGACAATCGACTGTGGCTGTGACGTTGTTTCGGGGGAACGGGGAGGCGGCGCGATGGGATGGAGATATGGAGACGGCAGGTATGCCTGCGAGGGCGGGTGTGGCTCAATCGGTAGCGGTCGTGGCTCGACTGGGACCGACTCTATGAGTTGAGGTTGTGCTCCAGCTCGCTGGCGCGGACCTGACAGCAATGGATCCTGAGCTGCACCGTCCATGAGAACTTCGAGAGTCAAGACGTGCGAAGGCACCGACAACAAAACGAATCGCATGAAGCGATATACCTCATCACGAGTTGGCGCGACCTGTAAAATCTCACCTCGGAGACGGCGCGCGGCCTCACTCGTGACGTTGCCGCGCGGGTGGCACTGTCGGAGGAACTGAGCGCACTCCCGGCGGAATTCGTTCTGTGACACGGAAACCATGCCAGCTCGAAAATGACATTTACATGCCCGCAAACAGAAATCCGGCCAATCGCCCGCGATCACTCAATGCCCTTCACCAGTCACCACCTAAGCCATTTCCCCTGAAATGATGCGGACAAACTGACAACATGTTAGAGTGATCAAGTAGAGAACATTTAGATAGAAAACTTACATGGAGTCAATATCGGAGTCAAAAACTGCAGTGTCAAGAAAACTGGCTGGGGGAGATATTGGAAAATGGAGCGTCTCCGATTCGTTCGGCATGGTGTCATTGAGGAGAGAGGCCATTGAGACGGGTAGAATAGTCGGGTCCTTTGAGCGAGCTGGACTGGAAAACACATACTCAGCTTCATCTTGTGGCGAGCTACGTGCTCGTGAGCTTGCTACATGATGTGGCTGCTTCGCTTTGCATCCCTTCTGGAAATTGTGAGAACGCTTTCCAAGTTGCTAATATTCTACATGAGCTTGCTCACTGCCCTTGCCCGGACGCCGATCCACGAGAACCCTTTCGTTGCACCCGCTGTGACACTTGTTGACGATAATGATATGTCCAATGTTACGGGGCGCGTGACTGAAAGCACGGAGGAAGCGATTCCACAGCCAGAAATGGCGAAGAGACTAATCTCTATCTTGCAAAATGCAGACTGACTGTATTGCCGGTGATTACTAAAGGGGTCCCCTGCGGGATCCCAGCCCTGCAATTCAAACTGTCCTACTTAACATGTAACGGAGTTATCTGACTCTGTGTCACCCGTTAGGGTTTGATACCAACCCTAAGTTAACCCTTTCGTTGCCGAGAGGTAGTATAATAACCACTTTATCGCCATTTTACGCTTATGTATGGGCGCCATATGGTGCCTTTTGGTTGCGAGACTGGGCATTTTGTCTACCGAAACTGAATACAAACCTCTGTAAGATAAAGAAATTCAATTCATAGAGGCTTTTATCAAAAAATACGAGCCCCATTCCCTTTATACTTTTATTCTGGCTCGGAACCTTATACAAAAAAGTATGTTCGGAAATGGCCTAAAATGACCACAATTCGGTCATTATACTAATATCTCCGAAAAATCCGCCCCAAAAAAGCAGAAAGGACGATCGGAAAACGGCCTTAAATGACCACTTTATCGTCATTTAAGCCCTTAACTATGGAAATTGCAGTATACTAGAATCAAGACAAAACAGTGGCAACGAAAGGGTTAAGTGGGCCACACACGTCCAGTTCGTGTGTGCCGCATGGTGCAAGCGCACTTGAGTTATGTGTCACACACTCGGAACTTGCTGAAATACATACATCCACACGTTTCGGAAGACATGCTGACCCTCCATCCATTCGCTGGCATGTCATGATTGTGGGCGCAACGAAGGGACCACCTCACAGTTGCTTCATATAGCTTCGATGCCTGAGCTTTCTTCGTATCTGAGACGATGAGCGCAGGTATACCTTCGTTAGCTTCACTGTAATCATCATCGGATTGATCATCGACTAGCGGCTCCGCTCGTTCTTCCTCTCTGGGCCCAACATGCTTCCCGTAAACTTCGCCTCTGGTTTCGCTTTGTCGAACAATTACTCTCTTCGTCTTCAGAAGTGCATTCTCCAAGCGGACCACCTCCCGATTTGCAGCCGGCTGGTAGCCCGAGGAGGCTGGAGGCACACAGATAGTGTGAAGCGATTGCTGGCTGGCCAGTGTTGAGAGCGCTTGCGAACGTTATACAACACGTGAAAAAAGCACATCAAGAAGTGCGCCTGGTGCAGCAAGCCGGTCTTTACAAAAGCGTTGAGTTGTGCTTCCTCTGCGTCGCCCATGACGGCGTCAACGCTCAGTCTTCTGCCACAAACTTGTGCAAAAACGCTCGACAAGCTCTGCTCTGAAAAGCTCTGCTACTCCTTGCTTGTGCGCCGGCTGACCAAAACAATCACGGCTAGCTGGTAACAACGCTGTACGTCTGTGACACCAATCGTGATCACCTGATAAGCGGTGTCACTCAGCCCGAACGTGACGTCACAGTGCAAAATGACGAACCAGTCTAGTGTGTAGTACTTGTCAACGGTCGAGAGCAGCTTCTTTGACGTGATATCGAGTATGGAGGGGTCATCGTCAGCACCGGATCCAACATAAGGAAAGCCATCGTGATCTTGCTCTGCGCCGAAAACAAATGCTTCATCGAATTCCGTTGTGCTCCGAAAACAGTGCTGCTTGGCCATGTTGCGGACGACTGCAAGGCTGTTGCGTTTCCGCGCTTCCGGCGAATGTTGCGTAGCGCGTTGACGATCGGCCAGCGTCGTTTGGGAGCTTGTTTGGGCGCTTGATGTTGATGACTATGAGCCGTGGCGGGAAGTGAGCGTGGTCTTGCTCTTGCACGAATTTCTTCATGACTGTATTGAGACAGCTCGTCGGGTGTGCCGCCATACACGGGAGAGCTCCACGAGCGTGGGACGTTGTCATTCATCATTATCACCCATGCATCGCGAGCGCGACACTGAAACTTTCCACACCACCTGACAGCTCCGTTCATGCTTGCACGTGTCGCTAATGCAGGCAAGGCGGTGCTCCGTCATGTCATGGTCGTCAAAGGACGTTCCTGATCAGACTGACAACATAAAATGGTCTGGACACACAATGTGCGTTTTGTGTCAGATTTGATTGATCTCGGCACAGCTACTTATCCTCAGGTTTGTTTGAACGTCAGCGTGTGTGTGTTTTGTCCACGTTCTGTTGTGTTGACCCCTGTGTTTAAACAAAGCAGCACACAGCACTCGACTTTGAGTGAGTAGCGCTTGATATGTGTGCGTTTTCGCTTAGGATCGTTGAATACATTTTTTTTTCGGCATGTTTTTCTGGAATGAATGGCCCGGTTGTGTTGTTTGATCTGCACACAGTAGAACACTTGTTGATGAGACGTTCTCTGAAGTCGGAAGTTACGACGTATGCGCTCCTGCCGTGCTGGTGAAAGCTGTTAGGCTAACACTTTGGGTGGAAAACCTTTTGTGAATTTGTGGGCAGAAAGGAGAGTGGGACCGTTGTCTGCCGTTCCTCCCTATAGTCTATTCTAGACGATCTGTAAGGTCGTAAGTTACGACGTACATGCGCGTTCGGTGGCACACGGCGTGGTAATAGAGGGGTTAAAATGTGCTTTTCAGTTCGTATGAACTGAACCTGGATCAAGTGTTGAAGAAATGGAACGCGACGTTATCCTGTTGGCCACATCATAAATCCATTTTTACGAAGATCCTTAAATTACAGGTTCAACGTAAATAGCCGTGCGTCTCCAAATTGACGACGGACCAATCGCAACATCAGCACGAGGCTTCCGCGCCAGCAACTGACCGCCCAACACGCTTCGATGGCAACTCCTCCGTCGTCACCGACGCCATCTCCCAATGCGTCTGCTGCTCAGATCTCCACGCGCGCGAGTACACGTGCGCGTCAGATCAAAGAGCGCCAACTCGCAGTAGTGGACGACAGCAGCACCGAGCTTCAGCGCATTCCAGACCGCGACATCCAGCTTGATGACGACTGGGAAGACAAACTGCACCTGCAAGTCAAAATCATGTACGAGACAGATTGATGGGCGCGCTGTTATGTGGTGTCCAGTGTCTCACGATGTTTAATGCGGTGTTGGGTTGGGTTGGACGGGCAGGAATGTCGTTGGCACCGTCGATTTAAAAACACCGCTCGAGCTGAAGACCATTGCATTGCATGCTCGCAACGCCGAGTACAACCCCAAGGTATACAGACGCGATCTCCAATGTCTTCGAGTGCTCTGGTTGCTCATGGATCAG
Source organism: Pythium insidiosum (assembly GCA_022836835.1). NCBI lineage: Eukaryota > Oomycota > Peronosporomycetes > Pythiales > Pythiaceae > Pythium > Pythium insidiosum. The sequence continues at coordinate 70,363 of JAKVDI010000011.1, forward strand.
TGTGATGCAGCGCTTTTCCGCCGTGATAATGCGTCTTCGAGATCCAAAGACGACTGCCTTGATTTTCGGCTCTGGGAAGGTTCGTCATTGAATCGCTGGGCGCGACGAGCGACGCTGTATCTCCCTTGTTCACATTGGACTCTGGTATAGATTGTCATCACAGGAGGCACAAACGAGGATAGCTGTCGGTTAGCAGCGCGCAAGTTCACTCGTGTTCTGCAGGTATTGTTTATCTCTGTCCGAGCGCACAAATGCGAGAGCGAGAGCTGACTGACTGGATTCGGTTGTGCTTCAGAAACTCAACTTTCCCGCCAAATTCACCGAATTCAAGGTGCGCAACGTCATGGGTACCTGCGACGTTCGTTTCCCGATCCGTCTCGAAGGCCTCTTGAATGATCATGCTCGATTCTGCAGTGTACGTGCAGCAGCCGCAAAGCAGCAACCTTGATGATTCCGTTGCATTGAGCTAAACCGACTCTCTCTCTTGTTGTTCAGTACGAGCCAGAGCTGTTTCCAGGGCTGATCTACAAGCTCGTGGAGCCCAAACTGACACTGCTCATCTTTGTCTCGGGAAAGATCGTGCTCTGCGGCGCACGGGTACGACGTCGGATGCGTGGATCGCTGAATTGTCTGGTGGCGCGTCTCTCATGATGACTGGTGGGTTGATCGATGCGCAGAACTCAAGCCATCTTTACCAGGCAATCGACAAGATGTACCCTGTGCTGTTACAATATCGCAAGATGACGGCGCCACCGTCTCTCGTCACAGGGAAACCAGGCTACGACGACCCCGATGACATGGAGCGGTTGGAGCCTTCAGCTGTCGTGTAATTCCTACTACAAAGCAAGCCATGCACACGCTCGCTCGCCCGTGAAAATGCAGTGCAATATACACTACCACCACGTTGCGTCTCCTGGTTTTGGTGTGTGTGACCATCATTCCGTTTATTACGCTTTCACTATTGAAACGGTTGGCGTCAACAAGAACGACAACTAATGGCAGCGATGAGCTCTGCTGTCGTCGGCGGTGTCGTCGAGATCCTGGCGCTCGCCAACGACCGCGCAGAGCCAGAGGACGCGCAGCAGCGCTTCCTCGCGCTCTCGTTTCCCGCCAAGCACGGCGCCGCAGCCATCAAGCACCTCACCGCCTCCTGCGGCAGTCTGGCGGACCTCGGGTTTCCGCACCTCAAGCGCATGAAGCGCGACCCGTCAGCGCCACAACGTCTACTAGCGCTCGTTCTTCCGCTGCCCGACGGTGCACAGGAAGCTGACACCAGCGTGCTGTCGGAGGACGCGCGGGTGGCGCTGGCGACGCAGTTTGAGGGTCAGTTGTGCGTCATAGAGGTGCTCAAGCGCGGCCCCAAGACCCGCGAGGCATGGGAAGCGCACACGAAAGAGTGGCCGCTCATCTTCCACGCGAGTGTCGCTGCCGAGCAGCAAGATGAAGAGCTCACGGAGCACGACGCCGCAACGATGAAGGAGCTCGTGCGGCGAGCAAAGCAGCTCGCGACGGGAGACGCACGAGATGACGTCGCCGGATGCTGCGCCCTCGGGTGTCTCATCGTCGACCCCGCGGCGACGGCAGACCATCGCATCGTCGCGGATTCCAGCCACCACCACGAGAAAGACGGTGCCGTGTTTCGCCCGATCTTCCACGGTGTGATGAGGGCGCTCGACGGTGTCGCACGCCGAGATCGCGAGCGTGAGACAGCGAAGCAGCCCCGACGAGACGGTGATAGTGACGCGGTGCGTGGTGGCTGCGGTGGTCGTTCTACGCGTGGCGAAGAGTCCTACCTGTGCACTGGGTACGACGTGTACCTCGACGCGGAGCCCTGCGCGATGTGCGCAATGGCGCTGGTCCACAGTCGCGCTCGGCGTGTGATTTTCTCAGAGCTGAATCCGACTAACGGAGCGCTCGCGAGTGCCCACCGACTGCACACAATCAAGTCGCTGAACCATCGCTACCGTGTGTTCCATGCCTCTCTGTAAGCGTAGGACGAGTAGACCAAGTGAAGCAGAATCGACAGAGGTTTCGAATGCAATTTTGTCCCAGCAGAAGACGACTACAGCGAGAGCGAAAGAAATCCAATTCAGAATGAGCGAAAGTGAGCGAGCGAGCGATAGATGGAAAATGAAAGCGGCGTGAGTACAAGAGGCGATAAGAGCGCTCACCGCGGCGCGAAGTCCTTTGCCATGGCATCTAGACGGGGAATGATTTCGTTGAACGTCGGTCGCTGGTCCTGCTTCTTGGTCCAGCACTCCTCCAGCAAGTTTGCTAGCCCTGTGGGCGTTCCGTCTGGCACCATGGGCCGCAGGTTGCCGCAGGCGACGCCGTTCATGATGTCGCTCGAGCCCAGATCCGGGTACGGCTCGCCCCACGCCAGCGCCTCCCACACGATGATGGAGAAGCTGTAGACGTCGCACGGGCAGCCGTACTTCTCGCCACGCAGCACCTCCGGCGCGACCCAGAGCGGGCTGCCGCAGATCGACATGGTCTTGCCGACGTCTCGGAACTTCGAGAGTCCGAAGTCCGCGATCTTGGTGCGCATCTTGTCGTCGAGTAGGATGTTTTGAGACTTGAGGTCGCGGTGGATCACGATTGGATTGTGGTTGTGCAGGTACGCGAGGCCGCGCGCCATGTCGAACGCGATGTTGTACGCAAGCCGAAGTTGTTGTGCAGGCTCGGGCCGCGGCAGCTTGTGGTAGATGTCAAAGAAGCTGCCGTTCGCTAGCAGCTCCGTGACGAGCAGCAGCGACGGCGGTTTGGAGCACGACCCCATGAAGAGCACGATGTTGGGATGGTGCAGCCCCTTCATGATCGTGCACTCCTTCTCAAATTCGGCGAGCGTGTTCTTGGGAACACTGCTGATATGTAGCTTTTTGATCGCCACGGGCGTCCCAAAGTAGCTCCCCTTGTAGACCACGCCGAAGACGCCACGGCCGATGATGCCCTCGATCACGAGGTCCTCCTCTCGGATAGAGAGACCATCCGTATCCATGAGCATCGTCTGCTTGTTGACGATCTTGCGGTCAGGAAAGATGATGTGATCCTCCCACTTCTCATCGCCAACGTGCTTGGCGAGAATGCTCTGCAGCGTCGAAATGATGATGGAGAACGACGGCCGCACGTTGTCCTCAACGCTCCAGCAGCGCGTCATGAGGCTGAAGAGGTCCTGCATCTCAGGCGCCTGCGGGGTCTCAAGCGTGAAGAAGTCGGTCGGGCGCTTGCCGGACTGCACGACAAACGGCACAGCGTCGATCGAGATGCTGAAGTACGGGATCGAGCGGCTGAGGCACTCGAAGATGATGATACCGAAGCTGTAGACGTCCGATTTTTCCGTGTGCTGCTCGCCCTTGAAAACCTCGGGCGCGATCCAGATACTGGAGCCGATGAATGCGCGGCTCGGCGCCGATGACTTGTCGTTGTCATCGCGGAATGCCTTGAGCTTGGAGAGCCCGAAGTCCGAGACCTTGCAGCGCCAGTCGGCGTCGATTAACAGGTTGACTGACTTGAGGTCGCGATGCAGAATGGGCGGACTGCTCGTGTGCAGGAAGTGCATGCCACGTGACGAGTCCACGAGCATGCGCAGCAGCAGCGACCAGTCGATCTGTAATTGCTCCGTGTGCAGCACCGTGTATACGCTCCCCTTTGGGCACAGCTCCATCACGAGCCCGACGAACTCGGGGTGCACCATGACGCCCATGAACATGACGACGTTCGGGTGACGTAGCTGCGCCATGACACTCGCCTCTGAGCCGAAGCTCGTCACGATCGACTTGGTGTCGCCCTGCAGCGTGATCTTCTTGACCGCGACCTTGGTTTCCTTCCATGTCGCGGCGTAGACACAGCCGAACGTACCCTGTCCAAGTTCCTCCTTCACGAGCACGTCCTTGGGGTCAATGTGGCAGTTGGCACTGAGGATTCCGGCGGACACGGCTTCGTTGTTTTGGTTCTCCGTGGCGCCGCCACTGAACCAGCCCGTCATCTCCATCGTCATCTGCACCATAACGTTCTCCTTCGCGAGGCGCTCGGTCAACACAAAGTCGCGGCGCTCCTCGTACTCCCAGTTCCACGCGAGAAACGCCAGCAGGATCGAGTACAGCACGACGGCGGCGCTCACGGTCCCGGGCGAGCTGAGCGTAATCTTCTGGCAGCCTACGCCGCCCGTGTTGACTTCGCCCATAGCGAAGCGCGCCCACGCGAGGATGATGAAGAAGATACTGGACACGACGAGCACGACAGTGGACTCGAGGAAGCCGATGCCCGTCGAACTCGTGATGCCCAGCGAGAAGATGAACTGCACCCAGACGTTGCGCTCGCTGACGTACGTGCCAGCCGCAGTTGTGTCCAGCAGCGCGCTTACTTGCCCGATGAGACAGATGAGCATCAGCAGCCGCGTGTGTCGCTGGAAGTACCGTTGGAAGAAGATGACTAGCAGTCCCATGATCATCACAACACCTGCAGCACAGAAAGAAGGACGTAAGGCGCCCACCATGTTCCGTGAGTTCAATGGAGAACAAAGCAAAGCGTGTGTGTCACAAATTCAACGGTTGACTCACCGGGAAAGATCATGACGAGCGGTACCTGCGTCCATTTTTCCTTGTCCTCTTTGCTTTTAAAGCTCACCTGCATGATGACCAGCAGCGGGATGAAGAACGCCGTAAACGCCGCACCAAAGCGCAGCCGTGTCTGGTACTTGGCGTTGCGCGCCATCGCGAAGCGCTGCTCCATTTCGAGGTTGGAGAAGCGCAGCGAGATGAAGGAGATACCGATGTCTTCCTGCTTCGTCAGCGGCTGGTCACCGTTGCGGTGCGTCTTGGTCCGGTTGAAGAAGTTGATCTTCAGGTCGTGCGCACTCGTGATGCCCATACCGATCTTGGTCTTGCGCTGCGTCGGCGAGAAGCCGCCGCTGAGGTTGCTCGACACGACATCGCGGTCCTGCAGCTCCTCGGGGATACTCGTCGGTGTGAGCGACTTGGGGATTACTTTGGACATCCGTGCCGGCACGTCGGACATCCTCGAATGGCCCGTTCGGAAAACGCGGAATGGCGCCATCGATGTCTCGATTGGCAGACCGAGCGGGCGGCCGTGCACCCCTTCCCTTGCTCTGCAAAACCAACGCTGAGAGTGGCTCGACCCAAAACGGAGCACACGCACTCTGGTGCGACCGAGGCAGGCGAGCAGTGCCCAGGGGGAGGGGCGTGGGCGGTGGCACGAGGTATAGATAGATGGCCAGTGCAGTCCAACCAGCGAACCAGCACGCGTGTAGGCGAGTGAGGTCGGTGCCTTCAGCCTGGAGTTTGGAAGGAGGAAAGAAACCACAGCGCATGCGAAGAGACCTCGAGGGCGAGCAAGCACACTCCGAAAATAACACGACGGACTGAGTGAGTACTCGAGCGCTAGCTCCTTTGTCAGCTCGTTTGGGGCTTCTCTCCATCTCCGTCACACGACATCGACACACGATCCAACCGTCTCTCGTGCTCGCGATCTCTCGTTGTGTATCTCGCTTCACTTGAGGCTCCCCCAAAAGTGAGACACTGATGGTCATCGTGCGTTTTGGCTGCAAGTAGAGATGTATTGCGCGGCGGCTGCTGTGCCACGTTAGCTGCTACTCGGTTCCACGACGACAGGGTCGAGCGTAAACTGGCCGAATGCGCCACGACGAAACTCCTTGAGTAGAAACTCTGCTGCGAGTTGCTTCTGCACATCAGGTTCCTTGCCGACAGCACTGCAGAACCGCAGTGAGTGCTGCAGCAACTCCTGGATGTCATCCGTTGGACCAGGCAGCTTGAGCGCGTCAACATAGCGCGTCGACTTCATCTGGTTTAGCTTGAACAGCATGTAGTCCGCGATGACCTCCTTGCCGATGACGTCGTCCTTGATCGCGCCCGTGAGCGCCAGGCGCATGCCCTCGTCGACCGACTCGACGTTGGGCAGCATGACGCCTGGCGTGTCGACCACATAGATCGCTGGCTTATCATTCACCTGCAGCAAGTGAATGGATCAGCTCATGTGCGGCTCGTACCTCTCGAGTAACGTACTCACCTTGATGATGTCGTTGCGGACAGTGACACCTGGTGTTGGGCCGACCGCCGCTCGCTTCTTGCCCTTGGACAGCTTCTGCGACGACGAAAGTCGCCGGAACTCGTTGATGATGGACGACTTGCCGACGTTCGGGATGCCGACGACCATGACCATCGTGCCGGCGGTCTTCTTGAACTGCGCACCGCTGTGCGCGTTGCACCACTGCAGGATCGACTGGATCTTGCGGCCCTTGGTGACCGACGTAAAGAGGCAGGACAGGTCGCGCTGGCGGCAGCGCTCCTCGATGCGACTCTGCATGTTGGAGTTCGCCAGGTCGCTCTTGTTGAAGACCACGAGTCGGGGCTTGGACTTGCCAAACGTCTCCTCGAGGATCGGATTCGCAGAGCTCCACGGGATCCGCGCGTCGCGCACCTCGATGAGCACATCGACCTGGTCCAGTTGCGCGAGCATCTGGCGTCGCGCCACGGCCATGTGGCCGGGAAACCAATTGATCTTGGCAGGGTACAGGAACTTGGAGCGCAGCGCCATTGAGCTCATGGTGTTCACAACTTGTGACTACGATGCGAATGACCGAGCAAAGGTGTTGGTGAGCGGCCATTGAAAAGGTATTGACCAATCAGAACTGCTGTTCAGATTGATATAACCAATCGGATGAATGAATTACAACTTGCTCATTTCGCCCACCATGCTTGGGCATCACCAAATGTGAAGGGCTTGCCGACGAGGTAGAAGAGGTCGCCTGGCTCGACCTGTAGGTCCGGCGGAGGGTTCACAAACACGCACGGATGAGGCAGAATGACGCCACGCTCGGGGCGCCACAGTCCAATGCAGATGCAGCCAGTCTGAGCAACGATGGAGACATCAGCGATACGTGAAGAGGTACAAGACAGAGAGAGAGATACGCACCAGGTCGAGAAGCTTTCGAAAGCAGTCGCCGTACTGCAACGAGATGAGCTCATCGGGCGCTTCGACCTGGAAGAGACGGCGCTGACTGCAAGGCACAGCAACAACGTTCTGGGCGTCAGATCACAACACAGATCGAAGAGGCGAGAAGTTGTCGTACAGCGGGTCGTCTGGTCGACCGTTGATGAGCACGTTGATGAACGGCGTGATCCACGCTTTGCGGTACGCTTCGCTTAGCAGTGAGTCCAGGATCACGTCCATGTAGACGCGGCCTATTGGACGGATGAGCTAGTATTCGGCGTCAACTCGCAACGACACACAGCGATCAACGCGGTTTACCTGCTGCGACAAACTCTTCAAGCACGATTGGCGATGCTCCAAACTCCCCCATCGCGTCCACAGGAACCCATGCAGTCGATTCCCGGCGGCCGCTTCCGCGTCGAGTTGAGCGGTACGAGAGCTGTCGACTCACCACGGTTGGAAGCGCGAAGCTCGTGCTGGCTCGGCGGTCGTTGGCGAGCGAGCTCAGTAGCTTGACATTCGATGGACGCTCAAGCTCGATAACGACGTTCGGCATGCGCGTGCGCTGCGTGATCTCTACGATGTAGCGCAGCGTCGTGATCGCATCTGCGTCGACCATGTTGCGGTCCGAGAATGTCGACTCCTTTGCGCGTGCCAGGATGAGAACAGACGTCGCGAGCTCTAGACGGGTCCGTCGAAGGTCGGGAAAGTGAACCGGTGAGCCCTGCACGAAGTAAATGTTAGGGAACACGCGGATTCGCGCGAACTCGTCCTCGTCGATCAGCGTTGGTGACAGAAAGACCACGGCTGGCGATCCCGATTCTTCGTCCAGCGGCGGCGCCTCACGAATTGTCTTGAGGAACTGAAACGTGTCCATGGGAAAACCACACACGACGATGTGCTTCGCGACGGTCGTCGGGACGCCAACGCTCGCGAACTCGTCGTACTCGAACGTGTAGTCGTCAGAAAGCGGCGTCGCTGATGTCGCGATCACGTAGGTATTGATTGTGTTCTGGCGGATCGACTCGAGCTCGTTGCCGAGGGCTGGCTTAAGCTTCTTCCGCTGCTCGGCTATTTGCTCTTCGTTGAGCAGATCCATCGCAGATTTCGCCTTGCGACGCATGTTCTTTCTGTAGGAAAGCACTTGCTCGGGCGGCACTTGCGCGACGTCCTCGACGGCGTCCAAGCTTTTCGCGATCGCATACACTTTGCAGCAGAGGTTTGGATCTGCGGTCGCACCGAGCTTGAACTCCATGTCCACGAGCTGGACACCGTCTTCGGTGAGCATTCCGATGGGAATAACTGGCGTCTTGTCGTAAAGAAAGCGGATGAGGTCGCCGAACGTGAGGCCCGAGAACGTTCTTGGGATGTCAACGATGTAGAAGCTGTGGACGTAGCCATGAACGTACGGCTTTTGCCACTGAATCGGCGACTGGCGCTCATCGAGCTCCGTGTAAGGCTGTGAAATGAGGTTCATGATGACCGTTGGCAGACCAAAGACCTCACAGCTTCGAGCCATGATCGACGCCTTCATGAGCCCGTGCACGACGACGTCCGTGGCGCCCATGCGCAGAATCGTCGGAGCGTTCTGCGCGTTGATGACCTGCGCGTAGATCGGACACGTCGGGTTCCCTCGGCGTAGCGCGATCGTGATGAGCGCTGTGCACTGGTCTGCATACTGCGGCCGCGTCGTGTTGCGGTTGACGAGCACGTAACACGCACGTGCGTCCTGCAGTACGGCGCGATTGAGGTCCTCGTCGAGCATCGGCGAACCCACGAGGTATTTGACTTTGCTGTCGACCGTGTTAAGCACTTGTTTGAGACTCACTGACGGCGGCTGCGTGTTCAGGATCACGATTTTCTCGTTCCAGTTGAGGTTACCGGGGTGAAAGAACTCGTGGAAGAAGACCGTGAGGAAGTCCGCATCGATGTAGCCCGTGAGGATGATGTGCGGGTGCTGCTTCGCCTCTCGGTACGACGACGAGTAGTCGGTGTGCGACGAGATGACCTGCGCGATGCGGTTCACTTGGATCGGCACGACAATGAACGTCAGCAGGATGATGAACGCGATGAGCACCTTGCCAGTCTCGGACACGGGCGTGATGTCTCCGTATCCGACCGTTGCGCTGGTGACAATCACAAAGTACAGGTAGTCGAGCATCGATAGGCTCTGGCAGCCGCAGAGCCGCGGCGTGTTCTCGCATGGCACCTTGCAGTCCTCAATGACCTGCAGAATACCGGCGGTCGAGATCGTGATGGACACGACGATGAGCATGGCCGCGACGATCTGCCGTTGGAGCGAAGACGTCGTGAAGTCAAGGAACCGGTAGAGGCGCAGGATACGTGCAGGGCGCAAGCCGCTGATGGTCTCGACGATGGCGTTGTCGGGGATCACACCATCGCGAACCTTTGTGATGAAGTCGAACCACGACGGTAGCAGCACGAGCACCTCCGCAAAGTGGAACGGGTTCCGAATGTAGTCCAAGCGGTCATGCGCTGCATACAGGCGGAGGAAGAACCTAGCACATCACGATTTCATTAGCTTGAAGCGAGCGAAAGAGAGCGTGAGATCCATTCGGTGGGAAACTCAAAACATACTCGGCGGTAAAGATCAAGTTGATGTAGAAATCAACGTCTAACGTGGTATGCGCATGAGTGAGTGGTGACACAGGAGTGAGAAAGAATGAAGTGATCGATACCTTGGACCCAGATGCGGTTCTTCTTGACAAAGCCGTTCCAGTTGATGACGAGGTAGAAGATGACCATGAAGACGCCGAGCACCGCCATCGAGATGTCGAAGAGATAGCCAGCGTAGGATTCCTCGAGATTCCTTTCGACCCACTCGCGAAACGACTCCCCAGAGGCTCTCACAGCGAGGTACTCGCGCTTGCGGCGCTTGGGCCGTACGAGACTGACACTTTTGCGGGCCGTCGAGCGCGCCGTCGCGGCGATGCCCGACGAAGGGATGGCGTGTGCAGGCGGCCCGAGGGCCTTGGGAAGCTGTACGCTCGTACGCGAGCGCCAGGCAGCTGATGACGCCATTCCGCGTACTCAGCTAAAGAAGAGAGGGATCACGAGCGTCGGAGAAGCGGTGAAGCCATTTATCGATCTGTCTCGTGGCTCTTCGTGTGCTCTGTCGTTTCGTCAGCAACTGCAGAGTTGCACGTGGACCACACCATATAGCATGCACTCCTCATCTGGTGGGAGGAATGACGGTAACGTGGTGGCGGAAGACAATTCAAAATTCAGAATCGGAAAAGCATCACGGAGTCTATCCATCATGGCTGAGCGACGCAATGGCATGAGCCTTCGCGAGGCGATTCGCCGCAATGCACGCGCGCAGCAACAGCAGCAGCAACATTCAGACATCGAGATATTCGCTCCGCGTGGAAACGGAGCCTCCCGGGCGCCCGCGTCGGCGTCGGCGTCCGCAGGGCCGCTCGCGATGGCGAGAGCGTACCGAGTCGCGCGGCAAAGCGGCCAGTTGAACATCTCGTCGCGTGGTTTGACTGCGTTTCCGATGGAGATCTTGCGGCTCTTTGAGCTGGTGGAAGAGGTACGATCTTGCTGTCGAGTTGACTGTGATGGAGCGAGAGAATACTGTGCTTAAGAGGCTACTGACGACATGTCAGGATGAGAAAAGCTGGGAATGCGTGCCGCTCGTGAAGGTTGACCTGAGGTGCGCAAGTCTTCTCTTTCATAGTCACCCACGAGCCAGAGAGAGCCATGAATCTAAGTGGTATTTCCTGTGGTGATAGCTACAACGAGATTGCAGTGCTTCCTGAAGAGATCCATCAGCTACCGGAGCTCACTTCCTTCAAGATGCGTCACAACAAACTCCACTCGTTGCCAAATGGTTTCTTTGAGCTGTCTGCGTTAACTGCTCTAGACCTGAGCAAGTACGTTCCGTCTACTTCCGCTGGAAATACCTTGTCTCACGTGAGATATTGCATGCAGCAATGAGCTCGAGGGAACTTTACCTGATGCGTTCGGAAAACTAGTCAGTCTGCGTGAGCTCGGACTCGAACGCAACAAACTCACGAGTCTTCCGGAAGCAATTTGCCAGCTACAATGGTTGGAGATCTTGCGACTTGATGAAAATGTGTTGGAAAATCTGCCCAATAACTTTGGTACGTGGTCTTTCGGTTTACCTTTTCAGGTGCAGTTTCCATGCGTCCTCAACTCTATCTTGTAGGACACCTGGAACGCCTCCATACGCTTTCAGCAAACTCTAATCGCCTATCGAGCCTTCCGCCATCGTTTTCGCGACTTGCGAACATCGTGACACTAGATTTGAAGAAAAACGCTCTCGTCTCCTTGGGGGATGCGCTCCACGGGTTGTCTCGGCTACTCATTCTTGATCTCCGCGAAAACAAGTTGCAAGAATTTCCGATCCTTCCAGAGAGCTCGTGCCCATTGGATCAACTTCTGCTTGGCTACAATCAAATCACGAACGTGGATACCGAGTCTATTTCGAGGGTGGCTTCGTCCTTGACTGTACTTGATTTGCGTGACAACAAGCTCCAGCAGATCTCGGGGCAAATTGTTCGACTCTATCGTCTCAAGACTCTTGATCTTTGCAACAACAGTCTGGGCGATCTGCCGCCGGCGCTGGGTTACTTGAAAGATCTGAACCATTTGTTGATCGAAGGCAACCCAATGCGTTCGATTAGACGAGCTGCCTTGTCTTCTGGGACACAAGCGCTGAAGAAGTTCCTTCGCACACGAGGTGCTCCACCCACTGGCATTCCAAACTTGCTGGAGCAAGAGCAAGACGAGATTGAAACAGTCTCTATGGACGTTGACGACCAAGTTGAAGTCAAACCTACACAGACAGCTCAAGATGATCTATCTCAGCAGCATGAATATCTGTACCGGGATGCAGCGGCATCCGGAACACTTCAGCTGACAAACATGCGTCTGTCGGTGTTGCCTGATCCACTAAATGCCTCCTCCAAGTACCGCTTTGGGGAGACATTGATTCAGCTGAACGTGTCTAAGAACCGCCTCGTCGAGTTAACGGGTGTCATTGGACAGCTGAGTTCTCTTCAAACGCTCGTGGCGGAAGAATGCATGCTTGAACGAATCCACAGCAGCATCGCAATGCTACCTCGACTACAGCATCTACGCGTACGAAAGAACGCACTGAGTGCTGAAGCAATTGACTCGATGCTGGCGTTCGAGGAACGTGCCCACATTGGCCACACGCTAAAGGAACTGGATTTGCGCAACAATTATCTTTTGACGATGCCCAAGCGCTGTCGCTTTCTGGCTACAGTTGACACGCTACTGCTATCGAACAATCGGATTCAGACCGTGGATGGATTCCCGTGGAGTTCAATGCATCGGCTGGCAGTGCTCAGCCTCGCTGACAACAAGGTATGAGTTGCACATCACTTCTTGTCATTCGCGACGTTGACACTCGACATGTAACTTACTTTTTCTCAAGCTTGAATCACTCGGCACAGTGCACCAGGTCCCTTCGCTTACATCGCTCTCTGTCGAGAACAACAACCTTCGACAAGTGGGTTCGAAGTTCAAACACAAATCAAAGTCGTGTGACTAATCGCTGTGATCATTGTAGATTCCTCCAGAGCTTGCGATGTGCGAGCACTTGCGAACAATCTACATCACTGGAAACCCCCAGCGTAGTATCCGACTCAACATTGTGAACGAGGGTTCTGATGCGATCCTGAAGTATCTTCGCAACAAGCTGCCAGTCGGAAATGGAGCGTCGACTTTGCAAGCATCGACTTTGCAAGCATCGACTTTGCAAGCATCGACTCCCGTTAAGACTCACATTCGTATGCGCTCCCCAGTGCCCCAGCAATCTGTTGCAAGTGGATACAACCCGGCGCCAGCACTAGTCAGCAACATCAGTTTCCCCAATGGGCAGCATCCAAGTCCGAATCCTGCTGAGCACAAGAGGGCTCGGCGGACATCTGGTATCTCCTCGAGTGCCCATGTAGATCTACAGCAGCCCGTGTTCGAGAGTGAGCCGCAGACGCCTGGCTCCGCTGTGCAATCAACTCCTCTAGTGGCACCAATTCAGTCCGAAGCGCCAGTGGTGGATGCAAAACTGCAAGAAATGGATATGCGCATCAAGACTCTAGAAGCTCAGCTGGACGATTTCGCTCTTTCTCAGGCGAAGCGATACGCAGTGAAGAAAGAGTTGGCAATGGTGCGATCGCAGCGAATCCGTCACGTGCGCTCGATGGCCCAAGCAGCGTAGACTAACGAATTTCTGGCTTCGGTAACGGCTGCTAAAATGGAGTTGGTTTCCTCAAATCGATCAGTTGTCGTTTCTAGTTTCGCATGATCAATCGACTCATCAAGAAGCGACGATGAAGGGAAGAGGCCCGCATCGCATTCCTCAGCAGGACATCGTCCTTGCCCCAGCTAGAGACCAAAATGCGAGGGCATTTCGAGAGGCGAGGCGGACTGGTGTGCTGAGCATGCCTGCCAGACAGCTAACTGCGTTCCCTGAGCAAGCTTATCACTTGGAAGAGCATCTCGAAAAAGACGAAAAGAGATGGGAGTGCGTAGATCTCCTGAAGATCGATCTCAGTCACAACTCGATTCCATCGATCAGTGATGAAATCGGTGCTTTAGCGACACTGACGTCGTTGAAGCTCTGTCAAAACGCACTGACCTCGCTTCCTGATGGGTTGTTCGAGCTCACGGCGCTCACATACCTCGACCTCAGTCAGTAAGTGGCAGCGATAGTATCCATATACAATCGATGCACTGATGTGATGTGATCTTTGGCATGCAGCAATCAGCTTCAAGGAGAGCTCTCGGGTCGCCTTGGAAACCTCGTGAACCTGAAGGAGCTTGGTTTAAGCGCCAACAAAATCAAGCAGCTGCCTGAATCGCTTGGTCAGCTTGTGGCTCTAGAGGTGCTCAAACTCGATGAGAACTCGATGGAGAGTCTGCCAAACAGCATCGGAAATCTGAGGCGACTTCACACGTTTGTTGCGCACACAAACCATCTCACCACGCTACCGCCCACGTTCAGCAGTTTACGCCAGCTACAGATGCTCGACCTGAAGAAAAACCAGCTCAACGGACTTGCACATCAGCTCGCGACGCTCCAATCGCTCAAATTTCTAGATCTCCGACAAAACAAACTGACTGCATTTCCTCAGCTCCCCGAGCGAGCTACATTAGATCAGGTGTTTCTTGGCTTCAACGCACTCTCGCAAATCGATGAGACGTCAGTTCTCAGAGCGAAGGATACGATCACCGTTCTCGAGCTGCGTGACAACAAACTGACGGCGCTTCCAGTCAATCTTGGGTGTCTCTATCGCCTAAAGACACTCGATGTTACCAACAATGATCTCGTCGACCTCCCGCCTGGCTTGGGTTACTTGAAGCACCTCAACCATTTCGTTATTGACGGGAACCCACTACGTGCAATTCGACGGTCTGTGCTTAGCGCCGGCTGCGAGTCACTCAAAAAGTACCTGAGAACACGAGGGCCACCGGCTCCAGGGGCAACTGACGTCCTTGAAGAAGAAATTGACGAGCTTCAAGCCCAACGTGATCGTGAGCGGGCAGCTCGCGCTGCTGCGAGTAGTCGTCCAGAGACGTCAGATGATCTATCGGCTTCTACAACCAACCTCGGTGTTCCTGTCTACAGAGATGCCGCGTCAAGCGGGACTCTGGATTTGAACTCGCAATTGCTTCAGCATGTTCCTTCAGAAGTCTCTGGGGATACCAGCTTTCCGTATCGCTTTGAGTCAACGCTTGTTCACCTGAATCTCTCGAAGAATCACTTGACGAGTCTACCTAACACAATTGGGCAACTCGTCGCTCTGCAGGTACGTCGATATGGCTGAAGTCGCTCAGTACTGCTCAGTTGTTCTCAGGTTGTCAATGTTTCAGTCGCTAACTGCAGAAGAGAACCGTATCAAGTCTGTCGATCCCAGCATTGCATTGCTCCCCCAGCTTCAGCTTCTTCGGATCCGAAAGAACCAACTAACTGCATCGGCGATTGAGGAGTTTCTCGGGTCAATTTCAGGGGCTCCGGTGCCGTGTCCCGGCTTGAAGGAGCTTGACTTGCGTAACAATCTTCTGACCGATCTCCCGAACTCGATCGCGAAGCTACCGAAGCTTGAGACTCTACTACTAGCGTTCAACAAAGTAGAGACGTTGGACGGATTCCCGTGGCACAAGCTGCAGAGAACGAGTGTGATCAGCCTCTCAGACAACAGACTTCGATCGCTCGGTCAAGTGTACTTGGCCCCAATGCTTGCATCGCTTGCGTTTGAGAACAATAACCTGGTGTCCGTGCCATGTGAATTGGGGTTGTGCCCACACCTCCGAGCAATCTACATGAACGGTAACCCACAGAAGACAGTGCGAGGTGCTGTGATCGCAAAGGGAAGTGCTGAGATTCTCATGTACCTGAAGAATAAACTTCCTCTGGGCTCTCAACTCCCTGAACCTGAAGATAAGCGCTCAGCTTCAGCTTTGACAGCGTCTGAGGCTGCTGTGAAGACATCCCGCATTTCTTCATCATTGGCTGACACTTACGCCGCAGGTGGAGGAAACAACTCGACGAGGAACACGGTGAAAGTCGGGGAGTCCGAGCGACTCGTATCAGTTGCGCCTCGATCTGGTATCGCGCCACGAAATAATGAGCCGACGTCGTCAAAATGCTCAACGCCCCGTGACAATGTGGAGCCTACAAAGGCGAAGAACACTGAAGGAAGCGTTTCGACGATTGAAACGATTGAGAAAAACATCGCCATTCTCGAAGATCAACTTGAGCGCCGCTCACTCTCTGTGGCCAAACAGTACGCATTGAAGAAAGAGCTGGCTGCGCTTCGATCGTCTAAGATTCGAATCCAGCGGGAGATGAAGTCGCAGGAGTAGATCACCTTTCACTACAATATCAAATTACTTGCGTTAGCTTAAGCGCCCTGCCCTCCAACGACTGACTCTAGAAAGCTATGTTCTCGTAGGCATCGACTACATAAATCATGAGCGTCGAAGTCGAGCACGGATTCGTTTGTTTGTTTCATCCTGGCTACACCGCAGTCGCACCAAACCGAGCCGCTGACGGGAGCTCCGACGCTGGCTTTGGTTGTCGCCGCTTGTGATACCAGCATTCGAACACAAACCCGAACAGCGCAACGACGCCCACACCGATGCCAATGTACAGTCCACCCGCCAAGCCTGTTCGAACATCGCTTCGTTGCCCAGTGGCGTCAGCTCCGGTGTTTGGTGTGATGACTCCAGTACTTCGATTGGAACTGCCATCGCCTGACTCGTTCTGGCCATCAGCACCAGCTACTTTGACGTCGAGGGACTTCGAAACAGCGCTGCACTGGGCGAGCGTAATGGACAGCGATTTGCCCCGCTGAGAGGGAGGGATTGGTTTGTCTAGCAAGACGACCAATGCCTCGCTGGATGTGGTAGTAAAATTGTTGATCTTCAAGTCACCAACAGTGACCGTGAGCTTGGACTGAGGGCAAGCAGCGTCCGTTTTGATCTTGACGGTGGTGCTGCCGACACTGAGGTTGTCTACATCGGAGATAGTCGGCTTCGGCGCGGCTACACGAAAGCAAACGAGTGAGATTCCAGTAAAGTGAGGCGACGCCAGCATGTGTAGCGCACCTGCTAGAGTCGCAATCTTCCCTGCATTAGATGCACCGCTGTTGCCGACGCGGACGTTCATGAGCAGAGTATTTCCACTGGCGACATCGCAGGGGATATTGGTCGAATCGGGAAGCGTAACAGACCCAGTACAGGCCTCGTTTGTGCATGAGACGTCATCAATGAGCATATTCGACGCAAGTGGCGTCGAGCAGGTCGTATCGGTTGACTTTCCGATGCAAACCTGGGCGACATTACACTCTTTCACCCTTGAAAGACGTAACGCGTTGATGCTAAACTCCCGAGAGCAGACATCCGACTTGCTATCGGGGGCAGCATCGTTAACGACAGCTGCTTCGGTGGTCGACGGAGCGGCAACTTGAACAGCATCAGGATTGACATTTGCCGCCGGGCTCGTAAACTTCGCCAGCAACGCGTTCGGATCCGCGCCGTTCTTCATGAGGAGAGCCCAGTCAAGCGGTTTCTCGAGGCTCACACGAACAACGCAGTTGTTGGCATCGCACGGGTCCTGTGCCGCAATGGCCGTGGCCTTGGGCACGGCTTGCATTGAGGGGTCACACGCCAGAGGCACGCGCAGGCTGAACTCGAACTTATAGTCGTTCGCGCGGGCCTTATCGAAATTGCACACCTTGATATTCAAGGAGGATTGACCTCCCTGCAATGGATCCGCCACGTTCTCCAGCACACATGTCTTCCCTGCAGGACACTCGCCACAGTTCTTCACAGCTACACGCGCGTAAACAAAGGGAACCACCGTTGTTTAGTTAGCGACACCTCCAACATTTTGGTCATGCGAGTCTCGCGGTGCACACCGCCTCACCATTGACAGCGTTCGCGTGGAAGAGACCGAGAGCGGCAGCAGTGGCGGCCACGCCGACGCTCGTCAGTCGCATCGGCCCTTGGTCGACGTCACGGAGAGAACAGGAAGGCGGCGATGGTCAAGCGAGCAGGAAGGGGCACGGCGCAATCAATCGACCAGCGGATCAATCAATCGATGGCGACGTCGACGACGCGGTCCGAAGTCGTGGAGACGTTGGCGTTGGAAGTTGGTGTTGGAAGTTGGTGTTGGAAGTTGGTGTTGGTGTTGGTACCGATCGCGTTCGCAGGCCCAACGCAACAACTGCCGACCCCGAACAACAGCAGGGCTGGCTCCAAGTGTCGCACAGGAAGAAGAACAACGAAAGTTGGCTAAGTCATAACCCTAGCCCGACTGGCAGATTGCTCGGGCTCGGGCGCGGAACAGAGCGTGGGGTCAGGGTTCGATGGTATGGGTGGGTGCTCAACCGTCATCGCCACCGCCACGACACCTGGAAACAACAGCGATGTCAAACACTGCAAGTCCCGACTAACAAACAAACTGCCATCGTGAATGGAGAGCTCGATCCTTCCCATCAGGGGCACTGCAGAGTGCTAAGTGCTAGGGGTCTTGAAGCGAGGTAAGCACATGGTCTCTCGATTTGAACATCGGTCGCAAAGGAGGAGGTGAGCTGGTCGTTCTGCATAGCCATAACCAGCAAGTTCGTAACTGTTATTGATTCGTTGAGACGGAGGCTGATCCCCAGACGGCTTCTTGACCAACACTCTTGGAGGTGCTGGTTGAAGCTCTCATTTTCCTTCCATCGCGCAAGTGAAATCGAGTGCACACCGCGATGGACGAGGTCTGGACGATTGAGCCTGGCGTCGCAGTAGGCCCGTTCCGACTGGGAGACAGCATTGCCGAGGTTCTCCATGCGCTGAAGGTGAGCGTACTCGTGCGCGGTGATTCTACTGATTTATCGTCCTGATTCGTCCTGATCTTTTGGTCATTCGTGCAGAGCCGCCTTCCAGTTCGGCCCCTTGAGATCATCTACGACTCACTGGAGCCATTCAAAGCTCCAGTGCTCATTGACTCGCCCGAAGATGGACTGAAGGTGATTTCTATTGCTCTCAATGGTCTTCGACTGAGGTAACTGACACGAGACGGTCAGCTCCGACTGGATCCAATCACACAGGTGCTCACTCGAATCGAGTTCTACGAGGTGAACAAGGTACCCTTGAAGTATGGGCGAGTCGTTATCTTCGGTGGTGATGTGGCAGCAACGTTCATGTCGATTTACAATGTGAGTGGGTCGTGGGACTCGACGTATCATGTGGACCGCACTTCCCACCGAATCCATAAGCGCAGCTTTTTGGGCCAACATTTCCAGGATCATTTGATCCCGATCAGCAGGTGTGCAAGGATGGACGTCAGAGGAATTCTGTGGAGTTTTTGCTGAATGTTGTGAAATTGTGCGTCAGAGCTACTTCTTAAGCTACGACGGAGCTTGCTTTCGCTTTCCGATACCCGCCGAGTATGTTCATTTGTACCGAGACAAGAATGATCTGCCTCTTGAGTTTCCGGTACACTATGATGAAGTGATCAACTGCTATGCTGATGGGTCTAATTGGCCATTGGTTTGTGGCTAGAACGGAACGACTCCTGCTGCAACGCAGGTGATGGTTTTCGTTGGAAACAATCATCTCGACCCGAAGTTACCCACTTTTCGCCGTCGGTACGGAGCTGAACAAAGAAGTGAAGGAGTCAAGTAAATCTGACTGAATTCATACCTCATCGGTGCATTTCAAAGGCATTACTATGAGGAAACTGTTGCCGAGATTGGCGATAAGTCTGTCGTTGCCAAGTTCAAGAGCCGAAAACAGCAAATCGAACTGGGCTGGTCGCCCCAAGTAAGTTCATATACAGTACTCTCGAAATGAAGTGACTCGATGTCTGACCAACTTGAGCGTGCAGGAAGTAATGAGCGAGATTGGCGCCCCAGTTTCAGTCTTCCGCAAGCATGAAGATCCCGATGATGCGTATGACGAATGCTGGAGTTCGTGCTGATTCCAATTTCGTTCTAACGTGATGTAATTCTATAGATCGAGAATCAATGGAGGATGCATCGGAGATTACTTCCACAACTATCCTCACCTCGGCATCGACGTCATGTACAATTCACTTCACGCAGCAGCGAAGATTATTCTGAAAACCAACGCGTTGGGGTAGGACACATTCACAATGATTTTTTGGGTCGACTCTCTGATAGCTTACTACTCGAACAGGCATCCAGAATTTGGGTCGTACCAAAAGTGCAATTATCGGTTGTGCTTCCTCACATCACCTGCACTACAAAAGACTGGAATGAAAAAAGTTCGCATACCGGAGATATCCCCAGAAACACCGGTAAGCATGATGCTTTCTCTGCTTAAGCGCACGAATTCACTTGTGTTTGCCTCTTGATCAGTGGAAAGACATTCAGAAGTTGTTTGGAGGGGGCAGCGATGACCGCCCCATCGTTCGCGACAACGGTCTGGGCTTACATCCGTTTGGATCCACGCTGTGCTACACGCCAGTCCAGGGTTGTACGTTTGAAGTCATGAAGAATGGTTTCGTTGCGAGCGTGACGTTGACGACCTAATCGCACAAGGATTTGCTTCTGTGTAAGCACTTTGTTGTGCTACGAAGTAATTGAAGTATGCGTATCAAAATGCTACTGTCTGTACGATCCATGGTTGTAGGGACCGGATGGCGGCGGAGGGGGTGGAGGGAACTGGCCATGCGTGGGCTGTTGATGTCCATTGAGTGGACCACCATACGGCTGCGGTGGCAATGGCGGGGCGTATCCCGGAGCCCCCGTTTGATGATAGTATCCTGGGTGCTGCCCGTGAGCAGGATACGGCGGCGTGGGGTGCATTGGCTGGCCGTACTGCGGGGTGGGAAACTGGGCATGCCCATGCGGGAACTGATGGGGTGCATACGGTGGCGGAGCTTGCGGGTAAGAGCCATGCGGTGCAGGAGGATACGGCATTGGTGGCTGTGGATATGCAGGAGCCCCTGGTTGACCATATCCACCTGACGTGTAGCGAGTCACGCCACCGAATGGTTGCGACTGCACGGGGACACCAAAGTTCGCAGGTGGAGTGGGGGCCGAATGGCCACCCCGCCCACGACCTCGCCCACCGCGCCCACCGGAATGGCCGCGTTGCTGTCCTGGTTGGTAATCGCTGAACGTGCTCGATCGGCTGTGATCGTGGCCCTGTCGCGAAGCCTGCGGCGGCGCTGCATCGCCTCGATTCCTCTTGCGATGCTGTCGTTTCGCTGCCGCCTCAGCTTCATCGTCTGAGTACACTGCCTCGTCGGCCTCTTCATCAAACAGGTTGGACGCATCCGTTCCCTTGTCGCGGATTTTCTCGGGCACAATGTACGTTGTGTGTTCAGTGGCATAGAAGACGGCCTTGTTGAGTGCAGTCTGCATGGGGATCTTGTCTGCATTGTCGAAGCGAACGAGGTACATCGGCATGAGCACGGGGCCAAAGACTTCATCGACGCACCCCAGCACGGTGCGATCTTCAAAGCACAGCACGCTGCCTTCGTCCAGCGGTTTCGAGTTGGCATCCGACTTGACAGTAACCAGAAGACCTGGGCGACTGACGTTGAGAACTTCACCACAACGCGCGATTGGGCAGTCCGCTGTGAGCTCCACTTCTGGTTCGCGAACGGGCACACGCTCAACCTCGTTTGCGGTCTTGAGGGGTCCCGAGGCCTTTGCTTCCTCCTTCGCCATCGCGGCTTCGATCTCTGCACGAAGCTTCTGTGGGTCATCATCATCGTCGTCGTCTTCATCTCCATCTTCGTCATCGCCGTCTGCATTCGCAGTTGTGGAGACGGTGGTGGGCTCGTCATCGTCCGACTCCTCCTCGTCGTCGTCGTCACCCGAGTCCATCTCAACGTTTGCTGGCTGTGCAGCCACAGCAGGTGGTGGTGCAACCTGCGACGAGATCGTCTCGAAATCCATACCGGCGTACATCGCGGCAATCTCAATATCCGAGACTGGCGCGCCATCAACGAAGCCTTGTGGGATGGCTGTTTCCTCCATCTCGGCGTCGTTGTCGGCAGCGTTATCACCATGGACGAGACCGTTGTGTGTCGCTAGAGTCGTCGCACCGGCATGTTCACGTCCTGGATGAGCTGCGTCGGCGTTCATCGTCACGTCCGAGCTCGTCGGCGGCTGCGTGGAGGGCTGCGTGGCAGCAGCGTCATTCATTACGCTGTCCATTGCACGTCGATGGTATCTCTTCAGTGGCCAATCATGATCCCATGCGGACAAACAAATCGCTTTCTTTCGAGCAGCTCAATGATTGGTTCTACACCTGCTCTGTTAAATGCGCTTTTTTCAAAATCGCAATCACTGAGGAGTGGTTTTTGATTTGATCTAAACGTGGATTTCTCAAATTGAAGTTCCAACAATTAGCAAGTTCTTGGGGTGGAGCGGTGGAAGTTCCACCGTCGCTGACCGGAAAATGAAGCTTCCAACGAATCCATGGAGCTGAGATACAGTACACCACGATGCGCACCTCGTCGCAGATGACGAGGTTGCCTAATTGACTGCACTCCGCCATTGTAAATGTTGGTTCCGCCAACCCGTTTTCTTCCAGACGGTGACAGTGCAGGTGCATGGTCTGACAAGGTTGTGGTGACGCGCTTTTCATCCAATGAGCGCACGTCCCGATCTTGAGAGATCCAAGATCGAGATCGGCCGAGTTCTCAGCTTGACCTCGATCGATCGCGTGGAGGCAAGCAAGCGCTCACTTCGGATTTCGCTTTCTCCGCCTCACACGCAGTCCGCAGCTTCCTCTCTCTCTCGCTCTCCACTCAGCCACCATGTCCTTCGAGCTGCCCAAGATCACGTACGACTACAGCGCGCTGGAGCCCTTCGTGGACACCACCACGATGAACATCCACCACACCAAGCACCACCAGGCGTACGTCAACAACATCAACGCGTTCATCTCGTCGGTGCGTCCAGAGCTGCTTTGCTGATTGCTGCAGTTGCACTCGAGCAAGAGGCTGACTGCGGGTTTTTTCATGTGATCACAGGACAAGGGCACGACGCTCCGTGGCAAGTCGATCCTTGAGGTCGTGCAGTCGGCGACCGAGGCGCCGGTGCGCAACAACGGTGGTGGCCACTACAACCACTCGTACGTCATGATTATGAATCGCTCTATTGCGTGGGAACGTTGCGGCTGATGCATTGACGTTGCTGTGCGTGTTCAACAGGCTTTTCTGGACGTGGATGGCCAAGCCTGGCTCGACCAACACGGCCCCGCACGGTGCGCTCAAGGCCCGCATCGACCAGGACTTCGGCTCGCTCGAGGCCATGAAGGAGAAGTTCAACCAGGCCGCGGCGACGCGCTTCGGCTCCGGTTGGGCATGGCTTGGCGTGAAGCCTGATGGCTCGCTCGCCATCACGTCGACGCCCAACCAGGACAACCCGCTCATGCCTGGCGCCGAGACCCCGATGATCCCCATTCTCGGTCTGGATGTGTGGGAGCACGCGTACTACCTCAAGTACCAGAACCGCCGTCCCGAGTACATCGCTGCGTTCTGGAACGTGGCCAACTGGGACCAGGTCGTTGAGTACTATGACAACTTTGCCTCCAAGCAGAAGCCGGTGCAGGTCTGAACCGCGGACACAATGACGTCTCTTCGCGCCTCGCTATGAGCCGTTGCTGCTGCATGCAAACGCATCCGTAGCGGCACCAGGACGCGCAGGCAAGTCGCGCTAGGCGTGGTATTTTGCAGGTTCATTATGTTGTGTGTGTTGCGTGCGCTCGCCCAATGCAGCAGAATCGACCTAATTGTTAAGCTTGAACACCAATGGCGTGACACGCTCTTGTCCATCGTCTTGTCTCGCTACATATCATGATGCACATCACTCACGTCAGCACCACGCACTTCTCGTGCGTCAAGAGAGCCGTCGATCATGCGCACGCGCACGTACCCACTGCAACGACGTCGTATTGTTGGCGAGCGAGGAGGATAGCGTTCGCACGATCATTTCCAGCGCGATCGATGTTCATGCGCGTGCCGTTTTGATCCACGAGATCGAGCCACGAGATCCCTGCGATCAGTTCTATGGCCCCTCGCAAAGTGAGGACTCTGACGCCCACGTCAAACGTCAATGCACGGTCCCGTCACGGACCTTTGATGACTGTCGATGCACTGTTCACGATGTCGAGCTGCCGCTCGAACAGCGCTTTCCGGCCTCGCGCCTCCTCTGCGACGTCATCTAGATTCGCTTTGGAGTTGCGACGCGTGGTGTTGGCTGGTGTAGTCGGGGTACTCGACTTCTCGGGGAGCTCCTCGTCCGCCTTGGGGCGCGAGCTCTCTGCGCCTGACGTCGGTCGGGAGGCTGCAGGCGTCGAGGTAGGGGGGAGGACAGAGGACGCGCTTCTCCGCGAGACGAGCGTGCGTCGGATCGCGTCCAACTCGATCGCGAGCTGCACGCTCTTTTGCTTGCAAAAGTCGTCGATGTCCTTGATGCACGCCGCCTTCAGAAAGCTCAGCAACACGGCGCACGACACGTTCGTGTTGTACATCTTTCGAGGCGTGTTCTCTGTCGAGGGCATCACGCATTGCCTCAGCATGGATACATGTGATGCCCACGGGAAGAGCGAGTCTTACCAAAGCCATACTTGACCCAGACGATCATGATGAAGGAGACGACGATGATCAATCAATCCCCTTCGTTGGCCGATGGGACGGCGTCGCTTCGTGACGATCATCCATACAGAGGTTCAACTATATACGAACCTTCTATTGTTCCCGCAATTTGATGCATTATTTCTTCGGTATATGTGTTATTGATGTCGACTGGGACACGTCAGAGGCACCGAGTCTCTGCCATCGCAAGTCGAGACGTCATCACGATGAGGCTGAACACGCCAAGCAGTCTGTCGCTGCGTCTACGCATCGCTGCGCATGCGCGCTGTCTGTCCTCTCGACGCGACATCGAGAGCGCGTTCGTGCGCGACGTCGACGCGCGACTGCAAAAGTTCCACGCAGCGACACGCGATGCGGGCGTCGCCATCGAGCCGCGCAACTTCAGCTTCAGCGGCTGCGGGTTCCTCATCCCGTACCATCTCGGCGTCGCGCACGCGCTGCAGGACATGGGATATCTCCATTCGTCGCGCTCCAGAGTCGCCGGTGCGTCTGGCGGCGCGATCGCAGCGCTCGCGATCGCGGCCAACGCTGACCTGCCGCTCGTGGTCGAGGACACCAAGGCCGTCGCGGCGTTCGGCCGGTCCAAGGGCTCCTGGGGCAAGCTCGAGCTGCGTCTGCGCGAGCTGTTTGACGCGCGCTTCCGAGACGTCGACATGGACGCGCTGGCGAACCGCCTCACGGTCGCGACGCAGAAGGTGTGGCCCACGCGCGAGCTCGTGCTCACGGACGCGTTCGAGTCGCCGCAGGACCTGTGCGACGCCGTCATCGCGTCGTCCTTCATCCCGTTCTACCTCTCGCGGCAGGCGATGACGACGTTCCGCGGCGAGTTCCACATCGACGGCGGCTTCGTCAAGCTCGTGCCCGAGGTGCCGGAGCACGTGCGGGTCTGCGCGTTCCACGCCGACATGCTTCGCCGACCCGACTACGAGATCAGTCCGTCCATGGACGCCACGTTCCCGTTCTCGATCTGGGAGCTCGCGCGCTTCGCGCTGTTTCCCCCGGAGGCAGATGTGCTCGACCATCTCTTTCAGCGCGGTCGAAAGGCTGCCGTGTTGTGGGCAGAGAGTGAGCTCGCTGACCGTCTCGCCGAACGAGACGTGGCTCGAGGCTGTTGAGCAGACCGACAGGAACACCAGAATACAATACACGGATGATGATGTTGTCATTTTGAAATTCCTCTGCTTCCTATGGGGACTGTGTCGCTGGCGCTGGCGTGGACTCTCACTCGTCCTGTTCGTCATCAGAGGAGTCGCTGGAAGAGGACTGCGATGATGACGAGGAAGAGGAGGAGGACGAAGACGAGGAAGACGACGACGAAGAGGAGGATGATGACGGCGACGAGACCGTAACCGCAGGCCTCTCGCTTTGCTTCTCCTCGTCTGAGACGTTGGCGCTCGTCGTCGTTGTCGTCGTCTCAGTCTTCTGTGATGTCTTGGTCGGCTTGGTCGTGCGGCTTCGAGCATTGGTACTGCTCTTTGACGACGAAGCAGACGACACCGATGATGCGCTTGCTACTGCTGTAGCCTTCGAATCCTTTGCTGCGTTGGCGGTGGAAGCGCTCTTTCGAGACGCTGCTGGCTTCCGAGCGGATCGAGCTGGTTGAGACGATGCCTCGTTGCTGCTCTTCTTGCCCTTACTCGACGCGGAAGCAGTTGTCGTGGCTGCGACAGCGACATGCGCCTTTGGCTCTGGCTCATGCGGAATGAATTTGGTCTCGGAGATCTTTTGCTTCTTGTGTGGCGGCTCAGCGGCCTTGCGCTCGTCCTCCTCCCTGTGATAGAGCACAAACCCAGCAGCATTTAGCCTCGAATACGCTTTAGGATACGCTCACGTCAATGAGCTTTTTTCGCACCGTTTGCGCTTTTCCTCTGCTTCCGCCTTGGCCAGTGCCTGCTCTCGTCGGACGCGCTCGAGCTCTCGTCGCTCAATCTCATCCGCGCGCTTGTCCAGCTCCGAGAGCTGAGCGTCGCTCCACTGTAACGCCTCATCATCAGTTTATCGCTTCGTTGCACGAATGTGGAAGAGGACGACGTACCAACAGGTTGTTACCATACAGAAACTGCTCGGGCTTCTCACCAAACACGTTGTTCTTGGTGAAATACGGCGCGAGTCGAGCGACAAAGTGGGGCAGCGCGAGTCCTGGCGCTACGACAGGAATGTCGACGAGGCACTCGCCGTATCCGTTCATCGCGTCGCGCTTGTTCTCGTGATAAATAATGGACTCGACGTCGTCCTCAAAGATATCGGACTCGTCCGAGTACTCCTCTGGATCCACTGGCTCGTGGCGCTTGAGCTGCGGCGGTGGTGCCTGTGACGGTTGTTCCCACGCCGCGGGGTCGTCCTTGACTCGCACGACCCCCTTCCTCTTGCTGGCAGTCGGGGTCTTTGAGGCTGCTGCCGGTTTGCGGCGCGGCGCTGGCTTGCGCTTGGGCTTGGCGCCAGACGTCGGAGTCCCAGATGACGGAGGCGGACTCGACGCCGCCGCACGGCGCGTCGACGCTGTCCGCTTTGGCGCACGGCGAACTGAAGCCGTCGTGGAACTCGGCGTTCCGACTTGCTCCGGTTGACTTGGCGGCGGAGACAGCGGCGGCGGAGGGGGCGACAACGGCGGTGGCGGCGGTGGCGGCGAACTCGGTGGTGGCGGCGGCGTGAACGGGCGGTCGTCGCGGCGGCTGTCAGTGAGTCCGACGCTGAAGCTGCTCATGGCCTGCTCGCCATCGCTGGAGCTGTCGCTGCTACTCGACGGACTGCTGCTGCCGCTGCTGCTGCCGCTGTCGCTCATATCGAATCGCACGCAATACACAGGCGGCACCACCAGCTTCCGTCGCTTGTGGCTTTGGTTTCGCCTTTGCCTCCGCGAGTGATAGAGTGAGCTGCTCACTGTTGGGTGGGGTCCACATCACATCCAAATTTACGTAGAATAGACATCTAAGCAAGCATATTTACATTCCTCCAATAACATCACTGAGCCGTGGATGTCGGCGTCCTGGTCGGCTCCTGAGGAGCGGCGTCCTCATGGTGCACCATGGCGTGGATGGAATGCTGGTTCTGGCGCGCCCACATCTCCGAGTACTTGCTCTTGCGGTTGTTCAGCAGCTCGACGTGCGTGCCACGCTCGACCACGCGGCCGCCGTCAAACACCAGGATCTCGTCGGCGTCCTGGATCGTCGACAGCCGATGCGCGATGATGATCGCCGTCTTGTTGGTGCCGATCGCACGGAACTCCTTCACGATCTCGGACTCAGTTTCGGTGTCCAGCGCGCTTGTGGCCTCGTCGAACATGAGGATCGGCGCGTCCTTGAGCATCGCGCGCGCGATCGACACGCGCTGCTTCTCACCGCCCGAGAGCTTGAGCCCACGCTCGCCGACGACGGTCTGATAGCCGTCGGGGAAGTTGAGAATCGAGTCGTGGATCTGCGAGACACGTGCAGCGTTGAGCACCTCGTCCTCCGTGGCGTCGAGGCGGCCGTAGTTGATGTTGTAGAAGATCGTGTCGTTGAAGAGCACCGTGTCCTGCGGCACCGTCGCGATCGCACCGCGCAGGTCGTGCATGTCGATGTCACGGATGTCCTTGCCGTCGATGAGAATCGAACCCTGCTGCGGGTCGTAGAAGCGGTAGAGCAGTCGAAGCACGGTCGACTTGCCCGAGCCACTGGTGCCGACGATCGCGACGGTCTTGCCGGCCTCGATCTTGAACGACGCGCCCTGCAGGATCGGGAAGTCGGGGCGGTACGCGAAGTGGATGTCGCGGAACTCGATCGTCTTGGGCTCCTTACCTGTGAGTCGCAACGGCTCTGTCGGCTGCGCGATCTTGGGCTGCACGTTGCCGAGCGCGAACATGGCTTCCATATCGGTCACCGCCTGGCGGACTTCGCGGTACAGCGTGCCAATAAAGTTAAGCGGGATGGACAGTTGGAAGAGAAGACCGTTGACGAGCACGAGGTCACCGACAGTCATCGTGCCGTCGGCAATGCCCTGGCTGGCCATGTACATGATCGCGGTGAGGCCGACGCTGAAGATGCCGTTCTGACCGGCGTTCAGCAGCGACAAGCTCGTCTGCGTCTTGAGTGCCGCCTTCTGGTAGCCCTTGAGCGACTCGTCGTAGCGATTCGCCTCGTGGTTCTCGTTGTTAAAGTATTTGACGGTCTCGTAGTTCATGAGCGAGTCGATGACCTTGCCAGCCGCCTCGTTCTCCATGCGGTTCATGTTGCGACGGATCTCGTCTCGCCACTGCGTCACGAGCACCGTGTACGTCGTGTACGCGGTCAACGTTCCCATCGTGACACCGACGAACGGAAGACCGAAGTTGTGCGCCATGATCGTCGACACGAGACCGATCTCCAGCGCCGTCGGCGCGACGCGGAACGCGACCGAGCGCAGCACGAGATCGATCGAGCGCGAGCCACGATCAATCGTGCGGGCGAGCGCGCCGGTCTGGCGGTCGAGGTGGAACTTGAGGTCCAGCGCGTGAAGGTGGTGGAAGATGCGAATCGCGACGCTGCGAATGGTCTTCTGTGCGACGCTGGCGAAGATGGCGTTCGACAGCTCGGACGACGCGTTGGCGGAGAAGCGCGCCGCACCGTAACCAAGGACGAGCGCGAGTGGAAGCACCACCTCAGGGGACTGCGCGGCGACGGTTCCCGCGACGCTCATCGAGTCCACGAGCTCCTTGAAGATGAACGGCACCTGGATCGTCATCGCCTTGGAGGTCAGCACGAGACCCGCGGACAGCATGACGCGGCGCTTGATGTCCCGCGCCTCCTCGGTCTTCTCACTTGGCCAGAGGTGGCTCAGCAGGTAACTCAGGATCTGCTTGGTCGTGTCCTTCTCCTTGGGCTTGGCGACCTCCGCCGACTGCGTCGTCTTCTTGTCGTCCACTGCCGACGTCGCGAACGTCATCGCGCGAGGAAACAACGGCGACGGCGCGGCGAACGGCTCGCGCGTCCGCGTGCGACGCGCTGCGAGCCGCATGTAGGTGCTTCGCCATGGCTCTCGCTGGCCGACGAGCCGCAGGTTGCGCGCGAGCAGTTGTCGCCCTTGCAGCATTGTCGCCAGTTGATCGGCGTCTCGCTCGCCACAAGCTCTGAGCGACAGACAATCTCCAACTGCCCAAACCGCCACGCACGACGAGAGCTCCTGCTGTCCGTGTGGGGTGGCCATGGTGTTATGTTGCACGACGAGAATGATGGTTGTTTAGCTCATCATCGGATTCACATCGCCGATTGGTGGATGGCGACGCCTTGAGTGATCTGGATTGGGGATTAATGAATCGTCTTTATCCAATCAACGGTCGCTAGAATGTAGCCATCATAACGGCTCCGACAGCCACGGGATGTCGGTGGGCACTGCCGCGTTGGGGACGATGAGGCGTTGGAGGTCCTTCGACTGCAGCGAGAAGACGCCGTTCCAGACGAAAGGATTCGGATAGTCACAGACCACAAAGCTCGGCGCCTGTGAGGTGTTGTCGTCCTGCTGCTGGCACAGGAGGGAGTCGAAGGCGGCGATCTTGAAGCTCGGCATTGCATCGTGGTGCTCAGCGAGATACGGAGGTAGTCGCGAGATGTTGGTGGACTGGATCGTGAGCAGCTGCAGCCGTGAGATGTCTCCGAGATCATCGGGAAGCACAGTGAGCGGATTGCGGTCCAGGTACAGGTACAGCCATTCGTGTGGCTGCGTGAGATTGTCGGGCAGCGTCGAGATGTTGTTCCCGACCAGCGAGAGGTCCGTGACGGGAAGTGCTGCTAACGCGGCAGGAAAGGTCTGCAACCCACAGAACTCGACGTAAAGCAGCAGCACGTGCGACCATTTGTGGGTGAGCTCCCAGGGAAAGCTGCCGATCGTGGAGGCTGAAAACTCGATGTCAATCAGACTGTCGGTGATGTCGTGCGTCAATCCGTCAGGCAGCTCCTGCATGGTCGAACGTGTCACGTAGACGTGCCCCACACGCGGAAGAAACGGGCGTGACAGCGCGGCGTCTTTTGTCCACTCGCGGAACGTGACGTTGTAGAACTCGACGCCGAGAAGCCCCGGGAACTCGCGAAGCGCCGACGGCATCTCGAGCGCTGCGCAGTGCGTCACGATGAGCGAGTTGAGCACACGTCGGTCCAGAGACGACAGCACGTCTGTCAGCTCCTGGGCTGAGCCGCCTGCGAGCCCTCGTTCGTAGCAGTTGATTTCCATCACCGAGCACGCGCAGTGCGTCGAGAACCACGGCCGCATCCGGAGCTTGCAGCCGTGGCCGCAGGGATCCGCGCGCGAGAGAGCGCCTGATGCCACGATGGACGTCGTCAGCACAGCGGTGCCAAACAGTGGAATGATGGCAAACATCCATTTGCGGAGCGCCGGTGCCTGTGCTGCTGCTGAGGAGCGAGCGCTGTCCATGCTCCGCTGGGAGTTCAACGCCTCGGACGATGGACCAGCAACAGGATCGGGGCCGCCCACTGCCGCGCTTGCTTCTGTCTCGCGTGGAGTCTCAGCATGGGCGACAAGCACAACGTTCGCTCGACGCTGACGCAGTCGCAGCGTCCTCGTGCTGAGTTCTTGATCTGCCTTGAGCTGCAGCAGCACCTTCATGTTGCGCAGCCCGTAGAACATGTTGACGTACGGCAGCGTCGTGGTCACGGCGTCCGCGATTGAGACCATGAAGAACTGTCGGCAGTCGAGAATCGCTTTGATGAAGAGCGTGTCCGAGTAGTAAAACTCGGACGGCAGCGAGTAGTCATGCGCGATGAACGTTGGAAGATAGTCAAAGAGAATGTTGCCCGGAAAGATGAAGCCCCACGCAAAGTCGAGGAACAGGTCGATCGCGATGCAGAGGAAGCGGCGCATACCGGTCTCCTCCTCCTTGAATACGTGGACGGCCGTGTTGGCGACGCAGTTGAGAAACACGAGCAGCCCGAAAAGCTGGTTCACCCAGCGTTTGCTGACCAGCAGGCTCGACGAATGCGCCTGGTACGTCTGCGACGCGACCTCGATGACCTCCCTCGTCATCAGCACGGCATCAAAAAGGTGCCCGCGCACGCCGATCGCCTGCCCGACGCGCGCGAGGAACTTGGAGATAGCGAACAGACAGCCACAGCCACAGCAAAGCCGCCGCCACCACGTTCTCTGCTTCCGTGGCGGCGGCGTGAATGACGCGTCGACGATCTTGGCGCCGCCAAACGTCATCTTGCCGAACGTGAGCTGGCGGTAGAGCGCGGAGTAGACGAGCATCTCGAGCGTGCACTTGAAGTTGAGCGCGCTGATGCACGCGAAGACGACGGTGATCCACGTGAAGTAGCGCTGCGGCAGCATCTGAATCGCCTCGACGTAGTATTCCATGTCGCCGCGGCGCAGGAACGAGTAGATGTACGCGAGTCCGAGCGTATACAGCGCGCTGAAGACGTGGAAGAAGAGAACGATGGACCAACCGATGCGCAGGCCTCGCACGCTGAGCCGCATCGCGAGTCGCGGCGGCGGCTTCTCGTGCGTTACCATCGTCGTGATGTGCTGGATGCCTTGGCGGATCGTCGCCGCCTGCAGCCGCAACGCGAGCGAGGGAAACGGAAGCCGCGCGTTGACGCTCGTGCTGAGTCGACGGAGCGCTCCATCCGCAGAAGAAGAAGACGCTGTCATGGTGTGGCGAGCCCCGATGGAAAAGAACTGTTGCGGGGACTACACGGAACGTTGGAGTTGGCGCAGAGTGGACGATCATGAAGGTGGAGGAGGTCTTGGTGCGGGCGACAAAAATACTCGTTCCGATCAATGATCACTCCATCACTCCATTGCGATCAAGACAGAGAGAGAGAGAGAGAGAGAGAGAGAGAGAGAGAGAGAGAGAGAGAGAGAGAGAGAGAGAGAGAGAGAGAGAGAGAGAGAGAAGCTGTGAGTTGCTGTGGGAGAGAGAAGATCATCGTCGTCGTTGCCTGGCGTTGCCTCTCGATCTCGGAGTGTTCGTGATCAGATTCGACACAGGAATCAATGATTCATTGACGCACTGACGTGGCGAAACGTCTGAGTCATCGAGTGCCCGCATGATCCAACTGTGTGGTGCACGGCCGCTTCCATTCGAATGAAAGAGAGAGACAAACACAGGATTCACTTCCCGTTCGTTGAGCGGGGGTTGAGTTGAAAGCCAAGCGCGAGTAAGACGCCAGGCGGATCGCAGCGACTACAAGTCGCTGACTACGACCTCTTCATTCGCAGTTACTCATTTGCAGCCCCAACGCCACGCCACCATGACGACACGCTCTGCTTTCACTGTCACTCTCCTCGTGTTCTCTGTGGCGCTGCTCTCGCTCGCGTCGGCGCAGCTCGGCGCTCCGCCGTCGCTCAAGGTCATGAGCTTCAACCTCCGCACGACGCTCGCCAGAGATCCGTGTCCTGGTGGCTGCTGGGAGCAGCGCAAGTGGCGAACCAAGCAGCTTCTCGACCGGTACCAGCCGGATCTCATCGGGACGCAGGAAGGGGCACCCGACCAGATCGCGTTCTTCCAGAATGAGCTCGGGTTCACGGGCTTTGGCGAGTGTGCGGGGGCGTGCGACGGCAACGAGCGCAACAGCATCTTCTACCGCGCAAACCGCTGGCAGCTTCTCGAGGGATCGACGTTTGCACTGGTACTAAATGATTGTCTTGTGCCTCACTGAGCTGGAAATCTGGAGACTACATCCTCACGCTGTGCCTTGGTTTCGTGCTTGTAGAGCGACACGCCCGACGTCTTGCCGTCCAACACGTGGAACCTCGAGTACCTTCGAGCGGCTGTGCTTGTGCGTCTGCAATCACGCGCCTCTGGTGCCGTCATCTGCATGCTCAACACGCATTTCGATATCACGCGCGGCCAGGAGCAGTCCGCGCAGCTCGTCGCCAAGCGCATGGCTGCGTTCTGCAAGCCCAGCGACACCGTCATCATGACGGGCGACCTCAACACGCAGCCGACGACGACGCCAGTGCAGTACCTGACCAACGCAGCGGCGCTGCAGGGCCAGCGAACGCCACTGCCGTTGTTCGAGACGCTGATCGCGAGCGGCGCCGGCGGCCCAACGTGGGTCGGTCCGTCGTTCAGCGGCCCCGCGACCGGCAGCAAGATCGACTACATCCTCGCGCGGCGCGACGCGTTCACGTGTGTCACTGCAGGTCGCGTGCTCACGGACGAGTTCAGCGGCTACTCGTGCTCGGACCACGCCGTCGTCATGACCGAGTTCTGCCTCGGAACGCAGTGCCGCAACTGCAAGTGAGTGCTCCGAACCCTCGCATACTCGCGCGCAGTGTTCCCACGTCGCAGATGTCGGGACTGTCATCCGCCTTGCGACTCTTCACACGTCGCAGATTTATCGTAACCTACCTCGTTAGAATGACATTCTGGTTACAGTAGAGATCCACATCTGATTCCATTTTGTTTGTTTGTTTTTCCACAAACATCAACATGATCATGGAGCCAGAGCCGACGCCCACGATGGAGACCGACGCCATGATCAGCAAGCGAGAGGACGACCACAGAGGCGAGCGACCGTCGCATGCCGCGTACACGCAGATCGTGCTGCTCTCTGTGGTCTGTTTCTGCTGTCCGGGGCTCTTCAACGCGCTCTCGTCGTTCGCCAGCGGCCTCGACGACCCGACGGTCGCGTTCAACGGCAACGTCGTCATCTACCTCTGCTTCACGGCGTCCAGCGCCGTCGCGGCGGCCTGCGTCGTTGCATTGGGCGTGCCACGCGCGCTCACGCTCGGCACGCTCGGGTATCTGCTGTACACGGCGTCGCTGTGGTTCCTGCAGACCCGCGGCATCACGGGTGGCGACGCCGCCGATGACACGGCACGCGCAGTCTTCTTCATGGCATGCGCTGCGCTGGGCGCGTCCGCGGGTTTGCTCTGGACGGCGCAGGGACAGATGATCATGAGCTACGCGACGCACCGCAACCAGGGCCGCTACCTCAGCACGTTCTGGATCATCTTTAATCTCGGCGCCACGAGTGGCGGTGTGCTCACGTTCTGCCTCAACTACAACTCGCCCACGACGCGCGATCCCGGCAACACGAAGCGCTCCGTGGCGCCTGCGACGTTCCTAGCGTTCATGCTGCTCACGGCAGTCGGCACCGCGATCGCCGCGTTGCTGATCGTGCCGCCGTGCGATGTCGTCAAGGAAGACGGCGAGCGCGTGACGCAAGCGACCAACACTTCGCACGTGCAGCACAACGACGACGACGACGCGGCGCTCTCGTGGTGGCGACACATGCAGGCGCTCGCTCGCTACGTGGCGTCGCACGCCGAGATCGCGCTGCTGTTCCCGTGTTTCGTGTACAGCAACTGGTTCTACACGTACCACTCGTTCTTCAACGTCGCGACGTTCAACGCACGCAGCGGCGGCCTCGCGAGCGCGTGCTACTGGGCGGCGCAGATGCTCAGCGCGCACTACCTCGGTCGAGCGCTGGACCACGCGGCCGCGACGAACGGGCCGCTGGTGATCGCCAAGCGCTCGCTGCTCGGGCTCGCGGCGCTGTGGAACGTCATGTGGGCGTGGGGATGGTACGTGCAGCAGACCGAGCTCGGGCTCTCGTACGCAGCGCCGCTGGGGCTGGATCTGGTGCGAGATGCCGCTCGACTGCGTGGACCGCTGCTGCTGTACGTCGTCTACGGCGCAGGCGATGCCGTCGGCCAGGTCTGGATCTACTGGTTCCTCAGCTCGGTGTGCGCCAGCGGCAAGAACGTGCGCGTCGCAGGCTACCACGCGGGGCTCTACAAGGCCATTCAGGCGCTCAGTGCGGCGGTCTCGTGGTACTTGGGGGCGACACAACTCGCGCCGTCACGGCAGCTGGAGATCAATTGGTTGCTCGCGAATCTCGCGGTGACAGGCGCGTGGCTGTCGCTCGTTGGCATGAACAAGCGAGGCGGCACTCGGTTCCTCGGGCTGAAAGGTAGCGGCGTCGCCACCAAGAGCACGGGTAAGCGCAAGAGCGAAGCAGAGGCAGAGGCAGAGGACCCGTCGATGACGATGTACACCGTGGCGTAAGTGGCGCCAGCAATAAATAGCGTCAGCAATCGATGGCGATGACTGACTCGAGTTGAGCGAGCGAGAGAAACGATGAATCCATGGCACTTGTTGTATTATTTCCGGCGGCACGAGGCGGCTCACGTCCTGGCCCAACTGTGAGTCTTCCCCCTTACTCTCGTCGGTCATCATATCGATTAATGAATGGCGGCATGAGCTCCCCGCCGAGTCGCGATGGCGTCAGCAGTCGGTCGTCGCAGTCGTCGGCGTCCAAGGAGCACTTGCTGCTGCAGGTTCACGGCGTCGCGCTCGCGAATCGAGTGTTGAATGTGCGCGTGTACCTCGTGCCACCAACGCAGTCATCGCAATCGTCCTCCGCACGTTCAATGAACTCGAGCACCACCAGCAGCTCCAGCTCCAGCTCCATCACCAACGACTGGATCGGCTTCCGCATCGCAGCGGTGGACGAAGCCGAGAACGACTACGCGCTCTTTGTCCCTCGCTCGAAAGCCGAAGCCATCCACCAAGCAGACGTCGCCACAGGGGGACTCTCTGCTGCTGCTGTTGTGCGTTCGACTGCACCAAATCCCGATGGCTCTGCGGACGCCATTGCTGGCAGTCTGTTGGCGTATCTCGATATCACGGGCAATCGCCATCGCACCATTGGACGTCTGGTCTGTCGAGAACCTGACGTCGCCGTCGCTGCACCACCGCGTCGCGAGCGCGTGGCACCGGCGCCCAAGACGCCGTCCAAGCTGCGTAACACGCACTTGCCGTCCAAGCAAAACGACAAGCGCGCGCACCGAACGCGGCGCCAGACCCTGCGCGCGCACGAGGCGGCGGTCGCTGCGACGCTGGAGCTCCACGACGTCGATGCGCAAGACGAACACGGCGACGGAGAGTCGATGTCTAACGCGGTGCGATTTGAAGGCGACTCGGCGTTCACGACGGACCACGAGGACCTGGTGGAGTCGTCTACAGACGCCAACAAGCTTCGGAAAAGCAGCGAAGCAAGCATCCTGCGGCGCATGGCGCACGCGAACGAGACGACCGTGTGGCGGTCGACGCTTGAAGGCATCGAAGACGAGTCGACCGCCGACTTTCTCGAGATGCTCGCTGACCCGATGGAAGAGCAGCCGTCAATACCGTCGTCGTCGGCTGCGGTGGCGATGATGAACGGCGTGCTGCCGCCTCGCACAGTGGCGACAACGACACCGTACGATCGCGGATCGCTGCGGCGCGCGCCAGAGCGCAAGGAAAAGCACAAGGAGCTGCAGTTGCGGCGCGACAGAGGGCGACGAGAGCGCTATCAGTCGTCGCGACTCGCGTCATCAGCCATCGCCGAGAAGACAACACCGCAGCGCAGCTCGTTGTCGTCACCGGCGAGCAATCCGCTCACGTTTCAACTGGAGGAAAGCACGGAGAAGGCGCTCGCGACGTTTATCGCAGCGACGGCGAGTGAACCGGAGCAGTTCCTCCGAAAGAAGACGCTGAAGACAAGCGAGCGACACGTCTTCAAGACCGAAGAAGGCTTCGAAAGTCTCGTAGAAGTCGAGATCACGAGCGAGCGACCAGAGCGGCGGTCAAGTTCCGTCGCGGGAACGGCCAAGCGATCGCTGAGTATCACGTCGCAGCAGCAGCAGAGGCTGTCGCAGCCAACCCGCAACAGCTTTGTTCGAACGGATGCAGCCGCTGCTGTCTCGCGGAGATCCAGTGAGGTGGACAGCTCACAGACGCGAGAGATTGCGCCCGTTGCGCCATTGGAGCCAACGGATATAAAGTCTTCCGACTCGGATCCACCGTTGACGAAAACGGAGAACGAGCCGCTGGACGTGATTGAATTGCATGCCCTAGAGCCTGTGGAGAGAACAGAAGAGCCAACTGCGTCTGCCGTACAGGAGCCCTTGGACGACGAAGAGGAAACGGAAGAGCAGCACGAGCGCGACGACGTGGATGCTGCATCGCAACACCATCTCCCGGAGACGATCGGTGCTTGGGGCGCGGAGACGAAGATGGCGACGACTGAGACACCTGCAACGAATGGAGAGGCAGCGACTGACGATGAACGCAGTTACTCGTTCGAAGCTCCGCGTCCAAGTCCGCGCGATGTGATCGAGATCAGCGAGCATGAAGATGTAGGTGGCGATTCGACACCAATCGCGATCTCCAATTCCGGTTATTGTGAAGAAAAAGAAGAAGGTGATGATGATAACCAAGAGGACGGCGACTCAGCAGAACGGGAGCAACACGAGGATGTATCCTCGTCCACGCCATCATCAATTCCAAACAGCGACAGTCGCACGTCGTCTTCAATTCGACTCGCGAGTCCTCGTGAAAGTCGCACAGCGTCATCCGTGACGTTGCCAAGTCCTCGCGTCGCGTGCTGGCAAGAAACGCCAGATGATCCCCAACGAGACCAGACACCGAGAGAAACGACAGTGAACGTGTCGTCGAATGAAGAGGAGCGAGTGCTACCAACACCACGAACGACAGGCGTTGATGTGGACGCCGAACGAACTCAATTGCTCTTCTCCCCAGCACGCGCTACAGATGCTACTGCGGCAGAGCAACAACGAACCGCGAGCGCGGTGTTGCGCCTCGTTCAATACCAAGAGAGCGACCACGAAAATGACCTCAACACGAGTGGTGGAGACCATGAGGTTGCCAGTGAAATGGAAGAGGGGCAAAATGAGAAAGATGAAGAGGAGGAAGAAGTCGACGAAGACGACGATGACGTGGGCGAGATGCATCACGATGACGATGCGCCTGCGTCGCTCCCGTCGTTCATGATCAACATGGGGCGAAGAGGCTCTGTCGCTGCAACGCACGCGTCCGCCATCGCGGCAGCAGCAGCAGCCGCCGCCGCTGCTGCGGCCTCCGAGGTGGCGGTCGTGAAGCCAAAGATCGTGGATACCAAGTCGACTTCCCATGAGCTGCCGTCTCTCAGTTCCACAGCAGGCGCCTCTGTAGCCACAGCCACAGTGCCGGCACAGCCCAGCACAAATGGAAAGCGGCGATCTCACAGTGACGCAACGAGTACTTCCAACTCATCTGCGATCGGATCTCCAGTCACGCGGCACGCAGCACGCGACGGTCGACGCAGAACTGTGGCCGTGCCGTCA
Source organism: Pythium insidiosum (assembly GCA_022836835.1). Taxonomy (NCBI): domain Eukaryota; phylum Oomycota; class Peronosporomycetes; order Pythiales; family Pythiaceae; genus Pythium; species Pythium insidiosum. Next base: position 108,560 of record JAKVDI010000011.1, read on the forward strand.
ACGATTCCGACCATGGAGCTCGAAAGACCTGTGTCTCCAGGTTCAGCGTCAGCACCTCCGCGAAGGAGAAGGAGCCAAACAAAGGGAGCGATTCAGCTGGCAGCGGATCTCACGATGGCAAACTTGGATTCCTCTCCGTCTGCAGACACCTCGGAGTCTCGTTCTCCTCGATCACTGGTGTCCTCAGCAGTTGCAGCAGGAGACAGTGGCGACAGAGGAGCTGGAGGCGAAGGTGCAGATCCCAATTCTGCTGCAGTACCTCATACATCCAAGCATGCACACAGTGAAGATGCCTCCGCAGCGACAACTGTGAGCACCAAGAAAGCCGGACGTCTCGAGAAGCGGCGGTCGACGGACACCAAGCAGTTCCTTCAAGGATCGCCAAACTACCACGCGAAGTGGCGGCGTTGGATCAACGGACGCCAGATTATTGACAAGGTGAGCTGCCTGCAGCTCGAGGAGCTCGTGTTGCAGGACCCGTCGAACGAGCGACAGCTCGTCAAGCTGGGGCTTCGGTACGCGCGGTCGTCTGGTACGAGCTTCGCCGCCGTGCTGCTGCTTGAGCACGCGTCGCTTGTGTTGCACGAAAACGTCGCGCGCACGCACGAGTACTGGAACGGGCTCGGCAACGCGCACTTTGACGTGTTCTTGCGGCACCGCAAGTTTCTGCCGGCCGCAGCGTTCCACCTACACAAGTGCATGCAGGCGTTGACGCGCGCGTTCGCATACATGGAGAGCATGGCAGACCCGCTACTGTTGCTGCGCTTCGCGATCTGTGCGTTCTGGAAGAAGAGCGACGGCCATCTCGAGAAGGCGCACGATGTCTTCCGCGAGCTGCTCACCAAGTTCGCGTCCTTCTGCGACAAAGACCGTGCCAATCTCTCGTTCCTGCGCTTTCAGCTGCTCTTCCGGCTGCGCATGTACCAAGAAGCGCTTGCGTGCTTGCACAAAGTGATGGCGCTGCACCAAGAGACCTCAGCGACGACCGAGACAGCCACTGCCGGCGATGTGGAGGCGGACGCGGCAGCGCTTCTGCATTACGACGCGACCGACTACTTGTTGATGGCGGTGCAGTGTCAGCAGGCGAGCGGTGACTTCATCCAGGCGTCGGCGACGTTTTCCGCGGTGCTCAAGGCGAAGCAGCTACCACCGGACGGCGCACTGCGGGATGATGAGTACCTCGCGCTTTGGGGCGCGCTCGCCGACAAGTGCTTCCACCACGAGGACTACGCGTTGGCGATCGAGTTTTACTCGGTTACGCTAACGTTCGCCAAGGAGTCGCACGTGCTCGCACGCCTGTTGTACAACCGCGGGCTCTGCTTCCAGGCGCTTGGAGAGCCGCAGCGCTGCACTGCCGAGTTCAAGCGCGCGCGCAACATCAATCGGCACATTCTACCGGTCGCGACTCTCGCCGATTTGCGCGTGCGGTATGACGACCACTTTGCGACGCTGCTGCACACGCCAATCAAGGATATCATCGACGAGGTGCGGCAGAGTCTCTACGACCGAGCGGTCACCGCGATCCAGCGCCTCTTTCGCCGCAAGCAGAAGCGCGTTTCCGACCAAACGCACGGTGCAGAGTCCGTGACGGCAGGGCTCGCACAAGCAGCTTCTTCAACTGACATAACACCTCCCTCGAATTCGTCGACGTCATGCGCCGATGACGACGGAAAAGTGAGCGAGGAAGACGCCTCGACGGTGAAAACTGCGCCTATTGGTATCCCGGTAATCGCTCCAGCGTCGCCGAGAGACAGCTTTCCTGCTCGTCGCAAGGCAGCACTGGAGACGCTACTCGCGCTTCGGAACAGACCACACGAGGCGCTGCCTGTCGGACTTGTGAAGGCTGCAAGCTTAGATGGCGGCGAGCTCGGCGCGCTCGTCACACATCATCGAGGGCTCGAGCAAAGTGGACTGCTGTCGCCGGCACAGCACCGCCCCGAGCTGCAGCGGCAGCTCTCAATGGACTCGTGCCACCGCTTGGGCTACGTGCCGTCGACATCAATGCGATACGTTGAATACTGGGAGACGTTGTTGCATGCAGCACTGGATCTCTTTGAGACGCGCACCGCTCTCTTCCGCTTGATCGCGCGACTGAGGTCGACGCTGCCGCTCGTGACTGAGAGCGTCGCGTTTTGTGCGCTCGCTGACGCGCTTGGGAACGTTGACGATGCGACCGAGCGACTTCACGATGTCGCATATGAGCGCGAGCTATTGTATGTGACGCAGCTCATCGACGTCCGACGGATTCTTCAGCGGCGCTTCGCTGTCGATGGAGCGAGTCCACAGGCCACGAGTGGACCCACGCGATTTCCTCCGATCAAGTCTCCAACGCAACGAGAGTTGTCGCCATTGTTGCCGCAAACCAGTGGGAGAACCGATGACACCGTAACGCTGCCGGCGTTCTCTCCTCAGCGGAGACAGAGCGAAGCGACAGCGCTTCGTCGCGTTGGTGATTTGATCGACGCGCACTGGAAGCGAAGATCTCTCTCACCAGCCACGGATGAGGATGCCAGACGCGCGTCGTCTACGGCGATGCAGCTGAAAGGGATCCCGAGTGTCGAGCAGCTTGATGTGCTCAGCGACTTTCGACAGCTCAACCACTCGGTACTTCACTCGACTCAGACTTTTCAGCGATAGGAAAACAGCCAGAGACCAACGCAATCGTTGCAATGGAGAAGCGTCAATATTCGGGTCTTCTTTTGATGTCGAGTTGTCCCATTCACTGGTTGTCTTGAGTCAACGCTTTCATTTCGGAGCCATCACCTCGTGGACTCTGCGTCTGAATGTGAAACACGACAGCACGTTAGTCACAACCAAGACGCACCAGAACACGTAGCTCTCCATGAAAACCTGTATTCACCACATTCATCACACATGCTCTGCAAAACACGCAAGAACGCTGAGTCTACTTGAGCTTCGTTGCCCATTTGTGAATGTACTCGACAAGAACCGGGAACAGCGCAGTGACGCTGTCATTGATGAGCCCAAGGAAAAACTGTTCCGCTTGCTCGTCGGTAAGATCAAGACGAAACTTCTCTTGCACCTTTTGCAGGGTCGTTTCCGGGTCGTTCGACAACATCTCGATGCCACCATCAGCCATCAAACTTAGCAAGTTGAGAATCAAGTCAGCGCTTTTTCGGAGCCAGTTGTAAGCTTGGCAGCAGTAAGTCTTGAACTTCAGGTAATGCTCACTTTCGGGGCCACCCATACCCTCAACCATCTCTTTCGTAAGCTTAAATGGAGGGGGATACGGCTTCGGATCAGCACCAAAGATGAAGCCAAAATCGATGTGGAACAAGTGACCTGCCGTCTTCATCATTAAGTTGTCAAGATGTCGATCTCCGATGCCCAAGATGTACGTCAACACACAGTATCCAGCCACCGACTTTACATAATTACTGAGCGCTTCAGCAGAGACCCGATACGGTCCGTTAGGATCGGGATGATGCGAGCGAAGGAACGAAAGAATTTGAGGTGACTCGAAGTTCGCCACGATGTAGCTCACCGGCACCGAGTCTTGCACGAACTCCATGAGTCCATCTGTTGTTCCAGTCGCCAGAATTCGATATGGGGTGAGCTTGAGATCGAGGTTCACCTTCTTCAGCAATCGGTCCATGAGAATAAACATTTGCATGATCAATTGATCCTGTCGAAGATCATCACCGTTCTTAACCATGATCTTGACCATCGGCCCTTCACGCTCTCGGTTCAAGTAGTGAATAACTCGAGTAGAGAGCGTTTCTCGCAACAGACTCTTTTCATCAATACCTGCTTGCGAGGCCCTTGAGAGCATCCCACTGCTTGACATCATCGAAGATCCTGTGCCTGAAGTGTCAAGTATTGACCCATTGGCCATCGAGCTGCGACTGGTGTGGCTCATGTGTTGCTGCTGACTGTTTTGCGGTGGGGGCTCATGTGGAAGCACCGTCTGGAATTGGAGCACTGCAGGGTACATGGCGCTCTTGAACATCTTGACCGACGAGGGAACTATGCCACTTAGATGAATAGTTGGATCAAGTGGCATGCGGATAACAGAGCCTCGGGGCCAGGGAAAACCCTTGAGAAGCTGCTTGAATTTCTCTTCCTTTTGGTCTTTCCGACCCTTCTCCTCTCGCGCTTTGTTGTGGAATTGAAGGATCTTCTGCATTAGATCCTGCTGACTCATGAGCATGTCGTAATTGGGACGACGCTCGGGATCGTGCTTCATCTCATCACACATCTGGTTCAGCACAGCGAGGAACATATCGGCGTCACGCCCAAAGTCACTCGCCTCAACTTTCAGGTACCAGTAGAAGTAGTTTGCCATTTGGAAGTCATTGCTGCAGCGAGAGATGAGAAAGCGGGCCAGGGGGCCGAATGACTCATTTGTGAGCGGTCCATCCGTGCTTCCAGTCTCGTCAGCGGTGTTGTTAGCTGCAGCTCCAGCTCCGCCTCGACTGGAGGAGACACCATTCGCAGATCCCCCAGCACCAGCACCAGCGCGAGCACTGCTCGTAGTCATTTTCTCGTACCTCAATGCTTGCACAAGCTGAAGTAAAAAGTCGAGAAGATCCTCATTCTTTGCCTTTGCGAGCGTCGATACAGCAAAATTGCGAACGACTTCGTGTTTGAATTCTTTGTCTCGACCCAAGAGCTTGAGCGCATCTGCGATATCAATTTCGCACCACTGGTGCAGAAGATCTGTCGCTTGTTTCACCTCTGTCTCGTCGTTCCAGTCGACCGAAAGAAGAAACTTGACGACTGCTTTCTTGTTGTCGGTAAGGGTGTATCGAAACTTCCACAGCAAATCCTTGTCTTCGTTGCGAAGAGAGTCGGTCGGCATCGCCAACAGCTCTTCGATGCGAGCCTTCTCATCGCGGCTCGGCTTGAGATTCGGGTCGATGGAGCCTCGAAGAATATCTCGCGCAAGCTTTCTGTACTTGCGTTCAGCGGGGTTGTCCTCGTGAAGGTCTGGATCCCACACCACCACTAGACTGCTGCTACTGGTGCCACTGGTTGCCGACGGAGTGTCGTAGCCATAGCCATCGGTACCCACAAAAGACGGTAGAGACGAAGGCGCGTTCGCACTCACTCCGCTACTGCTTCCTGGCGCGCGCTTAGGCGCCATCTCTTGAGCCATCACACTGGCTGCCGTCATGGCGGAGTGGCTGCGTTGCGCGTACGGCTCCTCTTCATACACGACGACGTCGCCAAAATACGGCAGCTCGATCCACATCACAGCGTCCTGGCGGTAGGAGCAAAACGGTCCGAGTGGGTCGCGCCGCCCAGGGGGCTCGCTGCCGCGCCGAATCCGTGCGATGCGACGGTCTGTGACGCCGTCCATCCACTCGTTGCGCGCCATCTCCTTGCGCTCGTACTTCTCTCGCAGTTTGTCGAGGCGGAAGCACTCCCGGTTCGTCCAGTCGTCGTCCATCTCTCCTGGCGTCGTCGTCCAGGGCGCCGAGTCAGCCGCAACGTCACGCCAGATTCGCAGACACTGCATGCCGTCGCGCAGCACGCCCGGCGTCGAGAAGAGGCGCAGCGTCGTGCCGCCGATGGGCTGCCAGCCCACGCCCCAGACCGAGAGCACGAGCTGCGCGTTGCGCGAGAGGTCGCGGTAGCGCACGGGAAGCGTGAGCCACTCGTTCCAGTAGATCGTCGACTCGCTGCACTTGGTGGGGCCCTTGGAGCTGATGGCCATCGGGTGCAACGGCACGCCGTCCGCAAACACCTGCGCCGTGACGAAGATCTCGCTGATCGTGGCGTTGCGAAGCTCAGAGGGCGACGCCACGCAGCGCTGCGTGAGCATCGGAGCCGAGAACGCGCGGAGCGGCGCCGTTGAAGTTGGGGGCGCGCGGGCAGACGAAGAGGAAGTGGCAGAGGAAACGGGCGGCGACGAGCGGGAGGACGACGGCGCGGGAGGAGGGACCAGCAGATCGCCGGCGAGCGAGACAGCGGCGCCTGGTGCGAGCTCCAGCATGGAGATCTTGACGCGGACGCTCGTGTTCACGCCGCTGCTCAGGTAATAGCGGTACTCCTTCATCTTGGCCGACATCTTGTCTTGACGTTGGGGAAACCACGAGGAATGAACGAGGCGACGTCAGGAAAATCAGATTTCAACTGGATATTTCGATGAGAGGAAAAACGGCCTTGTATTGAGGAGTGGTGCGAACGCGAATTGTGAAGTTGTGAATGGGGAGGATAACATATTGGTAGAAACGAAAAAACGTAAATTGCACGAAATCTCATTCCCAAATTTAAACAAAACAAACAGGAAGTCCCGGCATGACTCTCATCATGGGGTGCTTCGTCCACATCCTTCAGAGATGTGTGGGCGTACATGAATAGCTGCTCTACCGTTAGTTTACGTCGTCACGCTTCGTACAAATCTCGGTGCGATGTCGGATACAGGAAAGACGGCGGGCCACTCGACTTCTTCGACCCACGCGCTGCATACCGCGTCGGACACAGGGGTATACGTCAAGCCGACCAAACTTCTCACGCCGATACTGTTCTTGAACAACTCGACAAACTATTCTGCAAGCGACTCCAACTTGGCTTCCATTCGTGCCATCGCAGTCGACAACTTGTCGATCTCCGCCGTGTGCTGGCTCAGTGTGTGGAACATAGCGCCCTGCTGAGTCGCCAACTGCTGCTGCGTCTCCGTCGTGCGGCAAAGCAAGTCCATCAACATCGTCTCCATCTTCGGACCCGCCGTCACTTGACCATCACCGACGCTGTTCGCAGCGACAAGATCTTGAGACGGAGCCGCCGCCACCGGCGCAGCGACCACCTGGTTCGCGATGCCGACACCAGATCCACGAAGCTCCGCACGAGGAGCAGCGGGACGAGCAGGCTGCACCCGGTTCTCCACTGGCGCTGCGACAGCGTTCTTGCGGTCCTCCAGGTTCTTCATCGCCACGTTCGACAGCTTCTCCAGCGTCGCAATGTCGCACGTCGTCCGTGGCTGCGTATCAAAGACGAACACGGTGCCGAGAATGTGCCCCGTTGGCGTCACAATCGGCGCGCCAAGATAGAAGCGGATCTTCGCAGCGCCCGTCACCAACGGGTTCTTCGCGAAACGCTTGTCCAACAGCGTGTCCAGCACCACCATCGGCTCCTTCGACATCACCGCGTGGGCACAGAACGACACAGAGCGAGGCACCTCGTTCTGCGCCAAACCGACACTCGCCTTGAACCACTCGCGATCTTCATCCAGAAGACTCACTGCAGCAATGGGAGTCTTCAATGCGTTGCTTGCGAGATCGCAAATGATGTCGAACACGTCCTCTGTTGGTGAGTCCATGATGTCAAAGCTACGGAGCACCTCGAGGCGCTCCTCCTCGTTGGGGACAATCGGGGGCTTCGGCCACGGATGATCCCAGTTGAAATCCAACGGGTAGTCGAAGTCAGGCTGATGGAAGTCGCGAGTGTACGGCGTGAGATCGCCTTCCGAGTTACCAGTCGGGGAGTGGAAGCTCTTCGGATCCCAGCTGTGGTCAGCAATCTGGGACGAGGCTGATGTAGTAGACGTGGCCGCCATCGATGGAGCTTGGGGATTCGCTTGCGAGTTGGCGTGCGAGAGGATGCACGACATACAGATCTTGAGCATCGTGCGGCCAATCACCGGAAGCTCAGCTTCTTTCTTCAGGGTGCAGTTGCTGCAAACGACTTCGCCGCACTGATCACAACACAGTGAAGATGTTCGTTACAAAAAAGCAAAGCTCCTCACGTGAACACACCAACGTTCATACCTTACGACAGTGATGCTTTCGCCGGAAATGCGTGAAGTTGCGCGTGCACACGTGGCAACGGTATCGCTCCGTGTCCAGGACCCAGTCATCTTGGTGGCGGAGCTGATCGATGGTCAGCACGTCGTTGTTGCCCATGCGGCTGCCCTTGACGTTGCGGCGTGACATACTTCTCGTTGCTTTACCGAGCATGATAACCACAGCAGACAAATGTCAATCCCGATGCGACCGGAGAAGGAGGAGGAGGAAGAGGAGGGGAGGGTGGAGGGTGGAGGAGGGAGTAGAGGAGAGCAGCGGACGCCAAGCAACCCGGACACAACCAACGCCCGTCCGGTAGATCAGAGGGGCAGTCCAGCAGAGTCAATCAAGCACCAGCAGCAAGCAAAGCGGCAGCCAGTGACTCTGCTGTCGCTCCTCACTTCCGGTGGTTATGGGCGGGTAGTCCTTCGGCAGCAGCAGTCACTCGCAGTGGCGATGTGTTGTGGAAGGCAGATGCAAAAACGCAATCGAACTCCACTTACACAGCACACAAACGGCGGCTTCGTATCTGGTCTTCCCGCGACTCGCGAATCCAGATGAGGTACTGCCAGGTAGGTGAAAGTGTGAGTCCAGGGGGCACGGATGGGTGGGTCTGCCGGGCCGGCACAAGGCAGGCAGCACGACGGGGAAGAAGGATCGAGATTTCTTACCTCGACAAACTGTTCCGTCAGGCAGCAGTGTCCACCGTCCAAAATGCGAGTGCAAACAAAAGGGGGAGCTCGCAACACTGTTGGGAGGAGGGAGCTGCCGAGCGAGAGCGGAGGGGAAGGCGGAGAGCACAGCACAGCACAGCACAGCGGAGCGGAGTGGAGAGCGGCACGGCCCCTGCCAAAACAAAAGCAGCCTTTGTCCTGTGAACACCGCCACACTGTTGTTAGAGGCGGGGGAGAGAGAGAGAGAGAGAGAGAGAGAGAGAGAGAGAGCGAACGCGAATCGGTTGTGGAGGGAGAGAGGAGACACGGGCGAGGGCAACAGCCGCTTTCAGTCTGTTGTCGCCTCATCGCGACTTGTCGTCGCGACGTTCGGTTCAACAAAGAAGAGCCAGAGACATCCGCCGATGGCATCACCGATGGAGAGCGCGGCGTGCAGGAACTCCTCCGAGGCTCGGACGCCGCGCTCGGTCGGTCCTTCTCCCCATTTTGATTCGCGACGCACCGCGCAGCGCAGCGGATGTGACTGCTACACTGTACCTTGTGGGTTGTGTTGTGGAGGCTGCTGGGCTGGTCGACGCGGTGATCTGTTTTGCTTCTGAGTCGCTCTGATGAATGACCAAACGCGGTGGCCCTGTTTGTCAGGCGGAACCTGCCCGGGTCGGGAGCTGACTGCAGTCGCAGATTAGGTGAACACAGAAAGTCAGATGTTGAAGGACTCGGAGGTCGTATGGCGGCCCAAACTAAGATTTTGACAGGACCCAGCTTTAGGAAATGCATATTTCAGAATAGCTGGATTTTATTTTTCAAATCCATGTTTTAGCTGTAAAAAGGCGTGTGAAAATCTCCAGTTTAAACTTGTCAAAACGTTTTTAAAGTGACATCAGATTTTTTAATGAAATCGCGTCACGAGTCAGCACATCCATCACAACTCGTGCTAGGCAGGAGACTTGCACTCGTGATTCACGAGTGGCAGCTCCTGCCTCCAACTTCAACACATCACTTCCGTAAGCGCTGTCTTTCACCCAATTGACCAGCAGCTCGGAGGGAGCGGCACGAAAACTATCCACACTTACAACAAAGTCGAGCAATGCGGGGAGTAAAAGCCCAATTAATTAACATCTAAATTTTTACTCTGCAAGCGACTCCAGCTTGGCTTCCATTCGCGCCATCGCAGTCGACAACTTGTCGATCTCCGCCGTGTGCTGGCTCAGTGTGTGGAACATAGCGCCCTGCTGAGTCGCCAACTGCTGCTGCGTCTCCGTCGTGCGGCAAAGCAAGTCCATCAACATCGTCTCCATCTTCGGACCCGCCGTCACTTGACCATCACCGACGCTGTTCGCAGCGACAAGATCTTGAGACGGAGCCGCCGCCACCGGCGCAGCGACCACCTGGTTCGCGATGCCGACACCAGATCCACGAAGCTCCGCACGAGGAGCAGCGGGACGAGCAGGCTGCACCCGGTTCTCCACTGGCGCTGCGACAGCGTTCTTGCGGTCCTCCAGGTTCTTCATCGCCACGTTCGACAGCTTCTCCAGCGTCGCAATGTCGCACGTCGTCCGTGGCTGCGTATCAAAGACGAACACGGTGCCGAGAATGTGCCCCGTTGGCGTCACAATCGGCGCGCCAAGATAGAAGCGGATCTTCGCAGCGCCCGTCACCAACGGGTTCTTCGCGAAACGCTTGTCCAACAGCGTGTCCAGCACCACCATCGGCTCCTTCGACATCACCGCGTGGGCACAGAACGACACAGAGCGAGGCACCTCGTTCTGCGCCAAACCGACACTCGCCTTGAACCACTCGCGATCTTCATCCAGAAGACTCACTGCAGCAATGGGAGTCTTCAGTGCGTTGCTTGCGAGATCGCAAATGATGTCGAACACATCTTCCGTGGGCGAATCCAAAATGTCAAAGCTGCGGAGCACTTCAAGACGCTCCTGCTCGTTGGGGACAATCGGAGGCTTCGGCCACGGATGATCCCAGTTGAAATCCAACGGGTAGTCGAAGTCTGGCTGATGGAAGTCGCGAGTGTACGGCGTGAGGTCGCCTTCCGAGTTACCAGTCGGGGAGTGGAAGCTCTTCGGATCCCAATTCTGCTCCGTTCCGCGCGAAGCAACGGATGTCGCTGACGTTGGGGCCACCGACGGATACTGAGGATTTGACTGGGAGTTTGCGTGCGAGAGGATGCACGACATACAGACCTTCACCACTGATCGTCCGATGACAGGCAACTCTGCCTCCTTTTTGAGCGTGCAGTTGCTGCACACAACCTCACCACACTAAAAGACACGACAACGCCATTTAGTGACGGGATTGCAAACAAGGACTGATCAACAGCAGCGTTCATACCTTACGACAGTGATGCTTTCGCCGGAAATGCGTGAAGTTGCGCGTGCACACGTGGCAACGGTATCGCTCCGTGTCCAGGACCCAGTCATCTTGGTGGCGGAGCTGATCGATGGTCAGCACGTCGTTGTTGCCCATGCGGCTGCCCTTGACGTTGCGGCGTGACATACTTCTCGTTGCTTTACCGAGCATGATAACCACAGCAGACAAATGTCAATCCCGATGCGACCGGAGAAGGAGGAGGGGGAGGGGAGGGTGGAGGGTGGAGGAGGGAGTAGAGGAGAGCAGCGGACGCCAAGCAACCCGGACACAACCAACGCCCGTCCGGTAGATCAGAGGGGCAGTCCAGCAGAGTCAATCGAGCACCAGCAGCAAGCAACGCGGCAGCCAGTGACTCTGCTGTCGCTCCTCACTTCCGGTGGTTATGGGCGGGTAGTCCTTCGGCAGCAGCAGTCACTCGCAGTGGCGATGTGTTGTGGAAGGCAGATGCAAAAACGCAATCGAACTCCACTTACACAGCACACAAACGGCGGCTTCGTATCTGGTCTTCCCGCGACTCGCGAATCCAGATGAGGTACTGCCAGGTAGGTGAAAGTGTGAGTCCAGGGGGCACGGATGGGTGGGTCTGCCGGGCCGGCACAAGGCAGGCAGCACGACGGGAAAGAAGGATCGAGATTTCTTACCTCGACAAACTGTTCCGTCAGGCAGCAGTGTCCACCGTCCAAAATGCGAGTGCAAACAAAAGGGGGAGCTCGCAACACTGTTGGGAGGAGGGAGCTGCCGAGCGAGAGCGGAGGGGAAGGCGGAGAGCACAGCACAGCACAGCACAGCGGAGCGGAGTGGAGAGCGGCACGGCCCCTGCCAAAACAAAAGCAGCCTTTGTCCTGTGAACACCGCCACACTGTTGTTAGAGGCGGGGGAGAGAGAGAGAGAGAGAGAGAGAGAGAGAGAGAGAGAGAGAGAGAGAGAGAGCGAACGCGAATCGGTTGTGGAGGGAGAGAGGAGACACGGGCGAGGGCAACAGCCGCTTTCAGTCTGTTGTCGCCTCATCGCGACTTGTCGTCGCGACGTTCGGTTCAACAAAGAAGAGCCAGAGACATCCGCCGATGGCATCACCGATGGAGCGCGCGGCGTGCAGGATCTCCTCCGAGGCTCGGACGCCGCGCTCGGTCGGTCCTTCTCCCCATTTTGATTCGCGACGCACCGCGCAGCGCAGCGGATGTGACTGCTACACTGTACCTTGTGGGTTGTGTTGTGGAGGCTGCTGGGCTGGTCGACGCGGTGATCTCTTTCGAGTCGGAGTCTCTGTGTCGAGTGGGCGGAGGTTTTCCAAGCACCGATGGTGACTGGAGGAAGGACTCGAGGATGGAGATGAAGGGAGGAGGGAGAAGAGTCCAGAAGACGTCCCCAACACTGATGGTGGGTGGATTAGGTTTTTCGCATTCTCGGTCTCCGATACTTGGAGGCCGGAAATGGTTACGAATTGGGACCATTTTGAACCAAAAATCCAACTCGGCACGAATAGACTGAGTGAAAATTGCAATCGCACTCGCTCTCTGCGTTGCTGACAGCCAAAAACGAACAAGTCCGGAACTGCGGCTGGGTGCTCGCTTGACGGACTCGCTCCTGTGGCCGAATGCGTCGACTGCAATCGAGGAGAGTAAACACACACACTCACGCTTTCAGACTCTACTAGAGACTCTCTAGGAACAGTGCGGTTAGTCTCAAGTGCGTGTAAACCAAAACGAGGGTACTCGCTCACAAGTCCGTTGACTCGGTCGGGATCGAGTTCCTCACCATGCTAGTCTCTGCCATACACAACCTGCACTTGCAGACCCAACAAGCCACGCTTTCAGCCGTTGAACGCACTGCTTAGCGGTTGCATAGTTCGATCCTGGTCTTGATGGCCGAAGGCATTCATTTCCCACACGCCAATATTCGCGGCAAAGGCATGGGTCGTGAGAAAGCCAGTCCGACGAAAATTGCTTGACCTGCAACAAATCGAGTTTGTGACGACGCCGACTTTCACCTAAAAACCTCCTTTTCGAGGCCGATCCGATCGCGGCTGTGATTGGCTGGACGCAGAGAAACCGAGGCGAGGTGGCGCGAAGAAGACGATGCGTTAGGTTTTGCACCGATCGGCCGTGGTTATTTTTGCTTTTCTTCAAAACCTCATCGTTTTTTTTTCAAACCGGGGCGGACTCGCTCGACTGTGGACTCGCGTTGTGTGAGCGTGCGTGTGTGTGTGTGTGTGAGCTGGTGCCTGCCTGCCTGCCTGCCTCGCTTCGCTTTCGTGCGTCGACATCTCCTCCTCCCCCGCCCGATACGGCCCCACCGCTTGCACCTGACAACCCGCCGTCCACTCTGCGGAACGGAAGTGAGCCTGGCGCAGCGCGGACGACACCTTGCCTCACGCGACGTCGGCCCTGATCGATCGCCCCGATACCGGTGCCTATCCACTCATCCACTCACCCGCACGTGGCTCCTCCCGCGCTGGGAGTTTAGACGTCCACGTCCGAGCTTCAACTCCCGCGCCAACGACGGACGGCGAGAGCAGTGTCGAGTGCTGGTAGTCTGCCTCGCTGCTTAAAAACGACGTTTTGTTCTCCATCTCGCTGCTGGTGAGGTACGGTGCGTTTGTATGTGTGTGTGCGTGGGCGACATGGGAAGCCCGTTTGACGATATGGTATCGATAGGAATTCAAGCACACTTCCACTCACACTCAAGTTTTGTCGGCCACCGACCCAGAGAAACCGTTCCTCCATTTGAACGACCCTCTGGATCCGGTGTTCTGATCAGCCAATGGACTCCTTTGGCTTCGACTTTGCGGGAGGCGATCTTCTTGACATCAACTCGATCGGGTCATGGGGCGCCTCGACACCGCTCGGGTCGTCACCCAGTAGCGGTGGCCTGCCGTTCAGCGTCGGCACTCCGACGGGTGTGCAGAGTCTCGGCGACGAGGCCTTCGCGTCGCTTCCAGCAGGCAACGATGACTTCAACTTCATTGACTCCCCCAAGGCCGCGCCGGGGTCCTCCGTCGTCATGGCGGGCACCGTGTCCTCTGGACCGTCCGGTGTCAAGTCGGAATCCGGAGCGGATGACTTGGCGTCCACCTACTTTGGCGCCGAGCTGGAATCCTCGTCCGGATCGTCCAGCGATCCTGCATCCGGAGCCGCTGACGACAAGAAGTTCAAGTTGGAAGACAGCAGCAAGAGCGCTGCGCCGTCGACCTCATCTTCCACGACCGCTACCTCGTCCTCAATGGACCAGAAGTCCATGATGAATGGCCCTGCGGCGACGTCCGGTCCGACTGCAAGCAACCCACCGAAGACGGTGTCGTCGACTCCTGCCCCAACATCGAGTACCAACACGTCCACGTCGGCGGCGCAGCCTACGACCGCGTCGTCTATGGCAGCAACGTCCACAGCGTCCGGTGCCCCCGCGTCGACCAATTCTTCTCTCGCGCGTCCGCACATTGATGGATCAACGAGTATGCCGACTTCTTCCAACGCCTCAAACCCGACAACTGCGACGTCCGCTGCCATGGCAAATGCGCAGCAACAGTCAAGTGCGCAGCAGCAGCAGCAGCAGCAACAACAACAGCAGCAACAAAACCGGTATCCTCCTACATCGCAGATGATGATGAATCAGCAGCAAGGTCCACAAGCAGGCGCATATCCTGGTCAGCCGTACCCAGGTATGGCGGCACAGGGTGCTCCTATGGCTGGAGCGACGGCGCCTGGTATGCAGCCAGGTGCCCCGTATATGCAACCTCAGTTTCGCCCCGCGTCGTCGACATACGAGGAAGAAATGATGCGAGTCAAGTCGATGATGATGCAACACCCGGATCTCATTCCGCCACCGATGGAGGTGCTCCGCATTTCACTTGCGCAGGCATCCATGAATCACGGTATGATGGCAGGAGCGCCAGGAGCGAACTACATGCAGCGCGTTGCTGGACCCGCCGGTCAAATGATGAACCGGATAGGAGGGACTGCTGCGCCTGGCTACCCGTCTCCGTACGGTGCTCCCAACCCGAACATGATGATGCCGGGCCAAGCGCAGTCACCGATGATGGATCCGCGGATGCGTGCAATGCAGCAAGCGAATGCTCAGCAACGACCTGGTGGAATGGCACCAACCGCGCGAACACCAAGTGGATCACCGTCACCCTCGTCTGATGGCAGTCAAACTGCATGGCAGTCCGAGAACGATCTCCCATTGCGACGAAAGATGATTGGCAAGATTGTGAGTCTGCTTCAGCAGCGCAAGCCAGATGCACCTGCAGAATGGATTCGTCGTCTCCCAGACATGGCTCGACGGTTAGAAGACTCATTGTATCGAACTGCGAAGAATCGAGAAGAATACGGTGATTTCTCATCTTTGAAGACACGCCTGCAACACCTCGCAGTTACGATGGGCGCGCGAGCACAGCACAAGGCTGGCGGTGGTGCTCGTCAACCAGGAGCGGTTCCTGGTGCCCCCATGATGGCCGCACCGGGCGTTGTACCACCGACGATGGGAATGAACCCTGGCGCGATGCCGCCAGGAATGCCTCCGCAGGCTCACATGATGGGCAACATGCAGTACGCAAATATGCAGGGACGCATGACCCAGCAGCAAATGATGCAGCAGCAGATGCAAATGCAAATGCAGAACCCACAAATGCGCCAACAATTCACCCCTCAACAGCTGCAGCAGTTCCAGGCAGCGCAGCTTCATCGACGGCAGCAATTCCAAATGCAACAAGCTCAACAGCTTCAGCGCCAGAATTCGATGCAGGGTGCTCAACCTACGCCGCAACAGCAGCAGCCTCAACAGCCTGGTCAAGCTCAGCCGCACCAGGGCTTCCAGAACGCGCAGGCGCAAGCTCTGCAGCGTCAAAACTCGATGCGACAGCAACAGCAGCAGCAGCAGCAGCAGCAGCCAGGTCAACCCAACGCTCAGCAGCTTCAGCAACAAATGCGAGGAGCCCAGAATGCTGCGTTCATGCAGCAGCAACAGCAGCAAGCCGCACAGGGCTCAATGCCTGGTCAAAACCCTCAGCTGCAGCGGAGGGGGTCAATGAACGGTGGCAACAATGCTCCCGGTCGGCCCAGTGCAGACCTCAGCAGCATGGGACAGGGCCTTGGAAACGAGTCGAATGATTTCCTCAACCTCGATCTGTCCCAGCCGTTCATGAGCGCTGATGACCTCACAGGTGATGGTGGCATGGGTATGGACGCGATGAAGACTGCAGACGGCATGTCAGGCGTCAAGCGCACGCTGTCGCAGTCGCAGCAGCAAATGGCGGCAGCTGCGAACGCTGCGGCGTTCAAGCGGAGCAAGGTTGTGGCTGGTACGACAACTGCGCGGAGTTCAAGTCCTCACGCCCAGGCCAAGTCCGTGTCAGGCTCTGGTGGATCCTCGAAGACACCGCCCATGAGTACCGTCAATGCAAAATAGAATGTCCCCCTGCGCCTGCAAAGAAATACAACCGTACGCTGTCTCCATCCATCCGTCCATCCGTCCGACGTTGCGCGTCTCCTCGTGGTCAGTCAGTCAGTCAGCTCGCCGATAACCAGTCACTCGGATAGTGTGATGACCGTGTTTTTCAATGAACTCTCTCTCTCTGTCGTTTCAGGGTCCCAGCGTCGGGAGCAGCGACTCGTCCTTCGGTGCAGACGTAATCGTCAGACACTCGACCCGTCCCGTCGCGCTGCTTCGACGCCGAGGCCGCGCATTGTCCGCTGGAGCCACCGGCGCCGAGATGGGCGTCGAGCCACGACTCGAACTCTCCACGACGGCGCTGGCTGCTTCTGCTGCCGAGACGTAGTGCTTGAGGTACGACGACGGGGACGTCGACACGGAGCTGCGCCGCTGCCCCGAGCCGTTGCCCGTGGCGCCTGCGTCCTGCTGCTGCTGTTGTTGCTGTTGCTGCAGTGCTGCCTCTCGCCGCGAGCACTCGAGCGCCTGCAGCACCGAGGAACCAAGTCGTCGCGCCGCAGGGTCGTCGGCCATGTGTGCGTTCAGTAGCATGCGTCGGCGATACGCAGTGATCAGCACGGGAAACGGGATGGCCAAGTCGCCGAGCTTGCCGGACTGCAGGTCCTCGAAGAGCTTGACGACCGGATTCGACGTTGCCGTCGGCGCTGGCGACGCCACGGAGCTGGGCACGGCTGCCGCCGTCGACTGCCGTCGGAGCGGCGGCACTGGCGCCCGACCACGTGGCTCGTTGTCGCCCGTCGCGTCGTGGTCGTGGTGGTGGTCGTCGTCGTCCGCTCCCGAGTCGCCGTACTCGGTGGAGCGCCGACGTCGCTGCCGCGGTGACGCTCGACGGCCTTGCGCCTGCGCTCGCGCCTGCATCTGCGCCTGCGCGTTGGCTTTGGCCTGCGCGTCGCGAGCGCGGTCAGCCAGCACACGCGCCTTGGCGTGATGCAGCGGCGCGCGACGCCTCGCAGCGGCCGCGCGCCGAGACTTGGGCTTGGTCGGGCTCATGAGCGTGAGGAACTCGTCGAACGTGACCTCGCCGCTGCCGTCCTTGTCGACCTCGTCGATGAGGTGCTGCACCTCGTCCCGCGTGCGTGCGAGTCCGACGGACACGAGCGGATCCTCGAGCTCGTTCACGCCGACGGCGCCCGAGCCGTCCGTGTCCAGCGACTCGAACCAGCGGCGCAGCAGCGCCATCTTCTCGCGGAGCTCCTTGAGGTGCGAGTTCTTGCCGTGCTTGTCGAGCCAGCGGTGCTGAAACCACTTGAGCTCCTCGAGGTTCGTGGCGCGGCGCACAGCCACGGCGTCGCTAGTGGTCGAGGGCTGCGTCGCGGCCAACGCCGCGGGCGCCGTCGCGACGCGATCGGGAGACGGTGGACGTGGCGGCGTTGGCGCTAGCGACGGAGCGGCCGCGAGGCGGTCGTAGCGCAGCATGCTACTGAAGCGCGTGGGGATCTGGTCGCAGCAAGAGGCAATCAGTCAGCCACGCAATGACCCTCATCGAGAGTGCGAGGGAGAGACTACGACCTTGCGTGATGGCCGTGATGGGAGGTCCTGCGCGCGAGGACTGCGCCATCCGAGACGGTGGATCGTCGGGTCCGTGACCGTGGAGAAGGACGTCGCGGGCAGCGCCGACGGCGCGACCGAGAAGAGCCGTGGAGAGGACGACGACGCCGCCATCGTCAGTCATTCATTCGATCGCGATGGAACGAGGACCGAGTCAAAACACCGACAAACACACACGACAACCCAGACAAACAAACGCGGCGATCGCCAGGTCGCTCCTATTTCTGTGTAAACAGACGTCACTGCTCGTCGTCTGCGGGCTTCGTCGTCTGCGGCTGCGCTCGCTGGCGCGCCATCTTCCGCTTGTGCGCCTTCTGCAGGTCGTAGCCCGAGACGGTGCTGATGCGCTTGCGCTGCGGTGGCGCCTTGAGAAGCTGCTTGCGCTTGGTCGCACTGCCATACACACACAGCCACACACGCTCCGGTCAGTCCCTTGTGTCGTCCCTCTTTCCGCCTCAATAACAAACAATAGCAGCGTACCTCGCCTTCTTCAGCGTGAGCATCCAGTCGGGGACGTCGCAGCCCGAGAGCTTCATCACGTTGGCGATCGTGCGCAGATACGCCATGTCGTCCTCGGTGAAGAACGTGACCGCGAGGCCCTTGCGCCCTCCGCGGCCCGTTCGGCCGATGCGGTGGATGTAACTCACCGCGTCCTGCGGGAAATCGTAGTTGATGACCATGTTCACGGCCTTGAAGTCGATACCGCGGCTCATGAGGTCCGTGCAGATGAGCACCCAGACTTGGCCAGCGCGGAACTGCCGGATCGTCTCGTCGCGCTGCTCCTTCGTGCGGTCGGCGTGCACGGCGCCGACGTTGATGCCGTCGTACAGCAGCTCGTGGTACAGCTCGTTCGCGCGCTCCTTGTTCTGCACGAAGAGCAGCGCCGGCAGCCGCAGCCCCTCCTGGATGAGCTGCTTCATGGCAACGAGCTTGCCTTCTTCCTTGCCGACAAACACGAGCTTCTGCTCGATCGACGACGCGCCAGCGTTCTTGACGCCGATCGAGATCTTGACCGGGTCGCGCAGCACCGACTGCGCCATCTCCTCGACGCCCTGGAGCATTGTGGCGCTGAACATGGCGCGCTGCACGCGTGGGTGCGTGCACGCCGCGAGGATCTCGTCGATCTGCTCGACAAAGCCCATGTCGAAGAGCCGATCGGCTTCGTCGAGGCAGATCATCTCGACCATCGAGAGATCGAGCTTGGCTTCCTGCACGAGGTGCACGAGGCGCAGCGGCGTCGCGATCACAAGGTCATGGTTCACCGTGCAATTGTTCCTGTCATAGACACACACACACAGTGAGATGACACTCAGAGAGAGAGCGAGAGAGAGCAAAGAGGCGACGCACTTGATGCTCGAGATCATGGTGGCGGCCGTGGCCTTGGACAGCAGCACAATGTGGAACTTGCGACCGGCCGAGAGTCGCTGGAACTCGTGGAAGATCTGCACCGCGAGCTCGCGCGTCGGCGACAGCACGACCGCGCGGATGCCCTGCTGCTGCGGTGCCCCGAGGTTCGCGAGCATCGGGATCGCGAACGCCGCCGTCTTACCGGAGCCCGTGGGCGCCGTCGCGAGCACGTCGCGGCCGAGCAGCAGACTCGGGATCGCCTGCATCTGGATCGGCGTCGGCTCCTTGTACTCGGACGCCTCGATGTTGTGCAGCAGCACCGAGCGCATCTTGAGCTGCGTCGCGTTGAGCTTCATGGCGTCGAACGTCGCGATCGGCGCCGGGACGCTCGTGCCCTCGACGCGGATGTTCATCTGCTTGCGGAAGAGACGCACTTCCTCTCTACATCACACAGACACGACTTGAGTCATTCCACAGCAGACAGACAGCGCATTCACTCGCCACGCACCTCTCGCGCTCCGAGTTGGAGACATCGGCTGCGCTCGACTTGTTCTTCTTGCGTTGGCGCTTGGACGCGCCACTTTCATCCGCAGCATCCGCCGTGGCGCCCTTGAACAGAGCGACATTCTCTTCATCATCGTCGTCCTCGTCCTCTTCCTCTTCCTCTGCTTGCTGCTTCTCAGGGGTCTCTTCCTCGTCCTCTTCGCCTTCTTCCTCTGCCTTCTCCTCCTCCTTCTGCTGCTTCTTCTTCTTGCTCTTGCGGCTGCGCTTCTTGCGCTTACCCGCGCTGTCTTCCTCCTTCGCAGGCGGCGCCAGCAGCAGCGACGCCTGACGCCGCTCTTCCTCCACGAGTCGTTCCTCCTCGAGCGCGCCCTCGCTCAACTTGCGCTTGCGGCGCGGCATGCTGCCGGTCTTCTTGCTCTTCTTGCCGGTCGTCACGGGCTCGTTGCCCGCCCAACTGGGCACCATATCGACGCTGATCTTGCGCTCGCGCGTCGGCGTCTTGGATCTAGAGCCAGCAGCACACAAGAGACACCGTTAGTTGTTGTCAATGGAAGCAACAGAGTGGGAGAAAACGGGAGTGGCGCGTACTTGGCAGGAGGCGCCGCGTCAAAGCCAAAGAAGTCGAGTTCACTGGCGCTGGAGCGCGCACGCGACGTCAGCGTAGCGTCATCTATGAAGAAAGAGAGAGAGAGAGAGAGAGAGAGAGAGAGAGAGAGAGAGAGAGAGAGGTAAGGGAAGAGCGCTCTACAGTTCAAGAGAGAGAGAGAGAGTCACACATACCTGACGTTGGTTTGAACACGCGCTTGTCCTTTTGGATGCGCTGCGAGTCGAACTTGACGCCCCGCGCCAGTGTGCTGAAGAAGTTGGTCGCCATCTCAATACAACTCACTCCAGCAATAGTCGCGGATACAGAGAGATCGTGAGAGCGAGAGAGAGAGATGGAGATGAAGGCAAGAGCTCAATGCAATTGATGGTCGCGTGCGTCCGATTGTCGCGCAGCCAGCGAGATGCAGCGTAACCCATTCCAAAACAAGGTGAGGTATGGATCCTGTCATTAGCCTCCTTATAGGCTAGGCTAACTTGAAGGTCGGACAAACGTAACCAAGCATAACCGTCACCGTTTGCACAGAGCGCGTGCCATAAAGTGCATTCCTTTTCGTGATGTGAAAGCAGGAGACTTGGAGAATCGGAGTCTAGTTGATGGTCGTGGCACCATTAGAAAAAAAAAACTGGTTAGATGGCCACGAGAGTGACCAGAGCTTAAACCATCCAGTGGTTGGATACGCCAAATGCGCAATCCCGTCCTTGTCGAGGGAGATGCTAACCGTCTCTCGGCTCAACGAACACAAAACACGGTGCGAAAAATTGAGCATCCGTTCATTTCCTTGGTCGCGCCATCGAGTCGCACACTTGGCCTCTCCCATACAAAGCTCAAGTGAAAGATGCGAGCGGGTCCAGCTTACCTCTACAATAAAATATTCGGGTTTAGTATATCAGTATCACTGAATGAAGAGAAAATGATGGAAGTGTAGCCATCCATGTCCCGTCAGTCGTGCTGACGAAGGAATGCAGCCATGTCGACACCCAGCACGAGCTCCACGTCCTGTGTCGACGCGCCATTCTTCCGCATCTTTCTGCCCACGCGACGTGCGTAGCTATCTCCACACTATCGGACACGCACACTCACAGTCAGGCAGAGCATGAGTCACATCCAGTGATCCGTATAGTGTCAACAACTGACCTGCACGACGTGCTGCAACGCAGCGACCGCGAGCGATCGCACGTCCCGCGCGTCGTGCGCGAGTAACTCGACCAGCGTCTCGATGAACTGCAGGCACTGCACGACCTCATGCGCGCCGCTTTCGTGTCGCACGAGCTCCACGAGCGCGCTGAGCGCGTGGCGCTGCGCGTCGTCGTCGACGTCTCGTAGGAACGGCAGCAGCGCAGGAATGCTTTTGGCACCGAGCACGTCGACCAGCAGCGCGTGCTCGGGCAGCAGCTTGGCAACGAACGCCGCAACGCCACGCGGCGCCTCACACGCCGAGTTGATCGCGATGCGTGCGCTGGTGCGCACCGCGGCGCTTTCGTGGTGTAGGCACGCGACAAGTGGCTCGACGCCGAACTCGACGACCGGCGGCTTGGCGTCCTCGACGGTCGACAGCGCCATGACGGCGCTCACGAGGCACCGCGTGAGCTCGACGTGGAACGTCGCCTCGCACCGCTGGAACGTTGGCTTGGCCTGCAGCACCTTGGCGAGCACCGCGAGGCAGATCTCGACGGCGTGCAGGTGGATCGCGAGGCGTTTGCCCTGGTCGTGCGTCGCCGCGTTCAGGATCACGAGCGTCGCCGCGTGCACCGTCTCGGCGTCGTACAGCGCGCATTTCTTGAGCACCGCGAGCACGGGCGCCGTGACCGCGCAGTCGGCGATGACGTTGGCGCCGTCGAACACGCGCGTGACGTTGCCGAGCACCGCGAGCGTGAGCCGCACCACGCGCTCGGGAATGAGCTTGAGCGGCTGCGCGTTGAGCAGCGCGGCGATCTTCTGCAGCGTCTCGGCATGCGCCGCGAGCAGCAGCGCGCCCTCGTTCGAGACTGTGAGGTTGCGGAACACGGTGAGCGCCGCCTCAAGCGCGGGCTCCTCGCGATCGTCCAGCAGCGCCGTCGCCGCTCGCAGCATCGTCGACGCTCCGAGTTCGTCCTCGTGGTACTGGCGACAGCGTTGCTCCTCTGTGTTACAGTGTACGATCAGCAGCCGCAGCAGCGTGTACGTACGTTTTCGTAGAGCACAAGCGACGCGATCACGAGCGCTGCTTGCGTGCGCACCTCTACCGACGGTGACTCGGTGAGCTCGGCGCACGTGAAGAGCAGCTCGCGGTCGACGGCCTCGAACTTGCGGGTCGGACTGCTGAGGCACTCGAGCAGCTCGCGCAGCGCACGCACGCGGTCGTCGTCGGCGAGCGACTCCATCGCGAGCAGCTCTGCGAACTTGGGGATCCGTCGCGCGCCGAACGCCTGCGTCACGTCCTTGGCATCGTACGACTCGGTGAACGGGAGGTCGACGTACGGATGACGATCCACGAGGTGGTCACTGAGGTTACGGAGACAGAGAGAGTTGCATGAGGCTCGTGACTTGGAGCGAGTTAGCGAGAGAAAGAAAGAGAGAGAGAGAGGTAGCCGACCTGACGCGATGCATGGTCCTGATGGGGGCGAGGGACAACAATGGCAATTGGAGATGTGGAAAGAGAAGCGAGAGCAGAGCAGAAAGAAAATAGCTCACAACGTCTATTTCATGATTCTCACTTCCTACCAACAGGACGCTCTAGATGCTGGAGACAGAGAGAGAGAGACGCGGACGGATCCGCTCCCTCCTCTCGTTGCCGCCCACGCCAACGTCGCTTCTTCCGTTCTCTCAGTCCGGTATCTCAATGAGATCCGTGAAAATACGTCTATCAATCACGGAACCACCAGACAGCCGACGCGCCGACGGATCCACGACTGCGCCAACATTTCTGCGGGACACGATCGCGATACGAGCGCCGCCGTCGCACCTGCTGCTGGGGCTGTTTGTTCAGTCCGCCCGACGCAGTGTATCTCGTCATAGAGAACGAGAAGAAGCTTCGTTGCCTTGACACGCGCACACGCTTGATCGAAGGGAGCGGATCCTACAAGACAACAACACGGTGGGGGGATTAGCTTCAAGAGGAGTCAACCGATAAATTACAGCGCCGCGCGCGCAGAGAGGAAGGGAGATGAAGGGGAAAGACATGCAGCAGCACATGCACGACATGCAGCATCGACACCTTCGAAGCGATAGACGGACGGAGCGAAGCGGCCACGCGGTGTGGGGGAATGGCACCGTGCACCCTTACTTCTTGTCCTTCTTCGAGGCGCGATAGGATCCGACGACGACGGCGTGGTCTCTCTCGTAAGGCTCCAAGGTGAGCTGCTCCGCTGGCTTAAATTGTTCCGCCTGCAGCTTTTTCACTTCACGGGCAAAGACTGCCTCAGCAGGTGCAGTGGAATCGATGCAGCTCGCCTTGATGCTGATCACGAAATGACCGCCATTCTTGAGGAAATAGCTAGCGTTCAACGCGACAATGCGCGCCTGGTCGGGCTGCGCCACGTCGGCAAAGACCGTGTCCACCATGGGCACGAGCATGCGGTACTTGAGCGGGTGACGCGCGTCTTCAATGATCGGGATGATGTTGGTGCGCGACTTGGCCACGTTGATGAGGTCGCGACCCGAGCGGTGCGAGAACTCGACCGCGTACACGGCGCCGCTCGGACCGACGATGTCCGAGACGTGCGAGACCGTCGTGCCGGACGCACCACCGAGGTACAGCACCTTGGAGCCGGGCGCGATCCAAATGTTGTCAACACCGCCGAGGATGGCGGCCGCGATCTTGGAACGGAACGGGTTCCAGACGCGGTACTCGACCTTCTCCGTGCCCTCGCCGCTGGCCGACGGCACGTCAACCGAGATGCGCTTCTCGCCGTAGACGCTCTTGCCGGGCGTCGAGTTGAGCGTCACGAGGGCGTCCTCCTTGCCACGCGCGATAAACACGCCGGCGTGACGGTGCGGCTCGACGACGACCTTGGCGCCGCCCTTCATGCCGCCACCACGGCCACCGGCACCGCGGCCGCCACCACGACCGCCTCCGCGACCGCCACGGCCACCACCGCGGCCACCGCCACGGCCACCGGCTCCACGGCCACCGCCGCCGCGCCCGCCAGCAGCGCCACGGCCACCGCCACGACCGCCACCACGGCCGCCGCCACGGCCGCCACCGCCACGTCCACGCATTCCACGTCCCGACATGATTCTTGAGGAGGAAGGGGGAGAGAGAGAGAGAGCTTGAGGAAGGAGCGAGACTTGGATTTCCAAGAGTGCGATGAGCGTGGTTGCTGGAAGAGCTCCAAAGGATGCCGTGGAGCTCCACGCTCACCAACCAATCGCTTTCATCCAATCACATCCCCTGAACCACTGCATTCTAGCCAATCAAACATTCTCGCCAAATTCTCAAAACCAGGTGTACTCACGTTGAAGTGGGTTCACCAGCACCACCAGCAGCCGACGCGGTGTCATCGCGGACGACGATCGCGCCCCACTCCCAGTCGACGTCCCACGGCCACTTGCTCCAGTCCCAGACGCGCTCGCTCTCCTCAAGCGACTGCAGGTGCTCGTGGTACAGCGTTGCGAGCTCGTTCAGCGGCCGCCCTTTACTGACATGCGCGATCCGGCGCTGCAGCTTGGCGCTGGTCCACGGCACGTCGGCGTTCCAGAACTCGTCGATGAGCTCCGCGAAGAGCTGGCGCTCGGCGGCGCTCAGCGGTCGCACGACGCCGCGCGCGTCCTGGATCGCCTGCTTGTGCTGCAGCACGGCGGCGCTGCGGCGCTCCTCGTCCTCCGTCGCGCGCTCGAGTCGCTCGGCGAGCTCCCGCGCGCGCTGCGTCCACGTCTCGAGCAGCAGCTCGAGAAAGAGGTCCGCGTCGATCTTGCGCGCGCTGCTCACCGTCGTCGCGTTGCGTGACGCCGCCGCGAGCGCGAGCGCTTTCTCCTCGAGCTCCTCGCGCGCGCGCGGCGGCCACTGGTAGTCGAGCTTGAGCTCGCGGAAGTGCGCGTGCCAGAAGCGAAAGTTCCAGTGGAACTCCTCGAGGAAGAGCTCCGTGATCACCGCCTTCACGACGCTTTGCGGGATCCCAATGTTGAAGAAGACGACGTCCGCGACCGTCGTGTCCTCGAGCCGCACGCTGCCGCCGGCGTGCTGCACCTTGTGGCGGTGCACGCTTTCCACCATGTGCAGGAACGCGCCGATGGTCTCGGGCGGCGTGAAGACCTCGGGCGCGCGCAGCCCGCAAAGCGCCGCGAACACGCGCACGCGCGCGTGCGACGATGGCTGCGAGATCGTCGCGATGAGCGCGTGGATCTGCTCGGTCGCCACGCGCCGCGACGACGACTTGGCGGTCACAAACTTGACGACGAACTCGGGGAACGACTCGCTTATGCCGCCGCCATGGTGGGCGCTGAGCCCCGGGCCGAGACCGCCGACCTCGCTCGCCATCTTCTGCTCGTACACGTCGACGATCATCGTGAGCAGCAGCGAGACGTGCAGCCGCAGATCCGCCGCCTTGATGCCTCCGTTGTTGATACTGCTGCTGCCACTGCTACTGCTGTTGCTGCCACTGCTGCCGCCGCCGCTGCCGCCTCCTGCTTTGCTGCCCAGCGTAAAGTGCGGCTGCTGCTGTTGCTGTTTGAACTGCAGCAACGGGTTCACGGTCTGTCGCCGCCAGAGATGCACGCGCTTGACGCACTGTGAGAGCCGTTCGGCGCGCACGAGGTCCTCGGCGCCCGGCAGCAGCTGCGAGGCGCTGCTGTTGGAGCTCCCGTTGCCGTTGCCAGTTGTGGCGATTGGACTCGTCGGGAGACTGCGGAAGAGCTCGTTGTCCTGGCGGAAGCGCTGCCGCACCTCTGCGCGCGACTGCGCGAGCGAGTTCTTGAGCTGCTGGTGCTTGAGCTCGGCATTCGCGCGCGTCAGCGTGTCGAGCGTCATGATCTCAAGTGTGGCTGCTCTCCCTCTCTCTCTCACTCACTCTCTCACTCTCTTCTATTCTCGTTACTCACTCGTCTTTCAGCCCAATACGCATCACGTCGTCGACCGAGCGATACTCGTACGAATACGAGTATCCATTCGTCACACGGAACACCAGCAGCTCCTCTGCATCCGCGTTTCCGTCCGCGAGTCGCGCCTTCACGCGAGTGCCGTCGCGCAGCTCGCGACCGACGAGCGCGTCGCTCGTCTCGTACGCGATGCGTCGACCGTCGGGCAGCACGCCCCGCACCGCGACCGCTGCTCCGCCGGGCGACACGACGATCTCGGACGCCGCGATGCCGCGGTTGTCGCTCGCTGTCATGTCGCTGTAGCTCGTGTCGCCCATGACGACCTCCTCGAACAGCGGACACTGACCGTCAGGCGCTGGCTGCTTGACGACCGTCGGGCAGTTACCGTGCGGCGTGTGCCCGATCAGCAATCGACGCACGCCGCTGGCGCTGAGCCACTCGACCGCGTCTCGAGGCAGCACGACTGGCATGCCCGCGCGGTCCAAGTGGCGCCCCATGACGACGCTCTCGCGGTGTGACGGCAGCACGTACTCGAGCAGCGCGTTGCCGCCGCGCGTCGAGTGATCGGCGCTCCACGTCGGCTGCTGCCGCCAGCCCTCGAGCTCGCGATGGTACCACGCGTTGAGCGCGTCGACCCACTCGCGGACGTTGGGGAACGCGTGCGTGACGCCCGGAACGCGGCCAAGGGCGCCAGCGGTCACGCGGCCGTCGCTGTCGTCGACGCGCGTGACGACGCCGCCGTGGAGAAACAGCGTGTCGTGCGAGAGGAACGCGAGCGCGCCGAGCTCGAGGTACTCGCGCAAGACGCCGTCAGGTCGGGCGACGCTGTCGACAAACGACGCGAGCACGTCGTCGTCCGAGACCGATGGCGACGGAGCTTGAGACTGCGCCTGTAGCTCTCGGCGGCGGCGCTCAAACTCGCCCTGGCAGCCCATCGTGTGCTCCAGCATCCACTGCAGGCGGTTGACTTTGGTGTTGACGTGCTTCAAGTCGCGACCGTCTGCGAGCGTCTCGAGATACTGCGGCAGCGTCGTCCGCCGGTCGCGCGGCACCCACATAGGGCCATCGTAGATCTCTGCGTGTGTGTGATAGAGAGAGAGAGAGAGAGAGAGAGAGAGAGAGCGAGAGAACCAAAGAGCAAGTGAGTTCCAGGCATTCAGCACGCGAGTGAAGCCGGCAGAGAGATGCACGAACCGCGCGCCATCGTGTGGAGATCCATCTCGCTGTCGTGCAGCTCCGACGTGAAGCGCAGCTTGTTGACGTCGCGGTTGCCGACGAGCAGCACGACGCGGTCTGGGTGCTGGCGCTTGAGGCGCACGAGTTCTCGGTAGCAGCTACAGGCACAGCCACCCACCACCACTGCTGCGTCAGCCATCCATGGAAAAGAGCAGAGCAGCCGCTACTGCCGTGTCGTACTGCAGCGTGTCGTCGCCCTTGTCGCCGGCGTCGCCGCCAAACACGAGCAGCGCGTCGTCCCGCAGCGCGAGCTGGCGCTCACTGGCGTCCGTGAACTGCAGACACGTCGACTGCCGCACGACGCGCTGCACGTATCCCCAGTTGCCTTCCACGTCCGTCAGGAAGCACACGCGCAGCGAAGCAGCAGCAGCAGCAGCAGACGAAGACGAAGACGAAGCCATGGACGTCGACATCATCAGAGAACGACGCGCCAAGTGCTGCATCATGCTGGATCTGAATCCTAAATGTTAGGAAACAGGTTGGGGTACAGTACAAATCACGATTTTCCAATTATTTTTGCTGCACTCAAAAACGGTTTTGCATGAAATTCTGGATATTATCCTGAATAAGGTGGTCCACATGACGCCATAAGCATGAACCACCAGCTCCGCTCCGTCCGCCCAGCGGAGCACCACCACCACATCAACGGCGCTCGTCCCTCCGTGAAGTCAACAGGCCTCGATCGAGATGCTCGGACG
Organism: Pythium insidiosum; assembly: GCA_022836835.1. Lineage (NCBI taxonomy): Eukaryota > Oomycota > Peronosporomycetes > Pythiales > Pythiaceae > Pythium > Pythium insidiosum. The sequence goes on from JAKVDI010000011.1 coordinate 136,764, forward strand.
AATTCTTCCTGCGGCGGCGCGCACGGCCGCTGCGGCGCCGTGGGTGCTCTCGACCTCCGCTGCCAATGTCAACGCCGTCGTCGCTGGTGCGTCGCTGTCATGTCACGAGCTCGCGGCGCTCGGAGCTGCTCGCGTTGTGTTGGTGGGATACTCACCAGCATGCGGTGTCATATGTGTGTTGTTGCAGCGCGTCGCGTCGCGGCTCCGTTCAACGTGACGAGCATCGCGGACTCGATGGCGCATCTGCGCATCATTGAGGAGCCGATGTCGAGCAACTCGATCGTCATGGAGCTGCTGAACCGCAACGCTCGTCGCCCGAAGAAGGTGCGTTCACGGTCACTTTTCTTCCTGGTTGTGTGCGGCTTTCAGTTGCTCACTCGTGTCTGATGGACAACCTTTCTCAGGCGAACCACGGCAAGCGCCCGTGCTCCAACTTCAGAAGACGGCAGAAGCGCCTCAGCCGACGAAAGCACGCCAACTAAAGCGGAGCCTGTCCGTCGCTGTCGTCGCACTACTCGATCCAGAAGCCGCCAGCCAGTGCAGTAGAGAGGGAGAGAGAGTGGAAAACTGAGAGTCCGTCATCATCTATCGGCGCGAGAGTTTTTTTGCAGACTGTCGTGGTGCGCCACAAGAGATGTCACATTCAATAGAGAGGAGAGACTGCGGGAGTTCCTGTTGCTGCTCGAGGATTGATTGATTGCATTTGATGTGGGAGCGTCGGGCGTTGGAATCTATCAATCCATTACTATTTCCACGGTCTCACCTAAATAATACAATGATCGCCATCCTCTGGCCAAAACGAAATAGATACACGATGTTCCACCAACATCAGTGGCCACGCACGAGTTGGATCACATGCCGTTCACGGGATCGTCGTCGCCACCATTGTCGCCGCCGCTTTGCCCGTTTTGCATCTGCCGATACTGCTGCGTGACGGCCGCACGGCGTCGATCATCCATGAGCTGCTGCTGCAACTGCAGTTTGCGGACGTGCTCGCGGAGATCGTGGCAGCGCGGGACCTTGCACTCGTACTGACGACACTGACGCGCATGGAGCTGCAACAGAGCCCACACACGTCGGCAGACTGTACATCCGCCGAGCGCGCGCTGCTTGCATTGTGCGCCGTGGCGCATCAGCTCCTTCATCTTCTCACAGTTGCCAGAGCCACACGAGCCATCACATCCACTTGCGTGCACAAGTAGTTGCATGTGCAGCCGCACATTCTTCGCTCGTTGCTCGCGAAGACGGCGTTGCTCTTCTGTGAGACTGCCGTGGGCACCGCCATGACCGCCATGGCCACCCGGTCCAGCAACACCACTTGTCGGGATCTTCTCCAATGGGTGTTCGTGCTTCTCTTTTGCGTTACATGCGTCACACACGTCGAAGTCGGGACACACGTGACAATGCCAACGATTACCGGAGACGATGTCACGAGTACACGAGTTGCACTCATAGACATACGCGTTCGGGTTCGGATTACCGAGGTGATAAAGCGCCATCATGGACGAGTGCTTCGCACGCCGCAACTCGTCAAACTGGTAGTGGTTGCCCTGGCAAAGACTGAGGAAAGCTTGGCGCGTGTCGAAGTACTCGCTGTCGTTGACATCGTCCGGATCGGTGCACTTTTCAGGCCATGTGACAGTTTCAGGCTGGAGCGGGGCAAGTTGGTGCTGTAGAGTGGCGTTATCGGTTGTCGACTTCGCCTTCTGGTAACACGGATCACAAAGCGACACTTGCACGGTCTTGGGGTTCAATCCAAGCTCGGTCGATGTCGTAGGATCTTTCCAAAGTGTCCCAGAGATTACAGGCTTGTTGCAAAGACGGCAGTACGGTTGAAGCTTCACCACAAGAAAGTCATCCTTCATAGGCTCAATCACTTCACCGATCTTCTTCATCAAAGGATCGGAAACAGTACGATCGTAATCATCCAGAGACGTGATCGTTCTTTCCTTCTTTGCGTCTTCGGCGGATGCATGGTCATCCGCCGATTCAAGCTCTTCTTCGTCATCGTCCCCACCATCCATCTCAGCATCTGAACCAGTCCCATTATCAGCATCATTTTCGGCACCAGATGATCCACCATTTGAAGTGGCTGAGCTCGTCTTTCGTCGCTTCGTCTTCTTCGACTTCGACTTTTTGTTTGGCTTCTTCACCTCACTACCAGCTTTTCGTTTCGTCCCTTTCTTCGACTTCTTCGGTTTCTCCGCATCGAGCTTTTCGATAATCTCCTCTGCCAAACCGACCCAGTAGTCACCTTCGAAATAGGGGAGTAGGCAAGCATTGTTGTCGTTGCGCCAATACTCGTCATACAGGTTGGAAATGTGGAGAACAACACCTTCACGCTGTGCTTTCGTCAACATATCGACATACCATTGGCGCAAGCGGTCCGACTTCGGCGTCTTCTGAGATTCAGGGTGGCAATACAGAATATAGTCATCACCTTTCAGTGGTGGACACGCCCACAAGTGTGCAGTGTGAAATCCACGCTGACGAACGAACTCCAAGTAGGCGATCAGAAGCTCGTGATAAACTTTCGTGCGCAAATGGGAAGGTTCGAAGTAGTTGACCGAGTCGAGATACGAGATATACACACGCCGGGAGTTGCACTCAGACTCTTGCTCATCGAACTCGTGGACATACATGCCGAACAAGAGTACAGAAACACCGTGGATCTCCTGGAACATGCAAATGCATTTCGACTTGAACCGGTGCTCGAACGTGTACTTGTGCGACTCTCGATATCGCTGGAACATTCGATCGCGAACCATCAACTGCTTCTCGATGTTCGAGACGAGGCGCACAGTCAAGTGCTCAGCAGTTGGTACATCCTTCACCTCACGATTTGTCCATCGAGCTTCATCTTCCCGTTCTTGTTGCAATGCTTTGTAGATACGTCGCTCCAAGAAGTCCGAAAGCTTCGTCCGCATCAAATCCTTCGCGTTGAAAGCGTGTTTGCCAATCGGATACTTCTCGGGCTCTTTCAATCGATGATCCAATAAGCACTCAGGACATAAGAACTCACTGCCTGGGGTCGATGAAATAGAATGGGAGGATTGACCGCCTGGGCCGGTTGCTTTGGCTGACTCGCTCTTCACCACTTGAGGCTTCTTCTCAGCGTCGATTTTACCGTTGAATAGAGCGCACACTTGGTGGACCCATCGGTTGCATTTATCGCACTGAACCCACGGCTCCTCGTGAACTTCGTCATTCTTTTTCTTGCTCAGGTCGCTCTTCTTGTACGACTTGCCTTCATTGCCTTTGATACTTTCAGATAGGTTCGTGAAACAAGGCTGACAACAGTGATACTTGTTATCCGGAGCGCAATAGTAGTAGCAGTTGCGTCGGATCCGACTGTTGCACTCGCCCTGACAGTACAACACAGCCGGCTCGAACACCATTCGCTCCATGCCACACAGTCGGCACGCACTCTCCTTCGCACGCGCAGCCTCTTCTTCTTCATTGATCTGAGCTTCAAGCATCCTTATCTCACCGTTGAAGTCGTTCAGCATATCCTTCGCAAGATTGTAGACATCTTGGTCTTCACTATTGAACAGTTTGGCATTGTTGAACGTGAGACGGACGTCCTCGGCAAACTGATCCAAGTGCTTGTAGATTCCTGCGTCGAGCTTCTTCTTGATGGTGCCGAGATCCATCGGGCGTCGAATTATCTTGAAGTAGTTTGGAATGCCGAGAGCAACCGGATCAACAGGACTACTGAACACCCAACCGAACTTGTGTTCCATCATCCCCCGCAAAACACCTTCCAACCTCTTCTTCAGAACGGCAGGTTGCATCGATGCGTTGTAATGAAGAGTCAACGACTCGATGTGACTCTTCAAATCTTCATTGCTGAGCTCGTTCAGCATCGATGTGGGGACGTCCGATCCAGATGTACTTGATGTCGGAGACGGAACTGGAGCCACAGTGGCCGCTGCAGTGGTATTCACAGTAACTGCGGACGTGGATGTGGTCACCTTCGCTGCATCCATGCGCTTGTGTTCCATCATCATCGCATTCAGCTTGGAATTATTCATCGTTAACGGGTTGACGGTCGGCTCTGGCTTTACCGATGCTGGGGCGGGTGGAGCTTCTTCCAGTTTCACATCGATCGATGCTGTCGCCGCCGGTTCGGGATCTGCAGGCAACTTCTCCTGCAAATCACTCGGCATTTCAAGTGGTATGCCAGTCGCAATCGCAATGGTGGACGAAGGCTCGGCCATATCTTCACCAAGAAGATCGTCTGTCGACTTCATACCTTGCTGCTGAGCAGACGAAGGCAACTGCAGAGACTGAGGGGCCAATCTGATCCCTTTGCCGCCATTCACTCGTCCAACAGGCTGTGCCGTCGACTGTTGCGGCCCGAACGGTTGCGTCACCGGAACAGCCGAGTTCGATGCCTGAGTACCGATTTGCGCTGCAAATTGCGGTGGGGCCTGTGTCGTCGACTGCAACTCCGTTGGCATTGCTATAGGTTGCATAGAGCTTGTCATATTTGGCTGAGCGTGTGTAGGAGCTGCTAGTGGTGGAGAGGCAACCGGGGCCCCACTGACACGGGACGCAATATGATGCTTGACGATGCGATGTTGGCTGCTATATCTGCGAAAACGTTGGTTCAGCTCGTGAAGGCTGGATTTCTTGGTTTGGACCTGAGCCTCAAACTGCGATTTCATGGCAGGATCTTGCGTCGAGCTGGCCATCTGCAAGAGTTGCCGGCACTCATTCATGACAGCGTTGATCTGACTGCGCATCTGCTCGGCATAACTTTCCAGTTTCTTGCAGTTAGCATTCAATTGCTCCAACGGTACACCTTGCAGTCGGTGCTGAATAGCTGCGAGTTGTCGATTCTCTTCCTCCGTCAGCCCAGACAAACTCTCTTGAGAAGAGATAGTTGCGCCTCGTACATTTCCAACCTGTCCAGCTTGGGCACCGTTCGTTGCGCTTTGTGGCATCGCTGGAGCTTGCTGCGGAGGAGTCACAACATTCTGAGGCATCATGCGCATCGCCTGGGTCACTTGAGACTGAGCGAAAGACACTCCAAGACCTGTGGTAGTTTTCGTCGCATCTGGTATCACCGGCTGTGGTATCTGAGGCTGACTATTCGTTCCGGTGTCAGCCTGTGGTTGAGCAACTCCGCCTCGATTCTGAGATTGAGAGAGCACAGACTGACGCCGTAATGTAGCTGCTTGAATCTGTTGCAGGGCGCGATCAGCGTCCATCATCAACACACCGTTCTTCTCCTTCACCTCGACAGGAAACCGCAGCAACTGGCACACCGAGCACTTTTGGTTTTCACATTGCTGGAAATGTGACAATACATACTTTGACGAGATGCAATGGGAGTAGGAGCACGACGTTGTCTCCTGACAGTTGCCCATGTGGTGCCATAACCGTTTCATCTCACCGCAACTCGGTGTGGCGACGCATGTCCCATCTGGAGCTTTGCACCACATCGCGTGGCGGAGTAACAACAAGCGTTGCTGCTGACGTTGTAGAACGCTTCTGGAGGTCGAGTTTGTCGTCTCACTTGTCGTCATCGACTGAAGTTTGTTGTGGTACTCGCGAGTTTGTTTTTCTTCCAGTGCTGATGTGACCTGCTGTGCTCGCGCCTTAAACTGACGTAGGAACTGTGCTGATCGACTTTGACTCACCGCTGCCATCGTTGCAGCAGCGTTAGCAGGTCCACCTGCATCCGCGGAGGGGCGCTGTAGCTGAACACTGCCATCAGCAGCCATCGACGCTCGATTCATCACAGGGGACTCTGTCTTCACAGGATCGCTTTGAAGTTCGGGAGGCATCGGGATTGCTTGAGTCGGGTCGAGCTTCATCTTCACGGCGGCATTGGATCCCATCAGCTCTGGAGGCATTTGGATGGGTTGCGGTGGAGCTGGTACATTGGCTTTGGCAGTTTGTCTGATTGTCAAATCAGGACCAGACGACGGTGTTGATGCCTGAGCCATCGTTGGGACGGTTGCCGGAGGCGCAGATGAGGAAGCTTGAGTCGGCGTGCTCTGATTCGACCGGTTACGTTGCTGGGAATGGGCCGCTCGCACAATGCTCTTCAAGCGTGTTTGGAGCGTGCTGGTGTTGGCGTACTCCTCTCTCGATGTCGATATCCGGTAACACTCCTCCTCCAGCCGACGAGCCATTTCAGGAAGTCTCTGCAGCCAGTTAGCAGGAGCATTCGACTTCTGGCTCTGCAAAACACGCATGATGTGATTCAACATTTCCTGTCGAAGGGCGTGGTCAGCAGAAGAGTGCCACGGCTGCCGAGTCACCGCTGGAGATGCTGACGCTGTCTGGCTTGGGGTTGCATTTGCTGGAGTCGTTGCTGCAGACGATGGGGGTGCTGACACCGTCGTTGAAGGTTGTGGCTGCTGAGGCCTTGCATTTGCTGCCGGTGCTTGGCCGTGGAGTTGGCTTTGCTGCATCTGTTGTGACTGAGCATTGTTGCCAAACGCCATGGGCTGTTGGTTCTGCATGGACGCTTGAAATGCTTGCATTTGCTGTCGATGCAGCTGAGCAGCATTGTGAGCCACTGGCGCCTGCTGTCCTTGCAGCATTCCTGCCTGGTTTGGCTGCTGCATGTGCATGCTTGCCTGCTGCATACTCGCCAGTTGCCGCTGCTGCAACAGTCTCATATATTGTTGCTGCTGCTGGAAAAACTGTGGGTTCATATTCATCATCATCCCACCCGCTTGAGCTTGCTGCATCGGATACGCACCGGCCATGAACATCGGATTCATGGCAGCCATGCCCATATTCATGTCTGGCATGAAACCGTTCATGGTTGGATTCATACCCATGTTCATTCCCATGGCCATTCCACCGTTCATGGCGTTCATTGTCGCCATGTTGAGCCCCAGGTTCGCTGACATGCCATTCAAGTCGAGTCCGCCTGAGCCTCCAAAAGCCGAGTTCAATCCCATTGATGTTGCTGTTGTCGTCGCAGTGGACGTAGGTGGATTCAGCGGCGGCGCGGCGCTCGCTGGAGATGGGTCGTTTGCCAGGGCAGCTGGGAATGGAATGGCTTCTGCAGCAGCGGGCGTAGCGGTTGAGTTGGCAGGCGTCGACAGCGAGGAAGTCGTCGCCGTCGAGCCGTTCAGGCCATTGGCAGCAGCGTTGCTCGAGTTCTTGGGCGAGTTGAGGTCGTCTGGGAAGTCGATCATGCCGGTGGCGGCAGAGCCTGGAAACGACGATGTGTCGCCCATCATCATCATGGAGCTGAAGTCCAGCCCACTTGGATTCATGAGGTCGTTGCCGCCGCCGCCGAGTCCTAGTTGCGCCATGAAGCGGTTGTCTGGTTGCAGCCCCAAATTAAAATCCCCCATAATGAACCTGTGTGAATAGCGAGAGTGACCATTAGTTGGCGATCGTGAGGTAGGAAGCACGCATAGAATCGTGTGAACGTTACCGTTATTGCGGTGTGGATCAACGCTGAAGCTTGAAATCGTGGTGGAACCAACAACAATGACAACAAAAATCGTTCGAGCAGCCCGCCTCACTCTCTATCGACTGACAAGGAGACAGAACGCGAGTCGCTGCCCGGAGGACGAGAGACCACGTCGATGAGCTCGCTGGGCTCACTCGCTTCGCTGTCTGCTGTCGCGCCGAGCCACAACGAGCCGCGGGCGCGCGCGTCCGAAAGAAAGCGGTGGAGACCGAGAGAAAGAAGTGCTTGTGCGTCGCGTCACGACGAGCGTCCGCCGCGCGACGAGAGGACGACGATGGCGCTGGAGACGATGCCGCCCGTGGATGCCGAGACGCTGCGAGACCGAGCGCGAGAGAGCGCGTCGCGGCGAAGCGCTGAAGCTCTGGCGATGATGGTGCGGGGGACGCCGCTGTATACAGTGAGTGAGTGACTTGGCGGGGAGACCTGCCGAGGGGCAAGCAAGTCGGAGGTTGCGCGAAGGGACGACATACAAACGGCAAGTCACTTGAGCGTGCTCGCCGAATTGACTGACCACCCACGCTCCCACCTCACCACTTGCAGCGCGAGAGAAAACACTCCACTTCACCCAAAATTACACAAAGCAAACATTCTAGACCGCGCGTGCACTGCCTGGGGAGATAGGTAGGTCGAAAATTCAGAAAATAGCACCGGAACGAAGGTCGCACGAAGGTACACGCTGCCGCGTTGCACGGGTCAGAAATGGGACGCACTGACTGCACCGCTGACCGGCTGTCGACCATTGCGACGACGAATGGATACAGAACGCGGCTCCGTGCGATGGCTGCATTCCGCCCTGAGCGGCCAGTTCGCTCCTCTCTCTCTCTCTCTCTCTCTCTCTCTCTCTCTCTGTCGCACAGACTCGACTCACGACCGCGGCGGTCGGAACGGAAGCTCGCGACCGCCAAAGCGCAGCTGCCCCGACTCTTTCTTGCCGCCGAGTCCGCCGCCGAGCCGTCGCGGCTTCCACCCGGGCATCACACGACTGCGCTCAAAGTCGACGAGGACCGAGTGCCCATCGATGACCTGGTGGTGCGCGCGCTCGTACGCACGGCGAAAGTCTTGCTCGCGTTCGAATTCGACGAACGCGTAGCCCTTCGATCGCTGCGTCACGACGTCGCGCACGAGTCGCAGGCGCTTGATCGCGCCATACGCCGTAAATACCTCTCGAAGCGTCTCCTCGGTGGTCGCATAATTTAATCGACCGACAAACAGCGTCGCATACGGATCTCCTTCAATCTGCGGGTCTGCAGACGCATCGAAGCGCGCGTGAAGCGCACGAGTGAGCGCTCGGTCGTGCGGCGTCGTGTCGGTGCCGTCGATGCTGCCGATCTGGATCGGATCGTACTCTTTCGCGTGCCAACAGCTTGGTCTCCGTTGGTTGTAGCGACGGCTGCGCGCATGGTCCGACGTCGGCGGGGACCGCGTGCGTGATGTCGAGCCGTCTCGTCTCGAAACGGAGCTGCGGCCGCTGCGCCGCGCGTCTCGGTCTCGGCTTCGACTGCGCCTCCCTCTGTCTCTGTCTCTGCTTCTGCTTCTGCTTCGATTCTGCTGCTGCGGTGGACGGCGCCGCTGCCGAGCGTCGTCGACATCGTCATCATCTGCGACGGCGCTGCGGTGGCGCATCCTCCTCCGTTGGAAATGGAACCAGCACGCGACACGATACGAACCGGATAACCAACATCTAACTGCTACGACGTGGTCTGAATCTGATACACAGGTTGGAGCTGCTGGCCATCCGGCAGCAGCGCCTCGGTCGGAATGATCTCTTGCGACTGCCGCGCGCTGCGCCACTGCAGCTGCAGTCTGCCGCCCGCGGCGACTCGACTCGACGCACTGCGGTACTCGACGACGATGCGGTGCAGTCGACCGGCGACGAGCGCGACCTCACCGTCACGAACGACGCCGACGACGCCGTCGTCCTCCTCTGTCTGCGACATGTGCAACAGGTCGACGATCGGCGCCCCATCGACGTAAACGGCGCCGAACGGATCCGCGAGCAGCTGCAGCGTGTACGTCTCCGTGAAGCGCGGCACGAGGAAGCCCCTCCACTGCACGCGCGGGTAGTTGCGCATCGTCTGGTTGACGCGCCAGTCAAAGTCGAGCCGCGGGTCGACCCACTGCACCGACCGGCGCAGTCCCACGGGCCGCTCGTACCGCGTCGACTCGAAGTAGGACCCGACGAGCCCACGCCCAGGATTCGCCAGTGTGACCGCCAGCTCGTAGCGACCCGCGACCGTGAGCGCGTATTGCATCGTGTAGCGCCCGTTGCGCTGGTCGACGGCGTCGCCATAGACGATCGTAGGGCCGCGCAGCACGAGCGCGAGTCCATTGCCGCCGACGTTGAGCTGGTTCTGGAACGCGTCTCGTAGCGTGACTTCAAACGTGTTGATCGCCTGCAGCGCTACCTGCGGTCCGAGTCCCGCGCCAGAGGCGGTCGACGTCAGAGCCGACGCGAGGTTCGGAACGACGCGCACGCTCGCGGTCTTTCGCACCAGCGGCCCGCGCGCCACACTCAGCAGCAGCTCGTATTGCCCGCTCACCAGCGCTGTGTACGTCACGGCGACGCCATCGGACGTCGCGGCGCCGATGCTGCCGTCGTACGTCGTCGCAGTGTCTGCGTCAAGGCGGCGCAAGACGACCTGCAGCGAGACGCGTGACGCCGTCGTCGTCACGTCCACGCGATTGCCGTGCAAATCTCGCAGTTCAACTTGAAACGACGCCGTCTTCCCAGCGACGGCGACGCGTGTGCCGTCGCCGACGAGCGTCGACGTCTCTGCGAGCGGACGGTTTGCGCGCACACGAAGTGTGAACGGACTCTGTTGGATCAGCGATGGTCGCAGCCGCCGGATGAGCGACTCGACGCCGGTGCCCGCGTCGATGTCGACGCTCGCACGCGTCGCTGCGACGACCATCGAGAACGTCCCGCTGCGAATCGGCGAGAACGAGATCTCGTACGTGGCGTTTCCAAAGTCGCGCACGTCTGGCGTCAGTGAGACGTCCGCCGGCAGCTGTGGAAAAAGCACCGAAAGGCGGTCGCCACCCGTGCGCCGCCGATTGCCGAAGCGGTCGCGCGCCGTCACGTGGAAAACCGACCGCTCGCCCGCCGTCGCCCACAGCGTCAGCGTCGTCTGTCCCGCAGTAGTCTCGGTGTCGCCCACCGCAAACGTCGCTGTGAACGACGGCGCGTGCGCGTCCGCGGGAACGACCTGCACGGGCGGCACGTTGTTCACGAACGCCCACGCCGTGAGCAGGCGATCCGCCGGCAGCGCCTGCTCGGGTTGCGAGAGACTTTGCCACGTGACGCGCACGCTCGCATTCGGCAGGTGCGCGGGCTTGGAGAACCAGATCTCGATGGGAATCGGCGTGTTCGCCACGAGGAACAGCGACGCCTGCTGCCGCCGATCGGTTGTCGCCTCCGGCCACAACGACCCGAGCAGCGTCGTGTTTCCGATGCGCAGCAAGAGCCCGCCAAACACTTCTGCGCGGAACGTGTACCGCTCGCTGAACGCCGGCAGCAGAAGCCCGTGCCAACGTACGCTGAACGTGCGCGCGAGCGTCGTGAGCGGCGGCGGCTCGACGCCAAAGTCTACGTTCACCGTCGTTTCGACGCGGCGAAGTACTGCGGGTCCCGAGAGATCGGGGTTCGCGAAGTACGTCGCGTTCAAGCCACCGGGAAGCAGCAGTCGCTGGCGTAGTGCGTGCTCGCGCGCGACGATTGGCGTGAACTCGACGCTGTACAGCGCGTTGCCTTGGTCGACCACCGAGACCGCGCTGGCGGTCGTCCATGGAGGCGCCAGTGCGTCACTGAACTGGAAGCGGTATCCACCAGCGTCGAGCACGTTGCCGAACGCGTCACGCGTCGTGATTAGCGCCTTCACAGCGTCGCCAGCGACATACGTCAGCGGTGAAATCGCGTCGCTGGTCGGTGCCACGAGGTCGATCGTCGTCGTCACGGAACTCGCGACCGCGGGCGACGTGTACATGCTGAACGGACTGCCCTTGATGGCGACGCCGTCGACCAGGACGCTGATCGAGTACTGCCCTTTGCGCGTGAGCGTGTACGACACAAGGAAGACACCATCGCTTTGGTACGCGACGTTGAGCGCGACGTCGGTCGACGGCACGCGCGTCGTCGACGGCGCAGGACCCGTGAACGTCACCGAGACATTCTCGGCTCCAGCGTTTGCCTTTGGATTATCGAAGCGGTCACGGATCGAGACGCGGAACGACGTCGCCTGCCCAGCGATCGACGCCGCCAGTGCGGCACCCTCCGCGTAGCAGAACGACCCGAGCGCGACGCCTGCAGAGACCTGCACGTCGAACGGCGAGCCGAGAATCGCGGCGGTCGTCGCGCCTCGCATCAGCGAGACGTGCAGCCTCGAGGCACCGACGAAACGCGGCGTGAACGTGCAGGTGTATCGCCCATTGACCAGGTCGACGCAGGCGCCCGTGGTGTTGCCCTTGACCGCGTGCTCGAGCACGACTTGGAACGTCGCCGCCGGCGAGCTACCGACCAGCACGTCGTTGCTGTTGGCGTCGCGTGACTGCACCTGGAACGACGACAGCACGTTCGTGACACCGACGGCGCTCACGCCCGAGGCGACGCTCGTGGCACCAACCGCGTCGTTCGGCACGATGCTCACGCTGTATGGCGAGTTGTGGATGTGCACGCCGCGCTGTGTGATGTGAACGAGGTACGTGCCGACGACGCGCGGCGTGTAGCTCAGCGTGTAGGTGCCGTCGCCATTGTCGACGACGACGCCCGTCTCGATGGCGGTCGCGCGCGTCGTGTGGAACGCGCGAATCTCGATAACAGGCGCTGTTCTTCCTGCCATCGCTGCCGCCATCGCGTTCAAGCCGCCAGTGAAGATGCGGTTGCCATGGAGATCTCTCGTCTCGAGCGTCACAGTCGTCGAGACGCCTGCGACGCGATTCGCCGTGAGACCCGGACCCGAGAGCAGCGAGCGGCTCGGGTGCATCGCGTTCGGCGTGACGCTGACCTGGAACGGACTTCCAAAGATGCGCACGCCGTTGATCGTGACGTCCAGTGCATGGATGCCACTGAAGAATGGCACGCAAGAGATGGAGAACCATCGGCGCTCACGCGTCGTCGGCGCGACTTCGCACGCGACCTCCTTGCTGCCGAACGCGCCGAGGCTTTGATCGGTCACGACCGTGAGCACGGCGCGGTAGACGTCGGTCGTCGGGTCCCACTGCACGCGCGCGTTGCCGTTGCCATCGACAGGATAAAGCGTGACCCGCAGCGGCGTCCCGGCGACGGTGGCGAGCGTGCCTTCGATGTACGACGTCGACGGCTGCGTCCCAAGTGCCGGCGTGATCGGGACTCGCTCAAATGGACTCCCTCGAATGTGCTGCGCTGTGAAGAGATTGGCTGCCGGGATCTCCTCCTTTGGCAGCGACGCGGAGCTCCACTGCAGCTTGACGCCTGCGGTGCCCGAGAGCTCGCGGTACTCGAGCACGATCGAGTAGTAGACCGTGCTGTCGACCGCCATCACGGCCTGCGCAAGTCCGCCGCCGTCGTGCTCGGCGCTCCATCGGTCGATGAGCAGAACGTCGCCGATCCAAAGACGCACGTGGTCGTCGTATTCGATGTAAAATGTCACGTCACCAGTCGCTTTGGGCTTCACACGGCCGCTCCATCGCACGGCGACAAAGTCGCTTCCGCCGGGGAGCAACGGGCCATTGCCCCACGTGAAGTTGACGTGGCGGTCGATGCGCGAGACCAACGGACGTCCCGAGAGCCAAGCGTCCTCGTAGTAGTCACCCTGAAGACCGCCCGCGTACAGCAGCCACACGGTGACAGTGTAGTTGCCGACGGCGTCGCGCTGCCACGAGCACAAGTACTTGCCGTTGCCCTGATCCGTGATCTGGCCGCTTCGTTTCGAACGGAACGGGAACGGATCCGGCCACTGCGTCGAGTCCGAGGAGAGCTCGTCCGCGATGAACGACTCCATGAGGAGCACGTCGCCACCGCTCGTCCTCGCGACGCCGTTGCCGAGCACCGCTTGGATCTGGAACGTCAGCGTGTCGCCAGCACGTCCGCCGTCCGCCAGGGCAGCAACGGCAGCGGAAGATGGCGGGATCACGAACGTCAGCGACGCGTCGGTCTGGCTCAGGTCGTCATCGAGGATGCTGATGAGCGCGTCCCGCTGGCTGCCGAGCGCCGAGCGATCGCTGGGTGTCCGCAGGCGCACGCGGAACGTCTTGTCGCCGTCGACGACGTGGTCGTCGTGGATCGTCAGTGAGAATGAGAGCTCGACGACGCCGCTCGCGAACGAGAGTGTCTGCGAGCTCGTGTAAAACATGGTCGGCGACACGTCGCTCGGGTTCGTGGTCACATGCTCGAGGTCATAGACCACGGACGCGTCACCGTAGCCGCCGCCCGAGCGTCGCACTGTGAGCGTGATGTTGGTCGCGGCCTCCGAGATGGCGTACACGGGCGACGCCCACGAGAACACGCCCGAGTGTCCACAGACCCGGTGGCTCACAGCCGTCGACTGGCAGCTCCACGAGGCGTCGCGTCGCGAGCCCTGCACGCAGCTTTGACTCGCAGCATTAAGAGGAGCAGGAACGGTCGTTGGCACGAGCTGGTACGCCTCGGCTTCGTCGAAGACGCGAGGGTCCTGGCTGCCGTACGAGAACTTGTACGAGAACTCGCGCGTGAGTTCATCGAATGGCAGCGCGGCGTCGACAAGTCGCGCCCCGCTGCGTCGCACTGAGTTGAGGATGAGATCCGCGCACGTGAGACACCCCGAGGCAGTGCACTGCAGGCAGCGCGGGTCGAAGGCCTTGCATGACACTGCATCTCAGCTGTGAGTATGTGGTACGGCAGACACGTGAAGCACTGTGTTGTACGTACGACACGTTTGTGTGGCGGGGTCCACGTAGAAACCCTCGATGCAGCTGAGACACTGCGTGCTGGTGCAGCTCGTGCACTTGACGTCAAAGCTGCAGAACCGTTGCGAGCAGTCGTCGCCTCGGCGGTTCATCGCGCATGTACAGGCGCCGGTCTCATAGTTGCAGACACCGGCGCGTGAGCAGTCGTTGGGACAGCTCTCTGTGCAAGAGCATCGCCATGTCAGATCGAAGCAAAGGCGTCGTAGCATGCACACGCGGACGCACTCTTGGGGAGGCAGACGCTGCCCTTCTTGAAGTAGGACGGCTTGCACTCGGTGCAGTCGAGCCCTGTGTACCCTTGATTACAAACGCACAGTCCGCTGCGACGGTCGCAGTAGCCGTACTCGCGCCCGCGACAGTAGTACTCTTCGTCGTTGATCGGACCGATCATGCCAGGGCAGTTTTCTGTGCAACAGCGACCACAGTCCGTCAGCACGAGCGTCCTCTATCTCTCACTCTCCAGTGCTTCGAAGACGTACGCTTTGGCGAGCTCTGGAAGAAGATGCGCGGCTGATCGGGAGAGAATGGAGAGCCCTCGTTGACCCGCTCGGGGTCCGGGTTCGCAGGGTCTCCGTAGTACCCGACTTGGCCGCGGACGTAGGGCTCGAACACGGCAGGTGTGGCGCCAATAGAGTCCTTCGCAGAGGAGAGAATGCGATACGCAGCCGTGTGTTGTGTCACCACCGCTGCAAGCAGAAGAACTGCATAGCACACAGCGAGGAGATCCCATGGACCCGACGGCATGCTCTCCGTCTTGGGTTGCGTTCCGGTTTCTGAGGATCCGTTCGTGTCGCTTCGCGAATAGAACCCATTAGGTTAAAACAAAGGTTAACTTTTGGTTTACTTTATCCGAGAAACCGGAAGCGGTTTCTTCTTCAGTTTTTTGGTGCATGGTTGAAGTCGCTGCGCGGCGAACATGACGCAAGTGGCGGCGCTCGTTTCCTCGCGGCTGCATCGATACCATTGAAGGTAGCGAGCCCCAAGCGCCCGCTGTCTGTTTGCAGGGATGGCGGCAGACAACGAGTACGTTCGACTGGCCGCAGATCTGCGCGAGTGCATGGCGTTTGAGCCCAAGAAATGGCGTCGTCTGCTGGCGCGAACCACGGTGGTCACGGTCTCCGACAACGGTCTGCGTGTCGCGACGTCTGCAGCGTCACATCGAGATGGAAACAAAATGCGGCATCGACGTGTTGAGAAGAAGAGAGCCAGAAAGACGCAGCGACGCGAAGGCGACGAGCGAGACCAGTCCGGGGCGGCGACGCGACTACCACGACTGGAGACGCGACCGCAGCTCTCGCTGGTGGAGTATCTCAACCAGCCCCAGCTCATCGAGGAATTGCTTCGGGATCCTGAGCTTGTTGAGAGTTTGTCAGCACGATCCACGGTAGTTGAGGAGGAGGAGGAGGAGGCGCCACCGGAAACGCAGCGAAGTCATCAACACCCAAATGACCAGCAAGACGACAGAGAGACGGCTCGAGACGGTGACGACCAAGACAACGACAGAAATACCGACGCACATGCACACAGTTCTGTTGTGCGACGCCTCCCCGTGCTTTCCACGGTGTCCCCGCGGACTCGAGACGGACTCGCCCGACTACCGGCTCCAACACAAGACGATTGGCGCGAGATTCACGCGCTCGAGCGCTCGCCAGTAGATTCTGCGGCATTGTATGCTGCTCTCCGCAGAACTACACGTCGTAAGCCCCCGCATCGGATACAACGATCGCATCAAGGTCATGGCAACGTAGGAACGTTGGGCGATGTCCCACGTTTTTCGCGTGCGACACAACCTCGTCACCAAACAGTTCCAGATAGATGGTCTCCCAGCAAAGGTTTCATGCCATCGCTACGCGAAGAGCTTGCTTGCATGATGCTCGAGGATCAAAACGTGTTGCTGATTCTTGAGCATCCATCCACGGTCGAGGAAGCCAGATCCGTTACCCCAGAGCTTCCAGTTTCGCTGCCTGCGCAGGTTCGTCAACGTCTCCTTGTCGACCACGCGTCAACAGTTCGCGAGCGCCAGGCATCTCTTCATTTGGAAAGACAAGCTGAGGATCGCGTGAATCGCACATTGAGTGACATTAAACGGTGGATTCCTCTCGATGTCATCTATGAGTTCGGCCTTGGGCAGTTTGCGTCGCCAGCCCAACAGAGGGCTACTGAGCTGCTCCTACGAGTCAGCCAGCGGCTCATAAACAACTCTATTTCATTGGCCTTCGATCACTGGTGCAACTTCACGCTCTCCATGCGCCGGAAGGCGATGGCTGCCGCTGCTTTGACTTTGCAGTGCTGGTGGAGGATGCATTTAGCAGTGCGCGAGGTAATCGCACGCCGAGAGATTCGACAGGAATTGGAGCGACGCCAGACGGAGCTACTTCGGCTTCTTGCAAGCAAGCTAAATCAAAGCGCATTGGTTGTTACCCGAACTATTCGAAGCTATGCTGTACGGCGACGAGAAGACCGCATGAGGCAACGAGACTTGGCCGCGCGTTGTATCCAACGATTCTGGCGGCAGCAGCAAGCTCTGTGGACAGCAATTCGTTTTCAGATTCGAAAACAAGAGAGACATCGCGGAGCGATTAACATTCAACGACATGTGCGCGGACATTTCGCCCGCCGTCGCCGGCGTTTGCTCGAGAAAATTAGAGTCGTGGAGCTAAGCAGGAGACTGGAACAAGAGAGAAAACGAGCTCGTGAGATTGAGACGCGACGAATAGGCGCTGCGATCACAATCCAGCGTGGATATCGTGCGTGGCAGCAGGCTCTGGTTGACGCATTGAGAAGACGGCGAGCCAGGTTCGAGCGCGACAAAGCCAGAATACTGAAGGTTCAAGCTCACTTCCGTGGTCGCCAAGCAAGACGGATGGTTGCGAGACATCGTCGTGATGTTTCTCGGGCAGTACTGATCATTCAGTGCGCCTACCGTTGCTTCATTGCGCGTCGTCAGAGACAAAGCAAGATTGAAACTCGCCGCAAAGAGCGCGAAGCACTACTTTCAGATTCTCGTGCAAAGCATACACAGAATCGCTTGCTGCGTCTCGCGCCAACGAAGCAAGTCAAGTCGACCTGGAACCAGCTCTTACGATCCCCAGCTCCGAGTAAGGCAACGAAAGCCTCGGTCATTGCCCCCAGCCGAAGGGAGTACGAGGCGGCTGTTCGAATACAGGCAACGTGGCGCGGGCGGGAACTACGGAAGCGCCTTAAGTATAACCACAGTCGCGCACTGGAGCTGGCAAGACGCGATGTGATCAGAAAACGACGCATGGCTGCTGTTTGCATTCAGCGGCATGTACGGGGCGTCCAAGGACGTACACAAGCCTGGGAAATGGTTGTTCAAAGGTGTGCCACTCGGATCCAAGGTGCATGGAGGGGCTTCACGACTAGACGCGAGCTTATGCGCATGCATCGCGCCATAAAGGCTATCAAGGCCATGCAAAAACGATGGAAAGAGCAACGACTGGAGGAGCGAAAGCGGATTCGATCTCGCGCTGCAAGACGCATACAAGGCGTCGCACGCCGTTTTCTGGGTCGCCGGTGGTTGCATCGTATGATGAGGAGGCAACAATTTGTTGCCGAGGAGCAGGCGATGGGGAAGGCCCTTATTCAGTTCACGCGAAAATCCGTGCGCGATGACTTGCTTCTTCAGAGCTTTGTTTTTGCTACACTGAAGTTGCGAAATGGCCGGGGTAGCCAACAAAACGATAACGAAGCCGATGACACGCCCGATGATGACGAGAAGTCTGTGACGAGGTCTCTCTACACGCGTCATTGGAGTACCAAAGTGTGGAAGCGACGAGGATATGATGGTTTATGGCAAGAGCTCTACAGGGACGTCACTGGAAACTCGTTGGAAGTCGACAACTCCAAGTTCGCTCGGTTCCTAAAAGCGCTTCCCAATTCTTTCATTCATCAGCGTTCATTCCCGATTCAAAGCGTGGATCTCATATTTGCCAAGATAAAGGAGCCAAAAGCACGAACCATTTCGTTTTCACGGTTCAATAAAGCAATGCTAATGGTGTGGGGTGAGCGATTTAACGCGGCTACCAATTCGACACACAAGAATAGTGACCCGAGTGAAGCTCTCAACGCGTCTCAATCTCAAAAGTTTGAATGGTACTTACGATTTATGCACGGCTTCGTTCTTCCATCATCACTTCATGACGGGAAATATCGAAAACTACTGGAAGAAGCGACAACATCGCGAATCGAGTGGGCAGTGAAGGTGTTGCGTCGCTTCTCAATCCGCTTGTCGACTCGACACCGACATCACAATTTCCTTGCCATCTACAGAGAGAAGCAAGCCGACGCCCAGCGTGAGCGCGCAGCAATCACACTGCAGCGTCATTATCGCCGGTACCTGCATCGCAGCAGACTGAAGTCTTTGTTGGCTGCCATGTTCATCGAGTACGTGGATTACCGTAATCGGTCAGTGAAGTTTCAACAAATCAACTCGGGGCGAGTGATCACTCGCCGACCAGCGTTCTTGCGCGGTGTTCGCTGCCAGCAGATCATCCCGCTGCCGTTTCCCGGTGAAGAGTTTCACGCATTCTGCGAGCGTCATGACTATTCCTCTGCTGGGTCGACACAAGAACAGCGAAAGGTCCCAGCGTCCTCATACTGTGTTGAGTGCGAAGATGCATTGTGTGACGCGTGCTATGCCCGAGAACATGACAAACGGGACGCGTTTCAGATTCATGAGAGGGTGATGATCATGCTATGCAGCCACTGCAATACAGAAACAGCCACACGCGAATGCCAGCAATGCGGAAGTGGCTGCGTACCATTTTGTGACGTCTGCTTCAAGTTTGTGCATGAAGAAATGGTTCGAGGACAAGTCACAGCAGGGAACGCGAGACCGCTAGAGTCTCCAGCTGCAGAGACACCCTCGACTGAATCGCAGTCGCCAACCAGCAACGCCAAAGCCACGCTGGAGAATGCACGAGACAATCGTAAGCAGAAAGGAGTGCAGCATCGGTTCAAGTCTCTCGTAGTGACTTGCGTTGAATGCAGCGATCGCGTTGCTCAGTGGATGTGCTTGGTCTGCACAGACGTTTATTGCAAGAGATGTCTGTCCAAGACGCACGCGAAGGGTCAGCGTCAAGGCCACGATTGCCAGCGTCTCAGTTACTACTCGGTGCTTAAGCGTGCCTCCGAAGAGAAGCGACATACTGATGCCCAGCGCGATCACGACCGACGCCGACAAGAGCGAGACGAACGGCGAATCGCCGAGGAGAAAGAGCGGCAACGGCGCGAACGTAGTGCCACGAAAATCCAGGCAATGTGTCGATCTCATCAGGCCAGACGGCGGGGTAAAGCATACATGCGGCTGGTTCGCCAAACGCAAGCCGCAAAAGCTCAACGTATGCGTGATGAGCGAGTTCGATCGTCGTGGACATACAAACTCCGTGCAGTTGTAGGCGTCCAGCCAACACTACGGTCAGACACGAAGGACGAGGCTGATGCTCGAAGACAGCGACAGGAGCGGATCAAACGTACGCTATTCTTCTATCGCAGAGTCGGAAGTCGCGTCAAGGACGACCAACACACTCCTCCCCACAAGAGAAAGAAGAGGTGGACGAAGAAAGCTCGAGCGAGGGTCGAAAAAGCGGCCAAGTCGTGGTGTGCATACGGGGTTCAAGTCAAGGTGCTTCAGGGACCCTGGAAGAACTGTGTCGGCTCAATTCTCTCGGTGCAGAACCTCTTTCACACAGGGTTCGTGATGGTTTACATCCCGAGTGCAAACCGCGCTGTCGTGGCTAACTGGGAGCATCTCACGCCGCACGATGACGATGAAATCCTGCGGCAAGCGTATGTTCCGGTGTCTCGCGTTCTTGGTGACTTTGCACACGACTTCGCGGTCCGCATGGGAAAAATCCTCACATTTGCAGCCCGAAGAGCGCATCTCCTGTACCTCCAAGCGGTCGAGTTTCACGATGTGGTTCAGTTCGCGTGGGTCACCGAGTTCAACAAAATTGAGAACAAGCCCGAGTACTGGAACGTTGTTCTCAACCGACGAACACTGGATGTCCCGAAAGGTCTTATCGAAATGGAAAAGATGGAGAGCGAGGAGCGAGAGCGAATCGAGCAGCGCGTGGAGTTGGCCAAGAGCAACCTCATTCACTTGTTACAGCCGCTCCACCCGATTGGAAAACCCAAGCTGAAAGAGCGACGACATGCTGTTGTCATGATAAGCAAAGCCTTGTCCAGCAGTTCGAATCCGGGTCCTGTGATCGCTCGCCTTCAAGATGAAGCGGACGCAATGCAGTGTGCTCGATTTTGGTCGGAGACCGTGCTTGTGGAGTCGGCGTATGGCAGCAAGAAAGCTGCAAGGAGATTCCTGCAACACTGCTCAACTCCACCACGATCCACCAAAGATTGTTGGCTACTAATGCGATTGCTCCGATGGCTCGAGATCGAGGATTATGATGGCTGCGCTGCTGATGCGAAGGCCTTCTTCCGCAAGCCTGATGACCATCAATTCTATATCATCAGCGATGTTGCCGAGTTGATCGAGACAAAACAACTGAACGAGGCGCAAGCAGCGTTCACAAAACTCATGAGATTGAAAGAGGATACACTGCAACTATTGGTATTCAATGCGCAACAGCAAAACCAACCGAGTCCAGGTCAACAAGGAGCTCCAGATTAAACGATCGCCTCGTATCCTGGAAGGAGAGTTTGGCTCGACGTGCGAGGTGTGCCCGCGCCTTCTTCGGCTTTTGTCTTCCGAATCATGTCCAAAAGACTGGCACCTCGTTCCGTGTCATCACCCAGCTGAAGTGTGACATCACCTGCTTCCTGTTGGGCGATCACTTCTTTCAAGAGTCGGATGGATTCTTCATCGCGAATCGCATTGTCCTCGACTTCGTCAGGGTTCCCACGAGATCCAAGAAGTCGTTGAGGATACTCCAACTTCACTGCAAGCAAGATCAAGAGCGAGACTGCCGCGGTCACAGCGAAGGCAGCGAGAAAGTGAGCTGTGTGTCAGTCAGTCAACACGGTCAGTGGTCCACGCAAAAATCCTCCAAGTACAGCTTGGCGCTTACATGTCTGGGTTGGCGATACTGCAACAAGCCACAACGCAACCGTCAGTCAGAATAGGAGCCAAAGAATCATGCCTCACGTGAAGACAGCTCCCACGAACCTTCAATGTGCAGCATCTGTGGACCGAACGATAGGTATGCAGCATGACCGTTGTTGGCACCATTTGGAATCGACGCCACCAGCACAAACTGATACTCTCCCGTCTGGTGGAATCGATCGGCGAACTCGGAGCTGAGATCAACGCGCTGCTCTCGTGTCGATGCAGCCTCAAACTTCAGCGGCTGTCGGACATCAGACAGTTGACTTACACAAAGCGGTGGTGTGTCGTTGGATCTCATTGACGCTGACGCCTGCTGTCGAACGGCATGCAAGACAAACTCGCAGTCAGGACAAACAACGTCTGTGCCGTTGTTGGTAAACTCTCGAATCAACGGAGTCTGGAACGCGAGCCGGGTGGCTTCCGAGCTGAACGTGATTTGGACTTGTGGCGGCCACGACTGAGCCGAGTCGGGGCTGTCCGCGACGAAGGACCGCTTGAAGCCACCGCTGGTCTTCGTGGAGCGCAGGACCGCGACAGCCTTCACGGTCTCGCTTGCGACCGCGGAGGCACGCAAGGCAAAGCCCTTGACTTTCGTTGGGTCCAAGTACATTGCAACTGGCGTTTTTGAAAGCACAAGCGGACACAGGTTGAGACTCGATTGCTCGCCCTCCGAGGTCTTGGAGATGGTGATGCACTGCTCGTCGGCGTCTGTGAATCGATGGTGCGAGTCGTCGTTCATCACGACATACGTCAAGACGTCGCCACGGCAGACGTTCAGCTCTAGACCGATGGCCACGTTGGAGGAGATCTCCTCCCGAGCGTTCGACATGAAGAGCTCGTTGTGAATGGGGCCCAACGGCAGCAGCACGGTCTCTCCTCGCTGCAACGCCACCGGAAACGCGTGGTCCAGCTTGAAGTCGCGTGCGTATCGAAACGTGCGTGTAATTGGCAGCGGCTTCCCGACTGCAGGCGCCGTGTGCTGTGGCATCGAGGCGACTGCGTTGTGCAGATACGGGTCGAAGACATTGGACGGCGCATGCGTTGCCGTTGTGTTGGGCTCAGCAGGAGTAGCAGCAGCAGCAGCCGCAGCAAGGACCATGAACGCCATGAGCTCCAGTAGCACGAGTGGATGGGCGGCCATGACCAAGTGATGGATCCCTTCGTGCTTCGTGCGGGGCAGCGATCGTTGGAAAAGCGAGAGTGCGTGTCGTTCGGGTCGACGTCACTGCGAGAACGAATGAACAGAACCGAACGGGACGGAGGTGGGATCGCTTGCTGGCTGGGCTTCAACATGGCACACGAGTCGCACCTTTTCGGCCGTTCGGGTTTGTCTTTTTCAACGTCGAAAGATTGCGATCCACGTAACCATTGGTGGAAATAGTTTCTTCCAATCCCATGCGACGATTGACGAATGTGCCTCCAACGTTGCTACAGCACATATAAGACCTACCCCTATGACGATCTGATTGGGCAAGCTGTTGGTTGGATGGAGACGCCTGTTCGCGGTTGGCAATGTGAGCGACAGAGCGCTCTATTGTGGCGTTGGCAGTACGCAGGCGCTGTCGCACGAAGGTGGCTTGAATTCGCTGGTGCCATTCTGTCCAGCCAACTTGTCGGGGAGCGCTTGGTCCTGGTGACTCGAGGCCCCGAGACGGAAGTCGCCAACCAAACGGGAAGTCAACCACACCAGACGACAACAATGGGTGAGTGCTGTCTATGGGACGGGCGCTGGAGACGCCCCAGCAGCAGCAGCAGCATCGGCAGCAGCAATGGCGGCAGCGAGGACAGCAGCAGCAAGCAGCAGCGCGTGCGTATGCGTGTGAGATCGTTGTGGATAAGCGTGGAGACGGAGACGGCGAGACGACGACGACCACCACCACCACCACCAACGCATTTGGCGCTTAAGAGGGAGGAAGCAGCGCCAATGGTGGGGAGGAGACCGATGATTCGACGGCCACGATTGGTCTCACAGATACAGCGTGATCCTGCGTTGGCCTGACGGCGGAGACGCTCTCTGCTGCAGCATGCGCTTGACCGACACAGACTGCGGAACTCGACTTCGTTCACCCCCGTCGCTTCAACATCGACCATTTGACGTTCGTAAACGCGCTTGTATGGCGGCAACGAAGCGCTGTCGTGTGCGGATCCACTCAGCTTCTACGCAATCCTGTCGAGTCTGCTCCAGCTCTCTCTGCTGCCCTCCATTGCCGCAATTGCTGTATCCTGCTTACTGCGACGCGTCCCGCGCCCGAATGATGCCAGACTTCCGATCTCTGACCCGTTGCATTGTGCGTTTCTTCAGCTCACAAGGTCAAGGCTCACGAACTCCGCACCAAGACCAAGGAGGAGCTCCTCACGCAGCTCGATGACCTGCAGCAGGAGCTTGCCCAGCTCCGTGTCGCCAAGGTCATTGGTGGCGCTGCCTCGAAGCTGAGCAAGATCCGCGTGGTCCGCAAGTCGATCGCTCGTGTGCTCACGGTGTACAACCAGACCCAGAAGGCTAAGCTTCGCCAGGCGCTCGGCAGCAGCAAGTACGTGCCGCAGGACCTGCGCCGCAAGAAGACGCGTGCCATCCGCCGCGCCCTCAGCAGCCACGAGAAGTCGATCAAGACGCTCAAGCAGCAGAAGAAGGAGGCTTACTTCCCCAAGCGCCGCTTCGCCCTCAAGGCGTAAGCAAAGCTAGTTTGATGCCAGGGCTGTTGACTAATACACTGCGCTTCCCAGCCATCCTCTGCTTTCTCTTGGATCGCGTTGGTTTTTGGATTGAACTAACTAACTGTCGCTGTCACTTGCCGAATCGCTGACGATGTCGTCGCTGTCGACGAGACGTGTGATAGCCGGCTCCGTGGTGTCAGCCGTGGAGTGATCGTCCTCGTTCTCGCTTCCGTCTTGCTGGGTGCTCTGCTGTGTGGAGCGCAACGTGAGCGACGGACTGACGGTTGGAAGCCCCGACAGATCCAGTTCTCGCAACACGTCGTCGTGGATATCAAAGTCGTCATCCGCGATGGGTCTCGCACTAAAGCCGTCATCCTCAATCGGCTCAACACCACTTTCCTGGAGAAGTGCAAAAGGATCATCGCTTTCACCATCTGATGGGAAAGACTGAGAAGCTGAATCCATCTTACGGTGATCTCGAAGGGCTGGATGATGTTTTCCGCGCTGGGGCATTTGACAACAGTCAAGACTCGAGATCGATGTTGCCGCTCAAGCACGAGCTGTCACAAGTGATCAAGGGACGTTAGCTTGAGCACCAGCAAGGTAAGCAAACATTAGGACCGTTGGAGTCGTACTCGTGTCGTGACACAGTGCGCCCATGTATCTCCAAGTGATGGCCGAGTGAAAGATCCACCTGTATGGAAACACAACACTCAAACATCTCTTAATCAACGAAGAACAGGCTGTCGGCAACTCACCCTCTGACTCGACTGTTGTCGCACGATTCGTCGTGAGGAGGAATACACGGTGCAGATCCCCGACGTATCTGCAATGTTTCAACAAAACGTCAGGCCTCCATCTAGCACCAGAGCTGCCGCTGGAGAGTGACGATGAACGAACGCACTTGAGTTGACGAGTGATAGCGAGGAGATGATGCTCCCATTGAGCAAACGAGACGTTCTGCGACTGACAAAGCAGCCGTAAGAGAGCCAATTGAGAGCCGTCTCGAGATGTCCTTTCGCTACCTTGATCCGCAGTGCAGCAATCGAGTCGACAATGATGAGCTGCACATTGGCAGTCGTCACGAGATTCTCAAGGCTCTTCATCCTGTGGCATTTTATCAGACATCGGTTAGACCACGGCATCGTTATGAAAGGAACCCTTAGCTCTGGTGGACTCAACTGGTGAAGAAACTCGGCCAGCGACTCCACTCGTTGTACTCGAATGCGGGAGAGCACTTCATGGACGCGCTCATCGAGCTGACGGGCGTCGACAATCTGTACACGTAAGCGGGCTCGCGCGATTTGTTCCGCGCTGGTTTGTTTCAGTAAGATGGTTGGTCACGCTCAATATAGTCGCCAGCTCAAGCGAATCCGCACCGTCGCGGATGGAAGTTGCGCTCGATGTCAATGTACAGCACGTTGGCGTCTGGATAGTCGCAGGCACAGCGCACCGCGAGTGTGACAGCGAGCTGTGTCTTGCCGATGCCTGCGGCACCAGCGACCTGTGGTCCGTCCAGAGAGCTCTGTCAAGGCTTTGCCACACAGCCTCATTCGGTCGTTGCCACATCATACCTCGTGTAACGCGCCAAACCGAAGACCTCCAGCCAGAGCCGCGTCCAGAACGGGGAGACCGGTGCGGAGGATGAGCGGATGGTTGCTCGACTGCAAGAACAGATCGAACGCCTAAAACGAATCGTTCCACAGGTCGGATGAGATTGGGATAACAGTAAACGCAAAACGAGCGAGCGACTTCGAAACGAACCGACTGCTGAGGCGGTGCAAGCCGAAGTGACACGCGAGCAATGAGACGCTGCAGTGACACCACAGACATGGGATCGTGAGTCTGCGACGGCGCTGGCTACTCTCGAAACGCTTGCTGGCTCACCTCCAGCTCCTCCACCGACAGGTTCGCAGCCCGAGCAGCGTCCCAAGGAGGGTGCTGGACTAGTCGGCGATAGCTTTGAATCCCGCTTGTCTCCAGCAAGCGGATCGCGGAGGCATCCAGCTCTCCATCTTGCGCCAGCACTTGTTGCAACATCTGATCAATTGCCACAAATTGCCACACACATTAACGCACACGAAAAAAACCAAGCACAAAACGCAGTTTTTTTTTATTATTTTACCAAACCTATAAAACGACAAAAAAGCCGTGAAAAATACACTCCCGTCGTCTGAAGGTGCTTATTATGACCAGTTCAAACTGGTTCTATTTACGGAGCGTTGCCAGTTGGTCGGACAAGATGCGTTCCACCTCAACATGAATCAAAGACTTACTGACCTACAGAAATAAACCGAGATGCCTTCGATCGAGCCCTCGACCAGCTTCGCCCAGCAAAACCAACGAACGAGCTCATGCGAGTCTCACGAGATTGCAACGATAGATGCAAACGATCAAGCGAGAGAACGTGATATGTAGACTGTCTGTCTGCCGGTCCGCCGCACTCGCCAACGACGATGGTCCGCACTGCCCCAATACCGCCAGTGTCCAAGATACTACCCAGTGCTCAAGCCTCGAGTCGTTTAGTCGCCCCACCAGGATCCACTATGATAGACCACGAGAACGACCCAGTGCTGCCTGCACCAGTCACCAGCGAGAGGCCACCACCAGAGGCACCGACAGCATCGCCTCCAAGTCCCGCGCAGCTACGCATCCAAGTCGAGATCTCGCCTCGCTGGTACTCCGTCTTCTGGATTGTCGTCGCGATGTTACACGCCTACTGTGTGCTTCACCTCAGCATCACGACGTTCCTCTTTTGGTACGTGGACCAGCCTAACCTGACGTACTTTGCGTACCTGATTGCGCCGTCGGGAAATGGTTTCTTCGGTCAAACGGCGGTGGTGTTTGGCATCGTGGCGGGGCTGCATGTGTGGAGTCTGATGGAGATGGTGGCACTGTCAGCCGTCTCTCGTCGTCTGGCGCTTGTCATGAGCGATATCCCTCGATCCACGCGAGAACGTTTCTCAGGCAAAATCTCCAGCGTTCGGTCGTCGATCGCTCGAAGAAGTCGTCGACTTTCGGTGACCTTGTCAACTCGCAGATCAACCGATTCTTCGTCGGTGATACCACAGCTACCTGGACCGCGAATGCATTCGTATTCGGCTCAAATGATGCGAGTTGTCGCCCAAGTCAGCCGGTGGCAGTCTTTGCTCATTGGCCGACGAGGCATTTTCGGTATCGAGAGCCCGCACTTTGCGACTGTCTTCGTCATTCGAGAGTGTGTCGAAAGCGGATTTCTCACGCTCCAAGCATACAGCACCACCAAGCGACTGGCGAAAGCGCAGCTCAACAATGTTTTCGTCGCGTTCGTCATTGCACATTGCTGGACGCACCCACTGCTCAGCAAGTTTCTGCATCGATCACCGGCGCTCGAGCGTATCGGATGCATCGTAGCCGACGTCTTCTTCACTATCGGTTCCAACATGATCATCCCGACGCTTGTGCTGAAGCCGTACTATGACGCGTACATTCCTGAGAGCTACTCGTTCGAGCTGGCGTTGTTTTACGACGAGGTGTGGTTTGCGAATCTGGTGATGGAGCTTCGTTTTCTGTTTTCGACGTCGCTGTTGGACGTGCTGTCGAAGCTGGTTCCGCATTTGGCGGTGCTATTGTGCCTCTCGAACATCAAGCTTTTGGTCAAGCGAGCTGATACAAAGACAAGACTACGTGGTGAGAACGTTAAAGCCTCGGTCGCTGGTCAAACCGTTGCGAAGGAGGCAAAAGCGAAAGCGGGAGCGGTGGTAGAGCCTCTCAAACCTGCCAATAGACCCGGAAAGCCGAAGTCACGTATCAAACCATCGAGTGAGCTCTTGAACCGTGGTTGGCATATATTCACGCAGTTCGTTTTCGTGGTGTGGGGCCTCTCGCTTCTGGTAATCCATGTTCTCGCCATTTCAAGACGTCCGAGCAGTGAGATGGCTGCAGATGGTTGTCGAAAACCCATGCAGCCGTGGCTAGTTCGCCGCAAGGCCTGCTTGGTGCTCGAATACAACTGCTATCGAAGGGAAGCCAGTACGCTTGAGCCCGGTGTGCTCGAGGCATTCGATAAAGACACTCTGGCGGCACTGATGTTCACGCATTGTCCGGCGCTGACCATCACCAAATCGATCCACCACTTTCCCAACGTACTCGGGATCGAAGTCTACAACTCTACACTCGTTCGATGGGGTCCAGAAGCTGCCGTCACGTCCCAACACTATACCTCGATGATGTACATGCTGTACATTCGGACACGAATACAAGGCGTGCCTGAAGGACTGCTGCAACCCATTCCGCAGTCACTCATCGATATCGAGTTCTCGGTCACAAACCTCACGACGCTGCCCGACAACATTGATACTTTGTGGGCACCGATGCTCACGTTGTTCATCGAGTACTCCAACTTCACTCGTATTCCCGAGCCTGTGCTACGACTGCCGATCGGCGACCTCTCGTTCATCGGCAACCAGCTGACGCAACTGCCCGAGTTCTCGTCGAGCGGATCAGGCTTCTTCGTGCTGTCACTGGCAAACAATCCGATCACGACGCTGCCGCATAGTCTGATGGAGCTGCCAGTGCTGGGAGTGTTGAATCTGATTGACACGCAGATCGCGAGTCTGCCGTCGTGGATGGATGAGCTCGTGCAGAGCAAGTCGACGCAGGTGCTGCTGAAGGACACGCCGTTCTGCCGATCGAAGAGCGAGGCGGAGATTGTGGATTCGTTTGGTGTGGACGCCAGGATCTCGTGTGTGTACACGGATGAGCGCACGAGTGGTCGATATCCTCTGAATTTGATGACCCCACTGAGACCTGTGTAGCTCGTCATGGGTATTCGAAACGAGTCGAGAATACAGACAGTTTATGAGCTTTGATCGATTGGAGCAACGGGGACTGTCTCCGCTCCTGGAATGACAAGAGGATGAGCAAATGAGAAGAGATCGAAACGGAGGACTAATGCTACGAACCTGACCACGTTGACGTCTTGAGCAAGAATGCCGACACGGTCCGCACCGACTTCGCACTCATAGAAGCTGGACATGAACTTGTTGGTGCAACAATGTGTGCGGAATGATTCGACGCTCAACATTGGTGTCTTTGCGGCACACGACACTGTTGCAGCGAGAATGTTCGTTAGCATGTCTTCGAAGGGTCTCACGATTTATCGCACCTTGTCGTCCGTTGCTTGAGAACAAAGTGAGTCTGGCTAAATACGATGGCATTTTTCGCGCGAGAGTCTTCAGACTAAAATTAGCCCTTGCGCGCTGTGCGAACTCTGTGAAACATGAAGTCAAGGAACTAACTTGATCGGATGCCATCAGCATCTTTACACCAGGATATCTGCCGAAAATGGACACGATCCTAGATCACTTCGGAAGGAGAAGGCGTCACTGGTGGTGGAGACGCCTCGATGGTCCACATTGCTCCCGCTCCACCAGTCTCCAGCTTACCTTCCACAGCTCAAGACGCAACACTCATCGTTGGTGCTTCAGAAAGGATTATGATCGAGAATGACAACAACGCAGCTCCTCCGCTACCCCACCTCGATGTTCCCAGCACCGACCAAAACTCACCCGATCCACTCACAGCGTCGAATGAAACTCCAAAGCTCAATGTCCAGCTCGAGATCTCGCCTCGCTGGTACTCCGTCTTCTGGATTGTCGTCGCGATGTTACACGCCTACTGTGTGCTTCACCTCAGCATCACGACCTTCCTCTTTTGGTACGTGGACCAGCCTAACCTGACGTACTTTGCGTACCTGATTGCGCCGTCGGGAAATGGTTTCTTCGGTCAAACGGCAGTGGTGTTTGGCATCGTGGCGGGGCTGCATGTGTGGAGTTTGGTGGAGATGGTGGTGTTGTCGGTTATGTCTGGTCGTCTGGCGCTTGTCATGAGCGATATCCCTCTATCCACGCGAGAGCGCTTGTCTGCTCCCATTTCAAAGGTTCGCGCATCAGTGGTTCGCCGCTTATCAGTGACGTTGTCTCGCTCAGGCTCCATGGCTTCGACTCGCAGCTTATCAAAACAACAAATCGGACCTCAATCCCGTCGACTCATGCGTGTGCTTGAGCGACTACATCGAGTACAGTCGCTCCTCATCGGGCGTCAAGGCATTTTTGGTGTTGAGAGCCCCCACTTCGCAACCATTGTTTTCATTCGCGAATGCGACGAAAATGGGTTTCTCACGCTCCAAGCCTACAACACCACCAAGCGACTGGCCAAAGCACACCTAAACAATTTCTTCGTTGCGTTCGTCATTGCACATTGCTGGACGCATCCGTTGCTCAACAAGTTTCTGCATCGATCACCGGCGCTCGAGCGAATTGGATGCATCGTAGCCGACGTCTTCTTCACTATCGGCTCCAACATGATCATCCCGACGCTTGTGCTGAAGCCGTACTATGACGCGTACATTCCTGAGAGCTACTCGTTCGAGCTGGCGTTGTTTTACGACGAGGTGTGGTTCGCGAATCTGGTGATGGAGCTTCGTTTTCTGTTTTCGACGTCGCTGTTGGACGTGCTGTCGAAGCTGGTTCCGCATTTGGCGGTGCTATTGTGCCTCTCGAACATCAAGCTATTAGTCAAGCGAGCTGATGCACCCAAGCAGTCGGCGGTGGTCTCGAATGAAGATATACTTGCCCTGACGAATGGTCAGAAAGTCGTAACCGATGGCAAAGCCGAGCGGATCAGGCCACAATACATCGAAGGGAAAAGGGTGGAAACATCAAAACCGTCCTACCAGAAGCTACAACGGTGTTGGCAGGTGCTCACACACATGATTTTTCTTGTGTGGGGTTTGTCGCTTTTGGTCATTCACGTCGTAGCCATTGCTCGTCGACCCAGCACTGATATCACTACCGATGGATGCCGAAAACCCATGCAGCCGTGGCTAGTTCGCCGCAAGGCCTGCTTGGTGCTCGAATACAACTGCTATCGCAGAAACGATACGACTATAGTCCCAGGCACTCTCGAAGAGTTTGACGGTGAAACACTTGCTGCGCTCCGGATAACGCACTGCCCAGCACTTCTCGTCACAAACGCGATTCACCACTTTCCCAACGTACTCGGGATCGAAGTCTACAACTCTACACTCGTTCGATGGGGTCCAGAAGCTGCCGTCACGTCCCAACACTATACCTCCATGATGTACATGCTTTACATTCGGACACGAATGCAAGGCGTGCCTGAAGGACTGCTGCAACCCATTCCGCAGTCGCTCATCGATATCGAGTTCTCGGTCACAAACCTCACGACGCTGCCCGACAACATTGATACTTTGTGGGCACCGATGCTCACGTTGTTCATCGAGTACTCCAACTTCACTCGTATTCCCGAGCCTGTGCTACGACTGCCGATCGGCGACCTCTCGTTCATCGGCAACCAGCTGACGCAACTGCCCGAGTTCTCGTCGAGCGGATCAGGCTTCTTCGTGCTGTCACTGGCAAACAATCCGATCACGACGCTACCGCATAGTCTGATGGAGCTGCCAGTGCTGGGAGTGTTGAATCTGATTGACACGCAGATCGCGAGTCTGCCGTCGTGGATGGATGAGCTCGTGCAGAGCAAGTCGACGCAGGTGCTGCTGAAGGACACGCCGTTCTGCCGATCGAAGAGCGAGGCGGAGATTGTGGATTCGTTTGGTGTGGACGCCAGGATCTCGTGTGTGTACACGGATGAGCGCACGAGTGGAAGAGCTCCGCTTGAGCTTCTGGACCCGACGCGAGCTCTGTAGCAGGCAACACTGAAGCTTAGGAGCCGGGTATCTTTTAGGTATAGACTTTAACAGGTGTGAAGATCGCCTTCTCTGGATTCCAGTGTTCTACTTGATGCCTGAGGGTGCCCTTTCGAAAGATAGTGTTATATCAGTAGCCTGTGTCGGTAGTCTGCCTATGTCCAACACACGATCCTACTTGTGTTAGACGGATAAGTGTGCCAGGTTCGTGGTACAAGGCTGGGTTGAACCCAACGAACGAAAGGATCAAGCAATGGACAGGCGAACCAAAAGAAACTCATCGTGTGACTATAGACCTGCATCACGCGTAGCTCGTCGGCGATAGTCCCTGCGCCCTTCATTCTCCGTTTCTCGTCTCCAGCGCAATGATCTACTACGCCAGCGGAGACCTCGTCGGCATCTTCTTCCGATGGAAGGGCTCGGCGTTCAACGGCCCGGCGCCGCTGCGCGCGCTCTGCATGGCGCTCGTGGCGCTCGCCGTGGCGCTGCTGCACGCGCGCTTCGACTTTGTCGTGCGCACGACCGACTCCACGGCGTTCGTCGACACGCTCACGGTCTTCAACACGTTCATCGGGCTCACGGTCTCCTTCCGCCTCAACTCGGCGTTCACGCAGTGGCGCGCAGGCGTGTTGGCCGTCGGCACCATGGCCGAGTCAGCGCGGGGCCTCGTGTCCTCTGCCGGCGCGTTCCTCAGCGCACACGCACCGCCAGTCGCATCATCCCCGCCACTGTCGACGGCCACGTCAACGTCTTCTTCCGCGTCCTCCGCCACATCATCGCAAGCGCTTCCTCGAGAGACGCTGGAGAAATGGAGCTTTCTGCTTGAAGTTCGTCGTCTCGTACTCGCGTACATCACCATCGTGTTCCTCGACTGCCGCGGACGAGACGGCATCGAGTCGATGCGCGACGCGTCTGTGCTCACGCAGGCGGAAAGCCAGGAGCTCCAGGCGTGCTGCGACCACCGCACGGTGAGCGCCCGTCACACGCCAGCGTCGCCACACAAGCAGCGCGCAGCAGTCGTCGAGCTCTGGCTCAAGCGCGCGGTAGAAGTTGCGGCGGCCCGCGAGTTGCTGTCGGCGTCGCACGCCAGCGCGCTGCAGACCAAGATCGCCCAGCTGCCGTCGCTGTACACGGCGGTGTTCCACATCGCCAATATCCCGATTCCGTTCAACTACATGCAGTACCTGCAGTACCTCATCGCGGCCTACATGACGCTTTACACGTTCGTGATCGTGCCACGCTCGGGGCTCTACACACCTCTTTGGGTCTTCTTCTGGGGCATGTTCCTCTTCACGGCGGACCAGGTCGCGATGGAGATCGAGTGCCCATTTGGCACCGACGCCAACGACATTGACTTGGAGGACCGGCTTTCTAGACTCGAACGAGAGCTCACAGTGATCGTCCGCAGCCAGTACTTCTTCTTTACAGGCGGCAAGGAGCTTCCGCAAGAGACGACGCCGCAGCCGTACGCCGCGAAGACGCTGAAGGCCGCACAGGAGCTCCAGAAGCGCCAGTCGCTCAACTCGTTCCACTCCAACCACGTGCTTCACGACGGTCTTGAGACTCAGCAGCCCATCGCGGTCGTCGATGAGTGTATGAAGCTGATGGCGGCAAACACGGCGCCGCCACGCGGCTACGGTGCGACCTCGAGACGGCGATTGACGACATCCAATGACAACGACACTGCAGCATTTGCGTGACTGACCGCACATCGTCTTCCTTGATGAGCTCCTGGGCGCATACTACATGTTTTCATGTCTATGCAATGAATTTCGATGGTTTTGAATCTGTTTGTCGGCCCTGACCACGAAATTGCACTTACCGTGATTCGATACCAACACCACAGCAAGATCTTCGGCGTCAACACTTCCAGTTCGATCGTGGATCTGACCTTGCAACATCTTCTTGTTATGACAATATGT
Source organism: Pythium insidiosum (assembly GCA_022836835.1). NCBI lineage: Eukaryota > Oomycota > Peronosporomycetes > Pythiales > Pythiaceae > Pythium > Pythium insidiosum. The sequence continues at coordinate 170,501 of JAKVDI010000011.1, forward strand.
CATGGACTTAGTACGATGTCTCAGCAGAAACAAACGGCGGATCGACCTCCAATGAGCATGTTGCCGTTGAAGTAAGCATACTATACCCTGAGACCCTGGCTAACTCAAATCTCGGGCCGATGAAAAGCAATCTCTGGGGCTTCATTTCCATCAATGACTCGTCCATAGACTTGCTGAAGGCGACGAAGACAAGCGAACAGCAGCTTGATTTCAGCATAAGGAAGATCGCTTCAAGTGATTCGCTTGATGACATGTCGAGAGAATCGTCAAACTCGAAGCAAAGTGCGATTTCTTCCCAAGAAAGTCTCAAACTCTCGACAACCCCGTTGGTCGCGTTACAGTGGTGCTTTTTTAGGGCAGTGGCGCCAGAACTTGTAGCGTCTGTTTTGGCATTCCTTTTTTTTGCTTTCACGACCAAGTTGAATAAAGAGAACACATCGGTCAGCCCTGAGTCTGGTGTTCTCTTGCCGTCTTCAGTCAACCGCAGCGATCTAACAAGCTGCCAAACACTGTTGAGAGATTAGTGTTGGTGCTACTTTGGGATAGATATGGGACGCCGCATCGTATCGGGTCCACTATACGAACAACTGATCACGATGTCTCCGCTTTGTGTTGGAGACTAATTTTATCGCGAACTATTGACGTCGACAGTTTGGCCTTGTGGAGACGAAAGCATAAAACGCGGCACGGCGGTGGTGAAGGCTCGATGGTCCGCACTGCACCAATCCCGCCACTCTCACCAATGCTGTCAACTTCTCCAGATGGTGATCGCGCTGTCACCTCGCGAATGGTCGTGATCGAGCAGGACAACAATGCAGCACCTGGTCCAGCGACTTCCATGATCCCAGCTCTCCCAAGCGCAATACATTCACACTCGACCCCCTTCGAGACTTCTCAACTCAGGGTCCAGCTCGAGATCTCGCCTCGCTGGTACTCCGTCTTCTGGATTGTCGTCGCGATGTTACACGCCTACTGTGTGCTTCACCTCAGTATCACGACCTTCCTCTTTTGGTACGTGGCTCAGCCCAACCTGACGTACTTTGCGTACCTAATTGCGCCGTCGGGAAATGGTTTCTTCGGTCAAACGGCGGTGTTGTTTGGCATCGTGGCGGGGCTGCATGTGTGGAGTTTGATGGAAATGGTGGTTTTGTCGGTTATGTCTCGTCGTCTGGCTCTGATCCGAAGTGATAGATCACAAGCAATGGCAGCGGGCTTCTCCAGGAAAGTCTCGAGTTTACGCACGTCGACAGCTCGTCGAACAGCGCGGATTCCTGTCCCCTCGCCATCTCGCCGACCACAGGATGCATCATCGGAGGATACGCAGCCACCAAGAATGCAGTCGTATTCTGTTCGAATCATGCAAATTCCTGCACGAGTAAGTCGATGGCAGTCCCTTTTTTTCGGTCGTCAAGGTGTTCTCGGTGTTGAGAGTCCCCACTTCGCAACCATTGTTGTCATTCGCGAATGCGTCGAAAATGGGTTTCTCACGCTCCAAGCATACAACTCCACCAAGCGACTGGCCAAAGCGCAGCTCAACAACGTTTTCGTTGCGTTCGTCATTGCACATTGCTGGACGCATCCACTGCTCAGCAAGTTTCTGCATCGATCACCGGCGCTCGAGCGTATCGGATGCATCGTAGCCGACGTCTTCTTCACTATCGGTTCCAACATGATCCTCCCGACGCTTGTGCTGAAGCCGTACTATGACGCGTACATTCCTGAGAGCTACTCGTTCGAGCTGGCGTTGTTTTATGACGAGGTGTGGTTTGCGAATCTGGTGATGGAGCTTCGTTTTCTGTTTTCGACGTCGCTGTTGGACGTGCTGTCGAAGCTGGTTCCGCATTTGGCAGTGCTGTTGTGCCTGTCGAACATCAAGCTATTGGTCAAGCGTGCGGATGCACCCAAGCAGTCGGCAGCGGTCTTGAATGAGACTCTGGCAAGCAGGTCAAACAAGCGGCAACGGCCTGAAAACGTCAGATTGTCTGTTGGTGGTCGCACCGATGCTCAAGATTCGAACTTATGGGCTAACAACGTTGGTCAAGCAATCAACGCTTCTGGCAGTCTTTGGAGATCGAAGGTGGGGAGAGCGTTTTTTAACAAATCGTTTCGCCATGGCTGCCACATGCTCATGCAGGTGATCTTTCTCGTTTGGGGAGTCATGCTTTTGGTTATCCACGTCGTCGCAGTTTCACGGCGTCCTAGCAGTGACCTTAATGCAGAGGGTTGTCGAAAGACCATGCAGCCGTGGCTGGTTCAACACAAAGCCTGTTTGGTTCTCGAGTACAACTGCTATCGTCGAGGGGTCTCGACGCTTGAACCCGGCATATTCGAGGCATTTGACAAGAACACTCTAGCCGCTCTCCTGTTTACACACTGTCCGGCGCTGACCATCACAAAATCGATTCACCATTTTCCCAACGTACTCGGGATCGAAGTCTACAACTCTACACTGGTTGAATGGGGTCCAGAAGCTGCCGTCACGTCTCAACACTATAACTCCATGATGTACTTGTTTTACATCCGCACCCAAATGCAAGGCGTGCCTGAAGGACTGCTGCAACCCATTCCGCAGTCGCTCATCGATATCGAGTTCTCGGTCACAAACCTCACGACGCTGCCCGACAACATTGATACTTTGTGGGCACCGATGCTCACGTTGTTCATCGAGTACTCCAACTTCACTCGGATTCCCGAGCCCGTGCTACGACTGCCGATCGGCGACCTCTCTTTCATCGGCAACCAGCTGACGCAGCTGCCCGAGTTCTCGTCGAGCGGATCCGGCTTCTTCGTGCTGTCACTGGCAAACAACCCGATCACGACGCTGCCGCATAGTCTGATGGAGCTGCCAGTGCTGGGAGTGTTGAATCTGATTGACACGCAGATCGCGAGTCTGCCGTCGTGGATGGATGAGCTCGTGCAGAGCAAGTCGACGCAGGTGCTGCTGAAGGACACGCCGTTCTGCCGATCGAAGAGCGAGGCGGAGATTGTGGATTCGTTTGGTGTGGACGCCAGGATCTCGTGTGTGTACACGGACGATCGCACGAGTGGAAGGTGTCCGCTGAATCTCACGATCGAAAATCGGCCGCTGTAGTTTATCCAACGTTCAATGCACTCTCCACTTGATCGTTTGGTGACGTGAACCTGTGCCATCTTCCGAGCACCTTTGGTTTCCTAGCGTCGGCTCTAATGAGTGAGATCATGGTTCACGAGAATGGGCTTGGGGTCGTCAAGTAGGAGACTTGCGATCCATGAGCTAGTGTGGCTGGTTGTACTGATCTCTCTTTATTGCTCTATGCAAGATTTCTCTCTCTCTCTCTCTCTCGCTTGCTCTCTTCCTCAGGACGCGTTCATTCGCACGTAGAACTCGTCGGCCTCCAGCACCCACGCAGGCACACCACCAGTGTCCTTCTTGCCGTCACCTGTCGGCGCCACAGCACGCACGGCGTCGCGGTCGTCTGGATGCACAAAGCAGCGCGCTGCAAAGTCGAGCATCGTGAACTTATCGGCGTCCATGTGCTCGACGAAGACGCTGAGCGGGATCCAGTCGGCGCGCTCGTCGTCGTCGACCTTGGTCCAGTACACCTCGAGACCGCCGAAGTATTCGTGCAGCGAGACGATGTCCCGCGTCGCGATGCTGCGTGCGATCTTCTGTCCTTGCTGGCGGAAGAGTCGGAGCACAGGGAGCACGAGCACGCGGTCGTACAGCGGCAGGCAACGCTTCCAGCCCGCGAGCAGGAGGCCGCAAAGCAGACCGACCACAAGCTGATTGTGGATCAACGCGAGCGACTTGTTGAGCAGGCGCAAGCGGTTGAGGCCGATGACGATCCACGGCAGCGAGAGCGACGGCAGGAAGCCGTAGAAGAAAAGCGCCATGCTCAGCGTGACAGCCATGCGACTGGCGCCGACCATGTGTCGTCGGCCGAGCAGGATGAAGCACACGACGGAAGCCGTCGAGAGGAGCCGCACGAGCTCGATGCCGGAGGAGAGGTGGCCCACGGGGTCGCCGCCCTTGCACACGTACTCGGGGATGATCCCCAGGTTCATGGTCTCGCCCGCGACCTCGCTGACCGGTCGACCATCGATGTACCACGAACACAGCGTCTTCGAGGCACCGAGCAGCCACGAGAACACGGTGAAGAACCCGATCATGCAGAGGTACGGGTAGTGCAACCGCCACACACGGAACGAGAGCGTCGCGACCGCGATGCTGTGCGAGACCTGCCGCTGCACGAGTCCGCTGCGCGTACTTGCGTACGCGCGCCGTGTGAGTGCCGACATGCGCCACGTCTCGAGCAGCACGAAGCCCGCGTACATCGTGGCGCCCGCGAGCGACACGAGCGCGTACATGTTGGACAGCACGCGCTCCGAGCCGTCGCCAAAGATCACGGTGAGCACCATCCCTGTGCCGAGCGAGACCATGTTCTGGAAGCCCGACGGGAACGGCGCGTCGCCCTTGACCGGCACGCGGCCGCCCATGATGCACGCGAGGATGGCGTTCGGGTCGGCGACGTTGGGGATCTCGATGAAGGACGGCGCGTTTTGCCAGCCGTGCTTGACGGTGGCGCTCGTGTCGAGCTTGAAGAACAGTGTGCTCGAGCCTTTGCCGATGCCGTAGCACTCACGCGACACGAAGCCGTTGCGGTTGATGAGCTCAGGTGGGAACCGTTCGCGGTAGCACGTGCCTGACTTGCGCACCGCGTAGATCATGTACATGGCGGTCGTGCGGTCCGTGTTGTTGTGGCACGCGTTCGCGCAGCCTGGCTGGTAGATGCACTTGTACTCGACGACCAACGGCGACGGCGTCGACGGCGCGGGCGAGATACCGCCGCCGACTTCGAAGACCAGCGGGAAGTCGATGAGGTTCTGGTACGCGGTCTCGACACTCGACATGTTGCCGGTCTCGAGGTACGTCACCGCGAGCGGCTCCAAGGGCTGCGGCGCGTAGTTCCACTGCGTCATCGTGAGCCCGTTGGCGCCGGGCGCCGGGCCCTGCACCAGTGTGATGTCGTCGATGAACCGGTCGGCGAGCTCCTCCTTCGTGCGGAAGAGCTTGTCGCCGAGAAAAAGCGCGGGCAGCCGCAGTCCCTCGCGCACGAGACATGCCTCGAACGACGCGGACGGAGGCAGTGTCGTGTCCAGCAGGCAGCACCACATCGCCTCGCGCACGGCCGTGACGGCGTTCATGTCACCGTCGTAGTTGTTGCGGTTGCGCTCCGTGATGGACCCCGAGAGCGAGACCTTGCGGACGCCGCTGAGGTATCCGTTGACGTCGACAAAGCCCGCGCGGTGGTAGTACACGCGCACGAGGTTCTTCTTGCCGGCGTACCCGAATGGACTCAGCGAGTAGTTGGTCGCGAGTTCGGTTGCGAGCGCGAGCAGTCCCGCGTCGCGGTCCCCGGCGAACGCGTGCGTGAGCAGCCACTCGCGACGCGCGAGGCACTGCTTGAGACTCGGCAGCACGAGACTTTGCCACGATGACAGCGCTTTGTGCACCGCAGGGTCCAGCGGGTCGCGGCCCGTGGACCACTCGAGGTTGATGAGCTGCGACGCGTTGTAGCCCTTGAGGCAAAGCACAGCCTCGGGTACCTGGTTCAACGGGCAGTCTCGCTGGTCGGGGATGTAGTTGGTCACAAGCTTGCCCCACAGCAGGAAGTTGGGGGCCGTGATCGCGGACTGCAGCGCGCTCGCCTGCGCCTCGCGCTGCGGCAGCAGTCCAGCCTGGCAATAGCGCCCGACGAGCGCGTCCTGGTGCCAGCTCGAGATGCCATGCGCCCACTTGGTGGACCGCGGGAGCACCATAAAGTCGGTGTAGACGTTGACGAGCCGCGTCGGCTGCCCGTCGCGCAGGAAGCAAGGCACCCCGGCCTCGTCGTAGAGAAACTTGACGTACTTATAGTCGAGCTCATCCCACCAGTTCATGCCAAAGTTGAGCGAGATCTCGGCGCCCGAGATCTCGTAGCGACTGAGATACCAGTTCTTGAACGGCGACAGCACGTTCCAGACGAAGCCCGCGAACCACAGCAGCAGCAGCGAGTGGCGCTGCACGAGCTGGATCAGCGGACGCAGCGGCCGTGGGCCCATGGGCGGAGGCGGCGGCGGTCGGCGCGCGCGCATCGACAGCTGCTTCGCGAAGCCCGCGACGATGGAGCTGCTGGAGCGGCGGTGGCCCTTGGACGGCGGCCCGAAGGCAGGCACCGGCGGCGTGGGCTGGACGCGGGGCGGCATCGCAGGCGGAGGCTGGTCATGCGCGGTCGGCTCCGTCGCGTCGACCAGCTCCTCGACCCGAGTCTCCTGGTCCTGGGGACCGTCCGACTGTCCATGCTCTGCGTGGGCGTGAGGCTGAACCGAGGAATGAGGACGAGACCCGTCCGGAGTGGACGGAGTGGACGACGCCTCCGTGTGGAGGAGGAGCGCGCCACTTCACGACCTTGGCGTTCGTTTCACGTGTGTGGATATGGAAAGTCATTTTCGTGGTCTAACTTTGGTCCTCATTGGGCTCGATTCGGTATCCCATCAGCACCAGACATGACCGTTTTTGTTTCTTTGTGGCGGCTGTCGAAGGTGTTGCTGTTGGGATCGTTCACACACACACTTCGGATTCGTTCTTTGGGATCTCCTGATGCGACACTGATGGCAAAGGGTCACGGCACCACCACGTCGCGACCATTGGATCACCCGTGCTGTGTGCGACGATGCGTGGTTTCCACAGCCGCAAGTCACGATATTCGCCACATAGCATGTGTGTGGTTGCTTGCCCTGGTGTCACAGTATTCGATCGATTGGATTCTTCTGTGAGGATCTTCCCGATCTCCACTTTCGGAGCATGGTGGCAAGCACACGACTCGCGGGTCTGAATGACCAAATCGAATCTCATGCCAAGCGAGTTCTCGCTGATCACAGCCAAGCGCCACGCTGGCTCATCATTATACCTGGCAGTTTTTTTTTTTGTCTGGTCGCATATCCGCACTTCTTGAACACAGCGCCCTGAAGGAAACTGACAACCGCATTCCGCAACGAGAAGTGCTCTCATGAGCAGCGGAGTGTTCACGAGAACTCTCCATGTTGTGACTAACGACGCCTGGATACAATGTCCGCCCGTACACTCGTGACTTCTGGATCCACCTCCGCTCGAATGAGTGATCCAGTATTCCAAGAAACGTGTCGCGTCTTCAAGTTGGCCCAGACCTCAAGTTGTGGGACAAAATTCCCCATTCACCAGCTGCCCCACAAGCCACCGTCCAGCTGGGTATCCTGCATCCGGATCATCATCACCTCTCCCGTTTTTCCTGGGAATCCAGAGTCCAGCATTCTGCACGTCCTCACTGGATGAGCGGGCATCCACACTTCCGTTTAGACCCATCCAGCGAAGGAAGAGAGCGACGAAATGATCTACTACGACAGCGCCAACCTGCGCGACATCCTGCTGCGCTGGCACGGCTCCGCGCTCAATGGCCCTGCGCCTCTGCGGGCGCTCTTCATGGCGCTGTTTGCACTGGCAGTCGCTGCTGTCAACAACTACCACCGCTTCGTCGTGCCGACCCGCGAGAGCACAGCATTCGTCGACACGCTGACGGTGTTTAACACGTTCATCGGCCTCACGATCTCGTTTCGCCTCAACTCGGCATTCCAGCAGTGGCGCGCTGGCGTCGTCGCTGTCGGCGCGCTGTCGGAAGCCGCTCGTGGTATCCTGACGTCAGGCTGTGCGTATGTGAGTGCGCCTGCGCAGCTTTCGACGACATCCAAGTCCAAGTCCTCGACTGGTGTCCCGCGAGAGGTCATGGAGAAGTGCACGTTCTTCATGGAGCTTCGTCGCCTTGTGTTCCTGTACATCGCGATCGTCTTCCACGACTGTCGGGGTCGCGATGGAATCGAGAAGATGAAGGATGCGGCGGTGCTCACGGAAAGCGAGTACGATGAACTGTACGCGTGTGGCTCAGAGCGCCCCAAGAAGGTCGTGAACAAGGAGTCGTTTCACGCCGTTGTTCAGCGGACGCCACACAAGCTTCGCGCAACGATCGTGGAGCTTTGGCTGAAGCGCCTGGTCGAGGTCGTGACACAGCGCGGTCACATGAGTCCAGTCAACGCCAACACACTACAGACCAAGATCGCACAGCTACCCGCACTCTACACAACTGTGTTCAACATTGCGAACGTCCCAATCCCGTTCAACTACATGCAGTACCTGCAGTACCTCATCGTGGTCTACATGACGCTCTACACGTTCGTGATCGTGCCACGCTCGGGATTCTACACACCTCTTTGGGTGTTTTTCTGGGGCATGTTCCTCTTCACGGCGGATCAAGTCGCGATGGAGATCGAGTGTCCGTTCGGTTTGGACGCCAACGACATCGACCTCGAGGCGCGCCTGCTACAGATTGAAGAGGAGCTCACGGTGATCGTCCGCAGCCAATACTACTTTGTCTCTGGCGGCAAGTGTTTGCCAACGACACTGAGTGGCTCAGCGACGTCGTGGCAAAGTGTTCCGTCATCGTATCAAGCGTCTGCACGTGAGGTTGATGATCACTCGTCTGCGAACGAGCTCAAGAAGCGCGCGCATCCAGACGTCATCAAGCACGAAGCCGTGAAAGAGTCGTTCTCGTTCCATCAAGGACGTACCGAGAACGTGCCGCTCGCGCACCAGGAGTCTCTCCCGGAGATCAGCGAGTTCACTGCGCTGATCGCGCAGCCGTCGAGCACGACGAGCAGCAGACGCAGTGTCATCAGCTACGGATCGCAGGCGTCGTCGAAAGACAACGTCGTCTGATCCGTTCGAAATGTAGCCATGTTTTGAAAAACCACACCTTCTTTTGGTTTATTCTTGCCTGTCAGAGTGTTGGTCTTAGAGCTGTCATTGGTGGAGCAGTCAAGAGCTTCGACGTGAACGACGGGCAACATGGACATCACCGACGCGTTCGACGCCATCTCTGGATGGGAAGAGCAGCTCATCGCAGAGGGCGAAGAGCTGGGCTTGGAGCACGGACGCTCTCTCGGTGTGGAGGAAGGTCGCGAGCTCGGGTGCGTTGCGTCATTTTCTGCAGGCTTGTGTGCTGGGTAGGGGGGGAGAGCTGCTCTGCTGACGTCATACGTGCGAGCGTAGCGTGTTGAAAGGCGTCGAGATTGGCAGCGAGATTGGGTTCTATCATGGTTGCTTCCTCGTGTGGGATCATATGATGAAGGACGACACGCACAGCGAGAAGATCAGGTCGGTCGTGGCTGTCATGATTTAATGGAGTTCACTGCGTCTAGTCTCACGGCGTGTGAATGTGGCATTTCTTTCACCACGCAGCACGCGCGCAGGCAAATCTATCGCATCATTCGGTGCTTTGCTGCATGCATTCGAGCTCAAAGTACGTCTCAATCCTCGACTTGATTTCGTGCCCTGTCGAGCGGCTGACCCCTGAGCGAACATGACTTAGAACATTGTGGACGAGGACATCATGCACAAGCTGCTGAGCATCCGCGCCAAGTTCAAGGTCATCACGGCGCTGCTCGGGCTCAAGGGCGCACTCGTGTTCAATGCGGAGGACGTGGACGCCCACAAGAACATGTCGTTCTGATCGCACGACAACAACAATATTTCTTTCACTCGCTTTCTCCGAAAACGCTACGTATGATTGGGTGTAAATACGAGCAATACAGCATATCTATTGGTTGAAATCGCGTTCCCGGACCTGGTAAAGAAATTGTGGCGACCGTCCAGACCGCTCCCTCCCTCGCAATAACCCCGGGATCCAATCAATCTCTCGTTGATCATGGCGAGCACCAGCGCGATGGAGACGCCGACGAAGAACAAGGAGGACGACGCGACGCGCGAGGACGGCGGCGGCGACTCGGCGGCCACGACGCCACTGAGCGCGTCCGCCGCGGCGTCCTCGACGCTCGGCAACGTGCGGCTCTCGGGGCGCAAGATCAAGGAGCTTTTCTTCACGCAGGTCTCGACGGCGGACGCCGAGGAGCTCACGCGGTTCCAGTGCCGCTGCGGCAAAGTGCGCGTGCAGTCGCTGCGCCACGGGTACACGAACCTCAAGCAGCACGTGCTCGTGAAGCACCGCGACTGGCTCATCGAGTGCGCCGACGAGGTCGCGGTCACGCCGCCGTCCTCGCCGCGTCGTGCGCGCAAGCCGTCGTCCGCCACGAAGAGCAAGCTCCCAACGCAGAAGGATGAGAAGACGCCTAAAAAGCGACGGATCAGTGCGATGTCGTCGCTGTCGAACGGCTCGGGCGGAGACGATGCGAGTGTCCGCGGTGACGACGAGCCGGACCGAGCAGAAGTGCAAGCGGACGGCGCGTACGACGACCACGATGAGGGCTCCACCGAAGACGAAGAGTACGCGCCTGCGCCGCCGCGACCGACGACTGCGACGACTGACGGTACCAGCGCTGTGAAGAAGCGGGAGGACTATATCTCATGGGACGATTACTTCATGAGCGTCGCGTTCCTCAGTGCCATGCGCTCGAAAGGTGAGCGAGCTCCTGCCAACGCCACAGTCACGGCAGTTCTAATCGTAGCTGTCTGTGAGCAGATCCAGGCACGCAAGTTGGAGCTTGGTAAGTGGCTGCATGGGTTCAACGAGTTGTGAGGGAGTGCCGCTGAGCATTGGATCGTTTTCTTGTGCTAGTATTGTGAACAAGGAGAAGAAGATTGTAGGCATCGGATACAACGGGTTTCCCAATGGCTGCAGCGATGACGTGCTGCCGTGGGCTCGAAGCCACGAGAACCCGCTAGAGACCAAGTACCCAGTACGTGCTCAGAACACTTCGTTGCTCGTGTCTGTATCGCAGCTCGAATTAAGTGTCTCTGGTCACTGTCGTCGTCGAGCGTAGTTTGTTTGTCACGCCGAGATGAACGCGATCCTCAACAAGAACTCGTCCGATCTCAAGGGCTGCACGGTACGTTAGCGACGATGCATGCGTCTCTCAATCGTCGAGATATATCTGAGCGCCTATTCCACAGATTTACGTCGCTCTGTTCCCGTGCAACGAGTGTGCCAAGCTCATTATTCAGGTGCGGGGTGGTGTGTTTGAAGAGCTTTCATTCACAGCAGAGACTGATAGAAATGACTGCAGAGCGGCATCGAGAGCATTGTCTACTACTCCGACAAGTACCACGACGAGTACGTGTACCGCTTCGTCAAGAGAACTCTCTGCTGTCGACTGACTCGTCCGTGCTGCAGCTGGAAGTTTGTCGCCTCGAGAAAGCTCTTGGACATGGCTGGTGTCAAGTACCGTCGGCATCGCTTGACGAAAACGAGTCTCACAATCGATTTCTCCTCAGCATTGTGAGAGAGGGGGTGACAGATTAAATGAGACTACAACCACGGCACATGAGTCTGTTGTAGCTCAACTCACATTTCATTCACCGACCGACGACACAGTAAATCAAGTACAGGGTTTATTGTCCATGTTGTCTCTACCATGGTTAGAGCAAAATTGTGACAGACACGCTCGTTGACCCGAGCAATCTTCCATGAATTGCGACGGGATCAACGGTTTAGGCCTTGAGCCACTGCGCGATGACATCGTTCGAGATCGAACCGCAGCCGAAGTCGAAGTCGTCAGCGCCGATCTCGAGCACCTTGGCGCCGTACGACTCGTCGATGATCGTGACGTAGGTCGTCGGGGCGTCGGCCGGGCGCTTGCCCCACGAATCGTGGCCAGGCGAGCGCTGACCCTGGTAGAAGTAGTAGTGCGTCGCGACGACGTTCAGGTCCTTCTCGATAACCTCGGCGATGTCGAGCTCACCACAGCCGCCGACCTTGCCCATGCCACGGCAGTTGCACTGGTACTGGTTCGAGCGCACGATCTGGCCGTTGAGCATCCAGATCGCAGGCATGTCGGGCGCGCCAGCGTGCGGCATCTGGACCTTCGTAACGAAGATCTTCTTGCCACCGGCCCAGCCCGCATGCGCCGTGCCGTCCTTGTCGTAGTAGCCCTTGCACTCGACGTCTTTGCCGCACTTCTTGTCCGTGAAGATGTTGACCTCAGCGCCGGTCTTCTCGTCCGCGTACTGCGAGTAGCCGTGGGGCTTGGTGGCACCACCGAGCTCACCGCTGAACGCCGTCGACTGGTCCGCCTTACCGCGGCCGTCCTGCGTGGCGTAGCCCTGCGGCGCGCTCTTGCCCGAGTAGTCGATGTTGCGGTTGTTCATGAACACGAGGTTGGTCGCGGCGCCGCCCTTGGTGTACGACGACACCTTGGTGTACGTGCCGTTGTTGGAGCCGTCAAAGACCGCGATGTTGTGGATCGTCATCGGGCCACGGAACACGATGGTCACGTCGTCATCGAGCGGCGACACGGGGCTGTACATGCTGTGCGGCTGCTTGGCGCACGTCGCGACGTCCGTGACCATGTCGTACGATCCCGGACCGCCGGCATCCTGGCCCTTGTACGAGAACGAGGCCTTGACGTTGCCCGACTTGGTCTGCGAGGGACCACCGGCAGGCGCCGGTCCCTGGTTCGGCTTGGGCTCCTGCTTGGGCTGCTCCGGCTTGGGCTGCGGGGCCTGCGTCGGCTTGGGCTGCTCCGGCTTGGGCTGAGGAGCCTGCGTGGGCTGCGGCTGCGGCTTGGGGCCCTGCGTGGGCTGCTGCTGCTGCTGCTGCGGCTGAGGAGCCGGCGTCGGCTGCACCGGGTTGGGCTTGACCTGCGGCGGCGTGTAGGCGTCCGAGGGCTTGCCGGCCGGCGTCACGGGCTTGTGCGTCGGGTCGACGTCGCAGAGCTTGTGCTTCTTGGCGTCCGCGACGGAGGAGGCGGCAACGAGGGCGGAAACGAGCACGGCGGCGCGCAGGAACGTGAGGACCTTCATGGTGGACGGAACCGGTTGACTCTGACGACGACGATCCGGGAATGAAACTCTCGCGTGCCAGTCTGGCAGTCCGGAGAGACCTTGGCGTCCGCCGGACCAGCTGGACACGACGACTGCCAACGCGACCAGGGTTTTCCGGAAAAGTCAGAGCAGGCACGAGTCCGGACCGGATCCCGGCGCGCAACACAGGTGGTGCGAAACGCAGCCCTGGCGTTGCTGGGACGTGCCCAGATGATGCACGGCACGACGGTGTCCGGTCCAGCGTGTGTGTGCTGTGGCTGATGCGCACACCCGCAATTGGTCACGGTCGTCAACGTCGTCCACAGTGTGGACGGTCGGGTTTTAGACTTGGTGATGCCTAAAATCCGGCATCGTGGCATCGCCTCGAACGCTTTACCATTGCGTTGTGGTGTCGTTGTGATGGCGCCACCGTGTGTGGTAGAGAGATGAAATGTTGCAACATCGAACGGAAACCTGTCCGTCGTGTCGTGTCAAAATGTGTCGTGGTTTGATGCTTGTCGGTTGTGTCGTGGCCTTGCAATCGAGTCAAAGAGGCCGGAATCATGTCATCGTCCAAGGCCGTTCGTGTGACTCTTCGGCCTCATCGACTCTCTCTCCCTTCACAAGATGTCCAATTTGCAAACCAAACGGTCGCGTGCGCCATGCTTCCGGAGTCCGGAGTCCGGACGCCCGCTGCTCCATGCTCCATGCTGCTCGCGAACGAACGCTCACGATTGTCCAGATGTCCAGATGTCCGATGTCTCCTGCCCACGTTGGTGGACTCGGAGATCAGAAGGAACAATACTTTGTGCCCTACCCCGACCATGTGGATCTGAAGCACCAACGACGAGTTGCAGAAACAAGCCAGCTTCAGCGGTTTGGGTCGGAATCACATTAACTCAATACATTGTTAATATGGCTACATTCCGACGGCTGCCGTTGCGATCACCCGACGATGCGCTCCATGGCGACCTGAAACTCCTGCAGATCTTCCACGTTGTAGAGCTGGCAGTTCAGGCGAGTGTGCAGCACACCGAGGAACACTCGAATACCCAGCGGAATCGCCTTGTCGTTGAAGTCGTACTGGTTCGAGTGGATCGAGCGGAGGTTGCCGTCATCGTGCTCCTCCTTGGTGCCGAGGAAGAAGTAGCAACCCTTCCGTTCCTGGAGAAAGAAAGAAAAATCTTCGGCAGCCAGGAGTGGCAGGCCGTCTTCGCTGACGTAGAGACCCGTATCGATCGCTACCTGCTGCACGAGGCGTGTCTCTTCGTACGGGTTGACCAACGGCGGATAGCCTTCGTCAAAACGGATGCTCGCAGCGGCGCCCATCGCCAGGCACGTCGAGTGGACGATCTGCTCAACGCGGGCCTTGATACGGCTCGAGATCTCGAGATCGAAGTTGCGGATCGTGCCTCCGAGAAAGACCTTAGCCGGGATAACGTTGTTGGTCTCACCTCCGCGGAATTGCGTCACCGAGACGACAGCGTTCTCTGTCGGTGCCAACGATCGGCTCACAATGCTTTGGAGGTTCTGGACGACCATCGCACCAGCCAAGATAGGATCTACGCAAAGCTGCGGCATCGAGCCATGTCCGCCGACGCCTTCAATCTCGATTGAGAACTCGACCTCATGAGCCATCACTGGACCGGGGCGAACATGAACGCTGTACAGCGGGAATGGGTAGTTGTGCAGACCGTAGACTTCATCCACGTCTTCCAAGGCGCCCTCTTGGATCATCTTCTCGGCACCACCGGGTCCCTCTTCGGCTGGCTGAAAGAGAAAGCGCACGAACGTGCCATAGGGCAGCAAATGCGACTGACGCACGATCAGAGCGAGCAGTCCCAAGACCATCACCATGTGACCGTCGTGGCCGCACATGTGAGCCGCTGGAGTGGTCGTGGCTTCTGCATCGCTGTCATCAACATCCACGACCGGTGAATGGGACGCAAACGGAACATCGACCGTCAAGTCCGTCTCCAGCCCACCGGTGCCGCTCATGGCTACATCGGCTGTTGGCTCAGCAGCAGTCTCAACGCCCGCGTCGATGATCCCGTCAACCTTTCCGAGCATGTCCTCTGATGGCTTGGTCGGCGTCGTCACGTGGCCTCCAACCTTTCGCTTCTTGCGCTTGCGACCATCCTTGCGCTGTTTCTTCTGTGTCGAGCAGTAAGGCAAGTGGTCATTCAGTTCCTCAATAGGAAGCGCGTCCATGTCGGCGCGGAAGGCGAGAACCGGTAGCTTGCGCTTGTCATTCGGTGCAATCGTTGCGTTCTCGCAGCACACATCAACGACGAGACCAGTCGTGGCCATGGAGCGAATGTTCTTGCCTGGGATCTTGAGCGAGTTCTCGCAGAATCGACGAATAAAGGCCTGCGTTCGAAACTCTTGGAACCCCGTCTCTGGGTAGCGATGGAACGCTCGGCGGATATCGCGCAGCATGCGAGCGAAACCAATCCAGTCAACATTGCTTGGCAACGGAGATTGTGGCTCAGCGATCTCAAGATCGATGGCAGTCGCGCCCTCTGCAGCGGCCATCGCGATGTCCTCCTTCATGGTCGCATTAGGAGTCGAAGGAGCACCCACAGTCGCTTGCTTGTTTTGCACAAAGTTCTTCATGAACGGAATCACCTTGCCACCAAGCACATTCAGGCCTTGCTTCCACGGATCATCCTGCGGGTACAGTGTCTTGCCGCCGATTCCTGCCATGGAGGTGTTCAGCGCACTGCCATTATCTCCGCGCAGAGCTGCATCAGCGCTCTGCGGCATGTTCAAAGCAACATCGTGGCTCAGTCGACGGCTCTTTCCACGGAGCCGCTGGTCGCGAATCTCCTCTGGCGTGTCATAGTAGCGCTGCAGAAAGTCGTCCTTCTTGAGCAGCAGCTTGCGGATCGCCGCCTCGCTGACGCCGTAGCGGTCTGCGAGCTGTCGCTTCGAGATCTTGCTGTTCTCCGCGAGCTGGATGATCTCGACGCGCTGTTTGTCGTTCAGGCGCTTGCCCGAGCCCTGCTTCATCTTGGCCTTGACGTCCGCTGGCGGCGCCGCGACGGGCGGCGTCGACGCCACGGGAAGCGCCATGGCGGCAGCGACATCGGCGACGGGCGTTGCCGTTGCCGGCGACTCGGTCGTTGGCGGCGCCACCGTCGTGGTCTCGATCGCCGTTGGAGTCGCCAACGTTGGCGTTGGCGTCGGCGTTGTTGGCGCCGGCGCCGTCGCCGACGCAGTCACAGGCACAGTCGTCGGATCCATGTTGGGTCGCGCGCCGCCGCAACGAAAGGAAAGTGCGCCTCGATGTGGACGGCGCAAGACGACGAACTTAGTGGGAGCAAAACAGTTCGAGCGGGTGGGGGAGATGTCACTCTTTTGAAGACACGCAGTGGTGTGTGTGGTGTGGTGTGGATGGATGCCGGTCGGTTGGTTGCACACTGTATCCACAACGTGGCAAGATCCCCGGATTCGGTCGAGAACAAGAACAACAATGACGGCGCCACTGGACGCGAAGGCAGGCAAGGGAGAATGGATCGGAGAGAACATTCTCTCCGTGGAACAGTTTGGCGTCGATAGTGCCAAGTACGTCAGCTCGACGGCGCGTCATCCGTCGTGCAGCGGGTGATTGATGGCGTGGCGTGGCGTTGGGTGCGTGGCAGGCGCGTGCTCCGCGTGGCGGACGAGATGAAGGCCATGGTCAAGCGCGACGGCAGCTCCGACCTGCTCAAGGGAAAGGTGCGTCAGCGCTGTAGCAGTAGCTCTAGCTGTGGCTGTGGCTGTGGCTGTAGCTGTAGCTGTGGCCTCCGTGTCGTCCTTCTTGACTGTCTGACTGACGGTCGCGTCGGTAGCTCCTCGCCAACGTCTTTTACGAGCCGTCGACGCGCACGAGCTGCTCGTTCCAGGCGGCGATGCTGCGTCTTGGCGGTCTCGTGGTCTCGGTCAACGAGAGCTCCTCGAGCGTCAAGAAGGGCGAGACGCTGTCGGACACGATCAAGTGTCTCTCGTGCTACGCGGACGTGCTCGTGCTGCGTCATCCCGTCAAGGGCAGCGCTGCCATCGCCGCCGCGGCGACGGAGAAGCCCGTGCTCAACGCTGGCGACGGCGTTGGCGAGCACCCGACGCAGGCGCTGCTGGATCTCTACACGATCGTCAGCGAGATGGGCACGACGGACCTGCGCGGCAAGGTCGTGACCATGGTCGGTGACCTCAAGAACGGCCGCACGGTGCACTCGCTGTCCAAGCTGCTCGCCCACTTCGGTGTGACGCTGCAGTACGTGTCGCCCGCGAGTCTGCAGATGCCACGCTATATCGTTGAGGAGCTCGCAGCGCGAGGCGTCTCGCAGCACGAGACGTCGGACCTCGACTCGGTCGTGAACCAGAGCGACGTGTTGTACGTGACGCGCGTGCAGAAGGAGCGCTTCGAGTCCGAGGACGAGTACAACGCGGTCAAGGACAGCTTCATCATCACGCCCGCGACGATCGCGAACGCCAAGTCGAGTCTCGTGATCATGCACCCGCTGCCTCGCGTCGGCGAGATCGCGGAGGCCGTGGACAGCGACCCGCGCGCCGCGTACTTTCGTCAGATGGAGAATGGCATGTACGTGCGCATGGCGCTGCTGGCGCTGGTGCTTGGCAAGGCATAGAGTGCCAGCGAGTGCGAGAGATCTCGAGGCACACGAAGCAGAGGCACAGAGAACAAAGCTGGAATCATGGTGTGGTGCATTCGCTGTTGTTGTGTGTGTTGTCACCGCTGTCGTCCATCTCGTACTCTAGGACGTCGTCGTACGCGGGGATCTGAAGTCGCGATGCGAGGAACCACGTCAGCTCGCGCACAAACCGCGCGGTGTCCTCCAAGAGGAAAGGCTCGAGCGTCTCCTGCAGACTGTCGGTCGCCATTGCGCTGTCCAGCAGCGCCATCAAGAACGGCAGGTCGGCGTCTGGTCCGAGACACGCGCGAAGCTCCCGTCGCGCCCACGACTCGTACTCGCCCTTGACTTTAACCGCGGGCAGTGGGCATTGCAACGCATCAGCATCGACGGTGACGTCCTGCACGCGGACGAGTCGTAGCTGCTGGCGATAGACGATGGAGCGGCGAAGCAGACGCTCGTCTGACTCGCTACGGGGCCGCCGTTGTCGTCGCTGCTGGCGCTGGCGCTCGCGCCATTGGCGTCCGCCGTCGTCAAACCGCAGCACGTCGTAGTGCGTCTCCGACACGACGTCCACGAGCGCGCACTGGAAGCTGCGCTTGCACAGCGGACACGTCGGACGTCGTACGCCACGCGACGCCACGTGGCGCACCCAGTAGCCGATGCACGAGAGGCAGAAGACGTGGTAGCACGCGTGCAGCAGCACGGCGTCGTCGGGTGGCTGCAGGCAAATGGCGCAGCGCTCCGTCACGACGACGGCCGCAGCGGACACAGACCGACCAACGTCCACGGCTGATACTGGACGCACGTCAACGCCGCAGCGTCCTCCATCGAGTGAAGAGCCCTCGAGAGGCACGAGGATGTCGGCGTCATGGCGACTGAGCCAGTCGTCTGCAGCGTCATCTTCTTCGGCCATTTCCAAATCGTCGGCCATTTGCCAACGTTTGTTTGGTAAATGTGTGGTCCACCCAGAGCAATGACCACCAAATAGCATTTTCATCCAATCACCGATCGTTGTAGGCAGCCTGGATGGTTGGTTGGATGGATGGCGGCTTCGCCATTGATGACCTTTGGGGTCTGGCCATCTCCATCTCCATCTCCATTGCCACCGCTCTCTCTCTCTCTCGGTTTCTCTCTCTCTCGGACGCGATGGCAGGCGGAGACGACCACAAGCCCGGCAAGTCCGGTGGCGGCAGCGGCGGCGGCGCGATCCATGGCAAGTCCAACGGCAAGGGCGCCGGCACGGGCGGCTTCCAGAGCCTCGGGCTCAGCCCGCCCATCTTCCGCGGCGTCATGGCCATGGGCTACAAGGTGCCGACGCCGATCCAGCGCAAGACGCTGCCGATCGTGCTCTCGGGCAAGGACGTCGTCGCGATGGCGCGCACGGGTAGCGGCAAGACCGCTGCGTTCTTGATCCCGATGCTCGAGAAGCTCAAGGAGCACTCCAAGAAGATCGGCGTGCGCGCCGTCGTGCTGTCGCCGACGCGAGAGCTCGCGGTGCAGACGCTGCGCTTCGCCAAGTCGCTGGCCAAGTTCACGTCGCTCAAGATCTCGCTCATCGTCGGTGGCGAGGGCATGGAGGCGCAGTTCGAGATGATCGCCGCGAACCCGGACGTGCTGGTCGCGACGCCCGGTCGTCTCATGCACCACCTGCAGGAGATCCCCGACTTCAACCTGCAGGCCGTCGAGTACGTCGTGTTCGACGAGGCCGACCGCATCTTCGAGATGGGCTTCGCCGAGCAGCTGCAGGAGATTCTCAAGAACATGCCAGCGAGTCGCCAGACGCTGCTCTTCTCCGCGACGCTGCCCAAGGCGCTCGTGCAGTTTGCGCGTGCCGGCCTGAACGAACCCGAGCTCATCCGCCTCGACGTCGAGAACAAAATCTCGGAGAACCTCAAGATGACGTTCTTCACGGTGCGCTCGGGCGACAAGCCCGCGCTCTTCCTCTACATGGTGCGCGAGCTCATTCCCGCCGACGACCAGACCATCGTGTTCGCCGCGACGCGGCACCACGTCGAGTTCCTCCACGAGCTGCTGGCCGCGAACCACATTGACTCGTCGCTCGTGTACGGTGACATGGACCAGGCGTCGCGCAAGATCAACATTGGCAAGTTCCGCGCCAAGAAGACCAACCTGCTGATCGTCACGGACGTCGCCGCGCGTGGTATCGATATCCCGCTGCTCAACAACGTGCTCAACTACTCGTTCCCGCCGACTGCCAAGCTTTTCGTGCATCGCGTCGGTCGTGCGGCGCGTGCGGGTCGCAGCGGCACGGCGTTCAACTTTGTGGACCCCGACGAGACGCCGTTCATGGTCGATCTGCACCTCTACATCGGACGCCGCATCGAGGACTCGTCGCCGCTGCAGGCCAAGGCGTACACGCTGTCGACGATGCAGGTCTCGGACGTGCACTACGGCGCGTTCCCGAACGAGCTGATCGACCAGGAGACGGAGCACGTGCACGACCTGCTGACGACGCACCCGCAGATCGCGCCGCTCGTCAAGGTTTGCGCGAACGCCTACAAGATGTACACGCGCACGCGCGCGGACCCGTCCAAGCTCTCGATCCGCCGCGCCAAGGAGCTGCACGTGACCAAGATCCACCCGTTCTTCCTCGCCGAGTACGTGCAGGAGGAGAGCAAGGCCGAGCGCGTGCAGTACATTGAGTCGCTGCAGAACTTCCGCCCGGCGCAGACCATCTTTGAGGTCTCGACGGGTGCCCACTCGATCAAGAAGAGCGCGCCGTCCGTTGTGATGATGCAGAGCAAGCGCAAGCTGCACGAGCGCATCATTCAGAAGGAGCTCGCCAAGCCCAAGGACGACACCAGCATGGTGCGTCCCACGGAGGACGACAACGCTGCTTCCAACGAGGAGGAGGACGAGCCGCAGCCCAAGAAGCAGCGCGTGGATGGTGAGAACAAGGGCGAGACGTCGACCGCATCATCGCAAGAAAAGGAAGAGCAAGAGCCAGAGACGCAGCAGCCGCAGAAGAAGAAGACGGTGTTCCTGTCCAAGTTTGAGCGCAAGCAGCTCAAGAAGCGTGTCGCGGCCGGAGAGAAGGAGGAGGACGTGATGCGCGAGCTCGTGGCTGCGAAGGAGGCCAAGGCCGACGGCGCAACAGGTGCTCAAAACGATGACACAGCCAACGAGGACGACGACGACGAGGACGCGGCTGGCGGCCGGCGGTTCCGCGACCGCGAGAACTACATTGGATACCTGAAGCAGGGCGAAATGATGACGGAGGAGTTCCTGTCCAAGGGCGCGGACGGCGGCAAGGCGAGCTCGTTCCAGGAGGCGCGACTGGAGGAGGCGATCTTGGACGTGAACCCGGACGAAGCCGTGGAGATGAACAAGAAGCGCCGCGTGCTGCACTGGGACACGCGCAAGAAGAAGTTCGTGAAGACGTCGGTGAGCGAGATCACGAGCACGGGCGCGATCAAGCGGCGCAACGAGAGCGGCGCCGTGGTCAAGAGCAAGAAGAAGGTGGGCGAGATGTACAAGAAGTGGCAGCAGAAGAACCACAAGCGCGTGTTCACGGGCGGCGAGGAAGGCGAGGACGACGGCAAGAAGCTCGACTACCGCCGCGGCAAGAAGCCGCACCTCGCGAACAAGGGCAGCGTGAACCGCCACGCGCGCGACGAACTGCTGAGCGAGTCCAAGATCCGCAAGGAGGAGAAGCGCAAGGCGCGGTCGCGCGGCGTCAAGGTCTCGTCCAAGCCCAAGACCAAGCGCGGCAAGGGCAACATCGCCGGCAAGACGCACGGCGCGCCGTCGCGCAGCAAGTCGATCATCAAGAGATAAAATGTATTTTGTGGATTGCTTTCTGTGATTGACTCGAGTACGTGAAGATGACTGAAGGCGGCATCTACTCCGTCAGCTTTGGCTGCTGCTGCTGCTGCTAATGATGATGATCGCAAAGAAAAGCGAGCGCGATGCGGACGAGAGGCTGCGGCAGCAACGAGGGCGTCAACGGCTGAATGCTCAGCACCTTGAGATCGCGCTTGACAGGATTCAATCATCAAAGTGGGCAATAACACACGGCAGCAGAGCGGAATGCGCGGAGGGATGGTACGTACGTTGTACTTGGCGCTTGACAGCCGACGGTTCGCAGCGCAATACGTAAAGCTCACGCGCAGACCGATGAGCAGGTCCTCCATGACGTCCAGCAGCGCCGGGTACTCGGCCTGCAACTGGGCAACGCAACGTCAGCGTTCTCTCGTTATCTCTAATGCGACAATGGGCGCAACACCTTGCGCAGTCTGGAGGCAGAGACGCCCAGCAGCGACTCCGCAGGCTCGTCAAAGAGCATGGCGTCGCAAATGGTCGATCCAAAGAGCACTCGAAGCTGTGTGCGATCCATCCAAAGACGTTGATCGACTCGATAGACAGAGAGATAAAAGCCAAACGCCAAACCTTGAGACGGTACTTGAACGGCACTGCATGGCGCACGGTCGCCGTCCCACACGACGCGCACACGACGCCGCGCCGGTCACTCGCGAGCTGCTGCAGCGCCGCCTGCAGTGACGCCTGGCAGCGCGGACACGCCGGATACCTACAGCCACCCACACGCATTATGTTCACACTACGCATTGCTAGAGAGACAGCTTTATAGTTGTTCTACTACATCATGTCATGCACGCCAGCACGCTCGATCACTGCGCTGGTGACGGCATTGCGATAGCTCATCGAGATGGTAGTATGGCGTGTCGTCAATAAACATATTGTATTGCTTCCACTTGCCACTGAATACCATTATTGTGTGTGACAATATTATTGGTGTCTACACCCACCAATTCCTTTTTTTTTCTGCCTCACGTTTCTGCCCATTTACGAATTCACGTCGAGCAATGCAGCGGCTCCGCATCATCATGCGACCACGCCTCGCTCCACGTCGCTCGATGACTCGACGGCGCGTCGTGCGTGGCGGCAACGCGTTCTCGACGGCGGCTGCGTGGCTGCAGCTGCCGTCGCCGCCGTCTGCGCTGCTGGACGCCGCCGCTGCGAGCTGGCGCGCGCGCGCGACGCCAGAGACCGCAGCTCAACTGCTGCGCGACGGCTTCGTCGTGCTCCCGAACGCGTTTCCGCCCGCGTTCACGGCCGCGATCCGCCGCGAGATGCACGCGCTGCACGCGTCGCAGCAGCTGTACCCGAACGCGACGCACGTGCTGCTCAGCGGCGCCGACCCCGCGCCGACGCTGCTGCAGAAGCACCACATCCTCGAGACGGAGCTCGTGCTGCCCGAGATCCGCCGCCAGGTGCCGACGCTCGAGTGGTTCTTCGACTCGCAGCTCGTGTTCGGCGCCATGCGCGACGTCATGCCGTCGTGGCTGCAGCTCAGCGCGTACATGATCAAGCTGCAGCTCAACGAAGGCGGTGGCGGCTGTTTCCCGCTGCACTTTGACTCGTACGGTGACGACGGCAAGTGCATCACGGCTGTGCTGTACCTCAACGATGAGTGGCAGCCCGGCGACGGCGGTGAGATCGTGCTGTACCCGTTTCCGCAGCGCGAGCGCGTCGTCGTGCGTCCGGGCGACGGCGACCTCGTGCTCTTCTCGTCGCAGCAAATGCTGCACCGCGTGCTGCCGTCACGGCGCCCGCGGTACTGCCTCACGACGTGGATGTACTGCGACAAGAGCCCGAGAACGCCGGACGCGGAGCAAGCGCGACAGCGATACTACGACGACGCGACGGCTGCAGAGAGCGTGGACGAGAGCTCGACGACGTACAGGCAGCAGGTGCTCCGCAAGATCGTGCGATCGCCGACGTTCCGCCGCCACCTCGCGAAGCTGTATCATCGCGCTGAGTGGCGGCAGTCGCTCGACGAGTCGCACGTGCATAACGACGCGTTCCAGCGGTTCCTCGCGACGCACGACCGAGAGGTGGCGCTCATCGAGGCCGCGACGACGCAGATGCTGACCAAGTTTCGAGCCAAGGACCCCAGCGGTGGAAGCGGCGGGACGACGTCCTCAGTGCCGGCGACGAGTGACGACCTGCTCGCGTTGTTTGCAGCACTGCACAACGGCGACGCGAGAGCCACAGACGACGCGTGGCTGCAACGATTCCCAATCGAGTGGTTTTAATTCATGTCGACGCGATGACGGTCTTTCCCTTCGTGGCCTGCTTCTCCCTCGACTCCCAACGGTGTCCGTGAGTTTGGCGGCGACCCATCAATCACTCATGGACCGCAAAGACTGCCATGTCGTCAACGTGCTGGGGCCATTGCCACATGTGTCGGCGTGCGACGAGAAACACTGAGAAGCCGAGTGCTTCCTTCATCGCAGTCTCTCAGGGCGTCTAGGGGTGCACTTGAGATGCTCTTGCACGTTGTTGCGGAGGAGGAGCAGAGAGAGAGAGAGAGAGAGAGAGAGTGAGAGAGAGAGAGAGAGAGAGAGAGAGAGAGAGAGAGAGAAGAGAGAGAGAGAGGAGAGAGGGAGAGAGAGAGAGGAGAGAGAGAGAGAGAGAGAGAGAGAGAGGAGAGAGAGAGAGAGAGAGAGAGAGAGAGAGAAGAGAGAGAGAGAGAGAGAGAGAGAGAGAGAGAGAGAGAGAGAGAGAGAGAGAGAGAGAGAGAGAGAGAGTGTGTGTGTGTGTGTGTGTGCGTGTATCCGTTGAGCGTATCCTGTCGCTGTTGAAAGTTGTTTGGCACGAGTGTCGAATTCTATCCACCACAAGGTACTGTACGTACGTCGATGACGCGCGTGGGGAACGTTCATGAGGAGAGCAACAAGGAGGAGGAAGAGGAGGAAGATCCGCAGCCGCGAGACGCGAGTATTATCCCAGAACGGATCTCTGGGCGTCACTGGCGAGATATTCCGCGAAACGCCACGCTCACAGCGGTCGAGACGCTCACGTTTTCAGCGAGTTCAAGCGCCCTGGAGAACTCGCCGACTACGATGTCATCGAGCGGTGCAATTTCCTTGTGCGACACGCGCCTCCCAGTGGCTACCTGAGCTTGAGGATTAAGGGCAAATTCGTGCAGCTTATCAAACGCCTTGAGAAGGTTGGGGGTCGTTACTTGTCGACATCGATGAAGCCTCGGTCTTTGACGTTCTCCTACCTTTCTTGGCATCTATAGGTCGATGCTAGGGAGCACTGCCTCAGTCGTGACGACTGTCTCCAACCCAGCGGCGTGGTCTGGAGGACTGGCGAGGAGATCGAGGCCGCAGGGCGAGAGACTTTCCCCGAAGACGTGATGACCTGCACCATCGCCAAGGATCTGTTCAAGTTGTGGCCATTGCTGTCGTTCATGCAGGGCATTGCCACGCTTCATCAAGTCGACGGTCGCGCAATCGACCTCGGGCGAAAGATCATGCATCTCCTCGACGAGCTGGGCAAGCGGTATCCCGTGCTCGCGAAGCTGCTCGACCCACCAATAGTTATCCTCAACCTACAGGCGATGAACGTTGACCCGGCTGCCGTCGTCATTCCCGGGGGGCTCGCACCTGGAAACGTGTCCGCGTTCCCTGGCGCAGTCGGCATCTGGACTTGTCCATCCCAAGCCCGCGCTGGCGAACTCATCGGCCACCTGCGTGCGACGCTCGCTCCCATTCTGCTGTCTGGCGTCACCCCACAGTTTCATTATTTGAACGCACCCATGCAAAACCTCTGAAATCGACGGTGTTGAACGTGCAGTTCGCCCCCCAATCGACCTAAGCCTCGCCCCAGTCGTCATACTATCGTCGCTAAACATCGCCATTGGCGGTGAACGCATGAGATGCGTTTCAGAGAACGTCACAAAGATAACGAGTGATACCACATTCTCATCGCATTGCTAGTCGAAAGCCATGCATCAGAAGACCCATGTCAAACGCCAAAGCGGGAGCTATCCAACAGATTCTTCATCATCTCCTCCAATCCATCGTCGCGGCTGAAAGGTCCACCAAGACGTGGATGTCTTCTTCTGCAGGCTGGAAATTCGTCCCAAAGTACTCGTCGCCCTGCAGCTCCCACGTCGACAGCATCGTCTTGAACGAGGGGTCAATCTCTCCTGACAGCAGATCATCCAATGTGTCATTGTCTTTGAGCCACGCATCGCTCTTCTTTGCCAAGAAAAGCGTCACGAGGCTTGGAAGGACAGCGCGTTTGTCGGTACTCACGACACGAGCGATGGCCTTCTGCAGCACTTCCACGTCCGCATCGCGCGCTATCGTGACAGAGAACACAGTTGCTTCCCCATACACACCACACCACAACTCGACCATGTCCTCTCTGTCTTCCATGGAGTCTTTCTTCTTCTACGTATCAAGCGAAATCCAAAAGTGCAAGAGTCTCGAGCTCTCTGGTGTGAGACACCTTCATGTTCTCGACGCGGACTGAAGTATGTACAGACACTTCGTGGATTCTCCTTCAACCATCAACTTGTGATGACACTTTTCATTTCTGATGACAGGTCCTGACGAAGGATCACGCTGGGAAATCCAGCAGTGGTGGCAGCCTGATGTCGTCGTCGTCGTCGGTGCCCGTGATGAGTGGTGAGGTAGATGCTCGAGTTGTTTGCAGCGTGAGAAATAGAGACCACGCGTGGTTACAACGACTTCCGGTCGAGTGGATTAAACTTGCGTGTACGTGATGGCAGCTACGACGGCGTGAGCTAAGGCTATGACAGCTACTGCGTGCATCCGCGCGAGATGGTCTTCCACATCGTGGCCTGCTCCCCCTGAACGTAAAGTGTGTCGGTGAGGTTGGCGACGACGCACGAGTGGTTGGGCAGCACGATCATGCGCTGGCCGATCGCCGGGGCTGCCATGCCGTCCACCTGCTGGACCCATCCGTGCTCTTCTGAGAGCTTCTTGACCTCCCAGCACTGGATCTCCTTGCTGCCGTCCGCCGACTGCGTGCGATGCGCCGTCGGCTCGCGAGTGAGCAACGCAAAGTCTGCTTCGCGCACCGCGAGACCAAAGCAGTTGGTGCCGAACGCGCCGTCTTCTCGACCTGCGCGAGTGCTGAAGAAGATCATCGTTTGCAATCAACTGCCGTTTCGGTCTCAAGCGCAGTGAAGAAGAGTAGAGACGTACGTGTCTGAGCTGAGCACTTTAGAACCGGCGTCGACGATAAAGTAGCGGCTATTGGCGCTCACGACAGTCACCAGCACCGCCAGCGAGACCTCCTGGATCGTCGCGAGTCCCATGCGCACAGGCGTGCGATCCAGAAAGACGTAGTTGCCAGGTCGAATCTGCCGCAACGAGTTGAGCGCCTGCTGAGCGAGCGGAGGAGATGGCTACGCACCTCCGTGATGCCCGTAAAGTCCTTTCGCGCGAGCTCCGTCAACGTGCTGCCACACGACACAGTTGGCACTGGGATTCCACGCTGGTACAGGATTTGTGGAGTGAGTTGGTGGAATATGAAGCATGCACGAGAAACACAGCACGAGTAATCTCCTACCGCGAGGATCGCGTCACGGATGCGGACCATAATGGAGCGCTCTGTCTCGGCGACTGTGGCGCACTCCTCGACACTCGAGCACGAGTACGCATGTCCTACAGCAGAGAAATTCCTTCTTTGTGAGCACACGCGATGACATCAACGACTGTCGGACTGGACCACCTGCGTGCGAAAGGATGCCTTCAAACTCAATGTGCTTGGACGCGTGCAGGCGCTGCGCAAACTCGAGGATGCGGGTGTCGCCTTCCTCAAGTCCGACGCGGTGGTAGCCAACGTCGATGTGGATGAGCGCCTTGGGCACAGCGTCACAGGCTGTCGCCGCCTTCTCGAGCGCCGTGAGTCCCTCGACCGAGTCGACCGTGATGCGGAACTCGACGCCAAACTGCTGCGCGGCCATCAGCAGCTTGTTGAGTTTGCCGACCTGCACGACGGGGTACGCGAGCAACACGCTGCGCAGCTGCGGCAGCCCGCAGTGCATGAACTTGAGCGCCTCCGTGGGTTTGGAGACCGTGAGTCCGACAGCGCCGGCGCCGAGCTGCATCGCCGCGATCTCGACGGTCTTGTGCGTCTTGACGTGCGGCCGCAGCGAGACGCCGTGCTGCGTCGCGAGGCGCTGCATGTGGTCCACGTTGCGCTGCACGCGCTGCGGATCCACCGCTACGCTGGGCGTCACCATCCACTCGCGCATCTTGGCGTCGGTCGATTCGATCAAGGATACTAATGATCCTCAAGTTGAGGTTGAGATCACGAATATTCGCTTTATGCACGAAAACGTTTGATAAACTACAATTACAGCGCAAAAGGAATGATGGTAACTCAACTTGAAGTACAATTCAATGGCCAGTGCAATTCATGGTGCAATTCATCCCGCGTGTCACGTGAGCAGCCTTGACTCATGGCATGGCGACCACGTCTGGCGTGGATGGAAGCCATGTCGACCGAGTCGCGGCGCGTCGTCAACTCGTCGGCGTACGGCTTCTGCGTGTTCGATGCCTCCGAGTTGCCGCGACTGCGCGCGCATTTGATGGAGCAGGCGCGACTCGCAGAGTCTGATGAGTGCAGCGCGCCTGACTGCGACGCGCAAGTGCTTCGCGGCACGGTGCTGCTGTCTGTCGAAGGCGTCAACATCCGACTGAGTGGCACCGAGCGCGCCGTCGATGCGATGAAAGCCGCGCTTCGCGGGCTTCACCCAGACTTGAACGCGATGGAGTTCAAGGACTCGTACACCGATCGGCCGACGCTGCCGCGCATGCTCGTCAAGATCAAGAGCGAGGTCATCTCCATGGGTGACAGCACCATTCAACCGGCGGTCGACGGCCTCGCAGCGCACTTGGCGCCAGAGGAATTCAAGCAATGGCTCGACGAAGACCGAGACCTCGTCGTCCTAGACACACGGTGCGTCATCCACACTACACGTATAGTTTGTTCTCGCTCCATTCGCTCGCTCATGTCGCTGTGTATGGTTCGTTGCGTGTGGTTGCAGCAATGACTACGAAGTGCGACTGGGTACATTCGAGAAGGCCGTCGATCTCGACATCAAGACGTTCCGTTCGTTTCCGGAGGCCGTGGCGACCAAGTTCCAAGACGTTCCTAAGCACAAACCGGTCGTCATGTTCTGCACCGGCGGCGTGCGCTGCGAGAAGGCGTCACACGTGCTGCTGCGCGACGGCTTTGAGCACGTCTACCAGTTGGACGGCGGCATTCTGCGGTACTTTGAGCGCGTCGGCGGTGCACATTACCGCGGCGAGTGCTACATCTTTGACGACCGCGTGTCGCTGCGACCAGATCTCACCGAGGGCTCTGCCGTGAGCTGCTTTGTCTGCCGCTGTCCCTTGACGATAGACGACCAGCGCTCGGCGGATTACAAGCCAGGAGCGCATTGCCCGCACTGCAAGTCGGGCAAACCCGACATTCGCTCGCGAGCGCAGCAAAAGCAAGAGCACCATTCCTAAATTTCTAAAACTCATTCGGGTTTTTCGTGAACACTCATCTGTTTCACTGGAACACCAGCAGAACCCGAACCGAACGTCTCGCCCGTGTCAAGCTGGATGACCCCGACTTTGTCGCACCCACACACGGTGGATTCCAGGTGTTTCAATCCTGACGAAAAACGGGTTTCGGCACCCGAGAGCTCGGCGAGGGCTGTCGGCGGTTCGGTTGCGGGCAATCCGTGGTGTTCAAGAATCCCTGTCCGTCCTTCCGATTCGATGGGGAACCGAGCGCGCAATCTCCTCGCGTTCCATTTCGTGTGCACGTGCGTCGTGCGTCTTCCCGTCGCGATTGTTGTTGGATTTGTTGGGCGTGGTGTTTCTTTCTCGTCGAGTCGACGACCCTGAGTTTCCGACAATTATTGACCAGCGCGCCCAATCCGATCCCAGCGCGTCGTCGGATTGGCTGAAAATCCGCCGCACCCCTTTCCGCGCATCAGAGAAGTCAGTCCTGTGGCAGAGTTGGTGTCGCGACCGTCACGCATCACGACGGCTCCCTCGTTCCTTCCTCCCTCAAGGGCAATTCCCATCGAGAGAAAAGACCGCAAGGGACCGCGATCTCTCTCTCTCTCTCTCTCTTCATTGATTGATTGACCGACTCCCTTGCTCTCTCTCTCTCTCTTCTCTCCTCTCTCTCTCTCTCTGCTCTCGAGCTCTCGACGCGAGGGACGGACGGAAGGAAGCACGCACCGACGGCCGGAGCATCATCGGCTTGGGTGCGATGGCGTCCACTGCCACGACGACGACGGCGGCGGCGAATCCGACGACGAATGCGCCGGCGGACGGCGAAGATGACGCGTATTTCGCGCAGCGACAGTCGACCATGGATAGCGCGACACTCGACAAGCTGTTGCGCGCGGAAAAGCATTTGTTCCACGCCGGGCAGGCTACGCTGCAGGCCTGGAAGCTCATCGGACGTGACCCGGACAACGACCAGCCAGGCAACGCGACGTCGGCACCGAACCGAACGACCGACGCCGATTTGATCTCTGCGAGCTCCGCGACGACCGCGTCGTCATCATCGGCGTCGAGCAACGCGATGCCAGTCGCCCGAGGACCCGCGAGTGCCCCCGCTGGCATGTTTGAACACGCCTCCCCGGGTTTCCTGTCAACCTCTCCGCGTCTACCGTTCGAGATCCCTCGACCAGAGGGACGAGCATCGATCGGACAGTTCTCGACGCGGACAACCATGTCCCTTGTGGACAACGAGATCAACTTCCTCGCTGAGAATGGACGAAGCAAGTCTTCGCACGCCAACATTTTCGGCTTCACTCGGGATTCTCCACCCCGTTCCGAAGTCACGCAGTTCAACTTCACCGTGCGCAAGTCGGATAGTGTGCTAGAAAAGCTTGGCAGCAAGAAAGCATCGATTCAGCTCCAGGTCGACATCGAAGCGCGCATGCTGAACTTCCTCTCTCCACACGACAACCGAGAAAGCTACTCATGCGCTGCAGTCACTGCGCGTCCTCAGTCTCGCCTCGGTATGCAGCTGAAGATCCAAACAGGGACTACATCGATCACCAAGAAGATCACATTCCTCAGCTCTGATGACCGAACCAACTTCATGGATGCACTTGAGCAGGGCAAAGTGATGTGCAAGAAGTCGGTTAACCCATTTCGAGCCACACCCGAAAACGCTGTCATGAACGACGAATGCAGCGTGCTATCGAATGATTCAACGCGATCGAAGATTCGGGAGTCTATGATGACAGACCAATTCGCATTGCTTCCAGGAGAAGAAGTGCTTGAGCATGTGCAACGAGTGACGAATCTCGTCGTTATGTCACAAAGTGATCGCGCCGTTCAAGGTGTGTTGAAGATAACTACGTATCGGATCACGTTCTCTCCGTATGACTCGTCGTGGAAGTTCGGTTCATTTGAAGTACCGCTTGCGACAATTGATGTGATCACACGCGACGGCCTGATGTTGTTGATCTCATGCAAGGATTTGCGAACGTTGCGTTTGGCTATGCATGACGCGTACACAAGGAAGAAGGGTTACGATCAAATGCCGTCGACACCAGACTTCCGGTGGTTAAACCTGCTGACTCTCCGCATGAAACCTCCAAATGTTATCGGCGGATTGTTCGCATTCGATTACTTTGCTGAGAAGAAGAAACTTCCTGGAGGCAAGCCGAGCCAAAAGGAGAATGGGTGGATGTTGTACTCGCCGGTCGCGGAATACCAACGACTCGGCTTCCTCCGAGGTTTCGATACGTACACAAATCGCAAACCCTCTGACGCGGATGGTATCACGTGGCGATTGCTCAAGAACTCCAAATTCCGATTCAGCCCGACATATCCTCAGCTTATGGTTGTTCCGTCGTTGATGACAGAAGAACAACTTGTTCAGTCGGCTCGTTTCCGATCACGTGCTCGGCTCCCAATAGTTGTGTGGCGACACCCTGTGAACAAGTGTGTTCTTGCTCGATCCAGCCAGCCTAACTATGGTATGGCGGGGAATCGATCTGAACCAGATCGAATTTTGTTGCGAGCGTATCGAGATTCTGCAAACAAGAACAGCGCTGGCGTAACTCCCCCGCTCCACATTATTGATGCACGGAAGCCAATAGCAACCAAGGGTAATCGACTGAAAGGGAAAGGAGTCGAGAATTCTACACATTACGACAACGCGCAGGTCGAGTTCATGGGGATCGCGAACATTCACAAGATGCGAGAGTCACTTGAAGCTCTGAAAGGTGAGTCGAAGCTGCCCCCGTGAACGATGGATCTCAGTCCACAACCTAACGATTCTGTTCAACCCAGCTCTTGTTAGTCCCAATGCAGTCGATGATGGTGACAAGCATTACCACAACCGCTTAGAGAGTACGTAAATGCTTTCCGGTTTAGCAGCATGCCTTTTCTTACGTTATCTGCTTTTCATGTGTAGATACGAGGTGGTTGAAGCACGTTATGCGAGTATTATCAGGCGCAAGGCGTGTCGCAGAGGTTCTTCATGAAGACGGGGCATCTGTGCTGGTGCACTGCAGTGACGGGTGGGATCGTACACCCCAGCTAGTTGCATTGGCCCAGATGATTCTTGATCCACACTACCGAACTCTTCGTGGCTTTGCGGTTCTTATCGAGAAGGAGTGGTGCTCATTCGGACACAAGTTCGCTGATCGAATTGGAGTTGGCAAGGACGCGACCGACCAACCAAATGAGCGATCGCCTGTGATGCTACAATTCCTCGATTGTGTGTGGCAAATGACGCGGCAGTTTCCAACCGCGTTCGAATTCAACGAGAAGCTTCTGCTTCACGTGGCGGACGCGCTTATTTCGGGGTTGTATGGAACATTCTTGTATAACTCTGAGCGAGAACGAATATTCGACAAGGTGTGGGAGAGAACCGAGTCGGTATGGACTCCCGTATTAGAGAATCCTGCCCCCTACAAGAACCCCATGTACCGGGCAACGAATCGCGTGATTTACCCCCGTGCAAATCTAAAGCGAGTCGTCCTGTGGGACGCAATGTTCTTCCGGTGGGATCCCGAAAGTCATCCTGACTACATGGAGTACATGGATCCTGTCGACACAAACGAAACCAAGAATGGCAACACCGACGGCGGAAACACAGGTGCTGATCGTCTGACGACTACGGTGGATTCTGACGAGGAAGACAAAGCTCTCCGACTTGACATTGACGTTATCCACGACTTCGATGAACTGCGAATTCGATCCGCATTGTCGGACTGCTCTGACATGAGTGACGACGAAGAGATTGAACCAATGGACTCAACTGCCCCTGATGTGTCAGACCCCGGAATCGAAGATTCCCCACCTCCACCCGTCGCAGATGACGATGACTTGCTCGAGTCTCGACTCACCGATGTGGACGACGAGCTAATGGAAAGGTACCGTCGAGGAGCTGAGGAGCGGACTCGACAACGAGCTCAAGGTCGCAACATTCGGGAAGCAATCCAAATGGCCCCAGACCAGAGTCGCATCAAGTATCTTGAGCAGCTTCTTAGCGAAAGTATCGCCCGGGAGCTTCAACTCGAGGCGGAGCTTGATTCAGTTCACCACCGACTGGCGATGCAGCGGTCCACTCCTCGACTCGGCGCGACTTCGAAACCCTCGTCAGCGGTTCCCGGTCTTCTCCTGTGACGGGCAGGACAAGAAGTGACCACAACAGCACCACAAAGAGGCTTCTTTTCATTTTCATCGATAGAGCATCCAGAGAGCGTAATATAGCATACACTGCATTCCAATTCTCCACATTCTCCACATTTGCAGAATTGTTCTCGTGCTCTTATGATGGAGGAGTTAAACGAAGACGCGCTTCGCCAGTTGATGGGCTTCACGTCCTTCGGCCGACGGCACAAGCGAGCGAAGAGATCTCGAGACTCTATCAACGGCTCCAGCCCGCCTCAGTCAAAGACGACAATTGTGGACAACCGTGAGCCACGTGAACTGCTCGTGCATGTTCATGTTGGCACGACTGTCGACTCCAAGGACTTCGCGGCTCATCGCGTGCTGCATCTCGAAAACGCTGACGTGATATTCCTCAAGGCGAGTGGAGAAGGTGCTGCACAACACGATCTACCGCCCCATAGCTCAGAGGAAGATCAAGACAGCGCGGCGAGACTCGCGCTACCCGCATCCAGCCAGGAGCTGCTCATGAAGCTCCAAGCCACCAAGTGCAGGTCCTGTTGGCTAATGTGGTCCACACGAATAGCTGCTTTGTTGACATGGCTACATTTTGTGAGGCAGGTTTGAGGAGTTGCCGCGTGAAGTCTTTAGTCGAGCACGGCAACTCGCGAATCCGTATGAATCGCTTGGACGCGGACGCTTTCTCAATCGCTCAGCGATGAAGATGGCGAACCTCGACTTCATCTTCGGTTGGACGCGTCGAATGCGAGAGCTGAGAACGGAGAACGAGCCCTTCGTGTTCGCAGATCTCTGCGGCGCACCCGGTGGCTTCTCAGAGTATCTGCTTTGGCGTCACGAGCAGCAAGAACAAGACAGCAACAAATTGCTGGCAGAAGGTTTTGGGATATCTATAAGGGGAGAAGATGCCTGCACATGGGAGCTCGCAGCGCCCGACAGCGATCGAGTCAAGTTTCATGTTCTTTATGGGGCTGACGGTACCGGCGATCTCTGCGAGCCTCAGAACATTGACTCTTTCGCTGACACGATGCGCCGACGATATCCATCTGGGGCTCACTTGGTTGTGGCTGACGGAGGCTTTCGAGATGCTCGCAATCAAGTGCAACAGGTGATGCCAGGTTGCTAGGAGAAGACATGGCTCGGACTGATGACAATGGCTTTGGTCTACGTCACAGGAGGCACTGATGACGAGTCTGATAGCTGCGGAAACACTTGCGATGTTCAAAGTTCTTCGTGTCGGCGGCTCATTTGCTTGCAAGACATTTGAGATTTCAACACCCGCGATGCTTTCGATTGCGTGGATTCTTTTGCAGAGTTTTGAGCGTGTAACGATCGTCAAGCCATTGGTGAGAAGAGAGATAAATCTGAAGCGTTGTTCTCTTGCACTGACTGTTCGTTCCATTGCCTGCAGACAAGTCGACCAGCAAGCTCAGAGAGATATGTTGTCGCTGATGGTCTTCTCCCTCACGCCCCACTTTCTGTTGCGTGTGAGGTTTTGTTGAGTCTGACGACTTCATCGGACCCAACACTCGGGGCATTACCTCAAGATTCTTTTTTCGACGCGATTACGAAAGATCATGACTTCATGGCATTCATAGCAAAGTCAAGCGACAGGTGCGTCAGTTTATTGTTGTGTGTCCAGTCCCGAAACTGAGTTCATTGAGTGCAGGTTGGCGGCGGCTCAAATCGAGGCTTGTGTCGGTATTCTGGAATGCGCTGCCAATTCGAAAAAACGGTGAGGGGTTTGAAATCATGCAATCGCAAACGAATCGTGCACTAACCATTTGAGTAAGCAGACGGTCAATTGGAAGGAGCGCTCTCGAGGCGTATCGCGCTGCGTGGGGAGTCTAGTTGTCGTATTGCATCGGTCGCTTGGACGCGATCACGATCTTTTCGTAGAGTTCGCTTGCGCCGTCAAAAGAATAGATTCCGATGCAGCTGACTTTCACATTCTTTTTCAGAACTCTTCCCAGTCGTCGCCTAGAAATAACGATAGAATTTATCTGTGCTAGCACATTACTTTAGAGTATAGGTGACAAAAGAACACATACCTTGTCATTGCGGGAACAATTGGTACCTCCTCGTGCTCAGCGATGGCAAGTATTTCATTTAGTTTTTCGTCGAGGGGGTCGCACGCTTCAATATCAGTTGCAACAAGAAGAAGCCGAATCTTCTGCGCTTGAAGTCCTCTCTTCACTTCGTGCAAGCCTAAAACAAGGCGTCGGGATCGTTTGTCTTGCAGTGGGTTCTGAATATGTGCTCGTTCCTGAAACAATAACAGGTCAACAAACGGCGTCAAACCTCTGGTTTCTTTGCGGGCGTCTACCTGAAGTGCAGCCAGTCGCTGGAGAAATGCACAAACATCACGAGTAAATTCTTCAGACAGGGATGCCTGATGTTGAGCTGGTCTCTCTTTCGCGGGTTGCTGAATCTCGGGCTCTGGAAGAGGGTTGCACACTGCCAAATCTGTTTGCTTCACCTGCCGTGCGACAAGCTGTCTGCCTCCATACGTGGTTTGCTGTAGAGTACTGTGTGCAGATTCCGCCGCGGCCCTTGTCCCGAAATCTAGCGTTACAAGGCCGGAGTCGGTGGCCAGCGATATGGCCGTTAAACCATCAAACTTCTTCACAAAGTCTTCAATCTCCGAGCGAACGTCGGCCGCCTCATCACTATCTTCGAGCTCATCCGGGTCAACCAAGCCAGAAATCTCTACACGTGCAGGCGCACTCATCGCCCACTCACAATGGACGACTTGGTTCCCAAACGTCTTCTTGTGATACGCATCGAACGCATTTCGAGCGGACTCAGCCTGATCAAAGACGGCAATGACATCGCCTCGCTGAGAAGAATCGTCACTTGATCGCGGTGATTCGCGGACGATTCGTAGCTCTCTGAGCTGACCGAACCGTGACAGGTCACCACGCAACTCGTGTTCCAAGTCATCCACTTCGTCTTCATCTTCCAGCTCGTCTTCGCTCACAAGGTTGCGCAACGTAAGTCGTGTTGGCTGAAGTTCGGACTCAAGACACAAAGACTCATGGTTTCGGTGCTGCTCACGGCTTCGTATGATCGCATTCTTCAAGCGGCTCTTTCGCTTGTGTCGTGGCTTGGGTTTCTCGGTCACTCCTGGAGCTACGCATTTTACAGCGCAAGAGGGGCCTGAAAGCTTGGTATACTGCTCGACAACAAGCGACCGCCCGCCGTAGAGCTGGCCGTGCTTGCTTTGGCAGAGTGATGACACGACGTCTGCACTTCCGCAACTCGCAACGACGACACCGGACGCTCGCTCCACGTCGACCGAGACTACTCCAGGCCATCGCGAAACCTCATCACGTGCATCGTTCGCAGCGTCAATAAACTCATCGTCATCTTCCATTTCGTCCATAGCCACGAGATTCCGAATGCGCACACGCCACTGCGTTGCGACCGTCACGGAGTCAGTGGCGCAGTTCTCTTCAGCGGATACTGGATCTCGAGGTCGTCTCCGACGTCGATACCGCCGGCGTTTCTGGCTCTTCGCAGCATCTCCACACGCCTCATTCTTTTGCTGCTGAAGCGCTAGCGATCGCTCGACGAACGCATCAAGCGACACAGTCGTCGCCTTGATCGGCATGTTCGGCGAATACAGCGTGTGTGTGTGTGTGATCAACATCCTTGGTGTTTCACTTTAATGACATCAATCGTACTTAATAGGATTGTCGGCGACCATCACTCTGGTTGCCGCATGTTGAACCGCGCCGACATCGAATGCTGAATGCTGGATGCTGGAAGCGACGCGACGCATCGATGCGATCCGGTCGAGTGCTCACGCTCCACAGCATCTACGGCAATGCGCCCCCGACAGGCGTGCGGCGACCGCAGCGACCGAAGAAAGCCGCCGGCGACAAGCGAAGAGTCGATGAGCAACGCGTCTCTTCGACGGAGCGACGCGATGGTCACGAGAAGAACAGATCGACGACGGAACAAGGCGAGCAGCAAGAGGATCTGCGAATCGAGCGAATCGAGGCCGAAGAGAACGTGATCGACACCGGTACGCGCGAGGAGCAACCTCTTTCGCCAGAGAAGCGATGCGACGAAGGAGTTCCTGTCGACGTCACTGCAAGCCCTCGGTACGCAAAAGAAGACGTGTCTGGTTCCCACTCGCTCATCTCACGGTGCCTTCTTGACTATCTTCATCTTCAGTGCGTTGGCGACGAACGATGCGACGACCAGCACCACTATCTTGGTGCAGTCGCCGACACAAAGAGGCTCACCAGCCGCGTCGCCGACCCAGCGTCATGAGCAGGACCGTAGTCGTGAGCAGCCTGCGGTCGTGATGTCACTCTATGGCGACGGCTTCATCGAGATCCCAACAATCGATCACATCATCAGCCGCATCGCGAGTAATTTCACTCTGCGGATACGGTTGTTCAAGGCGTCAGAAGATGAAAAGCAAAAGATCAATGTGTACGTGGCATGTCCTTGTGGATGGACAATCACAGTCGAACAATAACGCGTGTCCCATTGCTACATTCAGAGATTCAGAAAAGTTTCGGCATCAACGACCAGAACTGAATGACGAAGGAGACTTCGTGAGATGGGGGTGCTGTGGGAGCACAGATAGAAGTGTGTTTGGCTGCTTGGCAGCTGCGTCCCGCTCTGGTGGCGGTCGAGACTACGACTCGGACCTATTTCGTACGTCAACTTCCCAAAAAATCACGAGCATAATCGTCTCAATGCCTTTGTTTTATAGATGTGAGCCCGCCAAAGCTTCTTGCAACGAAGGCAGTATCAGCTGGCAAATCAGGCTTTCGAATCGTTGTGTTCGATCGAGGATGCCCGAAGTCAACGAGTATCCCGTCTGGCTGTCGTGTTTGGTACAAGGATATGATGTGGTGGACGCATCATTATATTATCCCATCCAACCGATGGCTTGACTTCGCGGTTTCGTTCGATGGCTGTTTTCTCCGTGTGTATATTGACGGCGAGTTGGTCGACTCGTGTGATGGTGGTCAAGACATGGGCGACTGTCGCGGAGGGTGTTGCATTGGCTGTCGCTGCACTTCGAACTCGTGGGCAAGTTCATCACTGGCCAGTTCTTTATGTATCGGCGGATACGCCAAATACTCAACCCGCGTGAATGAATGGCGCTCTCGAGGTGGATTTGTGGGAATGATTGCTGGTGTGACGATATGGGATGCCTGCACTGATGGCGTCGTGAGGAGAA
The DNA here is from genome assembly GCA_022836835.1 of Pythium insidiosum. Classification (NCBI taxonomy): domain Eukaryota; phylum Oomycota; class Peronosporomycetes; order Pythiales; family Pythiaceae; genus Pythium; species Pythium insidiosum. The sequence continues at coordinate 208,616 of JAKVDI010000011.1, forward strand.
AAGCAACTCCGACGATTGATGTTTATTGCCCTACCGTTGGCGAGTGCTGCGATAGATCCCAGTTACAGTTACGGGTGATTTTACATCGTAACGTCTTCTGGAGGAGGGTGTTTCCACCATTTCTTGCTGTTGCTGCGACCAATTCTCTGGTCTTGCTGGACAATTTCTATCACGGTGCCCATCATGACGTGTCAGCATGCCATCCAAAGAGCTTCGAGAACTTATTGCTTTCAGTCATCCAAGTGGGAGATGTGCGTATTCGCATTGAGCATGCTCTTGACTTCGAGTCAAACCTTGGCTCAGAGTTTGGGTGCCGAACCCTGAAGGATTACGAGCTAAAATGCGTCGCGTTCGTGCGCTCGATTGAGCAGCTAAGTCCACTTTTGGTGGTCGTTGTCAACGAAAACGGGATCAAGCCGCCTCCTGGTTGTTTTGAAGTTTTCGTTGAAGTTGTTCGTCGCCCGGGTGCATCTCCAGTCAGCATTCCGATCCACTCGATGGCGGACACAGGGCGTTTTCCGAGTCGGAACGAAGTTATCAAGAGAATTTCATCAGTTATTACTCACGAAGCCAAAAGGTACGCCTCACCACAAATTCAGCGGCTATTCGATGCTCACCTCTCTGCTCTCGCAGATCACCAGGAGAAGATGTTCACCGGCAGGCATTCAGACAATTTCTATCACTCGCCGAGGAGTCCCGAGACAGTAGAGAGAGGGCATTTCTTGAGGCTGTGGTCAACCGGAAGGCTGTAATCACAGAGAGAAGGATCGCTGCCGTTCTGGAGCGAATAGGGTTCTTCGTGGCACCAAGCGAGTTGCAAGAAGTCACGCGATCGTTCAAAACTGTACAGGTGAGATTGAGTCTGCTACTTCTTGGTCGATTTTTCACACATGCCTCCTTTGAACCATCAATTCAGGACAATTTCCAACGATATCAAAGCCGAATTGACGATATCCCTTTACTCTCACTGCTTTCACCAACAGTGAATGGGACATATCAGCTTCCTGTGCTCCGAAACATTTCATTTAGCTCAACAGTTCAGTGTGATCGAAACGTGTCCAAATCGCCATGGAAGTTTGTCTGCCTGATATTGGACTACGACTTGCAACTTCGTGCTTTTCTACACGAAGGGTGTCCGGTTTCCTCATTCGGCAGTTGTAATTATGTGCAGACGCGATACCTACTCGGTGGTTTTGTTGATCGCCTTGATATCAAAATCTCCGAGATGCCAAGTCAAGTCTACTGCGTGTTGTTCACTCTTCAGGAGGTTACCACTGGTGGTGGAGAAGAGTTGCAGAAAGCGTCGAAGCAGTCCTCGGCAAGAGCAAGTGAGCTCAGGCGTCGAAGATCCAGCATGACCCCGGCACAGAATGAACACGTATTCTCTGTTCCCGAGAAGAAAAACTCAACAAAGCTGATTGTGCAGCTAGAGAATGGAGAAACACTCCAAGCCCTTGCTCGCTTTGAAGTCCGACCAGCACAAAACAATCGATGGGTTTCTCTCGCAGCTATCTATCGGAGCAGAAAAAGCCGAGTGTGGCGATTCCAAGCTCTAGGCGGGACGGGTCAAGCGACATCAATCCATGCGGGTTTGGAAGAAATGAATGGTATTCTCGTGACTACTGGAATCGTGCAGTCGTACGAAGTAATTGTAAACTATCTCGATGACAGCGATTACCCAGGATATGCAGAGTTCGCGAGGCGCTTCTCACGGAATATCCGATTCGGACGTAATGGCCGAATCGTTGTACGGCCAATGAGTGCAGCGGCGATCGAGCCATCCGTTCAAACGTCTCTCCACAACTCATCATGCTTGGTAGTCTCATTACGAGTACAGGGCGCTGCAAAGCTAGATGTGGTGTATGCACATCAGACCAACTCGAAGCAGCTACCGACCATCCAGAGTATTTGTCGCCAGATTCTTCGAGCATTGGCCGAATATGGGATAAAAGAAAGCCTACAAATGAACCCGTTCATTGCAAGTACCAAGAAAGAGAAGCGATCTGTGTGTATTCGAGTTGTATCGGAACAAACAAATCAGCCGATAGAGGGAGCGTACGTATTTATTGAAGAGGGTGTTGACGACTTGAAAGCAACGTCCAGTCTTGCGAGCAGAATTGTACCGACACTTACAATGGGGTCGCGTCTGGTATCCATTCGAAGACGACTGCAGCGGAAGAAGTATTCGGAAATTGTGAATTCGGTTGCGACGCGGTTTGTAAACACCATCATCAGTACGGGTTTGAGATATGCGTTGATATCGGCTCGGGGTGACTCGAAGTTTTTGCCATTCATTCGAGCAAGAGCGTTATTAAAACGCATAATGCGGCGAAGATATGAACAGATAAAGCAACGCGTGTTGGAGGCAGTTAGTGAGAGTGAACGATCACGCATTTACTCTCGAAGCCGCCCAGTTCGGCTCCAGCAACTATATCGGTTTGAGCTCAACTTTTCGAACAGTGAGCGTGAACTTGTACACGACATTGCAGCACTTGGCATTGAAGCCTTCCGCTCGGAGCTACTACTAAGCGGAGCCATCGCGTCTGAAGCAGAAGCAGTCAAAGAAATCTGGCAATCGCAGTTCCAGTTGCCGGACGAGAAAGAGACGACAGAAGGGAATCAAGGAGCATCGCATGTCGCAGACCCTGCAGCTGGGAGTGGTGAGGTCAGCGACTCTGTGGGTGTTCAAGCGAAAAAGCCGAAGCGTTCGTACAGGACAGACAGCATGGGTAATGTGGCCTGCCGGCTCGCGCCAGGGTCATACGCTGTGTATATATTTCATGCTGATTATTTCGAGTGGACGTCACTCGTAGTCATTTTTCCGTCGACAAATGCATCTGGTCTTTATGGAGGGGCCGCGTTCGCTGGAGCCCCACAAGAAATCCTCGTTCCATTGGAGCCGTTCAAGTGGTCGTATTCTCTCCAGCTTGTTGACTTCTACAACGATGTGCAACCGAAATATGTACGCAATGTTTCATTACTCATCACTGAGAAATGCAGTGGTGAACAATCAATAATCAAGACGAATGCTTCTGGCTGTGCTACGTGGGACGCAGCGCGAGGAATATACTCCGTGTGCGCCAAGACGCAGTCGAACAGTGTGGTGTATTCTGGCACAAAGAACGTGGTGGTCGGAGGTGGCCGCTTTTTGCCGCCCAGAACGATTTTCATCCCAGTACTGATGAGCAAGGTATCAATCGAAGTCGTTCTTGCTGGTGCTCTTCATGCAGCGGTCGTACATCCCATCCAAATTCGGCTTCGTGTCACTGCAGCAGATGATCACCTGACAAACAAGGAAGCTGGAGAGGTTGATTATAATGACGAGATAGAACTGGGCTCGTCGTGTCACTTCCAACTCCGACTCGGTACGTACCAGGTAATTGCGACCGCAAGTGGTTTCTACACGAGTGTCAACAAACTTCACGTTGAATGGGACTCGCACCCTATTCAAAGTCGCTACCTCATCGTACTGTGCCCCTCAATTGTCGAGTCACCGTCTCGAGTATTCCGTGTCGTGTTTTCATTTGTCAATGATGAAAGCTCCATGAAGGCAATCGTAGAAGCTCGGAAAGATGGGGTACGTTGAGTCGTACTTTCGTCTACTCGTGGTCTTATCAGTAACAAGTTTTTAGGTATTGTGTGGCGCATATTGGCAGTATGAGGAGGAAGCAGCTCGCGATGGTGTCGCGTTCATTGGCCGGTCGAAACTACAGGGCTGTGAATACCAAACAATCGGAGTAACTCCTCATCCAGGTAAGCAGAGGATGCAAGCTCTTCATCTCGAAGCTGCTGACAAATTTTTCGTTGTGCAGGTATGACATATCACCTCAAGCTTGCTAGCCGAGATAATGCAAGAGTATTGGCTGGACGATATCGACCTCGGGTACAGGTCTACTCAATGGACGGACTTCAGTTCGACCAAGTACGCGACAATGATGAAGACTGGAAGGAATCATTCTATTGGTGCCCTTGCTACTGGAACGAAGATGGACTGCTGATTCCAACAAGTTCTGCTGTGGACACGTGATCACTTCGTCTTAGCATCGCTTATGGAAATCTGCCGGAGTCAAAATGGCCTATGCGATGGGCTTCAGGATACTGCGGACCGACTGACATGAGCGCGCAATATCTGTCATGCCGTCCGACTCGGCATTTGTTTGAAGCTGCTTCAGCGTCGTCTCTAAGGTGTCATCCTCGACAATCGCACGGACAGCGTGTTCCAAGAGAAGCTTTTCCAAAATCTGAAGTACTGTCGCGACCGTGTCGATATCTTCTTCATAGATCGGCCAGACAGTCAGGCATTGATGCATGATCCCACCCATCACGTCCGTGCTCGACGCAAATGTTACAGCGATGAGGGAGCGTAGCCGATCGTTGGCTTGGACCATGGCATTCAGAGTCATCAGACCAAATAGGTCGAACTCAATTGCCAAACTCATGATGATATCGAGCAACTCTTCGACCCAGGGGTGCTGATCAAACTGCAGCAACACTCAGTCTAGATGCGGAACAGTCACAGCAGTCAAGCGCAGACAAACCTCGAAAGAAGGATCTTCTGAACAATTCAAGAGAACACACGAAGCGCTGGCGAGGACAAGTCGTCTGCTCTTCCCGGATGTTTCACGGTTCACCAGCGTCGAGATCAACGGCACCATCAACGCATCAGCGAACGAAGTAGTCTGGATTCCTGCCGCGACAATAATCCTCGCAAGACCTGTCAGGACGCGTGCTGCACTAGCCTATACATTTAGGTCCACATGATCAGTTCAGTGACGCCGCCACGAGAATCACGAACCCGCACCTTGGAGTATCGCCCCAGTTGTCGAAGCGCGCGATGAATCGGATGCAGAGCCCGCTCGATGAGCTGTTGTGTTTCGCTGCCGTTGGCGTTGTTTCTAACAACGAAAACGAGGTCTCCATAGACGCGTGGATCAGCCAACTTCTCGATGACATGGTCGACAATTTCCTGCCAGCGATCGGCAGCATGCTTTCCGCCAGCCTGATGAAGCCACACGACGAATGCCTCGGAAAGAGCGTCACGTGTCGAAGAGCACGTCATCTTGATGGACTTCAGTGTTGCTTTGTCCGTGTCAAGTTGCGCAAGCGCTTCCTGTTTCGAGACGCAAGTTGTCAAGAACAGAACGCACGACGGAATTTTCTGTGATGGGGGCGCCCTACCTGCATCTTGGGCATCGCGTGCTGAATAATCTCATAGATGTCATCGAGTTGATCCTTGGGAATCGAAACGTCGCGTTTGCCCAAGTCACGCAGCGCCTCAATCGTTGCGCGGAAAAATTCAAAGTCTGCAGCCGAACGCAGCTCGAGAATCGACACACTGAAAGAAGAAGGGTCACACTCCATCAGCGGTGAAGCTTTGCGGTAACGATCCAAGGCAGCTTGCTTACCTGGCGATGACGCCCCGCAGAAGCACTGAGGTGAGGCCAGACAATGAGGAGTGCTGCTGCACTGCCTGAGCGAGGTACGGCAAAAGGGTGATAGCTGCACTTCTGCGGCCTTCCACACTCAGCCACTTGGACAGTTCGTCACATGCTTTCTCGACAGCGTCAGAGTGGGCAAGATTCAACGCCGTTGGCGGCGTCGCATTCTCGTCGACTTCAGCAGTAAAGATATCATCGTCGTCCTCGTCACTTCGGTCCACTGAAAGCGCAAGCTGCAAGAACGATGGCAATTCAAGCGTGTTGAGTACGTCGGTTCGTCGCACTGCGAGTCGCAAGTCGAGCAGCACTGCGATCGTCGACGCCAACTCGACTCGAACCGAGTCGTCGACCCCGCGACGGCTTTCTGCTTGCGAGAGCGTCGTCACCAGTCGCAGCAGAGCCGGAAGCTCACGCTCAAACGCATGCGCCTGGCACGTGGGATGCGACTGACTAGCGACCGACAAGTACTCACACGTCGGTCGAAACAACCCATTCAGTCGTCGATGGCAAAGCTCATCACTCCCGAACAGCGAGAAGAGCCACTCCAGATCTTGCTCCACGTCAGACACCGTGACCGATTCGCCGAACGCCTCCAGAATGCGAGTAAGGCCCATGAGAGCGACCATCTAGAAGAGCGAGCAGAGCGAGATGAGAGATCACGCTGGTCCACGAGTCCATGCAAGTCGCCGCTCACCTTGAGCCGCAGGATCGCATCTGTCCACGCCGGAGCCTGGAGCACACGAAGAAAGACTGCGCGGAATCGAGACACCACGGGCGTCATCGCATCACGCTCCGTCACGTAGCGAACAGTCTGCACCGAGACAAAGCAAGTGTTCGTGTCAGTTGGGCAGAGCCATGGATAGGCATCGTTCAACGACGAGATTTCATTCGACTTGCCAGCGACGACGCCGAGAGCAGCGACCCGAGCTCTGCCTCTTGGTCTTGAGTGAGCTGAGCCAGTTGCTCAGTCGCTGCGAGCGCCTCCTCTGCGCCCGACTCGAGCTCCGCCACCAACTGCAACACGAACGCCGACGTCGCTTCGAGTCCGACGTCCGTCGAGTGCACACGCTCCTGCACAAACACTTTGACAAACAGCAGCGTATGAGACGACAGAGAGAGACAGACATATTGAGAGATCCTGGAGATCGTACCAGCGATGCCTTGGCCATTGGTGCGCACAAGCTGCGACGCCAGCGCGCGAGTCGTCATGCTCATCGTTCGGATGGTATTCTCTTGATTGGACCAGCGGTTAACCACTGGTCGACAAGTTGCTTTTCACTTAAACAGTACTCCTAGTTGTACAGTGAAACCCTTGTTGTCTGCAAGCAAATCGTACCGAAGAGGTACAGTAGGTGTCCTGCTGTCCTGTCTGCCCGTTGCGGTCCATTGGGATTGTTTTGACTCGGCATCCCTACCCCGTGACTGGTCCACTTTGTGGATCGGTGGAGTTTCGACCAATGAGAGATGCTGATCCCGACGGTCGTTGCATTGTGGGTATCCCGGGACAAGATGGAACGGTCTGCAATGGCTCCGCGCTGACGCGCCGTCCACGCGCAGTTGGCTGCGTCCGCCGCGAGATGGCAGCTGCTCGCGCTCCGCCGAGACACGCTGAGTGAGTGGGTGAGTGACCCCAGAATGCGGAGACCGGCGCCGGATGCAGTCCGTTGTTGTGCGGTCAGCGCGCAGTGCCCGCCGGTTCCGCCGTGTTCTGCATGTCGTCGTCCCCATCCTCTCCGGACAACTCAGCGTCAGACCTCGCGTCCACACCGGACAACATGCCGTCCGCAGCACCGGACGTCCGGGAATCGACGTCGTGCTCCACATCCACAGCCAGCGACCACCGGCTGCGGATACGCGCTCCCGAGCTGCGAGAAGATCATGCGGCGCGCGACGGATCCTCCTCGCGATCGCCCGCGTCCTCGCGGGACGACAACGGGTTTGACACGCCGGACGGCCACGACACGCCAGCGTCCAAGCGGCGGCGCCACCAGCACTCGTCCGTCGAGCACGAGGGCGCGTCCACGCCCCTGTTTCTCGAGAAGACGTACGACCTGCTGGACAAGTGCCCACGCGAGGTCGCTGGCTGGTCCAGCGATGGGGCGAGCTTCGTCGTGCGCAACCCGACCGTGTTCGCGGAGGAGATCATCCCGACGTACTTCAAGCACCGCAACTTCAGCTCGTTCGTGCGGCAGCTGAACCTGTACGGCTTCCGCAAGGTCCGCGCGGCCGATGTCGAGGCTGCGCGCGGCGTGGACCCGCGCGACTGGTGGGAGTTCCGCCACGACAAGTTCCTGCGTGGACGGCGCGAGCTGCTGAGCGAGATCAAGCGCAGGTCCATGGCCACGCCGACGGCGGCCGCCAGTGTGGACGCCGGACGGTCCAGTGTGGACCGCGCCGAGCTCCAGGAGCTCCGCACCGAAGTGCTGGCGCTCCGCGAGCAGGTCCAGCAGCTCAACCGCCACATGCTCAACGTCATGCAGATCGTGATGCTGCGCCAGCAGAGCGCGCCGTCCCCCACGCCAGCGCCAGCGCCAGTGCCTGCGCCTGCTGTGCCCGCGCAGCCTGCGGCGACGGCTGTGCCGGTTCCGGTGCCGTCGTTCCCGACTCTCTACGCACCGCTGCCGGACAAACTGCGGCCGCTCGCGACGCCGTCGCCCTACATTCTCGTGCAGCCGCCGGCTCCTGACGCGTGGGGCACCACTCCCTTGGGCTCGACGCACGCCGCGGCGCCGCTGCAGCTTCACCGCGTGGCGACGCAGACGCAGACGCAGACGATGTCGCCGCCGACCGTCGGCACCAAGCGATCGCGCTCTCCGCCCGTGCTCATCACACCGCGCGCCAGCGAGTTGGACGGACGTCGAGGGACCGATACTCCGCCGGTGCCCAACGCCATCGAAGACCCGGACGCGGCGGTGCGCCACATGAGCCTCATGGTCGCGCACATCCGCGAGGCGCTGGTCGCGTGCATCGTCACGCGCGTGCTGAGCTTCGTCGGATCGCCCCAAATGCCGTCGGCCGCCGCGATCGACGACGTCGCGGACGCCGTCGCGAGCGACATCCAGCAGAAGCTCGTGGACATCAACAACGCCGACGCCGCGATGCTCGGGCGTCCGCCGGGCAGCGCTCCGTCCGAGACGTCGCTCATGTACCGCGTCGAGGTCCTCAAGTCGGTGTCCAAGGACCTGCCGCGTGCCATGCAGGACGCCGTCGATAAGCGGCTGCCGACCGCCGCCAAGAAGACCATCAACCGATCGCTGCTCGCACTCATGGTGCAGAAAGCGCAGCACGCCCTCGAGCAGCAGATGCGGCTCGAGACCTCGTCGCACGACTCGCCGATCGCGCAAGCGTCGAGCGCGTCGACCACCTGAATTTTGAATTGAATTTAATTTACGTTTTGTTGGTTGTCAAAATGGTTTGCAGACCACTCTCTAGTTCTCTATCTCTGTCTCACTACATGGGCAGCATCTCCAGTAGCTCATCCTGCGCGAGTGCCTGGCGCAGCGTCTCCATCGTGATGGTGGCAGACAGCCGCCCAGAGGACGACGCGCTTGAGGACGATCCCGACGCACTGCTCGCGCCCGCGGTCGCGCGTTTGCCGCCCATCGATTTGACGAGCGCGTAGCAGTCGAGTGTGCTGATGTGCTGGCGCAACTCCTCCTGTCGGAACTGAGGGATCCATGCGAGCGCTGGTCGCGACTGGAGGCTGGACAGCTCCGCTCGAATCGCATCAAGGTCCGTGTGACCGGCGTCGCACGGCGCGAGCGACGTGATCACGTACAACAGCAGCTTGGGCTGACGCGGGAGGTGCTGAATCTGCTTCACCAGGTGCGACTGCGACGGCAGCGCAGCCGCCGAGCACTGCAACACGTCGCGGAGCGTGATCTGGCGCACACCAGTAGTTGCGTCCGGCTGCAGCGTGCTCGCGATCTGCTGCAGAAGACTGAGAGCGCGACGCGCGTCGCCGTCTCGTGCCGCGATACGACGAGCGAGTAGCTCAAGCGCACGGTCCTCTACACTGAGAGACAATTGAGCTGGTGACTCCTTCATCTTCTCCTGCTGCTGCTGCTGCTGCTGCTGCTGCTGGAGCGAGGAAACGTGTGCTCGAAGAATCTCGACGAGCTCCTCGTGCGAGTACGACGGGAAGAGAATCACAGTCGTCGGATGCGGATCGTCCGCCAGGAACGCGTTGATGCGCGCTTGCATGTCCATCCCGTTGAGAATGCCTGCACAATCTCCGTCATCATCAGAGACAAGTACCACAGCAAGCACTGACGACGCATGTTAAGACGCACCGATGAAGCGGATGGAGGCGAATGGTTGATGCGCCCAGCGCACGAGAAAGCGAAGCAGATCCTGCACTTGAGGCTGCAACGACGTCGGCAGTCGAAGCAGATAGTCGACTTCGTCCAGGACGATCGCGCAGGTGGATGGCGCATGGGATTCCGTTCGCTTGGAGAGATCACTGATGAACGCAGCGAGCGCATCGGCATCGAACGTCGGCAGGCGCCAGCTCGTGACAGCACGAAGCTGCTCGTCGATGGCTGTGAACAGCGCCGTCGGGGCACGAAACGCGCTGCAGTTGAGCCGCACACACGCAAGCGACGCGAGGCTGGCGACATCTGCGACGCACGACGACTTGCCAGTGCCGGGGGGTCCAAGGACGAAGGCGGCGGCGGGGGATCCGCAAAGCACCGACTCGATGGCACGACGCTCGTCCACACGCCCAACGACCGACGACGATGAAGATGACAACGATGATGATGATGACATTGAAGACGAAGACGACAGTGATGCGACGGAAGGCGCCGACAGCGACGCTTTCGTGACGACGACGACGCTGGGATCAGGCGCAGAAGGCGGCTGCGAGTCTCTCAGTCGCTTCTTGGAGACGACAGGCGGCGCAGTCGCCGACGTCGCTGTCGTCGCCGTCGCAGGTTCCTCCTGTGCTTCTGCGTCGCTCGAGTAATCGAGAGCACGCCGGATCGGCGGCACCGCTGCGACTGGGGACTCGTCGGGTCGCGTGACTTGCTCCGCCGCGCTGACGACCGGCGCCTGCGGCGGAGCGACCACCGCGACCGTCGACGTCTTCTTGCAGGAGCGCGTCTGACGCCGCCGCGTGCTCGTGGCTGGCGAGAGACGCGTCGGCGTCGCATGTCGTCGGCGCTTGGGGGGCGGCGTCTCCTCTGTCTCTGTGTCGAGCTGCGGCTTGTTGGGGGTGGCGTTGGCGCTCGCGTTGGATTTTCTGTTGGGAAAGTTGGAACGCGTGGATCGTGTGTTGTTGTTGTTGGTGCTGCTGTTGGTAGCGGCGGTGGTGGCGGTGGACGAGGACGTGGCGACGCCATGGCGCTGCTCGTGTTCGCGTCGAGACTCGGCGATCGCTGCAGCAAACGCCGCGAGCTCTCGTCGCTGCTGCGCGATCTCGTGCCACGCGTGGACTTGGCCGCGGGTGCGCATCGTTCGGCGTTCGGTGTGGGGGCAGGAACGAAGTCACCAACACGACGGACGACTTCCAACGTTTCCAACGTTGGCGTCAACCGCACGGACCCGCCAACGTTTGGCGGGACTCTCCTCTGCGGGAGCCAATCACCGCGTTCCCCGCGCTTCAGCGAGCAACTGCGCTGAAAAAGCGTTTTGGATAAAAATGCACTTTGCTGGCAATGAAGAAAAAAAGCAATTTGTTTCTGTCGGGGGCATGCGCGTGTCGATGTTGAATGGGTTCGAGATTCGAGAATCCTCGTGACATGAGATGGAATGCTGCGTGTCTGTGTGATGTCGAAAGCGGTCTGACTCTGACGACGGCTTCCATGCAGTGGGGTGCTGTGGATTCCGGACCCAATGCTTCAGCGTAGAGCTCGCTCCACGAAAGAAACGTCATAATGCAGTGGCTTGTGGTGCCTCGTGTGCCTTGATGCAATGGTGGATGATGGTTCTCATGGTACATTATGGTGTTACTACAGTATCGTCTTTCTACAATCAAAACTCGATGGTAAAGCTACATCTTCATGCAGTAGCGACACGAATGGGTGGCGCTGCTACTGCTACTGGTGCTGGTAGTGGTCGTGTGCTCTGCGATCTGCCGCAGATGATGGATCCGTGACGTGAGGAACGGATGGGAGGTGTCGCCGAGGTAGTTGCCTTCTTCCGTGATCATACGCGTGTTCAGAAGCGAACGCAGCTCGCAGTTGCGCGAGAGCTTTCGCTCAAAGCAACGGATGCCGCCGATCGCGAAGCCGTTCTCGGCGGCGACGTGGTCTGCTTCGTGCTCGAGGTGCCACGACAGCAAGATGTTGCCACCGACAAGCGCCAAGACGCCGATGATGGACGCCGCAAACTTGTTGGGGATCTTCTTGATGGCGAAGCAGCTACCCAGCAGCGACGCGGGAAGGAATGTGCCCGAGATCATCGAGTGGTTCCGAGCGATGTGCGCGCTTTCGTGCGCAAGCACAAAGTTGATCTCGTCTCTGCTGGGAATGTCGTAGCGGCGGCGCATCTCAGGCGTCGCGTGAAACGCCTCGTAGAGCTCGAGCGGCAGCACGATGCACGCGCCATGGCGTCCGATCGTCGCGTTGGCGCCGACCGAGGCGCCGTTGGTCTCCTCTCCGATGCGGATCACGAGGTTCTCGGGGTTCTTGACGCCGATGCGTGCCGCGACTTGGCGGACGTTGACCGCGAAGGCGTCTCGTCGATCGAGCGGCACCGAGTCGCTGCCTTGCGCGAGGCTGAGCGACAGCGAGCTCGTGGGCTCCGCGAGCGGGTAGTGCGAGAAGCCGTACATGGCGAGCGCGGCCGTGCCGATGAACCGGCGGGTGAACGCAGCGGAGGAGATCATGGCGAGAAAGCGCTGTTTGGCGAGTGCCCACGCGGGCGGAAGCGAACGCATGGTCGACAACGTTGGCCACTTGAAGCTCAGGCGCTTGCCTCTGTCACCCTTTAACGTGTCTTTTCGTCGGTGCGGGAGACACGTTGTTGGCTGATTTGACACCAGAGTTGGATCCGCTGCGTTGCTCTGGGCACGCAGACTGCGGATGGGGACAAGAAGGCGGTGAACGCTGGACGCTGGACGCTGGAAGCGAGGCGCTGGAGAAACGCAGGATGCCGGATCCGGTGTGCGCTTGTCGCTTGTGGACGCTGTGGGGCCGACGGATTCCCTCGTGATGCGGTTGTGGCGAGGTGTCCGGAAAGTCACTCCGGTCGGTCGTGAGCACCAACAGATCGACGCGACTGACGTCAGACCATCACTCTGTCTGCATCAAATGAAGTTGGGCGGGCTCTCTGGAGCGCGCTGGACCAAACAAACAGCCAATGAGAAGCCAGCACCACATGGCAGTCAGTTCGGTTTCTCATGCGGTTGGGCATGTGGCGGCTGGATGGACATGGGGAAGCAGTCTAAACCGTCTTGGTCTTGGCGCAGTGCGACGACCAACACGAACGACTAAATCCATCACACATGCGGAGTGGTGCTTGACCACATGGAGACAATCATCGACATCCACCTGGTTCACCACCAGCGAGCCGCTCGACGAACGTTTGTGGACGCCACAAGGCACGCTCAAATTGCATGGTGCAAAATGCGGATCCGCATGTGCAGGCAGTCTCGTATTGAGGCCCAACCCAGATGAGTTGGAGCGAGAAGTGACCATAACGAAAGTGCTCGAACCGATTCCACATCGTTTAGACTCTTCTCGGAGCTACTGTAGAGGAGACACAGTTGATACAGACGCAGCAGAAGAGCTCCTCAGGGGTTCGATGCCCTCTCAACGCTCTCTTCAATCACAGCGCTGCGGCGCCATGCACAGGATTCACGAGCTTTCCGATCCGCTCGATCTCGACCTCGACGACGTCGCCTGGAGCGAGGTACACTGGTGGGTTGCGCGTAAAGCCGACGCCCTGCGAAGAGAGAACACTCATCATGAGGGCGTTGATTGTTCGCGAGACTGAACGGGGTTGAAGGTTGACATACCTCGGGGGTGCCTGTGAGAATGAGTGTGCCGCGTGGCAGCGTCGTGTCCTGCGAGAGCTGGCTAATGAGCTCCGCAACAGAGAAGATCATGTCCGCGGTCGACGACTTCTGCATGCAGCTGCCGTTGAGATACGTAGCGATGCCAAGTGTCTGGGGGTCCGGGATGATCTCGGGGGTCACGAGTACAGGGCCGATCGGACAGAACGTGTCGAAGCCCTTGGAGCGGCACCACTGTCCACCGCCTCGCTTTCCCTGCCAGCGACGAGCCGACACGTCGTTCGCACACGTGTATCCGCCGACGAACTTGAGCGCATCCTCGACGCTCACGTCCTTGCAGTCTTCCTTCAGAATGACCGCAAGCTCGCACTCGTAGTCGACCTCCGGTGGATCCATCGCAATGCGGGGAATCACGATCGGGTCCTGCGGGTGCTGAAGCGCGGTGACTCCCTTGGTGAACAGCACGGGGAACTTGGGCTCCGGCATGTTGGTCTCCGCCGCGTGCTTGCGGTAGTTCAGGCCGATGCACAAGATCTGCGACGGCACCACAGGCGCCAGCAGCTTCTTGATTGTCGCCTCATGACCGGTGAACGCCAGGCTACCGAGCGGGTCGTCGCCTTCAACGAGTCGCACACGATCGCTCGAGGGCGTCACGCGCTGTCCGCAGCGCACGGCGCCTTGATCATCGAGGAAGCGGACGAGCGACGTCGCTCGGGCGGCGGGGCTGGTGGTCGACATGGCGCGGAAGGGAAGTGGTGCTTGGTGGTGAACTGTCCGCGCAGGCAGCAGCAGCGCAGCGCGACGCAGCCGTGAGCAGATCATCGAGACTGGCGTTGATTCGCTGCTGAGGATACCATATCCCCACACAGACAGGACTGAATGTACCGTAAAACAGTAGATTGGTGACATGAAATCAACACGCCATGGTAAAGCTTAATCTATTTAGGTTGATATTCAAACACACTCCTTCCCAACAATCACGATGAACCGTTGGATAAAGTCTGCTCTCCACACAAACAATAATCGCAATGGCAGTGTGGTGAGTTCTTGATCAATACGGATATCTGTGCGCTCACTCATACCGCTCGATGTGAATCACGATTTGCAGCCAAAGCACACGAGTTGCTTGAGTCATGTATGACCTCGACCATCAAGCGAATCCAAGATGTCACGATGGCTTGGAGTCATTCTCGCCGGGAGTCGAAACGCATACACCGGGAATCGAAAAACATAGGAAACACACAAAGCATGCCTTTCGATTCACGCTGCTCATTCCAATACACAACTACATACAGCTGAGCAGCCACAAAAGATGGTTCCCACTCGACCTCGCCTTCGATCTTCCGACACGACGCTCTTCCGACACGACGCCCCTCCGACACAACAGCCATCTCGATGCATCCTCCTCACATCTGCGGGTACGACATGTCACGGTAGACACCGCAGGTGCCACCGCCACCGCTGCGGCTCAGGCGCATGTAGCCTTGCTCGCCCCAGCCCGTGCCCCACGAGTTCTTGATCTTGACGCTCGATCCGTCAAAACCAACAGCGATGACAGCGTGGTCAAGGTTCGCACTCGGACAGCTCGAGACGACGCCGCCGCGATACTGCTTCCACACCGAGTTGCCGGCCGACACAGTGACCACAACAGGTTGCTTCTGCAGCGCGGAGAGCAAGCCCGACTCGCCGCTGGGGCGCGCCACCTGTCGGATCGCAATGCGGGTCTTCTGACAACCGGCGTTGCACTGCCCAGCATTGCCGTTGCCCGACGTGTACGGGTACTGGTCTCCACGGCAGAGGCCTGTTTGCTGGATGTAGCGGAGCGCATACGGTGGAAATCCACCGTTGCAGCCGTAGCTTGAACGGTCGCAGCTCGTGACCTGCTGCTCCGAGAACTTGGTGAGCTGTCCACCGTTGTTCAGACAGTACGCGGACTCGGTCACTCCGACCACGGCGAAGGCCCAGCACGAGCCACACGCGCCTTGGTTCTGGATTGGAGCATTGCATCGGTGTGACGCCCAGTCCACACCCTGCTGGAGACGGCGCGAGCCTTTCAACTTGTTGCCGAACTCCTCCGTGGATTTCTTGAATGATTGGAAATCCAGGTTCTTCGTGAACGAGGACATGTCGAGCCCCGACTGCTCCATATTCTTGGCAGCATCGCTGTCGGTCGCTGCGTTGTCACTCGTTGACTCCTCACCCCACTGCGAGCCACCGCCACGAAGCGATGTCTTGTTGCCTTGAAGGTATGAGTTGCGCACGTACGTGGCAAACTCGTCTTCTGTCATCAACGAAAACGGAGAGTCCACCGAGAACTCAGCGTCCGGCTGCTCCTTCTGTAGCTTCGACACAAGCTGCTTGGACATGAAAAAGCGTTGCTTGCGATCCTCCACGACCTCTTCCGCGCTGCGTGCCTCGGTCTGCGGGATCCATCCGTTACGCTCGGCGTCCTGCTCGTACTTCTTGAGCCACTCGTCGAGCTCGACTTCGACGTCGGCTTTCTCTTCAAGATAGCGCGCGTAGTCGATGCCCGCGTGCATCGGACGGGCACTGATGGCAGACAGACTCGTGAGGGCGAGCACACCGCAGAGACGGAGAACGGCGCTGGACGACGGCATCTTGATGTACTGGGTGTTGTTGCTGAGTGCAAGCTTGGAGGCAAATTGGATTGTGAGCCAAGTGCACCGCCACCGTCACCGCCACTGTCACCGTCACTGTCACTGTCACCGTCACTGTCACCATCACTGTCACCGCCACCGCCACGGGCACCGCTCCACGGGCTCGTTGCCGATGTATCCGTCAGCGTCTCTCTCTCTCTCTCTCTCGCTCTCTCAGCCAGCTTCCGGCCACCAGTCAACCAAGATCGCAGCAGCAGTCGGGGCGTTCGTGTGCTGTCCTGGGATCTCCACGCCACGCCACGCCATGCGAACGACCGAAACGCAGCTCAAGCCGGACCGCCACACCACCTGCAGTTCACGCTCAACATGGAGCGGTGCTGGCAACTAATAGAGACCGCATTGGTGGCGGCAACGCTTGCTGCGAAACAGACTTCAATGTGTGTCACATTGCCAGTCAAGCGCACGCGTGACTGATTGGCCACGTGAACACGCGGAACACAACCGGAAAAAAACTTGGACACAGTCGCCAGCCATCGACATCGAGTTTTTGGTTTTGTGGTTTTGTGGCCCACACCACACCAGTTGGGTTGGGTTACACAAGCTGGGTTCGCTTACACAAGTTGGGTTGGGTTACACAACACAACACAGTTTGCCTTCGTGCGCGCCCTCCGTTGTGTGATAGATACTGTAGAGTAGGAGACACTCCTAACTTCAAAGTAAGGAGTCCTAAGGAGAGACACCCCGCCAACAGTGAAGCCAGACTGATGATGCAGACTGATGGCACACCATGTTGCGCGTATGGCGCCAACGGCAAACGGCCAACGGCACACGTCAAACGGCAATCGTCAAGCGTCACCACACCACCCCTCCTCCTCCTCCCCCGCGCTCTGTCGCCGACATCCATGCGGTACGGCACGAGAAGTCACCCGCGCGCATCAGCAGCATCAGCACGAGAACACCAGGAGCAGCAGCAGAAGCAGGAGGAGCAGCAGCACCAGAAGCAGCAGCAGAAGCAGAAGCAGCAGAAGCACTACTCCCATGATGGGGGCTCCAGCGCATCTTCTGCGCCGCGTCTCACGCGCTACAGCTCCGTAGCTGAGAGCTACTAGCTCTATGACGCCCGCGCGCATGTGCACGTGCATGCACGTGCACGTGCCTTGTGGACACCGAGTCGGAGTCGGAGTCGGAGTCGGACGATGACCAGCCGCCGGCGCTGCTGCTGATGCCGCCGCCCTCGTCTGCCTCCGCCGTCCTCTGCCAGAGCCAGTGTTCTGTCTACCCCCCCTTCTCGTCCGACGGCACGATCGTGCTGGATGCAGCGGCGCCCCTCGTCGGTCTGTCTGCGTCACAAGACCTCGAGCCAGGAGGCAGCGAGACCCAATCGCGACGTCCTGCCCACGGCGCTAGACAACTCGGAGGCGCTGCGCCAGGCCACGAACGTCGCGAACGTCGTCTTCTGTGCCTGCTACTATGATACGACGTCGAGAGCAAGCACCCACAGCGCTGCGGCGCCATGCACCGGATTCACGCACAAGCTTTCCGACCCGCTCGGCTCGACTCGACCTCGACGACGTCGCCTGGAGTGAGGTACACTGGTGGGTTGCGCGTGAAGCCGACGCCCTGCGAAGAGAGAACACTCATGATGAGGGCGTTGATTGGTCGCGAGACCGAACGGTGTAATTTGTCAACCGCCTCGCTCTCCCTGCCAGCGACGAGCCGACACGTCGTTCGCACACGTGTCATGATGGCTTGGAGTCATTCTCGCCGGGAGTCGAAACGCATACACCGGGAATCGAAAAACATAGGAAACACACAAAGCATGCCTTTCGATTCACGCTGCTCATTCCAATACACAACTACATACAGCTGAGCAGCCACAAAAGATGGTTCCCACTCGACCTCGCCTTCGATCTTCCGACACGACGCTCTTCCGACACGACGCCCCTCCGACACAACAGCCATCTCGATGCATCCTCCTCACATCTGCGGGTACGACATGTCACGGTAGACACCGCAGGTGCCACCGCCACCGCTGCGGCTCAGGCGATGTAGCCTGCTCGCCCCAGCCCGTGCCCCACGAGTTCTTGATCTTGACGCTCGATCCGTCAAAACCAACAGCGATGACAGCGTGGTCAAGGTTCGCACTCGGACAGCTCGAGACGACGCCGCCGCGATACTGCTTCCACACCGAGTTGCCGGCCGACACAGTGACCACAACAGGTTGCTTCTGCAGCGCGGAGAGCAAGCCCGACTCGCCGCTGGGGCGCGCCACCTGTCGGATCGCAATGCGGGTCTTCTGACAACCGGCGTTGCACTGCCCAGCATTGCCGTTGCCCGACGTGTACGGGTACTGGTCTCCACGGCAGAGGCCGGTTTGCTGGATGTAGCGGAGCGCATTCGGAGGAAATCCACCGTGCAGCCGTAGCTCGAACGGTCGCAGCTCGTGACCTGCTGCTCCGAGAACTTGGTGAGCTGTCCACCGTTGTTCAGACAGTACGCGGACTCGGTCGCTCCGACCACGGCGAAGGCCCAGCACGAGCCACACGCGCCTTGGTTCTGGATTGGAGCATTGCATCGGTGCGACGCCCAGTCCACACCCTGCTGGAGACGGCGCGAGCCTTTCAACTTGTTGCCGAACTCCTCCGTGGATTTCTTGAATGATTGGAAATCCAGGTTCTTCGTGAACGAGGACATGTCGAGCCCCGACTGCTCCATTCTTGGCAGCATCGCTGTCGGTCGCTGCGTTGTCACTCGTTGGCTCCTCACCCCACTGCGAGCCACCGCCACGAAGCGATGTCTGTTGCCTTGAAGGTATGAGTTGCGCACGTACGTGGCAAACTCGTCTTCTGTCATCAACGAAAACGGAGAGTCCACCGAGAACTCAGCGTCCGGCTGCTCCTTCTGTAGCTTCGACACAAGCTGCTTGGACATGAAAAAGCGTTGCTTGCGATCCTCCACGACCTCTTCCGCGCTGCGTGCCTCGGTCTGCGGGATCCATCCGTTACGCTCGGCGTCCTGCTCGTACTTCTTGAGCCACTCGTCGAGCTCGACTTCGACGTCGGCTTTCTCTTCAAGATAGCGCGCGTAGTCGATGCCCGCGTGCATCGGACGGGCACTGATGGCAGACAGACTCGTGAGGGCGAGCACACCGCAGAGACGAAGAACGGCGCTGGACGACGGCATCTTGATGTGCTGGGTGTTGTTGCTGAGTGCAAGCTTGGAGGCAAATTGGATTGTGAGCCAAGTGCACCGCCACCGCCACCGTCACTGTCACCGTCACTGTCACTGTCACCGTCACTGTCACTGTCACCGTCACTGTCACCATCACTGTCACCGCCACCGCCACGGGCACCGCTCCACGGGCTCGTTGCCGATGTATCCGTCAGCGTCTCTCTCTCTCTCTCTCTCTCTCTCGCTCTCTCAGCCAGCTTCCGGCCACCAGTCAACCAAGATCGCAGCAGCAGTCGGGGCGTTCGTGTGCTGTCCTGGGATCTCCACGCCACGCCACGCCATGCGAACGACCGAAACGCAGCTCAAGCCGGACCGCCACACCACCTGCAGTTCACGCTCAACATGGAGCGGTGCTGGCAACTAATAGAGACCGCATTGGTGGCGGCAACGCTTGCTGCGAAACAGACTTCAATGTGTGTCACATTGCCAGTCAAGCGCACGCGTGACTGATTGGCCACGTGAACACGCGGAACACAACCGGAAAAAAACTTGGACACAGTCGCCAGCCATCGACATCGAGTTTTTGGTTTTGTGGTTTTGTGGCCCACACCACACCAGTTGGGTTGGGTTACACAAGCTGGGTTCGCTTACACAAGTTGGGTTGGGTTACACAACACAACACAGTTTGCCTTCGTGCGCGCCCTCCGTTGTGTGATAGATACTGTAGAGTAGGAGACACTCCTAACTTCAAAGTAAGGAGTCCTAAGGAGAGACACCCCGCCAACAGTGAAGCCAGACTGATGATGCAGACTGATGGCACACCATGTTGCGCGTATGGCGCCAACGGCACACGTCAAACGGCAATCGTCAAACGGCAATCGTCAAGCGTCACCACCACCACCCCTCCTCCTCCCCCGCGCTCTGTCGCCGACATCCATGCGGCACGGCACGAGAAGTCACCCGCGCGCATCAGCAGCATCAGCACGAGAACACCAGGAGCAGCAGCAGAAGCAGGAGGAGCAGCAGCACCAGAAGCAGCAGCAGAAGCAGAAGCAGCAGAAGCACTACTCCCATGATGGGGGCTCCAGCGCATCTTCTGCGCCGCGTCTCACGCGCTACAACTCCGTAGCTGAGAGCTACTAGCTCTATGACGCCCGCGCGCATGTGCACGTGCATGCACGTGCACGTGCCTTGTGGACACCGAGTCGGAGTCGGAGTCGGAGTCGGACGATGACCAGCCGCCGGCGCTGCTGCTGATGCCGCCGCCCTCGTCTGCCTCCGGCGTCCTCTGCCAGAGCCAGTGTTCTGTCTACCCCCCCCCTTCTCGTCCGACGGCACGATCGTGCTGGATGCAGCGGCGCCCCTCGTCGGTCTGTCTGCGTCACAAGACCTCGAGCCAGGAGGCAGCGAGACCCAATCGCGACGTCCTGCCCACGGCGCTAGACAACTCGGAGGCGCTGCGCCAGGCCACGAACGTCGCGAACGTCGTCTTCTGTGCCTGCTACTATGATACGACGTCGAGAGCAAGCACCCACAGCGCTGCGGCGCCATGCACCGGATTCACGCACAAGCTTTCCGACACGCTCGGCTCGACTCGACCTCGACGACGTCGCCTGGAGTGAGGTACACTGGTGGGTTGCGCGTGAAGCCGACGCCCTGCGAAGAGAGGTACCTGCTATTCTTCGACGGCGGATCCCGAGGGAACCCCGGGCCGGGGGGATCGGGTGCGCTCCTTGTTATCACTGACGACGCGGGTGCTGTTGCTCCTCGCGTCGTCTGGGCGGCGGGTATGAGTTCTGCCGATCCGGGTATGACGAATAATGCGGCTGAGTATGCAGGGTTGCTTCTCGGTCTCCGTGTAGCGGCAGAGCGCAGATACACCCCTCTGGACGTCATTGGTGACAGCCGACTGATCCTCTCCCAAGTACAGCAGCACCGCCCACCCAAGAACCCGAGGCTACTCTCCCTTTACCGACAAGTACGCCCGCTCGCGGACGCCCTCGGACCACTCAACTGGACTCATCACCCCCGCGAGTTCAACAAGATGGCCGACGCGGCAGCCAACCTTGCGATGGATCGTCGCCGCAGCATCCAAACCCACCACCCACACTCCAGACAGGACTGGCATCCCGTGCTCCGCCACCTGGAGCACGACTTCCACTACTGGCTCTCCAAGCAACCCCTCTAGAAGCGTCCTAGACCCTTCGAATAGCTAATGCGATGCAATAGACTTAACAGTGAGTCAATGAGCCCTGCGAAGAGAGAACACTCGTGATGAGGGCGTTGATTGGTCGCGAGACCGAACGGTGTAATTTGTCAACCGCCTCGCTCTCCCTGCCAGCGACGAGCCGACACGTCGTTCGCACACGTGTCATGATGGCTTGGAGTCATTCTCGCCGGGAGTCGAAACGCATACACCGGGAACCGAAAAACATAGGAAACACACAAAGCATGCCTTTCGATTCACGCTGCTCATTCCAATACACAACTACATACAGCTGAGCAGCCACAAAAGATGGTTCCCACTCGACCTCGCCTTCGATCTTCCGACACGACGCTCTTCCGACACGACGCCCCTCCGACACAACAGCCATCTCGATGCATCCTCCTCACATCTGCGGGTACGACATGTCACGGTAGACACCGCAGGTGCCACCGCCACCGCTGCGGCTCAGGCGCATGTAGCCCTGCTCGCCCCAGCCCGTGCCCCACGAGTTCTTGATCTTGACGCTCGATCCGTCAAAACCAACAGCGATGACAGCGTGGTCAAGGTTCGCACTCGGACAGCTCGAGACGACGCCGCCGCGATACTGCTTCCACACCGAGTTGCCGGCCGACACAGTGACCACAACAGGTTGCTTCTGCAGCGCGGAGAGCAAGCCCGACTCGCCGCTGGGGCGCGCCACCTGTCGGATCGCAATGCGGGTCTTCTGACAACCGGCGTTGCACTGCCCAGCATTGCCGTTGCCCGACGTGTACGGGTACTGGTCTCCACGGCAGAGGCCGGTCTGCTGGATGTAGCGGAGCGCATTCGGAGGAAATCCACCGTGGCAGCCGTAGCTCGAACGGTCGCAGCTCGTGACCTGCTGCTCCGAGAACTTGGTGAGCTGTCCACCGTTGTTCAGACAGTATGCGGACTCGGTCGCTCCGACCACGGCGAAGGCCCAGCACGAGCCACACGCGCCTTGGTTCTGGATTGGAGCATTGCATCGGTGCGACGCCCAGTCCACACCCTGCTGGAGACGGCGCGAGCCTTTCAACTTGTTGCCGAACTCCTCCGTGGATTTCTTGAATGATTGGAAATCCAGGTTCTTCGTGAACGAGGACATGTCGAGCCCCGACTGCTCCATGTTCTTGGCAGCATCGCTGTCGGTCGCTGCGTTGTCACTCGTTGGCTCCTCACCCCACTGCGAGCCACCGCCACGAAGCGATGTCTCGTTGCCTTGAAGGTATGAGTTGCGCACGTACGTGGCAAACTCGTCTTCTGTCATCAACGAAAACGGAGAGTCCACCGAGAACTCAGCGTCCGGCTGCTCCTTCTGTAGCTTCGACACAAGCTGCTTGGACATGAAAAAGCGTTGCTTGCGATCCTCCACGACCTCTTCCGCGCTGCGTGCCTCGGTCTGCGGGATCCATCCGTTACGCTCGGCGTCCTGCTCGTACTTCTTGAGCCACTCGTCGAGCTCGACTTCGACGTCGGCTTTCTCTTCAAGATAGCGCGCGTAGTCGATGCCCGCGTGCATCGGACGGGCACTGATGGCAGACAGACTCGTGAGGGCGAGCACACCGCAGAGACGAAGAACGGCGCTGGACGACGGCATCTTGATGTGCTGGGTGTTGTTGCTGAGTGCAAGCTTGGAGGCAAATTGGATTGTGAGCCAAGTGCACCGCCACCGCCACCGTCACTGTCACTGTCACCGTCACTGTCACCATCACTGTCACCGCCACCGCCACGGGCACCGCTCCACGGGCTCGTTGCCGATGTATCCGTCAGCGTCTCTCTCTCTCTCTTTCTCTCGCTCTCTCAGCCAGCTTCCGGCCACCAGTCAACCAAGATCGCAGCAGCAGTCGGGGCGTTCGTGTGCTGTCCTGGGATCTCCACGCCACGCCACGCCATGCGAACGACCGAAACGCAGCTCAAGCCGGACCGCCACACCACCTGCAGTTCACGCTCAACATGGAGCGGTGCTGGCAACTAATAGAGACCGCATTGGTGGCGGCAACGCTTGCTGCGAAACAGACTTCAATGTGTGTCACATTGCCAGTCAAGCGCACGCGTGACTGATTGGCCACGTGAACACGCGGAACACAACCGGAAAAAAACTTGGACACAGTCGCCAGCCATGGACATCGCGACGGTTTTTGGTTTTGTGGCCCACACCACACCAGTTGGGTTGGGTTACACAAGCTGGGTTCGCTTACACAAGTTGGGTTGGGTTACACAACACAACACAGTTTGCCTTCGTGCGCGCCCTCCGTTGTGTGATAGATACTGTAGAGTAGGAGACACTCCTAACTTCAAAGTAAGGAGTCCTAAGGAGAGACACCCCGCCAACAGTGAAGCCAGACTGATGATGCAGACTAATGGCACACCATGTTGCGCGTATGGCGCCAACGGCAAACGGCCAACGGCACACGTCAAACGGCAATCGTCAAGCGTCACCACCACCACCCCTCCTCCTCCCCCGCGCTCTGTCGCCGACATCCATGCGGCACGGCACGAGAAGTCACCCGCGCGCATCAGCAGCATCAGCACGAGAACACCAGGAGCAGCAGCAGAAGCAGGAGGAGCAGCAGCACCAGAAGCAGCAGCAGAAGCAGAAGCAGCAGAAGCACTACTCCCATGATGGGGGCTCCAGCGCATCTTCTGCGCCGCGTCTCACGCGCTACAGCTGCGTAGCTGAGAGCTACTAGCTCTATGACGCCCGCGCGCATGTGCACGTGCATGCACGTGCACGTGCCTTGTGGACACCGAGTCGGACTCGGAGTCGGACTCGGACGATGACCAGCCGCCGGCGCTGCTGCTGATGCCGCCGCCCTCGTCTGCCTCCGGCGTCCTCTGCCAGACCCAGTGTTCTGTCTACCCCCCCCTTCTCGTCCGACGGCACGATCGTGCTGGATGCAGCGGCGCCCCTCGTCGGTCTGTCTGCGTCACAAGACCTCGAGCCAGGAGGCAGCGAGACCCAATCGCGACGTCCTGCCCACGGCGCTAGACAACTCGGAGGCGCTGCACCAGGCCACGAACGTCGCGAACGTCGTCTTCTGTGCCTGCTACTATGATACGACGTCGAGAGCAAGCACCCACAGCGCTGCGGCGCCATGCACCGGATTCACGCACAAGCTTTCCGACCCGCTCGGCTCGACTCGACCTCGACGACGTCGCCTGGAGTGAGGTACGCTGGTGGGTTGCGCGTGAAGCCGACGCCCTGCGAAGAGAGAACACTCGTGATGAGGGCGTTGATTGGTCGCGAGACCGAACGGTGTAATTTGTCAACCGCCTCGCTCTCCCTGCCAGCGACGAGCCGACACGTCGTTCGCACACGTGTCATGATGGCTTGGAGTCATTCTCGCCGGGAGTCGAAACGCATACACCGGGAATCGAAAAACATAGGAAACACACAAAGCATGCCTTTCGATTCACGCTGCTCATTCCAATACACAACTACATACAGCTGAGCAGCCACAAAAGATGGTTCCCACTCGACCTCGCCTACAATCTTCCACACGACTTCTCAACGCATCATCCTCACATCTGTGGGTATGACATGTCACGGTAGACACCGCAGGTGCCACCGCCACCGCTGCGGCTCAGGCGGATGTAGCCTTGCTCGCCCCAGCGCGTGCCCCACGAGTTCTTGATCTTGACGCTCGATCCGTCAAAACCAACAGCGATGACAGCGTGGTCAAGGTTCGCACTCGGACAGCTCGAGACGACGCCGCCGCGATACTGCTTCCACACCGAGTTGCCGGCCGACACAGTGACCACGACAGGTTGCTTCTGCAGCGCGGAGAGCAAGCCCGACTCGCCGCTGGGGCGCGCCACCTGTCGGATCGCAATGCGGGTCTTCTGACAACCGGCGTTGCACTGCCCAGCATTGCCGTTGCCCGACGTGTACGGGTACTGGTCTCCACGGCAGAGGCCTGTTTGCTGGATGTAGCGGAGCGCATACGGTGGAAATCCACCGTTGCAGCCGTAGCTTGAACGGTCGCAGCTCGTGAGCTGCTGCTCCGAGAACTTGGTGAGCTGTCCACCGTTGTTCAGACAGTATGCGGACTCGGTCGCTCCGACCGCTGCAAAGGCCCAGCACGACCCACACGCGCCTTGGTTCTGGATTGGAGCATTGCATCGGTGCGACGCCCAGTCCACACCCTGCTGGAGACGGCGCGAGCCTTTCAACTTGTTGAGGAATTCCTCCATGAACTTCTTGAACGATTGGAAATCCAGGTTCCTCATGAACGAGGACACGTCGAGCCCCGACTGCTCCATATTCTTGGCAGCATCGCTGTCGGTCGCTGCGTTGTCACTCGTTGGCTCCTCACCCCACTGCGAGCCACCGCCACGAAGCGATGTCTTGTTGCCTTGAAGGTATGAGTTGCGCACGTACGTGGCAAACTCGTCTTCTGTCATCAACGAAAACGGAGAGTCCACCGAGAACTCAGCGTCCGGCTGCTCCTTCTGTAGCTTCGACACAAGCTGCTTGGACATGAAAAAGCGTTGCTTGCGATCCTCCACGACCTCTTCCGCGCTGCGTGCCTCGGTCTGCGGGATCCATCCGTTACGCTCGGCGTCCTGCTCGTACTTCTTGAGCCACTCGTCGAGCTCGACTTCGACGTCGGCTTTCTCTTCAAGATAGCGCGCGTAGTCGATGCCCGCGTGCATCGGACGGGCACTGATGGCAGACAGACTCGTGAGGGCGAGCACACCGCAGAGACGAAGAACGGCGCTGGACGACGGCATCTTGATGTGCTGGGTGCTGTTGCTGAGTGCAAGCTCGGAGGCAAATTGGATTGTGAGCCGAGTGCACCGCCGCCACACCGCGGGTTCGTTGCCAATCAGTCGGTCAGTCTATCTACCAGCCTGGCAGTGCTTTGATCGCTCATGCTCGCGATTCCTGGTCCAGTTCTCATGGTGATCGAAGATCCATCACGTCGCTCGCGTGTTCCGCAGCGGATTCACGCGCCGTCGCCGAGGACAGATGCCCGCCGTGCGTGACTCACCGCTTCAAGTTTCCATCGTGCGCCGTCCGAAGATCCATGGATCGCAGATTCCACCTGGATGGCATGCAGCGCTTCGCTTGGAGTCGCACGGCGGCGGCGATGGTCGAGCGAGATGACTGCCGACGGATCCCGGGATCCATTAATCCTGTGGTGGTGATAGGCGAGTCGGTCGTCTAAGGCGACGAAACGGATTCCGAAACCCGAAGAGCCGGTTAGTCGCAGCGTAACCAGACGCATGCGTGTTTGGGTAACGTACAGTAGAGATCGAGACTCGATTCGAGTGGCCTGTCAAGATCGCAGCAGTCAAAGTGTTCGTGAAACACGAATCGTGTTGCGCGATCTCCAGGTGAACGACCGGAACGCAGCTCAAGTTGAACCAACACGCCACCTGAACACGCGGAACAAAACCGGAAGCATTCAACGTCGACATCGATTGTTGTGTGGGTTCGTGGGGGACCTCCGTTGTATGATAAATCAGGCGAGACCCGCCAAACGTGAAGTCAGACTGATGGCACGCGATGTTGCGCGTATGGCGCCAACGTCACCCCCGCTGTCGCCAGCATGCATGCGGCACGAGAAGTCACCCGCCGGCATCAGCAGCAGCAGCAGCAGCATCCGCAGCAACAGCGTCGTCTCCGTCTGACGCGCTGCAGCTCCGTAGCTCAATGACGCCCG
Organism: Pythium insidiosum; assembly: GCA_022836835.1. Classification (NCBI taxonomy): domain Eukaryota; phylum Oomycota; class Peronosporomycetes; order Pythiales; family Pythiaceae; genus Pythium; species Pythium insidiosum. The sequence continues at coordinate 235,693 of JAKVDI010000011.1, forward strand.
CGCGCAAGTGCACGTGTCTTGTGGACACCGAGTCGGACTCGGACGATGATCAGCCGCCGTCGTTGCTGCTGCCGCCGCCTCCGCCGTCGTCTGCCAGTGCCAGTGTTCTGTCTACCTCTTTCTCGTCCGACAGCACGGTCGTGCTGGAGGCAGCGACGCCCCTCGGTCTCCGTCGCAAGATCTCGGGCCAACGAGACCCCATCGCGACGTCCACGGCGCTACACAACTCGGAGGCGCTGCGCCAGGCCACGAACCTCGCGAACGTCTTCTGCGCCTGCTACGACGTCGAGACCGTGCTCACGCTCGTGCAGCGCCGCGAGCGATGCCTGTCGCCCATGCAGACGCTGCTGCTGCAGCGCGACAGCCTCGCGACCGTGTTCCGGTTCGCGACATCAGTGCCCGAACGCCGCCACGCGACCGGAACGTCGACCGTAACCCCCGAGACGTCACCCGAACCGGACCACCAACACCGACGCGCGTTCGTCGCGACCGAGATCATTCTTCGGTTCTATCTCAAGGTCATCGCGTGGCATGGAGCTCCTCGACCGCGACCACCATGTTCGTCTTCTTCTTCTTCTACTTCCTCAGCCGGAACGACCACGGACGCGCTGTCCGCCAACCACGACAGCAGCAGCGGTGGCCGCACGGAGCCACTGTCGCCTCGCCGCCTCTTCAGCGCCGAGGCGCCGCCCGTGTCCTCGCCGCCGCACCACCACCACATCCTCATGTTTGGCTCGAGTCTGCGCGGCAGAGGCAGCACGCGGCACTTGGGCGGAGGCGCAAGTGCTGCGGCGGCGAACGGACTGGACGCCGTCGATTCGCTCGAGATCCGCGGCTACGTGCTGCGGCTGGAGGACCTCACGGAGGCCGAGTGGCAGACGATCTTCGCGCAGCTCTTCCAGTTCCTGTGTGCCACCCGAGGACGCAACATGGAGACGATCGCAGAGGCGCCACCAACAACGGAAAGCCCGAGCCAAAGCCTCGCGGACGACAGCGTGCTGGTCGCCAACATGTGCCGCGTCACCAAGCACCTGGCAGTGCTGCCGTCCGTGCTGAAGATCCTGCTGGGGATCCAGCTTCCGACAGGCGACGACGCGACGCTGCAGCCATGGATCGAGGCGCTCGCGCAGCATGTGTACGCGCCCGAGATTGCGACGCTGGTTCACGGACTCATGCATCTACTGCAGCGTCGGCAGCTGCCGCTTGACGAGATCATGCGCAGCGTCGTGAAGAATCTCGCGGGCGCCGCACCACAGAGCTTCAGCGCGTCGACAGCGCAGCTCTTCCACGCCAAACGCGCGCGCGTGCACGAGCGCGTCACGGGCTGTGCGGACATCGTGACCAAGATCTTGCTGCAGCAGTTTCCCAACACGTTTCGATACTACATTCAGACCAAGGTGCAGCTCGCGTCGTTCGAGAGCGTCGAGCCGTTTGAGCGCGAGCTGTTTCCGCCGCGTGTGCCGCCGAGCGACGCGTCACTGCACGCCGAAGTCAAGAGCGCGATCCTCGCGGCGCTGCTGGATGACCCTGAGACGCTGCTGCGCATCGCTGATCTCAGTCTCGCCGAGATCCGTTTCCTCGACGCGTACCACGCGTCCCCGACGATCAGCATTCCGCCAGTGCTCGCGCTGGACGTCATGCGCTGCGCCATCGAGTGCTCGCTGCACGAGCGCACGCAGCTCGAGCTCTTTCTCCCGGCGCTGCATCGGTTGCTGGACACTCTCTGCGCGTCCATCAACTTTCGGCAGCACATGTCGACGATCTCCGAGTTCGCGTCACGCGACTGCTTCAGCGACAGCGACTCGGACGACAGCGAGTCCTCGGGGCTCAGCTTTGAGGACCTCGAGCGCGCAGGCGACAGCGAGCGAGCGACCAGTGCCAGCAAGTCCAATCGAGAAGAACAGCAAGGCACGCTGCCGTCTCGGATCCTGCCGATCGACGACGACTGCCTCGCCAAGAAGGACGCGATGGGTGCTGTCCCGGCACTGCTGTGCTTGTCGCCGACCTCGGGACGACAGATCATGAATCATCGACCGCTAACGTCGACGCTGCTGGTGCTCCACGTCGTCGAGTTCCTAGACGCGGTCATCCGCATGGGCATCGACAGTCTCGACAATCGCATGACGCGACTCGGGCTGTCGACGTCTCTGACGCATTTGTTTGAGCGCTATCCGCACGCCAACGTGCTGCACTGCCGACTCTTGCGGCTTTTCCTGCATCTCTTCGACCGGCACACGACCGGACGCGTGAATAATCCACTGCTGCGCAGTGTCTTCCGACCGCCCAACTCGATCCAAGAGTTCATCTACAAGAAACTTTACAAGAGCGCCAAGACTCACCCGTACGACGCGCACCTGTCGATTCTCGGCGTCAAGATTGACAAAATCTGCAGCGCACCGACACTGCAACAGGAGCTCATCCGACAGTACTGCGCCAACACGCCTGGCTGGGCGGACTTTTGCTCGTCGCTAGTCGCGCGGCACTACCAGCAAGTGGACGCGCTCGACGACATCACGATCAGTGGTAACCTCGCGGCAGCGGCAGTCAGTCGGCGCTCAGCTGACGGCTTCGACGACGTGTACCCGCTGTCGCGTCCGTCGTCGTCCTCGATCGACTTTCTCACGGAAGAGCTGCAGCCGTTTCGCCGGCTTCCGATGGAGAGAGAAGGATTCGGGTCATCGAGCAACCTGGCGCTGGCGTCCGAGGCCGTTCGCCCGAGCGACATGCTCAAGAGCCGCGCACAAAGTCAGTTCCCGCAGTCGATCAACGACATTCTGCGCAGCGACACGACGACATCGTTCGAGGCGATCGAGGACGACGACACCGTCACGGGGTTCGCGTACCAGAAGCGCGCCAAGTGGGTCAAGGTGCAGCTCAAGCTCGACAAGGCGACGTGCATTCTCGTGTGTCAGGACATGCCAATGCCAGTCAGCCACTCGACCGCGAGCAACGGACCAGGAACACCCGTGGCGTCGCCGATCGAGCGCGCGTCGTCTTCCTCGACGAAACGACTCTCGGCGATTTCGGCATCCAAGATCAAGCAGCTTTGGGAGCAGCACAAGCCGCAGTGGACCCAGCGCCCCAAGAAGTACGTCGTCTGTCACGCGCGCAAGTGGATCGCGTTCGGGCGATCGCTCAAGAACCCTGACGTTGGCGCATTCGGTTTCCAGGTCGACGTCTTTGACCGCATCCGAGAGGAAGACCAGACGCTGACGTTTGTGACGCGATCCGAGAAAACCCGAACGCAGTGGTTTGACGCACTGGAAGACGCGGTCTACGCGTCACGTTCACTCCGTCAGAGCTTTCCAGACGCCGACGAAGAAGCCAACATCATGCTCGTCAAGTGCGTCGCCACGCGCCGAGAGGGCACGCAGATGGTGTACCTCGCGATCCCGGATGTGCATGTGCTCGGGCCATTAATCTCGTCGAGCTTCACGCTCAAGTCGGATGTTCCCGAGGAAATCCCATTCTGGGGCACGTTCCAAGGCGTGCATGGAGTCAGCAAGTATTGCTCGCTGTTCAAACAGTGCTTACGAGTTGTCTCCGTGCAAGAGAAGCGCGTGTACGCCAGCGGATACTCGGTCATCATCGAGTTTGAGGCGACACTCGAGGCGATAGACGCGCCCAGCGCGCCGACCCCGACACCACCGATCAAGCCGCGGCTTTCAGGTCGATTCCACTTGACGCTCGAGATTCCTCATCGAGCGACGCCGTCGGAGCAGTCGGTGACCTGCTCGTTCACGGACACGTACCAGGTAAACAACGGCCAGATCATCGGACTCACGAGAACAATCGCCGACTCGGAAAAACTACTCAAGCTGTTGTGCGACGACAACGCCTAGCACACGACTGTTGGCTCGGAATCAAGTGTAGTACCGCATGAGCCACGCGACGATTTCGTCGCGACTGAGCTCGCCATCGCCAGTTGTGTCCAGCTCATCGAAGACCCGCGCGATCTCCTTGGGGGACATGGCCATACCGAGTTCACCACAGAGCCGGGCGAACTCGTCTCGGTCGATGGACCCCGTCGCGTCCTTGTCGATGTCTCGGAAAAACAGGTCGAAGCGCTCATCATCCGACGCTGCGTTCTTGTAGCGTGCGCGCAGCTCCTGATACACCCGCGAGAGAAACGCTGGTGGCTCCCACGTTGATTCGCCTGTGTGACGGTTCCAGTAGTACTATGAGTGTGGCAGTCAGAGAGTCAGTCAGTCCGTGCGCGTCAGTATCCAGCCTCAAGCCTCCGTCGATGTGGAATCTCGCATACCGTGTTGCCGTAGCCGTCGTCGAACGCCTGCCACATATCGTCGTCACTGCCACCGCCGCCGTGATCGTGCGATGGGTCCGTCTTCCGCGGTGTTGCCTTCACAAACGCGGGGCGCTCCCACATCGCTTCTCCCGTCCGCTTGTCAACGAAATACTGATATCCCGACGACGCGTCCACGTGCTTCTCGAAGAGTGAGCTCAGGAACCGACGGAACTTGGTGCGCTCGATACGCGCGCGGTAGATGCGCTGCAGCTTGATCGCGGCGGCGACGCGCTCGGGTCCCGTGGCGTTTTGCGCTGTGCGTTGGATCTCAACTGTCGCCTCTCTGGGCTTCTCGTGCTGCGCTTTGAGTGTCATGTGCACAGTGAAAAGCTCGGATTCTGTCATGTCAGCGAACCAGCGCGTGACGCCGCGGCCTCGTGAGTCGGTGAGGAAATGAATCGACGCCGCGCGATCTGTGTCGCTGTACAACTTGGTGATCTGGAAGGAGTGCGCCGCGTTCGGCGGCAACACATTCTCGACATGCGTGCCATCAAGGTAGCAGTACCGCAAGTGTGACATCTCGTACAGCGCTGACGGAACAGGTCCTCGCAGCTCGGGATTGTTGCGCAGCTTGAGCTGCTTGAGGTATTTCAGATGCGAAAGCTGTCGTGGCAGCTTGCCTCGAAGCCCGTTGTCGCTGAGATCGATGACGACAACGTGGTTGTTTTCCCATGTGACGCCGTGTAATGGAAGCTGAGACGCGAGCGTCCCACGAAGCGCAAGCTGGTCGGCGGTCTGCTGGACTGCAGCAGCGAGAGACGGCCATCCCGTGACTACTTTCCACGCACCACGTTCTCCACCTGTTGCGACGTACAGCTTGAGCAGCGCCTCAATCTCTCGCTGAATCTGCGAGGTATGTCTTGCGTCGCCAGCAAGTGAAGCTTCCTTGGTCATCAGCTGGACCATCGGTGGACGCAACAAAAAAGGCAAAATGATGGATGGACTGATGACTTGTTTACATAAATAGGAAATCGTCTATTCAAGAGCAAAAGGCTATGGCGACGACGACGACAGCAACTGCGATCCAACGGATTGAAGCCGACGTTGTTGCGTCCGACGATGGCTCGATGTCGCTTGAAACTTCCTCGCTTTCGACCGATCCAGTCGCTGAAGTTGACGAAGAGGAATGAGAAGATTGTGGAGACGGATGCACAGTCGAGCTTCGCTTTGGTCGAGACGTGGTCTTGTGTTTAGCAGATGAGCGACTACTGGCGTTGCGATCGTGTGTGCCATCTTGGCTCACACTCGAATTCATGGTCACGATCGTCGTCCAAGAGCTATTGGGCACCGATGTCACGAGAAACGTGTCGATGGCTTGGCAGATGCGAAGGTATTCGTCAATCGTCGCGCCGTCCAGCTTGGCGTATTCGTCTCCCGGGTTTGAGACCCTTGCTGTCCCCATCGGAGGCGCTTTGCCGGTCCAAATGCAGCAAGGATCGCCGAGCTCCACACCGTTCGTCTGGCCGTCGCCGTCAGCGTCCCCCTTGCACAGGGACAACGTCCATGCACCTCCTGCCGCCTCAAGCGCCTTGCCGAAGCTGTCAAGCGGGCTGTCGTCCGCGGTGGACACATATCCAATTGGACGATCCTCGAAGGCCGCTCCGTTTGGTACGAGCGCCGAGAAGTCTTGACGAGCTGCCACGACTCCCAAACTCATGGCGAAGGCGACGAGCTGCACGAATGGATCTATCGAGCGCATGGTTTGACCGAAAATGAAGAGCTCGCGACTGGAGGCCGCGGGGCTGTTTGGTCACCACGATCAGCGTCGTCATCTTCGTGCATGAGACACCGCGAAACGCGCAATTGCTGCGCTCACGATCTTCTCTGACGGTCAGGTGAGAGCGCTCCATGGCGCATGGCACTGGGCTTAGTGCCCAGTAGAGTAGCCACCCAAGAGTCGCCGCAGAATCTGGCATGGCGGGTCGCATGTTCTGGCTGAACATCCGAGCTGTTACTGCGCCCCGTGAGAGAAAGCGCCGAGAAGTCTCCGAGTTTGCATCAAGGGCAGTACCGAAAAACGGGGAAAAAGACAAAAGAGGGTACAATATCCAATCTATTCCCAAGGGAGGGAAAATGTTATCAGACTGGTCCTCTTTGATAATGGTCTGATTCCGTCTGACTCTGGCAAGGTGTGCACTGAATTTGTGAGTTTCCCGGTCTCCATCTCCTGTATCAGGACAACACATAGTGTCGGGGGCGACATCCAATTTATTTTCCTTTTTCTTCCTACAGCCCCTCTGTTTTCTTTTCGCTATGCGCGGACCTCGTCCACGCCTACAACACCCCAAATGCAAATCATGAAACCGCATCCGCAGAAACTGCATCCGCTACCTGCGTGGGATTTCCCCTTGACGACCAACGCTGCTGCACGGATGTCTGTCGCCAGAGAAGAAGATGTCGATGTGGATGGAAGTGCAGCGAGAGGCAAGACGGCGGTTGAGCACACCAATGTTGTTTGGCGAGCAGCATCCAAATATAGTACTTCAGATCGGCTTCTCTGAGTCTGTCTCGCGGCATTGGATATTGATCCTCTTTTGTCGGATAAAGTCCTCTCCCAGAAAAAAGTTGGATATTGTACCCTCTTTTGTCTTTTTCCCAGACCGAAAAACATGAGGGACTGAGAGAGAGAGAGGGTCACGTTGAAGTGTGCTTGGGATGAGAATGGGAGCCAACACCATGAGGTACAAAACTCATGAGCCACCCACGACCTCGAGAGATGGCGTAAAACGAAAGGATCGATAGATATCTATTGAACGTCCCAACATCAAAAACTGCATACTGATCTCAACGCAACGGCACGAGTTACCACAGACGCCACTCGATCCCACGCGTGAGGGCCACCAAAGCTGCGCCCGTCGCGAGCATTGACGCTCGGTCCACGGACGTCGATGAAGATGACGATGGAGTCGGCGTCGAGACGGTCGCCTTGGTCGCCGCTGGTGTGCTGGTCTTGCTTTTCGCCGGGTCCTTCTCCCACGAGCCATACGTGCTTGCCGACGCAGAGTTGACCTGGATCCACACGTACTCGAAGTCATCCTGGTCGCTGCCCTTGGCCGCTGGCGTGGGCTTGGCGCCGTTGTTGCTGCCTTCACCTGTGGGTCGCCTTGTGACAGCAGGAGCTGCCGTTGGCGACGTGTTGTTGCTGTTCGCTGCAGCAGGCGTCGCTGCCGGCTCAGAGTCCGCCGGCTTCACCGTTCCAGGCTGTGCGTCGTCCTTCTTGTCGCCAGCACCACAGGTCGCGCGACTCTTCTTCAGCGCCTCGTCGTCTAGCTTGGACTTGGCACTGCCCGGATCGGTTGCGCCACTCGCGATCGCCGGTGCGCTGCCCTCCTTCCAGACGCAACACGGATCGCCGAGCTCCTCGCCGTTCGTCTGTCCATCGCCGTCTGAGTCGGCCTTGCAGAACGCAGCGGACCACGTGTAGTCGGCGGCCGCGAACGCCTTGCCGAACGCGTTGGTCTTGCCGCCGCTGTCGGGGTCTTCGTGCCCGACCGCAGTTACACCAGCCACGTTGTTGCCGTTCGGGATCTTCTTGGCGTACTTGGGCACCGCGTGCGCGTTCTCGACGAGCACGGCGAGCAGCAGCCCACAGCCAGCGATGACTGTGCGAATGTTCATGTCGTGTTGTGCGTGGAGCTACGATGGAGAAATGGACCACCGGTCTAACGGAGAAAAAAAAAACAGGAAATGCTGGATCCGCGTTGCTGGACATTGCATCGCTGGACGTTCGCTGGAAGTGCGGGCAGCTCGTGGCGGATGACGTTGACATCTGGGCCCGCGGAAAAGGGGCGGTCCTATGTCGGCAGTTGCCGGATGGCATGATCGTCCGGAATCCGGTTTTGACCACCGTGGCGATCATGTGTCCGGGCTCCAACAAGAAGAATCGGTTGGTGCCATGGATCACCTCGTTGCCTTCTCCACAACCGTCTGGCTAGGTCAGCTCGAGCCAAGCGCAAAGGACTACAGTGTGGTTCTCCTCGTGCCACATGGTCGAAACGACGCGGGAGCTCCGTCGGTGAGACCAAAAGCTTCGCAGCATGTGACAGAGACGATGATGCATCAAGCGATCGTTTTATCGTGAGCTATAAAGCTGACTGTTGTGATGACTGTCGTTGATCGGTTCCGCTATTGGCAGCGTCAAGCTCTCGAGCGAGTCGTGCCTGGAGCCGCTGCCGTCGCCGCTCGAGCAGTCGCTCCGCATCGACCTGAGACGGCTCGGTAGTTGGTGATGATAGCCCAACCGCTCTGTGGAGGTCGAGTCCAGGCACTGGCGGAACGTCAAGCGCTGATGTTGGTCTTTCGAGCGCACTCTCTTGGTGGACGTCATCCTCTCTGGATGCACCCAGTAGGACGACTGGGTGATTGCCACCGTAGGCACACATAGCCACGATGTGCGCCCGTGGGTTCCACGCGATCTCCATGACCGGGTAGCCGTGGAAGAAGCGGTGACCCCACACACCTCGTTCCTGTCGCTGGCCGTGGAGACTCTGGAAAAGTTGCGGCACCCCGTCCTGTGATCCGGCGACCACGAAGCGGCCGTCCGGACTGAATCCAGACTTGACCAACAAGTCCTGGCAGACCACACCGTTGTACCCTTTGTGGAGCAGCAGGAACGATCGCAGCTCAAAGTGCAGCAGCGTGTGGGGCTGCGCGAGCACGATCAAGTGTGGCTTCCGAGGGTGCAGCTGCATGCTGGCGATGGCGCTTTGGCCGGTCGTTAGTGTCTTGCTGCGCTGGAATTGGAGCTCTGGTCCGGGCGTCCAGACCGAGATATCGCCGTTGCTGTGGCCGCAGAACAGACGTCCTGACTTGGCTTCGATGCGAGTGCAATGAATCGCGGTGGCCATCGAGTTCTCGGAGCTTGGGGCTTTCCACGACGCGACCGGTTGAGCGATGACGCGTCGCTGCTGGGCCGCCTCGAGGTCGAGAGGCACGCGCCAGCACCGCACGACGCCATCGGAGGCGCCAGAGACAATGATACCATTGAGAACAGGGTGGAAGACTGCGCTGTACACGAACACGGGGCCAGGAATGTGTTGCCAGACCACGAGCGGCTCGACAGAGGTACCCGATCGCGCAGTCAACTGAACGGTCCACAAGCACACTGTGCCGTCTGAGGACGCCGAGATCAGGTGACTTGAGTGACTCGAACTCCATTCCAAAGCGTGGATCATAGCGTGGTGGCCTCGACAGCGCTGCCAGATCGCACCCGTACTGACCTGATACACTTGAACCAGCCATTCGTTCGAGACTGATGTCTGATTATGCACAGCGGCCGCAAGAAAGAGTCCGTCAACACTGAACGCAACGCTCGAGCAGCCTTGTCGGCCTGTCGCGAGTCGATGCAGCACACGCTGAGGTACAAGACACGGCTCGCCAGTTTCTCGGCGACAGCGCACCAGTGAGTCATCAGCGAGGACAGCAGAAGACTGTATCTCTGGCGGAGGTATCGCGGGGTCGGCGTCAGGAGTGGCATTGTCCACCGGCGGCAGTCGCTGATCGCCCCCGGTCTCGTCTTCAGTAGGATCCTCTCCCTGCGATGCTCTGGAGTCCTGCTCGGCGATTCCGGATAGCTGCCTTGGTGTTGTACCTCTGGTGACGACCGGACGTAGCTCCACAACCAGATGAGCCGACAGACGACTCCACGTGCGTTGCTGATGCTGAAGAAAAACCGCGGGCATCGCTGATGGTGAGGTGCTGCGGGCGTCGTACTGCCAGTGTGTGCGTGCATGCAGCTCATCGATCCATCCGATGCGTTGGAACTCGAAGAGCTGAAGCTGCAGCTCCGAGTTGCTGTCACTTGCCGCCGTGGGGTCGAGTGTCGGTACCATTATATTTCCTCGGTCACTGATGGGCCGAAAGAAGCACCAGCCGATTCGCTTGAACTGAGTTTGCAGCTCCGGTATCGGGGCAGCCGGAGCTACCCCACCGCTCTGTGATCCTTGACTTTGCCTCGGCGATCGTAGGCTTCGTGGTGAGCTGAGTCTGCTCAATCCTCTCGTCGTAGGGGGTCGACGCGGACACAAAATCTCAATTATCACGAGCACGCGGGGGGACAGAAACTCACGAAGCGGCATCGGTACGCGGATCGCTGAGTACCATTGAAACGCGTGCAGACTGTCAGCTCGGAAGGTCGCTGGGGGACTCAATCGACTCGGTTGAAGTGGCCGACCGGAGCACCGATCGAGGATATGAACGGCGATTTGTGGCTGCACTTTGAGTCCACCCTGGAACGGGAGCTCGCTGGTGTGGGCGAGGAACAACTCGACGTGACTGTTTGCTGCGGCAGAGTCGAGCCTCGAAATGCGGTCGGCAAAGGTCTTCGTGAGTTGCGGAAGCTGTGTCTGACTCACAAGCGGCCGGAGCGAACTGAGCCAAAGACAGCTTCGGAATAGATCAACCGCAGACACACAGAGCGATAGCGCTTCACAGAGAGTACGAGGGCCTCTTTGCCTCCCTTGGATGTCATCCCGGAGCCCTCGGTTCGATTGAGCGCGCTGCACGTGATTGACAGCGTCGCTCTCACGCTCTTGTTGCCCTTTGTTGTCAGATCGTGGTCGACGTAGTCGGTCCGACAGCCTTCTAGAAGGCCGCGAAGACGGAATGTCAGTGCTTGGTCGCGTCAGCAGTGGGGATGACGACCTGGCTGTCGGCTCTGAGTTGGCGACAGGCTCTCCTTGTTCTGGAGGAGCTATCAGGGCCGTTGCCTCCGCAGGTTTGTCATTCCCGTCCACTGCCTTGGCATCATCCTGTCGATTGTGGCGTCGGGACGAACGGGGCGCCTTCTTTCCTGTGCCCATCACATCAACCAGGGACTGCCTGTTAGTTGTACGAGGGAGCAGTGCCGACGCTTCCAAACGACGCCGGAACGCAGATATACGAGGGGCGCCAGTTGCAGTTGACTTCTATTACTGTGCCTGAAACCATAATCCGTTAGCGAATTGCAGAAACACACAATGACGAGCGAGGGCGCGAAGGCGATGGCAACACAAAGTCGATCTATGTCGTGAATCGATGTCAGTCTTTGCGTGAGGAACATCATCGCGCTGCATTCACCATAGGATAGGCGTACCATTTCGTGCAGCAATGGATGGCTCGACTTGGTCACTTTGAGCTCTGCGAGATGTCGCTTGACTTCTTCTACTCGTTGGCACACGGCATTGTGATACGGTAAACTGGAGACAATTAGCGTGAGATACGAGTTCGAGTGCTTCTTGATCGCATCACACGTACTCCAGCGCAGGTGCAAAGCCCGTCTTGGGGCAAACGGCTGCGGTGCTCGAGGTTCCCATGCCGAATAGGTAGCGCACCACTCGCAGCATGAGCTTGATCTCGTCTCGAGGGACGCCTGCGCGGCGCAGTCCGACGAGGTTCAGGCCCAGCAACTTGGCTCGATTGCCGCTCACGAGCCCGTACGGCAGCACGTCAGCATCCACAGCGCTGCCACCACCGACCATCGCGAGGCCGCCGACCTTGATGTGCTGCTTGAGTCCGACTTGGCCGCCGATGATCGCGCAGTCGCCAATTTCAACGTGTCCCGCGACGCAGACGTTGTTGGACAGGACGACGCGCTGGCCAATGCGGACGTCGTGGCCGACGTGGGCGCCGCAGAGGATCCAGCAGTGGTCGCCAATCGTCGTCGGCGAGTGCGACGAGTAGGACGTGCAACCGTGGATCGTCACATGCTCACGGATGACGCAGTGCGCACCAATGATCAGCTGCCAGTTACCGCGACACGGACTCGAGCGCTGGTGCTTCTTGTCCTGCGGGTCGCCGCCCAAACACGCGAACGGATGCACGCGCGTGCCTCGCCCGATACGGGTGCGGCCGTCGACGACCACGTGCGACTGCAGGACGACGCCGTCTTCGAGACTCACGTCTGGTGCGTCCACAACCATCCACACATATACAAAAGATCAGTCATGCTGGGTGCCTTTGACGCGTAGGGACGTGATTGTCAGACCTGGGCCAATGATACAGTAGGGACCGACGTGGACATCCTGACCGAGCGACGCCAGCGGATGCACAACCGCCGTCGGGTGCACGAATGCAAATCTAGGAGACTCGACGTCTTCAGAGCTTACGCTGTCTTGCGTTGCGTCCCCAAGAGGCATGCGCTTGCCGGCCTGAATCATGAGGTGAGTCAGTCAGTGCAAAAGGAGATTCGAACCTGGAGAATACGACAGAATGCTTCGGGTACCACGGCGTGCTCCAGCAACTCCTCCATCGACTCCATCACCGCCGATGCAGACGACTGTGAGTATCCACGTGATCACACTATCAGTCGATGGGAAGGAACGATCACAGTGTTCAGCGAGTGATTACCATCAGTCGGACATCCACCACGCCATTCAACGGACGAGACAGCGCCGAGTTCTGCGGTGCATAACCGACAACTCGCGACCGCTGCGGTGTGAGAGGCGACGCCTGCAGAGAAGACATTGCCGCTCGCCTGCGAGGAGCAGCGCGTGGTGCGCGGCAACGCAGCAGCAGCAGCGTCTTCCGCATGTGTCGTCTTCGGCGATGGCCCGCTTGGTCAACACACACGTTCGGGTGTCTGTTGATGGCTGGCGCAGTCACCGGAACCGCGAACTTAGCGGAGTGTACCCTAATTTGACAGGGTTACTCCATGATGTCAAAAGTAGGTGCATAGATAAAGTTGAAGTTGTCTTTATAAACCGAAAACTCGGTGGTGTATCTTAATGCGCTGCATATCACGCTACATATAAAACTGGTTTTTGTCGCTTACATCAAATCGATCGATGGAACATGTTTAGAAGACGGGGTGAAGCATGTCGCGGTACGCGCTGCACGTGCCAGCGCTGTCACCCGACCGCCGCAGGCGGATGTAGCCGTTCTCACCCCAGTCCGAGCCCCACGAGTTGCGGATCTTGATGCTCGAGCCGTCGTAGCCCACCGCCAGCACCGCGTGGTCGATCTGCGTCGTGTCGCAGGCATTCAATACACCGCTCTCGTACTGCTTCCACGCGTTGTTGCCCGCAGCGACGGCGATGACGACTGGATGCTTGTTGAGCTTGGAGATCAAGCCGCTCTCTCCCTGAACGCGCTCGTGGCCCTTCATTCCAGTCGAGACACGGTTGCAGCCCGAGTTACATGAGCCCGGCTGGCCACTTGCAGCGGTGTAAGGAACGTCTTGAGCCGTGCACGCTCCGTTCTGCTGGAGGAACTCGAGTGCGTAGCTTGTCGCACCACCGTTGCAGCCGCTGTTGCGGTTATCGCAGAACGCCAAGAACTGCTCCGAGAGCTTGGTGTAGCCGTTGCCGCCGGACACGAGACACTTGGTCGTCTCCACGGCAGCGATCGTCGCGAACGACCAGCACGATCCACACTGTCCCTGGTTCTGGATAGGCGGCATGCACTTGCTCGTCGACCAGTCAATGCGGCCGTTGTCTCCGGCCTCCTCTGCTGGCGCAGGCTGAGGCTCTGGCTGTGGCTGCGGTTCCGGGTCGTCTGGCTGCGGCTGTGGCTCTGGGTCCACTGGCTCCGGCTCCGGCTCAGGTGCTGGCTCGGGATCGCTGTTGTCACCGTCCGAGTCGGAGTCAGGGATCGAGTCGTCCGAGTATCCGTCTTCCTGTTGAGGAGCGGTGTTGGGCTGCGAGATCCAGTCGACAAGGTCGCTGAATGAGAAACCCTCGGAGTCCTTGCCTTCCTCGTGATACGCTTCGCCCACAGTGCCTTCCGATCGGCTCACAAAGCTCTTCGTGACCGAGTCGAAGGTCAGTGTCTTGCCTTCTCCGTCATCCTTTGGAAGCGGCTCAACAGCGGACGCCGTGCGAAGTGCGCGGCTACTACCGCCAGCGATATACGAGTTCTTGATGTACTTGGCGAATTCTTCCGTCGTGAGGAGCGAGAACGGCGAGTCGGTGGAGAACACGGCCTCAGGGTTCTCCTTTTTCAGCTGCTCGACAAGCTCTTTCGACATGAAGAAGCGCTGCATGCGGTCCTCTTCGACCTCTTCGGCGCTGCGGGACTCGGCAGGCGGAATCCACCCGTTCTTCTCGCCGACGTTCTTGTACTTGTCCATCCAGGCACGAAGCTCGTCGGCGACACCGTCCTTCTCTTTCAGGTATCGCTCATAGTTGATGCCGGCGTGCATCGGGCGCGCCTGCGCAGTGTGCAGCGCGTACAGCGCCGAGGTGCCAGCGAGGAGGACAGCAATGCTTCGCATGATTGGCACAGGATACGAGCCAGGGAAGGCGAATTCAGTAGTGCCGATGGCGTCGGTCCATCTCGAGCTGTAGAAGCCCGAGAGTCACATGCAGACACAGACTCCCAGCAGCAGGGGGTGCCTGTCTGGGGACCCACGCGGGTCCCAGGAGTATCCAGCGCCACGTCGTCACTTGTTTGAGAGAGAGCACGACGACAGCAGTTCTGCGGCCGCATGTGGCGGTCGTCGCGAGCGTGCCTCTTGGGGTCGCGTCACTTGATCTGAGTATACTGGGGCGCCAACTCAGGGATGGCCAGCTGGACCGAAGCATGTGCGAAAGCCGCGACGGTTCAACGGGCATTGAGTGTCCGATTGCAGCGCAGCTAAAGTGCGGCGTCATCGCCATGCGTTGTGGGTGGCGTCTGGTGGGAGGGAACTGCCAGGCGACACTTGGTCAACCTGAAGTTGAGCTAGACTTCAGGCAATGCAAATTAGCACAGAGCTAAGCTGATTCGTTCGTGCTGAGCAGTTCAGCGCAGAGCTAAGCTGGCGCGAGCCGCGCCATCATCACGACACCTCACCAGTGGTGTCGTGAAGCTGGATGACTCTCCGTGCCTCATCTCAGATGAATCTGGTCTTCAACGGGATGAAGATGCCCCATGGTCCATGGCATGGACGAAGAGAAGCTTTACCTAGATCATCTTGGTGCAAGATATCTCAAAGGTCAGGCTTCACTACGAGCTATCGGCGATTGCTCGTTGTTGTGTGGTCACGCCATGCAGCAGGTCTCTCTCACTGCTCGCACCAAGCCCCTCAGCTCGGACACCAGCGAGTCGGCAGCCGTCTGGCGCCTTCTGCTTTGTGTGCTGCTGTTGCTTGTCGCATCGACCTGTGCCTCCGAAACAGGAGAGATCTGCTTTCCCTCTCTCTCTCTCTCCTCTCTCTCCTCCCCCCTCTGCTCCCTCACTGCTCCACCAGTCTTGCCCAGGCGTCGCCGTCGGACTCGGGAGCGCACGCATCTGGTCAAAGCCAGACTGGTTGTACACGCCCTCCCAGACTGACTGACACCTGGCAAGCCGGAAGGCTGGAATGCGGTATCTCATGCCTTCCATGCAGATCATCCATGGGATGCATTCCGAGTACACCAGTTTGGAATCGAAGCGAACGCATGAGATGTTCTGACTCGATGGCGTGGCCATGCATCGCGTGGTCGTGGCGACGCGCGGCGCCACGGTCTCTCGCACCAGCTCGACGGCTTCAACTCGTCACACGCGTCGCCAACTCCACCTGAACACTGGGAACGTTGAACGGATGGCAGCGCGCGGGGTTCCCATGTTCCGCCTGGCACAACCGAACACACAACACGCTCGCATTCGCCAACTCCCCAGACTCCACTCAGTGTTTTGTACTGTATGAACCGCGTAAAAGCGTCGCGACGTGGCGGCGCGCTCGCTGGTTGTTCGCCGGTCCAGATGGTGACCCTGCGGTAGAGTTGGACACGTCCCCGTGACATCCGTCAAGGCAGTCGGCGCAAGCGATATCCATCTGCCGTCGTGCCATTGGCGACACGCGCTGCCGCGACGGCAGCTGGTGGCGCTGGTCACCTTCTCGAGCCATCGCCACGCGATCTCGGGGCACGCTCTGCTCTGCCATGCCGCCTCCTCATGGCTGGTGCCGGTCGCCGGGAGAAGAAGGAGACGGCGACGACGACGAAGAAAGCCTCGCACACGGTCTCTCATTCCTCAACTTCCCTTGCCTCCCTCGACAGCGCCCAAGCGAACCTCGTATCCTCAGAGAAATATGCGACCTGTGTCCATGATGCTCAACGCTTGCGCGCTTGTCGCGGTCAGCTCCATTGCTCTCCAGTCCTCGACCGCCAGTGCGCGTCCGATGCACTCGGGACTCGACTACCACCGTTACCTCGAGGAGCGTGATGCCATGGCGGGTGAGCTCGAGAAGTGGATGAGCAAGTACGGAGACGCGGCCGAGAAGAACGGCTGGATCCCTCCGACGGAGGCTCGAAGCGCAGAGGAAGTAAAGGAAGATCGCATGCAGCGTCTTCACATGTCCAAGGACCTCGTCGATGACCTGAAGAAGAGCAACCCGGACGCCGAGTTCTCGCTCGACTCGCCGTTCTCGCTTATGACGACCGAGGAATTCGCTGACTACGTCAAGAACGCGTACGTCGGTGGCGACGAAGCCCGCCGCCGCCTGCGCGAGGCCAACGGTGCCCCGCAGAACCAGCGCGCCATGGAGGGCGAGAAGGACGCCGGCAAGGTGCACGCGGAGGAGGAACCGAGTTGGTTCTCCAAGCTTTTCCAGCGCAAGGACAACGGCAACGGACGCTACAGCTACTCGTTCAGCGGCAACTGGAATGACTGGAACAACTACTGGAACAACTATTGGAACAACAACAACAACAACAAGCAGTGGGGTAACAACAACCAGTGGAACAACAACCGCCGCCCCGTGAACCCGCAGCCGCAGCCGCAGCCGTGGAACCCGCAGCCAGCACCGCAGCCTCAGCCTGCTCCTCGCCCACGCCCGTCGTACAACCCAGGTCCAGCGCCTGGCCCGGCGCCTCAGCCTGCCCCTCGTCCGAACCCGCAGCCTGGTCCCGTCGGTCCGGTGGCCCCCGACAGCCAGCCTGACAACGGCCCGGCGCCTGCCCCCGGCCCGAGCATGGGCGGTGATGGCAAGGACTGGTCGAGCAACAAGTGTATGCCTGCGATCCAGAACCAGGGAAGCTGTGGCTCGTGCTGGGCGTTCGCCGCTGTCTCGGCTGCCGAGACTGCCAACTGCCTCAAGTCGGGCAACCTGGTGAAGCTCTCGGAGCAGAACGTCGCGAGCTGCAGCACGCGCAACTACGGCTGCAGTGGCGGTGTGCCGGTTTGGACGTTTGAGCACATCCAGCAGCAGGGCATCTGCACGCTCCAGGATGACCCTTACACGTCGGGCAACGGTCGTCTCGCTGGCTGCAACGGCAGCTGCAACAAGGTCAAGATCCCGCTCAAGGGCACCAAGCGTCTGCAGGGCGAGCAGCAGCTCACGCAGGCCATCGACCAGTACCCTGTCGTCGTCGCCGTTGCTGCTGGCAACAACGCGTGGAAGCAGTACCGTGGTGGTGTGCTCTCGAGCTGTGACACGACTCGTCTTGATCACGCCGTCGTCGCGGTCGGTTACGACTCGCAATCGTTCAAGATCCGTAACTCGTGGGGCGCTCGCTGGGGCGAGAATGGCTATGTGCGCATCAAGCGTACGGGTGGCAACGGCGTCTGCGGTGTTGCGCAGGACATCACGCACATGGTCTTCTGAGCAGAAACCACGGAGGGTGTCAACGCTGCATGTGATCAGCCCAGATTTTTGATAGTGTCGTTTAATGGTGCTTAGAAGTGCCGTGTGTATAGTGCGCATGAATAATAGATGTGCCGTGATCATTGACTCCTCATCTTTAACGCAGTCTTTTCCATCTAGAACTGACCGCCCTGGAAGAAGTTGTTGATCATTTCAAAAGTCACGGCAGGTTGATCCATCGGAACCATATGCCCCGCATTGAAGATGCGAATGAAGGCAAGGTTCTCGAACGCACGCACACGTCCGGCGTCGGCGTTGTCCTTCGTGACGAAAACTCGGTTCTCTACCGCGTTGAAGGCGTCATGACCGCTCCACTCGAGCGCCTTCACCCAAGCTTCGTTGCCGACCCAGTTGCACATGAGATCAGCGTCTCCAGCGTAAATGAGGACGCGCACGCCGGCATTCAGGAGCAATTGCACATTGGGCGCCAGCGAGCGCATTTGGTCGAAGATGAACCGCGTGCCGACCTGGCCATCGCACTCCCGCCACGCCTTGGAATGCTTCGTGTCAATGTTGAGCCACTCCAGCACTCGAGGATCATTTAGGTACTCGATAATGTGGTCGAAATGGAAACACTTCATCACGTCCTCCTCGAGACACTCTTCGCGGATGTCGTACGGGTTGCGACCGGCCTGGAAATAGGGCGATTCAAGTTGCTCGCCGCAATACTGGAGCGCCTCGATGCACTTCTCTGCGTCTGTCTGACACGCGACAATGAGTTCGTGGCAAACAGGCTGGGCAGCGCGCATGTCAGCGATCTGCTTGTCGTTCAACAGCGTGACGTTGTACGCGTTGAACGCCATGTCGACTTGATACTCGTACTGCACGATCGGGTCAGTGATGCCGTTACCAATGGCGATACCCGCGAGGTTGATGTAGACGCCCTTTTGACGCGCATGATGGTTCGAGTTCTTCTGGACGATGTAGCTCGCTGCCGCCGGGACGTAGTGTCCACCGTAGCTCTCGCCAGTGATGAAGAAGTCCCGATCAGCGAGCTCAGGGTGCTTCTTGAAGAACTCCTGGAGAAACCAGTAAATGTTCTCGCTGACATTGTCCTCGCCACTGTCGTAGTCACCGTCAGCACCGTAAGAAAAGCCGACGCCAGTGGGCTGATCCAGCCAGATCACGTTGGCTTGGCGGTTCCACGAGAACTCGTTGATCTTCGTCGTCAGATCCTTCTGCACGTGGCATGGACCATTCTCCGCGAGCAGCGCCATCATGCTCGAGCAGCCGGGGCCACCAGTGAGCCACAGGACGAGCGGGTCCTTCTCTGGATCGCTTCGGGACTCGACATACCAGTAGAAATAGTGGTCGTCCTCCTTGTTCGGGAGCTTGATGTAGTCGGTTTCATGGCGCGTGAAGCCACAGAAGAAGGCATCAGCACTCTTCTGATCGTCGCTAGACGCCACGACATCATTGGACGTGGTCTTGAGGTCTCCCTGCACGTCCAATACCGCGGTCTCTTGGCGCACGACGAGCATGAGCGTGAGCACCAGCGCCAGACCCGAAGCCGCGAGGAAACCGAGACGGCGCTTGGTGGCTTCGAGGCGGCGGCGACGCATGTCCGCCTGCAGGGGCGACGTCACGGCCACGAGGGGCGTGGACTCGTTGAAGCGCGCCATCGTTCCTCTCGTGGGATGAAGAGACAGCGAGCGAGCGAGCGAGAGAGAGAGAGAACGAGAATGACGCTTTGGATCGCGTCAGACGAATGCCACACAAAGAATGGCTCGTTAAAACCTGGATGAAGGGATCTGATTGGCGGAAAAGACACAAGTTCAAGAGCCCACAGAATGGAACAGGGACCGACATTCTCTGTTTTCTATACTTTTATCCAATCAGCATAGAGCTCATGGACGCATGTAGTGAACTTTGCGATTCACCACATTAAGTTCGCATACCAATCAACACGATGGATGAACAAGGCGGCAACTTCATCGAGTTGCTGCCTGGACATGCGACGCGATCGCTTCGCGCGTACATCGAGAGGTGCGTCATGCGTTCATGAGGCGATGCCAAATGCGTGAAGAGATCAATTAATGTCGGTGTAGCGCGTGTGAGGCCTTGGATTCTGCATATCAAGCTGGAAACCCGACGGCAAGCGGCGACATAGCAGTTGAAGCGCTGCGGCTTGCGGTTCACAACGAGAAGGACGCGGAACTGACATGGTTATTGAACGAGACGGTTGTTCTGCACTACTACTCTGCATCTCCAGAGTTTCCTCGTGGTCGATGGTCGACGGGATGTTCCCTCACGCAGGTAGAGGATGCATGGTCCAGCATCACCGTTGATGTCGTTCACCACTAAAGTTTCGCTTGTGTGCGTGTGTTGATAGAACGAGCTCGTCGCTGTCGCCATCCAGCGCCTCTTGTACCGCAAGCGCGTCGACCCCGACGACTCGAATGTGCTCACGCTGGGCTACCGAGAAGTGTCGCCCGGTCCCTCAGGCCACCGCGTCGCTCATATGAATGGCGTCATGAGCTACTTTCCCAACACGCTGGTCACGATGCTCCAGCGTCCTGTGTGGGAGGCTCTGCATCAGCACATCGGTGATGATTTGCTGCTGCATTTGCTCCTGAACTTCAGTCTGTTTATCCGAGTGCACGCCGCTAGCCCGACATACGTGCAGGTAATCTCCATCCAGTGATGATATCCCCGTCACCGTGCTAATGGATACTATGCAGCTGTCTGGAAGAAGCTATCGATGGATGCCAACGAAACAACTTCTGTCGAAGAAACGAAAACGAGATTCGAGTGCTGAGTCGGTAGTGGCGGCAAGCACTTGTGACTCAACTCCTCTCTCGATCAACCAGGTGCTATATACCCGAACCATCCACAGAAGACGCATTTATCCAGCGTCACACCCGCTGATCAATGGAAGCAACCGCGATGAACTTGATCAACCAAGTCGCGGAGCTGCAACACGCGTCATTCACAAGATTTTCCCCAAGATTGCATGCAAAAAACGGCTTCCCAAGAGGTTTATCCGGCTCGTTCCGATCATCCAACAGCTTCTCGACCGCACTCAAAGATGTGACGTTGACAAATTGGTCATCAAGCTGCTTCCAATTCCACGTGATCTCGTCACACTTGTTCGAGACGACCCCGAGATACGGGAAATCATTCGACGACAGCAACAATATGGCTTCAAGGATCCCGCGCAGAGTTTGCTGCCGCCGGTCACGCTACGAGCAATGGATGATGGCTATCTCAGTCAACAAGAAACGCCAGATGCTCTAGTGCGCCGCCAGCAGGAGCGTCTTGACGTCGCTGCCACCTCACTTTCAGATGTCTCCGCTGCTATGGATAGACCCAGGCCATCGTCCAAGCGGCGCCGGCTCCTCAAACTTGGCGTGATCAAGCAAGAGCCAGCATCCTCATCTTCTGACCAGGTGACGTCAAGGTTGGAAGTGGCCACCAGCAACCAGCTCGTACAGTTGCAGCGCCACCGACCGCAACTTGCAACTCTCATGCAGTTGAGCGTCACAAAGCAACGAGTGTATCGCATCGCTCGTAAGACCGTCGCAGCGCTCGTTCCTAAGGAGATTTGGGGCAAAGGAGCATCATTCAACTGGCAGCATGTCAAGAGCTTGGTGCGGGATCTCGTCTTCTCCCAGAAATTCGATGTAGTCAGTGTTGAGCGGACGGCAGATCGACTCAAAGTCAAAGATATCGAGTGGATGGATGCGTCCGGTCGCTCAACATGGTACGGAAACTCGATCTTCAATAGCGTGTTGGCATGTTACTCCAGCTAACGTTGAGTAAACCAGCCCGCCAAATGAATTGAAAGCAAGACGAGAACTCATCACTCAGCTGCTGCGATGGTGTGTCGAGACGATTGTGTTTCCTTTGCTTCGGAGTGCGTTCTACGTGACGGAGATCGAAGGATCTGGGAACGATATCGCTTTCTACCAGCGTGCTGTCTGGAATGTGATTAGGTGCGGCACCTGTGTGTTTCCTTTACCTGAGAGCATGATGTTGAGCTGACGTAACTGTAGCTCGCTCGCACTTCATGATCTCTCAGCAGGGCTGTTAAGTCCGCTTAGACCACATGCAGAGGCGGCTCTTGTCAACCGACAGCTTGCTACGTCCCGCTTGCGTCTACTACCAAAGGTAAATGGGATTCGACCACTGATGAACCTATCATCCGTCGCTCCTTGTTCGTCTCCTTCGTCGCAAGCCGTGAATCGCTCGCTAGAGCTGGTTCATCGAGCGCTATTGTTTGAGATCGAGCGACAAAAAGAGCGCGTGCTTGGGTCAACTGTACGAAACTTGGATGAGATACACTCAAGGCTGAAGCCTTTTCTACATCGAGTCCGTGCATGCTCCAGGTGGCGTGCAGTCAGCTCTGGCGCTCCAGTCTTGTATGGTGTCACGGTGGATGTGGAGCGTTGCTTCGACACAATCAACCCTGAGAAACTGTTCCGAATGCTCAGGAAGCTCTTCTTGGATGACGAATACCTCGTGAGAAAGCACTGGGTATGCCGCAATCGCAATTTCAAGATGGAAAGAGATGCGTTTCCGGCCGGTTCGCTTCAGTGCTTCGATGAGTTGCTGCAAGAGAAGATCACTGTGAACAAAGGCGAGTATGGCTGTCCGACGGTTTACGTGGATGGAGTCGTGTATAACTACATCAGCAAGTCGACAATTTTGAAGCTTTTGAAGGAACATCTACTCCACAACGTTATCAAGGTGGAGGATCAGGAGCTCGTGCAAGTTCAAGGTATCCCTCAAGGCTCGGTGCTATCTACCACTTTGTGCAATCTGTACTACGCACACTTCGAACGTCGAGTGCTACAGAAGCAACTGAAGGTGGAAACGCGAGATCGATGCGATTGCTCTGGCCACGAGTTGCTGATGCGGTACACAGACGATTTCCTTTTTCTGTCGACCTGCCGAGACGAAGCCGCACGTTTTGCTTACATTATGCATCAAGGTCACTCAGAATACGGTTGTTCTGTGAACTGGAGTAAGAGCCGAGTCAATTTCGACGTCTTCGTGCCCGCAGTGTGCGATGGAGAGCAACGATTGACTCAGATTCCCCGCGTGGACCGTGCACCATTCGATGGTGTGTTCCCTTGGTGCGGTCTACTCATCGATCCGATGACGTTACAGCTCTACGTGAACTACGATAGGTCTGTGCTTCATCTCCGCAGACGATTGACGAAGGAATTCTCACTAATTGTTACGATGACATAAGCAGATTGAGTCTATCAGTGGTCGCTGCATCGCTCCCGATCGACGATACAAAGCCGCTAGGATGTGTGCTCGTGCATAAAGTTCTCGCTGCAGTGCGTCAGCGATGGCACCCGATCTTCGTCGACGCCGACATTCTCACACCAACGACTGTCCAGGTACGTCTACGTCACATGATTCTGTGTCGGTCAACTGCTAATCGTTGGCGTGAACACAGATCAACGTGTTCCAAGTGCAATTGCTCACAGCCGTTCGGTTCGTATTGTTTGCAAGTCTGCTGCCCGTCAAGACTCTCCAGAGCGCCGGGTTTCTGCATCGGTGTGTGCGTCAGCTTCTCAACAAGGTAGCGCGTGGGGTGCAGCGGGCACAGGGACGCGTGTGTGGCCATAGGGATCTCTCTCGAGACGATGTGGTGCATCTTGGATTGCATTGCTTCCTCATGGTCCTCGACTCCCTTCTGAAGGCGGGTGAGCAGCGACAGAAGAAGCAAGGTGACGCAGTCATCTTGGCACATCGTCGGACGCGTCAGCACCACAAACCGTCGCGTGACTGTGACGGCGGTGATACTGTCGTCTGGCGGGCGTTGCGAGCGACCCTACAGACCGACCAACGGAACAGAGCCACGGCCGCCGCGCACGTGATCAGCATCGACCCCAGTCGACTTCAACACCACCAAAGAAACGCAGCGCTCGTGCGCGAATGGCTACGTCTCGGGTGAGAGAACACAGACTGGGTTGAAGATGGGTGTCAGGACACTACTATTTTTCACATCATCAAGCGTCAGCTCCAAGGGACGAATCCTTCGCTCATTGCATCCACACCCGCGCCTCGACATGGAGCACGTTGGCTGTATGTGTGTGTGTGGGCTCTTGGTTCCCCACCACAATAACAATTGTGCCCCTGCAATTATTATTGGCAGCAGGTCTTGTCAATTTGACCGTCAAGTCGGTGTTTCCACGATGGGAACGTGGTGCGCTCAGACTGGACAGCCGTCACTGCTGGCGTAGGCATGGACGGGCCAGGTCCATGGGAGCAGCCACCGTTATCCGGCTCTCTGATGGTTTGGCGGCGAGTCATCTAGTATCAAATATCCGGAGACGTATACTGACGGCTGAAAAGCGTGGGCTGCGGACCTTCATTCCGTGTCGTGAGTCACGACTGTGCTTGGCAGGCATCGTGCGTCGCCGCCGGACACCCAACCTCCGGACAATCCGGACAAATGGCAGTTGTCCGGCAGCGTCATCATCATCAATCAACCTCCATCGCCAGCGAAGCGGAAGCTGAAGAAGAAGAAGAAGAAGAAGAAGAAGAAGACGACGACGGAAGAAGCAAGCGGCAGCGCTGACTGACGGTTCTGTAGAGAGCAACCAGGAGACAAACGGACGCCGCTTCTCTCTGTCGCCAGTGTCCGAGTCCGTCCGTCCGTCCGCCGTGGACGCGCGCGTCACCCTTCTCTCTCTCTCTCTCTCTCTTTCTCTCTCTCCCTCTCCCTCTCCCTCTCTCTCTCTTCTGTTCCCCTCTCCACACTCTTGCTTCAGTGCATCGGCGAACTCGAGACGCGATGACCGCCATGGCGCTCGACGACTCGGAGTTCGACTGGACCGTGTCGTACGTCACGATCCTCAGCATCGCGATGCTCACGACGTTCTGCACGCTCGTGCTCTCGTTCAAGCACATCAAGGTCGACGAGTCCGCTGTGCAGTACATTCTCTATGCGCTCTGTCGCTCCTACTTTATCTACTCGGCGAGTCGCTGGTTGTTTTACATCGCGGTGCTCTGCAACTGGAAGGGGCTCCGCGACAAGCTCGACGACATCGAGAACGGCCGCCTCGTCGGCGTGCGTGTCGTCTACGCCAACGAGACGGGCAACAACCTCGAGGTCATTCTCATCATCTCGCTCTTGGGCGACATCTCGCTGCTCACGACGACGTTTTGGGTCATCACGATGGCGTTCGAGATGACGCGACTCATCGCCAAGAACATGGATCGCGGGCGCGAACGCGAGCGCCGCATCATCCGCAACTACGTCATCCGCACGTACAGCACGGGCGTGCTCTTCGCGTCGGCCATGGTGTTCTCGGCGTGGCTATCGCCTGGCCAAAAGTCTAGGGTGCAACGCATCGCGTTCGGCTTCCAGCTGATCTGCATCTGGGTCTCGTTTCTCTACCCACTCTACTGTACGCTCAAGATCTCGTTCCAGAAACGCACGCATGTCGTGATTCATCCCGAGTCGCTCGTGCTTCATCAACGTATCAAGCGCCTGGTGATTGTCTACTGCGTGCTCGTCTTCCCGGCATGCATCATTGAGCTGCTTGTCCAGTGGATGGACGATGTCCCGATTGTATGGATAGGACTCAGCCAGGGGCTCTACTACCTGTCTGGTGCAGGTACTGCGTTCGTGATCGGAGCGAGCGTCACGTGCGTCTACCACACTCTCCAGCCGATTATGCCGGTCTCTGTGTACGAGCATCTCATTGAAAATGGATTCTTCCCCGAAGAGCGACGATACGACCCTGCAGCCCTGGCGGTCGAACCGCCGCTGTCTCGCCCGATCTTCGTGTGCACGGACATCGAGGGATCGACCGCGTTGTGGGCCAAGGATCCAGCTGCCATGTCGGAGGCGCAGTCGTTGCATGACGATCTGCTCCGCCGGGAACTGATTCGATATCGCGGATACGAGATCACGACATGCGGCGACGCCTTCCAGCTCGCGTTTCACACAGTGTCGGACGCCATTGGGTGGTGTGTCAGCATCCAGGAGAAGCTGCTGAAAGTACACTGGCCAGACACCTTGCTCAAGGCAGACAACACGGCTCGCATCTACGATCTGTGGGGGCGACTGGTGTTCAACGGCCTCCGAGTGCGTATGGCGATCCACGCGGGTGACGACAAGCTGGTTTGTTCCAAACACCCCACGACTGGCAAGATGACGTACTTGGGCGTGAGTGAGATTGTGGCGCGCGAGATGGGCGACATGGGCCGCGGCGGCGAAATCGTGATCAGCGACCCGGCGCTCCAGATCTACGAGAGCGAGGAGCGCGACGCGTTGCATCACCTCGCGCACGACACGTTCAAGACCGACACACTAGAGACTCCGTTCGAGCGCGCAGATCTGCAGATCTCGTTTCCGATCCACCACATCACACCCAATTCGCTTGTCGGTCGATTCCGACGCGAGGAAGAAGTGCGCGCGGACCACGCAGCCGCGCATCTCGTGCTGCTGCGTGCGCTGTGAGCGCCATTGTACAGTAAGTTGTTGCGTTTCGTGGAAGCTGTTTAAGATAATTTATTAGCCATGTCAAGATGCATGAACAAATGTGACGCCACATTCATCAGTCTTGAGTCTTGGGCTGCTGTCGTTGCTCACGTTCCGCGTCTCCACGTGGATCTCGACATGACATGACTCACGATCGAATGCGCCACTATTCTCACGGATGACGGCATCGCTTGCGTTGTTGACTGGCTTCAGTCTTAACAAGTCTCACACTTGTGGTTTCCGGGAAAATGACAAAAGAGGGGACAATACCCAGTGCCTCGAGACAGACTCAGATATGGCGATGGGAGGGAAGTACTATATTTGGATGGTTCTCGCCAAACAACGCTGGTGTGCTCAACCGCCGTCTTGCGACTCGCTGCGCTTCCACTTCCGCATCTTCTTCTCCGGCGACAGTGATCCGTGCAGTAGCGTTGGTCGTTGGCCCAGCAGAGATGGAGGATTCGCCAACACAATCCCTTGATTCGCCAACACAATCCCTTGATTCGCCAACACACTCCCTTCTCAACCGAGTCTTCCGTTCACGAGCTCAAGCCACCCGGGCGGTGAAAGACCACGGGGTACAAAGCAACCACGCTGCGAAGTGTCTAAAGAACACACGAGTGGTGGCACCAGTGTCGCGTACGTCTGCAGCAACAAAGGGTGTGACTATGAAGTGAAGCTTGTCAGCGGATGATCGATTCCTGCGAGCATTTGTATCGCATCATTTTGCTTCAAGTGTGCACAGCGGGTGTATGGCGGCGCTGGGTGTGGATGGTGCGTTCATGAAACACACCCAGTATCACGGCACCATGATCTCCCTTGTCGCACGTGACGGTGACGGGTCCTATCTAATTCTTTGCATTGCGGTTTGCTCTGGCGAAGACTACAACAACTATCGTTGGTTCTTCTCGTGTTGTGAGGCAGCTGGGATTCGAGTTCGAGACATACCCATGTTCTCCGGGGATATATATCGAGCTCAGGCGGCGCACACCCAGGAAGAGTTCGATGGTGTGCTCAGTGTGATCGCGGTGACTCATCCCGAGGTAGCCAACTATCTCAGGGGGATAACGCCTGCCCGCTGGGCTGTGTTTCCGTGGATTGGCACGCGTCGACTGTACGGATGCCGCACAACCAACTTTGTGGAGTCCAACAACGACTTGGCTGCCAAGTCAGCGGCGCGGAGCAGGATCCGCCATATTCGATACCAACGCGATGTCGTCCGAGCTTCGATCCACTCGACATGTGCCCTGTAGCTTCAGCTGAATGTCGAGCATCTTCTAAGCGTACGGCGTGATGTCCTCCCTTCTTTCTCCCATTTTCTTGCGTTATCACGCCGATTGTACGCACCACTCGTGAACTTATCCAGTTGATTCCTGAGGAATGAAAACGGAGCCAAAAAGCGTTTAGGAATGTTCGCTGCGTTGTTGGACTCCACAAAGTTGGTTGTGCGGCATCCGTACAGTCGACGCGTGCCAATCCACGGAAACACAGCCCAGCGGGCAGGCGTTATCCCCCTGAGATAGTTGGCTACCTCGGGATGAGTCACCGCGATCACACTGAGCACACCATCGAACTCTTCCTGGGTGTGCGCCGCCTGAGCTCGATATATATCCCCGGAGAACATGGGTATGTCTCGAACTCGAATCCCAGCTGCCTCACAACACGAGAAGAACCAACGATAGTTGTTGTAGTCTTCGCCAGAGCAAACCGCAATGCAAAGAATTAGATAGGACCCGTCACCGTCACGTGCGACAAGGGAGATCATGGTGCCGTGATACTGGGTGTGTTTCATGAACGCACCATCCACACCCAGCGCCGCCATACACCCGCTGTGCACACTTGAAGCAAAATGATGCGATACAAATGCTCGCAGGAATCGATCATCCGCTGACAAGCTTCACTTCATAGTCACACCCTTTGTTGCTGCAGACGTACGCGACACTGGTGCCACCACTCGTGTGTTCTTTAGACACTTCGCAGCGTGGTTGCTTTGTACCCCGTGGTCTTTCACCGCCCGGGTGGCTTGAGCTCGTGAACGGAAGACTCGGTTGAGAAGGGAGTGTGTTGGCGAATCAAGGGATTGTGTTGGCGAATCAAGGGATTGTGTTGGCGAATCCTCCATCTCTGCTGGGCCAACGACCAACGCTACTGCACGGATCACTGTCGCCGGAGAAGAAGATGCGGAAGTGGAAGCGCAGCGAGTCGCAAGACGGCGGTTGAGCATGCCAATGTTGTTTGGCGAGAAGCATCCAAATATAGTACTTCCCTCCCATCGCCATATCTGAGTCTGTCTCGAGGCACTGGATATTGTCCCCTCTTTTGTCATTTTCCCTGTGGTTTCCTTTATCGCACGGTCTATGGCCGCGATTGAAAGTGGCTCTTGGCACTTGGCATCTGTTGCTGAGGAAGCATTCGCTCGGTCGCGCATCGAATGCAAGCGGTCACTGGTCACTGCGCTGTCAATCAGGATGACTGGCTCATTTCCCTACTTTAGGTGGCGTGCACAGCGCACGATCAGACTCTCCAGCCACTTGGACGTCGACGATGCGCTGCACGCTCTCGCTGGTGGCTGTGGCCGCGTTGGCCAGCGTGGTCGCGGTCGACGCCCGGCCGATGCACGCCGAGATCGAGGTGGACTACCACCGCTACCTGCAGGAGCGCGCGAGCATCATCGACGAGCTCAAGGGGTGGATGACCAAGTTCCGCGAGCGAGCGATCAAGAATGACTGGCTGCCGGTCACGCCGGCGCACACGACAGAGGAAGTCGAGGAGGACCACCGCCAGCGCTTCTTCCTGACCAAGCAGCTTGTGCGGCGCCTCGAAAAAGAAAACCCGAACGCCGTGTTCTCCATGGACTCGCCGTTCACACTCATGAAGCCAGACGAGTTCTCGGCGTACGTGCGCAACTCGTTCCTCGCGAACGGCGGTCGATCACTTCGTGACGCTGGTATCCCGATCGTCGGCATTCCAGACATGGCGCGAGAGCAGAGTGCCAGCGCGGAGGTCATCACGGCTGGAAGCGTCCGTCCGGGCGACTTTGCGTCGACGTGGGACGAGTGGTTCAAGCGAGTGCGTGCGAACTGGCAACCTACGAGGACAACCGAAAACAACTCGGAGCGGTCGCGGTGGAGCGACTGGTTCAACTTTGACTGGCCCTCCTTGTTCCGTCCCAAGCCTTCGCCATTACCTTCACCTTCACCTTCAACGTCGCAGCCTGCAACGTATTCACCAAGCACGGAGCCGACAGCGGTCCCGACGAGTCCGCCGACCGAGTCGCCCACCACAGCGCCAACGTTGGTGCCGACTCCGTCGCCTACGCCTTCAGAGACGACGACTCCTGCTCCGACAGCACCGTCGACACCAGCAGCGACGCCCTCAAGAACTCCTGAGCACAACGGAAACGGCAGAGGCGTCGACTGGTCGACTGGGAAGTGCATGTCACCGATCCAGAACCAGGGGCACTGCGGGTCGTGTTGGTCGTTCGCGACGGTCGCTGTGATCGAGTCCGCGGAATGCATCGCCAGCGGTAACGAGACGCCAGTCAAGTACTCGGAGCAGACGCTCGTGAGCTGTGACGAGCGCAACAAGGGCTGCAACGGTGGCATTCCATCGTATGCCGCGTCGTTCGTGCAGAAGAATGGGCTCTGCACGGCGGAGAGCGACCCGTATACCTCTTCGCACGGGGATGCGCCGGCGTGCAACACGAGCTGCCAGCGCAAGACGCCCAACATTCAAAGCGTGCAGCGACTGCAGGGCGAAGACGCGCTCATCGCAGCGCTCGATAAACATCCTGTCATGGTCGCCGTCACGGCTGGGAACGAGGTGTGGAAGCAGTACCAAAGCGGCGTAGTCTCTGCGTGTCCGTCCGGCGCTCGCATTGACCACGCTGTCGTGGCTGTTGGCTACGATGAGGCGACGATCAAGATCCGCAATTCCTGGGGGCCACGCTGGGGGGAGCAGGGCTACATCCGGCTCGCACGCTCTGCCGCTGGCGTCGGAGTCTGCAACGTGTTCCAAGACGTCACCGAGATCACGATCGCGCAGAGCTGAGACGGGAGGGAGATAACCGAACGAACGAAAGAAAGAAACAAAGAAAGAATCGAAACATCCGTTGTCATGAAGCCATCCGTGTTCGAGGAAGCGAGTGCCGTAGGTTGAGTTGTGGGCGCCGCATGACGCAGAAGCGGGCGGTGGGTCCCGCAGAGGCGCATATCGACAGATGCATCCACCAGATGCGGCGTCTATTTTCAGAGCGAAGTGATCGCTTAATCGCTGGTCATCTGGTTCGCTCGTCTCTGCACGAATCGGCACACGCAGGATGCGATTCATGGGCTTCGGCGTCCAGCACTGCTCAATCCAACCATGCGGTGACGAAGATCTTGGCGCAAGTGATCGATCATGGATGAGCTCTTGGCGGGATGACTGCACGCTGGCCACGCTTGTGCGTGCGCGATCTTCACGCCAGCTCTCAGTTTAGCATTCGCCATCAAGTGATCAACTCCGTTGACAACGATCGATCACCATCATCATCATGAAGTGCGCCACATTGAGCTTCGCGTCGGCGGCGATCGTCGCCACTAGCTTCCTGGCGACAACAGCCACGGCGCGTCCAATGCATGCGGGTATTGACTACCAGCGATACCTGAAGGAGAAGGACTCGATTGCCGAGGAGCTGAGCGAATGGCTGGACAAGTACAAGGAGGGCGCCGAGAAGAACGGTTGGATCCCGCCGGCGGAGTCGCGCAGTGCCGAGGAGGTCGCTGAAGACCGCCAGCAGCGCTTCTTCATGTCGAAGCAGTTGGTGACGTCGCTGAAAGAGAAGAACCCCGAGGCCGAGTTCTCGACGGACTCGCCGTTCACGCTGATGACGACGGAAGAGTTTGCCAAGTACGTGCAGAACTCGTATCTGAAGGGCAACCCGCGCCGCCTGCGCGCGCAACAGGGTGGGTGGCAGCCTGGCTGGTCGTTCTCGGATATTACGGACTGGAACAATGGCCGTTGGCCACAGCCGCAGCCGCAACCGCAGCCTTGGCCAGCTCCTCAGCCTCAGCCAGGGCCGCGTCCTCGTCCAGGACCGCAGCCTGGGCCACGACCAGCACCCGGACCTGGCCCCAAGCCTGGTCCGGTTTCGCCGGACATTCCCTCGGACGATCCCGCGCCGGCACCAGCTCCTGGACCAGGTCCTCGCCCTCGTCCAGGGCCAACGGCTCCTGCTCCCGGTCCTAATCCGGCTCCTGGTCCGGCTCCTGGTCCGGCTCCAGGTCCCAGCGACGGCTCCGGTATGGACTGGTCGTCCAAGCCTTGCATGGCTCCGATCCAGAACCAGGGTGGATGCGGCTCGTGCTGGGCGTTCGCCGGTGTGGCGGTGGCCGAGTCTGCGCTGTGCATCCGCCAGGGTGGCAGCAGCCTCGTCAAGCTGTCGGAGCAGAACGTCGCGAGCTGCAGCACGCGCAACAACGGCTGTGATGGCGGCGTCCCGTCCTACACGTACGAGCATATTCAGCAGCAAGGTATCTGCAAGGCCCAAGACGACCCGTACACGTCTGGCAACGGTCGTCTGGCTTCGTGCAACAAGAGCTGCACAAAGGTTCCGGTGCCGATCAAGAGCCAGAAGCGCCTGCAGGGTGAGGATCAGCTGTTGTCGGCGATGAAGGAATACCCGGTGTTTGTGGCCGTGGCGGCGGGCAACAACGCGTGGAAGCAGTACAAGGGCGGCGTGCTGTCGTCGTGCGACACCAGTCAGCTGGATCACGCCGTCGTGGCGGTCGGCTACGACTCTTCGTCGATCAAGATCCGCAACTCGTGGGGTGCGAACTGGGGCGAGAGCGGCTACATCCGTCTGCGTCGCTCGAGCGGTGGATCGGGCACGTGTGGCATGCTGCAGGACATGACGCACCTCGTCTTCTAAATGTCGCTTCAGTGGTTAGATGTTTGTGTTGGAAAATGTGGAATCTGGACGACATGTTTGCTGTCATCTCGCGGTTTTTCCCGAGTGGGTATACCTACAATACGCTGTCTAAAATATCGTGTCTTCTTGTGTATACTGTCTTAATCACTTTCTGACACGACAGTGAGATGGCGAAACGTGTGGTAAAATCAGCTCTCGAAATATTGCTCGAGACGATTAAACACACTCGCACATTCGTATTACCTCCGAAACTTCATCGTCTGCCACGTACCCAACATGACAGTGAATGACATCCCAATCTCAATCTCTTCCGACTCCCGACTCCGACGCGCGACTCTCTGCTCGCTCCCACCAACGCGCCGCCATCTGATCGTGAAGAACCAGGCGATGACCGCCCATCAGTCAGGTTGACGGCGATGATGTCGAAGAGCCGAGCTGACCGTCCCTTGCATTCGCAACGAAGGGTCCACCAGTGTCGTGACACGCCTTTGCAGCAACCGTCCGAATGTCGGAGCGGGAAGCGAGCTAGCTGCGAGGGAACGCCCGCGCGTGCACAGCGTCCATGATCGCGGGTCCCATGCGTCATGAAGTCACGTTCGCATGTGCGATCGCTTGCCATTCATCATGAACGCCAGAGAGAGAGAGAGATCTATATAACGTTCAAGATTCCGGTGACCTCGGGTCTCCAATCTTGAGACAGACGATCTCGGGGCAGCTCACTCAGCGTTGTTTACAGTTGGATGGCTCAACCGAGTGATCGATCCTTGCCCCGAAACATAGGATGGATGCCGACGTGGACCACGTGCGCAGAGAGTTCCGAGCGTGCTGGCTTCCAAGGAACGAGCCGATTTCCAGGTGGCGGATGCGTCGGCCAGTCATGTGTGGACGCGGTCGACTCGTGGATCCATTGTGGCAGTCATCTGGGGCTCTCGGTGGATGGCATTCAGATCTGGATGTCGACCATCCGGACGGTGGAGTCGGAGGCGGAGAGGCGGGATCGTTGAAGGATCGATTGCGTGCTGCAAGCTGTCCTCATCGACCCGAATGCTCATCGCTGGCGTTCGACTTCGTCTCTTTGCTGTGGCTGCAGATGGAGACTCGCGCGCGGATGATGATGATGATGCATTGCGGCACCCGTTGGCTCGCTGACTTGAGCCAGGTCGACATGACAACTCAACTCAACTCAATCGATCGAGGCCATGTGCGCGCCATGTGGGACGAGCTGCCAGAGCGCGTCAAGACACCCTAACGGGTTCACCACCACTCCAGCCACGCGCCATGTGCTCGGCAGGAACCAAACGCGGACGAGACGTGAGGATCGCGCATCTCCCGACGCGGCGGCACCGCTTGGTGCGCTCATTGACGCGTCTCCGGCCGTTGTCATGCAAGACTGAGACGAAGTGAGAGCTGCAGCGCTCACATCAGTTTCCAATTCGCCACCAAGTGATCAACTCCGTTGACTACGATCGATCACCTCCATCGTCATCATGAAGTGCGCCACATTGAGCCTCGCGTCGGCCGCGATCGTCGCCACTAGCTTCCTGGCGACAACAGCCACGGCGCGTCCGATGCACGCGGGTATTGACTACCAGCGATACCTGAAGGAGAAGGACTCGATTGCCGACGAACTCAACGCGTGGATGGATAAGTACAAGGAAGGCGCCGAGAAGAACGGTTGGATCCCGCCGACGGAGTCGCGCAGTGCCGAGGAGGTCGCTGAAGACCGCCAGCAGCGCTTCTTCATGTCGAAGCAGTTGGTGACGTCGCTGAAAGAGAAGAACCCCGAGGCCGAGTTCTCGACGGACTCGCCGTTCACGCTGATGACGACGGAAGAGTTTGCCAAGTACGTGCAGAACTCGTATCTGAAGGGCAACCCGCGCCGCCTGCGCGCGCAACAGGGCGGCTGGCAGCCTGGCTGGTCTTTCTCGGACATCGTCGACTGGGGTGACGACTGGTGGCCGCAGCCACAGCCTGGACCGGAGCCTCAGCCAGGACCGGAGCCATGGCCTGCTCCGCAGCCAGGGCCGGGTCCTGTGTCTCCCGACTTCCGGATGATCCGGCACCAGCTCCTGGACCGGGTCCTCGCCCACTACCAACGGCCCTGCTCCCGGTCCCGGTCCGGCTCCTGGTCCAGCTCCTGGTCCGGCTCCAGGTCCCAGCGACGGCTCCGGTATGGACTGGTCGTCCAAGCCTTGCATGGCTCCGATCCAGAACCAGGGTGGATGCGGCTCGTGCTGGGCGTTCGCCGGTGTGGCGGTGGCCGAGTCTGCGCTGTGCATCCGCCAGGGTGGCAGCAACCTCGTCAAGCTGTCGGAGCAGAACGTCGCGAGCTGCAGCACGCGCAACAACGGTTGCAGCGGCGGCGTCCCGTCCTACACGTACGAGCATATTCAGCAGCAAGGTATCTGCAAGGCCCAAGACGACCCGTACACGTCTGGCAACGGTCGTCTGGCTTCGTGCAACAAGAGCTGCACGAAGGTTCCGGTGCCGATCAAGAGCCAGAAGCGCCTGCAGGGCGAGGGTCAGTTGTTGTCGGCGATGAAGGAATACCCGGTGTTTGTGGCCGTGGCGGCGGGCAACAACGCGTGGAAGCAGTACAAGGGCGGCGTGCTGTCGTCGTGCGACACCAGTCAGCTGGATCACGCCGTCGTGGCGGTCGGCTACGACTCGTCGTCGATCAAGATCCGCAACTCGTGGGGTGCGAACTGGGGCGAGAGCGGCTACATCCGTCTGCGTCGCTCGAGCGGTGGATCGGGCACGTGTGGCATGCTGCAGGACATGACGCACCTCGTCTTCTAAATGTCTTCTCAGTGGTTGGGTTGTGCATGCTGTGAAGATGCAAACCCCGGTCTAGCGTGTTGTTGGACGCCATCGCCTGTCGAGTACTATTTTCTGAAATCAATATTTGATGTTTGCACTCTCGGAAGCTTTATCTACTCTTGAGCTCTTGTATTGATCTGTGTCCTTCATCGGTCTCTTGGCAGTGACGCCAAGCACGTCTTCAGCCATGTCCGACTGCTGATGCACAACTGAGAGTGACTGTGCTATCCGAGCAATTTAGAGACTTCCCTCTTTGTGTTTCACACAATACCGTTCTTCATTATCAAGGAGATCTTGTCGACCAACTCTACACTATGGCTCATTTGAACCCTCAGACATGAAAAACGGTTTTGCTGGGACCTGCAATCGCGTGGATGGCCTCCAGTGGCTTGCAGCCCCGATCGTTTCCGTCTGTGCATTTTCACATTTCGGTGCTTGACCACGAAGCGAAGCGAGATCAGAACACCAAATTGCATCATTGATCCACGACGATGTCGAGAAGCAACGGCAGCACTGGTAGCATTCATGCACGAAAATGCCGGAAGAATACCGTAGCAATACAAGAGCCACCTTCAATTTCATGCCGAGATATACAATAAATCATCTCATACGCACATCAATTGTTACAATACCAGGTCTCGAGCTGATCAACAGATCAACTCACCACCATCTACATCATCATCATCTACGATACGATACTGATACTCCTACGCTTAGAGCAGAATGTGCGTCACGTCCTGTGTGACGCCGCAGACGCCGTTGCCAGCACCCGAGCGACGGATACGGATGTAGCCGCTCTCGCCCCAGCGAGGACCCCACGAGTTGCGGATCTTGATCGACGACGAGTCGTAGCCCACAGCCACGACGGCATGGTCGAGACGCGTCGAGTCGCACGACGACAGCACGCCGCCCTTGTACTGCTTCCACGCGTTGTTGCCCGCCGCGACAGCGACCAGCACCGGGTATTCCTTCATCGCCGACAGCAGCTGATCCTCGCCCTGCAGACGCTTGATGCTCTTGATCGGCACCGGCACCTTGGAGCAGCCCTTGTTGCACGACGCCAGACGACCGTTGCCGGACGTGTACGGGTCCTCCTCAGCCTTGCAAATGCCCTGCTGCTGG
This sequence comes from Pythium insidiosum, assembly GCA_022836835.1. Taxonomy (NCBI): domain Eukaryota; phylum Oomycota; class Peronosporomycetes; order Pythiales; family Pythiaceae; genus Pythium; species Pythium insidiosum. Next base: position 271,820 of record JAKVDI010000011.1, read on the forward strand.
ATGTGCTCGAAGGTCCACACCGGCACACCACCGCTGCAGCCAGAGTTGCGCGTGCTGCAGCTCGCGACGTTCTGCTCCGACAGCTTGACGAGGTTGCTGCCGCCCTGGCGAATGCACATGGCCGTCTCGGCCACCGACACACCGGCGAACGCCCAGCACGAGCCACAGGCGCCCTGGTTCTGGATCGGAGGCATGCACTTCTTGGTGGACCAGTCGAGTCCAGACCCGTCGCCACCAGTCTCGGGAGCCGGCGCAGGCGTGCTCTTGCCGTCATCCGGGAGGTCAGGAGCCACTGGGCCGACGGGACCCGGCTTCGGGCCAGGGTTCGGTCCCGGGTTCGGTCGCGTCGATGGCTGAGGCTTCGGCTGAGGCTGTGTGGATGGCTTGGCGGAGCCTGGCGTCGGCTGGCTAGATGGCTTCATCGAGCCAGGCACGGTTGGACGAGGCTGAGGCTGAGGCTGAGGCTGCGAGGTTGGCTTCGTTCCCGGACCAGGTGCCGGACCGGGAGCTGGACCAGGCGCCGGACCGGGTGCCGGACCTGGCGTCGGTGGACGAAAGTCCGGGAAGTTCTTCTGAATCCAGTCGATCAGATCCTGGAACGAGAAGCTCCGGGGTCCGTTGTTGTTGTTGTTGTTATTGTCTGGCTCCGCCTGAGGTTGCGACTGCACCTCGGCCTGCACTTCTTCACGCAGAGCGCGCGGCTTGCCGGCGACGTACGAGTTCTTGACGTACTCGGCGAACTCGTCCGTCGTGAGCAGCGAGAACGGCGAGTCGGTCGAGAACTCGGCGTCCGGGTTCGCCTTCTTCAGGTCGGACACGAGCTGCTTGGACATGAAGAAGCGCTGCTTGCGGTCCTCGTCGACCTCTTCGGCGCTGCGGGACTCGGTGGGCGGGATCCATCCGTTCTTCTCGGCGACGTCCTTGTACTTGTTCATCCACGCGTCGAGTTCGGCGCCGATCGCGTCCTTTTCTTCCAGGTATCGGTGGTAGTCGATGCCGGCGTGCATGGGTTTGGCGTCAGCGACGTCGAAGGCGCTCATGCCGACGCTGGCGACGAGAAGAGCGAGGATGGTTGTGGGAGCCTTCATGATGTGATGATATGTGATGTGGTGTAGTCGAAGGCAAATTGAGGTGTGGGGAGACAATGAAGTCTCTTGACTGTATCGATGCTGATGAATTGGGATCGACTACGTTGTGCGATGGACCCGGTTCTGGTGCTCGTCATGCTTCACTTCCAAGCCACCACACGATACGAAGGATCCAAAGTCGGAATCCATGTTGACAGATGCTCAGATCTCTGAACACAGCTTGTCGCTTGGATGCATGTCCGACGCACAAAAACTGCGGTTCAGTTGATGTCGAAACGCAACTAGAGCAATCGACAGTCTGTAATCGAGGAAAATTCGCCTGCGATGGGGGCTAGTTAGTCAGCCGATTGCATGATTGTCGGATTGCCAATCGTGTCGACCGTTTTACCTGAGGAACTCCAAGACTTCGACATGTTGCATGTTGCTGTCATGCTTTTGGTCTCAATAGATCCCGTGTGACAAGGTCGAGTCTCCTTTACCATGTCAAGTCGGAGCTCCAGCTGTGACGCTCTGCTCCTGCTGCTTGACCACACGGAGAGATGGAACGATTGTCACGAGTTGCTTGCCATCTGACATCGACACGTCAAGCGCACATGCGCGATGCGATGCTGGCTCGGCGCTCATGCCATGCCATGACTCATGAGTCTTGCAGGATCCGATGGACCGCACTCCAAGCTTCCTCTGCACGTTTCCTGCTGTCGAGGGAGCAGAGTTATCAGAGCGTTACAGCCAATCATGGCAGATCGACTCAGATTCTGACTGTATCCATCTGCACGAAAAGAAGTCCACTCCATCGAGCCACCACACCATCCGATCGCAATGAACGATCTCCGCATCCATCCTCTGAACGATGACGGACTATCATCACACGCGATGGCCACCGTGTCGTCCGTGTATGTTGCCGGGACCATATCGTCCTGACACCCGCTCAAGACCTTCTACGTTCGTCGAGTGAATGAATTCACCGATCTCAACACTCACACCTCAATTTGCCTTCGACTACACCACATCACATATCATCACATCATGAAGGCTCCCACAACCATCCTCGCTCTTCTCGTCGCCAGCGTCGGCATGAGCGCCTTCGACGTCGCTGACGCCAAACCCATGCACGCCGGCATCGACTACCACCGATACCTGGAAGAAAAGGACGCGATCGGCGCCGAACTCGACGCGTGGATGAACAAGTACAAGGACGTCGCCGAGAAGAACGGATGGATCCCGCCCACCGAGTCCCGCAGCGCCGAAGAGGTCGACGAGGACCGCAAGCAGCGCTTCTTCATGTCCAAGCAGCTCGTGTCCGACCTGAAGAAGGCGAACCCGGACGCCGAGTTCTCGACCGACTCGCCGTTCTCGCTGCTCACGACGGACGAGTTCGCCGAGTACGTCAAGAACTCGTACGTCGCCGGCAAGCCGCGCGCTCTGCGTGAAGAAGTGCAGGCCGAGGTGCAGTCGCAACCTCAGGCGGAGCCAGACAATAACAACAACAACAACAACGGACCCCGGAGCTTCTCGTTCCAGGATCTGATCGACTGGATTCAGAAGAACTTCCCGGACTTTCGTCCACCGACGCCAGGTCCGGCACCCGGTCCGGCGCCTGGTCCAGCTCCCGGTCCGGCACCTGGTCCGGGAACGAAGCCAACCTCGCAGCCTCAGCCTCAGCCTCAGCCTCGTCCAACCGTGCCTGGCTCGATGAAGCCATCTAGCCAGCCGACGCCAGGCTCCGCCAAGCCATCCACACAGCCTCAGCCGAAGCCTCAGCCATCGACGCGACCGAACCCGGGACCGAACCCTGGCCCGAAGCCGGGTCCCGTCGGCCCAGTGGCTCCTGACCTCCCGGATGACGGCAAGAGCACGCCTGCGCCGGCTCCCGAGACTGGTGGCGACGGGTCTGGACTCGACTGGTCCACCAAGAAGTGCATGCCTCCGATCCAGAACCAGGGCGCCTGTGGCTCGTGCTGGGCGTTCGCCGGTGTGTCGGTGGCCGAGACGGCCATGTGCATTCGCCAGGGCGGCAGCAACCTCGTCAAGCTGTCGGAGCAGAACGTCGCGAGCTGCAGCACGCGCAACTCTGGCTGCAGCGGTGGTGTGCCGGTGTGGACCTTCGAGCACATCCAGCAGCAGGGCATTTGCAAGGCTGAGGAGGACCCGTACACGTCCGGCAACGGTCGTCTGGCGTCGTGCAACAAGGGCTGCTCCAAGGTGCCGGTGCCGATCAAGAGCATCAAGCGTCTGCAGGGCGAGGATCAGCTGCTGTCGGCGATGAAGGAATACCCGGTGCTGGTCGCTGTCGCGGCGGGCAACAACGCCTGGAAGCAGTACAAGGGCGGCGTGCTGTCGTCGTGCGACTCGACGCGTCTCGACCATGCCGTCGTGGCTGTGGGCTACGACTCGTCGTCGATCAAGATCCGCAACTCGTGGGGTCCTCGCTGGGGCGAGAGCGGCTACATCCGTATCCGTCGCTCGGGTGCTGGCAACGGCGTCTGCGGCGTCACACAGGACGTGACGCACATTCTGCTCTAAGCGTAGGAGTATCAGTATCGTATCGTAGATGATGATGATGATGTAGATGATGGTGAGTTGATCTGTTGATCAGCTCGAGACCTGGTATTGTAACAATTGATGTGCGTATGAGATGATTTATTGTATATCTCGGCATGAAATTGAAGGTGGCTCTTGTATTGCTACGGTATTCTTCCGGCATTTTCGTGCATGAATGCTACCAGTGCTGCCGTTGCTTCTCGACATCGTCGTGGATCAATGATGCAATTTGGTGTTCTGATCTCTCTTCGCTTCGTGGTCAAGCACCGAAATGTGAAAATGCACAGACGGAAACGATCGGGGCTGCAAGCCATTGGAGGCCATCCACGCGATTGCAGGTCCCAGCAAAACCGATTTTTATGCCTAATCGATCCAAGCACCAGCTCCTGGACCGGGTCCTCGCCCACTACCAACGGCCCCTGCTCCCGGTCCCGGTCCGGCTCCTGGTCCAGCTCCTGGTCCGGCTCCAGGTCCCAGCGACGGCTCCGGTATGGACTGGTCGTCCAAGCCTTGCATGGCTCCGATCCAGAACCAGGGTGGATGCGGCTCGTGCTGGGCGTTCGCCGGTGTGGCGGTGGCCGAGTCTGCGCTGTGCATCCGCCAGGGTGGCAGCAACCTCGTCAAGCTGTCGGAGCAGAACGTCGCGAGCTGCAGCACGCGCAACAACGGTTGCAGCGGCGGCGTCCCGTCCTACACGTACGAGCATATTCAGCAGCAAGGTATCTGCAAGGCCCAAGACGACCCGTACACGTCTGGCAACGGTCGTCTGGCTTCGTGCAACAAGAGCTGCACGAAGGTTCCGGTGCCGATCAAGAGCCAGAAGCGCCTGCAGGGCGAGGGTCAGTTGTTGTCGGCGATGAAGGAATACCCGGTGTTTGTGGCCGTGGCGGCGGGCAACAACGCGTGGAAGCAGTACAAGGGCGGCGTGCTGTCGTCGTGCGACACCAGTCAGCTGGATCACGCCGTCGTGGCGGTCGGCTACGACTCGTCGTCGATCAAGATCCGCAACTCGTGGGGTGCGAACTGGGGCGAGAGCGGCTACATCCGTCTGCGTCGCTCGAGCGGTGGATCGGGCACGTGTGGCATGCTGCAGGACATGACGCACCTCGTCTTCTAAATGTCTTCTCAGTGGTTGGGTTGTGCATGCTGTGAAGATGCAAACCCCGGTCTAGCGTGTTGTTGGACGCCATCGCCTGTCGAGTACTATTTTCTGAAATCAATATTTGATGTTTGCACTCTCGGAAGCTTTATCTACTCTTGAGCTCTTGTATTGATCTGTGTCCTTCATCGGTCTCTTGGCAGTGACGCCAAGCACGTCTTCAGCCATGTCCGACTGCTGATGCACAACTGAGAGTGACTGTGCTATCCGAGCAATTTAGAGACTTCCCTCTTTGTGTTTCACACAATACCGTTCTTCATTATCTAGGAGATCTTGTCGACCAACTCTACACTATGGCTCATTTGAACCCTCAGACATAAAAATCGGTTTTGCTGGGACCTGCAATCGCGTGGATGGCCTCCAATGGCTTGCAGCCCCGATCGTTTCCGTCTGTGCATTTTCACATTTCGGTGCTTGACCACGAAGCGAAGCGAGATCAGAACACCAAATTGCATCATTGATCCACGACGATGTCGAGAAGCAACGGCAGCACTGGTAGCATTCATGCACGAAAATGCCGGAAGAATACCGTAGCAATACAAGAGCCACCTTCAATTTCATGCCGAGATATACAATAAATCATCTCATACGCACATCAATTGTTACAATACCAGGTCTCGAGCTGATCAACAGATCAACTCACCACCATCTACATCATCATCATCTACGATACGATACTGATACTCCTACGCTTAGAGCAGAATGTGCGTCACGTCCTGTGTGACGCCGCAGACGCCGTTGCCAGCACCCGAGCGACGGATACGGATGTAGCCGCTCTCGCCCCAGCGAGGACCCCACGAGTTGCGGATCTTGATCGACGACGAGTCGTAGCCCACAGCCACGACGGCATGGTCGAGACGCGTCGAGTCGCACGACGACAGCACGCCGCCCTTGTACTGCTTCCACGCGTTGTTGCCCGCCGCGACAGCGACCAGCACCGGGTATTCCTTCATCGCCGACAGCAGCTGATCCTCGCCCTGCAGACGCTTGATGCTCTTGATCGGCACCGGCACCTTGGAGCAGCCCTTGTTGCACGACGCCAGACGACCGTTGCCGGACGTGTACGGGTCCTCCTCAGCCTTGCAAATGCCCTGCTGCTGGATGTGCTCGAAGGTCCACACCGGCACACCACCGCTGCAGCCAGAGTTGCGCGTGCTGCAGCTCGCGACGTTCTGCTCCGACAGCTTGACGAGGTTGCTGCCGCCCTGGCGAATGCACATGGCCGTCTCGGCCACCGACACACCGGCGAACGCCCAGCACGAGCCACAGGCGCCCTGGTTCTGGATCGGAGGCATGCACTTCTTGGTGGACCAGTCGAGTCCAGACCCGTCGCCACCAGTCTCGGGAGCCGGCGCAGGCGTGCTCTTGCCGTCATCCGGGAGGTCAGGAGCCACTGGGCCGACGGGACCCGGCTTCGGGCCAGGGTTCGGTCCCGGGTTCGGTCGCGTCGATGGCTGAGGCTTCGGCTGAGGCTGTGTGGATGGCTTGGCGGAGCCTGGCGTCGGCTGGCTAGATGGCTTCATCGAGCCAGGCACGGTTGGACGAGGCTGAGGCTGAGGCTGAGGCTGCGAGGTTGGCTTCGTTCCCGGACAGGTGCCGGACCGGGAGCTGGACCAGGCGCCGGACCGGGTGCCGGACCTGGCGTCGGTGGACGAAAGTCCGGGAAGTTCTTCTGAATCCAGTCGATCAGATCCTGGAACGAGAAGCTCCGGGGTCCGTTGTTGTTGTTGTTGTTATTGTCTAGCTCCGCCTGAGGTTGCGACTGCACCTCGGCCTGCACTTCTTCACGCAGAGCGCGCGGCTTGCCGGCGACGTACGAGTTCTTGACGTACTCGGCGAACTCGTCCGTCGTGAGCAGCGAGAACGGCGAGTCGGTCGAGAACTCGGCGTCCGGGTTCGCCTTCTTCAGGTCGGACACGAGCTGCTTGGACATGAAGAAGCGCTGCTTGCGGTCCTCGTCGACCTCTTCGGCGCTGCGGGACTCGGTGGGCGGGATCCATCCGTTCTTCTCGGCGACGTCCTTGTACTTGTTCATCCACGCGTCGAGTTCGGCGCCGATCGCGTCCTTTTCTTCCAGGTATCGGTGGTAGTCGATGCCGGCGTGCATGGGTTTGGCGTCAGCGACGTCGAAGGCGCTCATGCCGACGCTGGCGACGAGAAGAGCGAGGATGGTTGTGGGAGCCTTCATGATGTGATGATATGTGATGTGGTGTAGTCGAAGGCAAATTGAGGTGTGAGGGTTGAGTTCGGTGAATTCATTCACTCGACGGACGCAGACGGTCTTGAGCGGGTTTCAGGACTATATGGTCCCGGCAACATACACGGACGACACGGTGGCCATTGCGTGTGATGAGTCCGTCGTCGTTCAGAGGATGGATGCGGAGATCGTTCATTGCGATCGGATGGTGTGGTGGCTGGATGGAGTGGACTTCTTTTCGTGCAGATGGATACAGTCAGAGTCTGAGTCGATCTGCCATGATTGGCTGTAACGCTCTGATAACTCTGCTCCCTCGACAGCAGGAAACGTGCAGAGAGAGCTTGGAGTGCGGTCCATCGGATCCTGCAAGGCTCATGAGTCATGACTCATGGCATGAGCGCCGAGCCAGCATCGCATCGCGCATGTTCGCTTGACGTGTCGATGTCAGATGGCGAGCGACTCGTGACAATCGTTCCATCTCTCCGTGTGGTCAAGCAGCAGGAGCAGGGCGTCACAGCTGGAGCTCCGACTTGACATGGTAAAGGAGACTCGACCTTGTCACACGGGATCTATTGAGACCAAAAGCATGACAGCAACATGCAACATGCCAAAGTCTTGGGAGTTCCTCAGGTAAAACGGTCAACACGATTGGCAATCCGACAATCATGCAATCGGCTGACTAACTAGCCACGATCGCAGGCGAATTTTCCTCGATTACAGACTGTCGATTGCTCCAGTTGCGTTTCGACATCAACTGAACCGCAGTTTTTGTGCGTCGGACATGCATCCAAGCGACAAGCTGTGTTCAGAGATCTGAGCATCTGTCAACATGGATTCCGACTTTGGATCCTTCGTATCGTGTGGTGGCTTGGAAGTGAAGCATGACGAGCACCAGAACCGGGTCCATCGCACAACGTAGTCGATCCCAATTCATCAGCATCGATACAGTCAAGAGACTTCATTGTCTCCCCACACCTCAATTTGCCTTCGACTACACCACATCACATATCATCACATCATGAAGGCTCCCACAACCATCCTCGCTCTTCTCGTCGCCAGCGTCGGCATGAGCGCCTTCGACGTCGCTGACGCCAAACCCATGCACGCCGGCATCGACTACCACCGATACCTGGAAGAAAAGGACGCGATCGGCGCCGAACTCGACGCGTGGATGAACAAGTACAAGGACGTCGCCGAGAAGAACGGATGGATCCCGCCCACCGAGTCCCGCAGCGCCGAAGAGGTCGACGAGGACCGCAAGCAGCGCTTCTTCATGTCCAAGCAGCTCGTGTCCGACCTGAAGAAGGCGAACCCGGACGCCGAGTTCTCGACCGACTCGCCGTTCTCGCTGCTCACGACGGACGAGTTCGCCGAGTACGTCAAGAACTCGTACGTCGCCGGCAAGCCGCGCGCTCTGCGTGAAGAAGTGCAGGCCGAGGTGCAGTCGCAACCTCAGGCGGAGCCAGACAATAACAACAACAACAACAACGGACCCCGGAGCTTCTCGTTCCAGGATCTGATCGACTGGATTCAGAAGAACTTCCCGGACTTTCGTCCACCGACGCCAGGTCCGGCACCCGGTCCGGCGCCTGGTCCAGCTCCCGGTCCGGCACCTGGTCCGGGAACGAAGCCAACCTCGCAGCCTCAGCCTCAGCCTCAGCCTCGTCCAACCGTGCCTGGCTCGATGAAGCCATCTAGCCAGCCGACGCCAGGCTCCGCCAAGCCATCCACACAGCCTCAGCCGAAGCCTCAGCCATCGACGCGACCGAACCCGGGACCGAACCCTGGCCCGAAGCCGGGTCCCGTCGGCCCAGTGGCTCCTGACCTCCCGGATGACGGCAAGAGCACGCCTGCGCCGGCTCCCGAGACTGGTGGCGACGGGTCTGGACTCGACTGGTCCACCAAGAAGTGCATGCCTCCGATCCAGAACCAGGGCGCCTGTGGCTCGTGCTGGGCGTTCGCCGGTGTGTCGGTGGCCGAGACGGCCATGTGCATTCGCCAGGGCGGCAGCAACCTCGTCAAGCTGTCGGAGCAGAACGTCGCGAGCTGCAGCACGCGCAACTCTGGCTGCAGCGGTGGTGTGCCGGTGTGGACCTTCGAGCACATCCAGCAGCAGGGCATTTGCAAGGCTGAGGAGGACCCGTACACGTCCGGCAACGGTCGTCTGGCGTCGTGCAACAAGGGCTGCTCCAAGGTGCCGGTGCCGATCAAGAGCATCAAGCGTCTGCAGGGCGAGGATCAGCTGCTGTCGGCGATGAAGGAATACCCGGTGCTGGTCGCTGTCGCGGCGGGCAACAACGCTGGAAGCAGTACAAGGGCGGCGTGCTGTCGTCGTGCGACTCGACGCGTCTCGACCATGCCGTCGTGGCTGTGGGCTACGACTCGTCGTCGATCAAGATCCGCAACTCGTGGGGTCCTCGCTGGGGCGAGAGCGGCTACATCCGTATCCGTCGCTCGGGTGCTGGCAACGGCGTCTGCGGCGTCACACAGGACGTGACGCACATTCTGCTCTAAGCGTAGGAGTATCAGTATCGTATCGTAGATGATGATGATGTAGATGGTGGTGAGTTGATCTGTTGATCAGCTCGAGACCTGGTATTGTAACAATTGATGTGCGTATGAGATGATTTATTGTATATCTCGGCATGAAATTGAAGGTGGCTCTTGTATTGCTACGGTATTCTTCCGGCATTTTCGTGCATGAATGCTACCAGTGCTGCCGTTGCTTCTCGACATCGTCGTGGATCAATGATGCAATTTGGTGTTCTGATCTCGCTTCGCTTCGTGGTCAAGCACCGAAATGTGAAAATGCACAGACGGAAACGATCGGGGCTGCAAGCCATTGGAGGCCATCCACGCGATTGCAGGTCCCAGCAAAACCGTTTTTCATGTCTGAGGGTTCAAATGAGCCATAGTGTAGAGTTGGTCGACAAGATCTCCTGATAATGAAGAACGGTATTGTGTGAAACACAAAGAGGGAAGTCTCTAAATTGCTCGGATAGCACAGTCACTCTCAGTTGTGCATCAGCAGTCGGACATGGCTGAAGACGTGCTTGGCGTCACTGCCAAGAGACCGATGAAGGACACAGATCAATACAAGAGCTCAAGAGTAGATAAAGCTTCCGAGAGTGCAAACATCAAATATTGATTTCAGAAAATAGTACTCGACAGGCGATGGCGTCCAACAACACGCTAGACCGGGGTTTGCATCTTCACAGCATGCACAACCCAACCACTGAGAAGACATTTAGAAGACGAGGTGCGTCATGTCCTGCAGCATGCCACACGTGCCCGATCCACCGCTCGAGCGACGCAGACGGATGTAGCCGCTCTCGCCCCAGTTCGCACCCCACGAGTTGCGGATCTTGATCGACGACGAGTCGTAGCCGACCGCCACGACGGCGTGATCCAGCTGACTGGTGTCGCACGACGACAGCACGCCGCCCTTGTACTGCTTCCACGCGTTGTTGCCCGCCGCCACGGCCACAAACACCGGGTATTCCTTCATCGCCGACAACAACTGACCCTCGCCCTGCAGGCGCTTCTGGCTCTTGATCGGCACCGGAACCTTCGTGCAGCTCTTGTTGCACGAAGCCAGACGACCGTTGCCAGACGTGTACGGGTCGTCTTGGGCCTTGCAGATACCTTGCTGCTGAATATGCTCGTACGTGTAGGACGGGACGCCGCCGCTGCAACCGTTGTTGCGCGTGCTGCAGCTCGCGACGTTCTGCTCCGACAGCTTGACGAGGTTGCTGCCACCCTGGCGGATGCACAGCGCAGACTCGGCCACCGCCACACCGGCGAACGCCCAGCACGAGCCGCATCCACCCTGGTTCTGGATCGGAGCCATGCAAGGCTTGGACGACCAGTCCATACCGGAGCCGTCGCTGGGACCTGGAGCCGGACCAGGAGCTGGACCAGGAGCCGGACCGGGACCGGGAGCAGGGGCCGTTGGTAGTGGGCGAGGACCCGGTCCAGGAGCTGGTGCCGGATCATCCGGAAAGTCGGGAGACACAGGACCCGGCCCTGGCTGCGGAGCAGGCCATGGCTCCGGTCCTGGCTGAGGCTCCGGTCCAGGCTGTGGCTGCGGCCACCAGTCGTCACCCCAGTCGACGATGTCCGAGAAAGACCAGCCAGGCTGCCAGCCGCCCTGTTGCGCGCGCAGGCGGCGCGGGTTGCCCTTCAGATACGAGTTCTGCACGTACTTGGCAAACTCTTCCGTCGTCATCAGCGTGAACGGCGAGTCCGTCGAGAACTCGGCCTCGGGGTTCTTCTCTTTCAGCGACGTCACCAACTGCTTCGACATGAAGAAGCGCTGCTGGCGGTCTTCAGCGACCTCCTCGGCACTGCGCGACTCCGTCGGCGGGATCCAACCGTTCTTCTCGGCGCCTTCCTTGTACTTATCCATCCACGCGTTGAGTTCGTCGGCAATCGAGTCCTTCTCCTTCAGGTATCGCTGGTAGTCAATACCCGCGTGCATCGGACGCGCCGTGGCTGTTGTCGCCAGGAAGCTAGTGGCGACGATCGCCGCCGACGCGAGGCTCAATGTGGCGCACTTCATGATGATGATGGTGATCGATCGTTGTCAACGGAGTTGATCACTTGGTGGCGAATTGGAAACTGATGTGAGCGCGGCAGCTTTCACTTTGTCTCAGTCTTGCATGACAACGGTCGGAGACGCGTCAATGAGCGCACCAAGCGGTGCCGCCGCGTCGGGAGATGCGCGATCCTCGCGTCTCGTCCGCGTTTGGTTCCTGCCGAGCACATGGCGCGTGGCTGGAGTGGTGGTGAACCCGTTAGGGTGTCTTGACGCGCTCTGGCAGCTCGTCCCACATGGCGCGCACATGGCCTCATAGCAACCGATCGATTGAGTTGAGTTGTTATGTCGACCTGGCTCAAGTCAGCGAGCCAACGGGTGCCGCAATGCACCAACATCATCATCCTCGCGCGCGTCTCCATCTGCAGCCACAACAAAGAGACGAAGTCGAACGCCAGCGATGAGCATTCGGGTCGATAAGGACAGCTTGCAGCACGCAATCGATCCTTCAACGATCCCGCCTCTCCGCCTCCGACTCCACCGTCCAGATGCGATGGTCGACATCCAGATCTGAATGCCATCCACCGAGAGCCCCAGATGACTGCCACAATGGATCCACGAGTCGACCGCGTCCACACGTGACTGGCCGACGCATCCGCCACCTGGAAATCGGCTCGTTCCTTGGAAGCCAGCACGCTCGGAACTCTCTGCGCACGTGGTCCACGTCGGCATCCATCCTATGTTTCGGGGGCAAGAATCGATCACTCGGTTGAGCCATCCAACTGTAAACAACGCTGAGTGAGCTGCCCCGAGATCGTCTGTCTCAAGATTGGAGACCCGAGGTCACCGGAATCTTGAACGTTATATAGATCTCTCTCTCTCTGGCGTTCATGATGAATGACAAGCGATCGCACATGCGAACGTGACTTCATGACGCATGGGACCCGCGATCATGGACGCTGTGCACGCGCGGGCGTTCCCTCGCAGCTAGCTCGCTTCCTGCTCCGACATTCGGACAGTTGCTGCAAAGGCGTGTCACGACACTAGTGGACCCTTCGTTGCGAATGCAAGGGACGGTCAGCTCGGCACTTCGACATCATCGCCGTCAACCTGACTGGTGGGCGGTCATCGCGTGGTTCTTCACGATCAGATGGCGGCGTGTTGGTGGGAGCGAGCAGAGAGTCGCGCGTCGGAAGAGATTGAGATTGGGATGTCGTTCACTGTCCTGTTGGGAACGTGGCAGAGGATGAAGTTTCGGAGGTAATACGTATGTGCGAGTGTGTTTAATCGTCTCGGGTGATACTTCGAGAGCTGATTTTACCATACGTTTCGCCGTCTCACTGTCGTGTCAGAAAGTGGTTAACACAATATACACAAGAAGACACGATATTTTAGACAGCGTATTGTAGGTATACCCACTCGGGAAAAATCGCGAAATGAGAGCAACATGTTGTCCAGATTCCACATTTTCCACCACAAACATCCAACCAATGAGAAGACATTTAGAAGACGAGGTGCGCCATGTCCTGCAGCATGCCACACGTGCCCGATCCACCGCTCGAGCGACGCAGACGGATGTAGCCGCTCTCGCTCATAGCTTCGGTACCACCATCTCCTTCTGGCATCGGTCCCCGATCGATCTGGACGAAGGTTCTGTCAACCTTGAGGTTAAAGTTGGGGATCGCGCCGTCGGGAGGAACGCTTTCTACTCTCTGACAAACGAGCTAACAGTGAAGGGGACTCTCAGTCATCTTCGGATCCACATAGACACTGACGCGGGAAAATACGAGTCGGCGACGTTGTGCTTGAAAGAATATAGTAAAGTGTAATCAGCCAAAACGCGTGCGAGGTGTCATTCGCTGTGTAACATGTACCGGCCGTCATCAGACGCAAGTCCGTACATGATCGGGGCCGACCCGATACAAGCGACAACGCCATCCAGCGCACTCAGATTGCTGCTGGTAACAGTCATGAACTTGGAAATACGCTCGGCCGCGACGCCGACCGTCCAGTCAGTAGGAAACCGTTCTCGAGTGCCAGCCTTCATCTCCTCGATCGCGTTGCAGAAAGGCGTGCCTGAGAGATCCAGCGCAGGCTGGTACCAGAGTGAACGCGGAAGAGCTGCGAACGCATCGAGCCATCGCGGCAGCCACGTGACGTTCGTACCAGGTAGGTAGATATACCGCAGACTCGTGCCTTCCAGGAAACTGTCGGTAGACGCCATTGGCGGGTCGAGCGACGGGAGTGCGACGCCGCCAAGATGGAAGTGCTCGAGCCCCTCGATCTGGAAGACCTCGAACGGGAAGGCTGGAAATGGGTTCATGGCGAACGTGAACCAGTACGGTGCCATGCGAGAGAGCACGGGCGGCAAGGCAGTGAATTGGCACAAGTCACAAACGAGATAAATCCACGTGGGCCACTTGGTGTCGAGATCGTCAGGCAGCTTGTGTAGATTGGTAACTGCGAACTCGACGTCGTAGAGCCCTCGAGGAAATGTGCCCGTCACGAGTCCCGGTGGCAGCTCACCTGTGCTGCTCAGGTTCACCCGAGCGAAATAGGTGAGCAGCATGTCTGGGTGGTTCGCGTCTGTAAGGGCAGCTTCCTCGGACCACGTTGCGATCGTCGTGTTGTACATCTTCAGCCCCGCGAGTCCGTGAAACGTCGTGAAAGTAGTCGGCATCTCGAAAGCTGGACAGTGCAGGATCAAAACGCGACGTACAAAAAGTGTAGACGACTTGTCCCACTGCGCCGTGATAGCGGAGGCCTCACCCGAGTGCTGCAGGAGACTGCAGTCCCACTCGATAAAGACGCACGCGGGCTTGCGCTCGAGCCACGGATCCACTTGCACAAGGCACTGGTTTAAGCGTGGCATGGACTCGGCGTAGAGATGTAACACCAGCACGACGGCACCGAGTACTGCGCAGAACACTTGGATGCTTTGCAGTACGCGGCGCAGTGATTGCGAGCGCACGTTCTTGAACGACGTGAACAAACGAAGTCGGAAAGTCGAACCATGCGTCGCACCAGCTTTGACAGGAGCGTTGCCTGTGACTGAAGGGGGACGTAGCTGCGTACTCGCTGTGTGAGTCCCCTGGCTACGGCGCTCTCGAACGAGCTCCTTGATGTTCTCGATGCACGAGAGCAACCCCAACGAGAAGACACAGCGGCCGGCGAGGTCGCTCCAGGATGTCACGAGCATGATCTGGAACTCGGTCATGAAGTTGACGAACCACAGATCGTCACCCCAGAGATCGTTTGGAAAGCCCCACGTCGCCGTGTCAAACTGGCCAAAGTACGCGACGAGCAGCACGGACGGCACGGCCATGGCGGCCGCCAAGTCGAGCAAGGCGTCGAGAAGCAGGCTGAGCACGCGCTGAAGGAACACGTTGCGACGGTGAAATGCAATATGCAAAATCGGGACGATCCAGCAGTTGACCACGAGCAGAGCCACGAAGAACCTGTTCAGCCAGGGGCGAGCCAGATACTGACTCATGCGATACGCCTGGTAGGCCTGCAAGGATGACTCGACAATTTCACGAACCGCGAGCAGCTCGTCGAAGTGATCACCCTCGACACCGAAGAAGCCCCGACGCGAGAACAGCGCGGAGCCGAGCTGGCTCATTGCTGTTGACATGCGCGCCCCGACTCGGCCAGTCTCTTGACCCGGCGAAGAGGTACTGAAGACTGGGAACAGCGATCTTCTCTTGCCCGTTGAGATGACCTTCGCACTATCGGCCACACTGAACTCGTACTGTGGCCCAAAGCACACGCGGCGTCTCCACAGCGACCAACTGACCATGACCACACCCAGCGTGATGTGGATCGCAGCGAAAATGCCGTGCACAATGGTGAGCGTCGGGTAGGCGCTCATCGGCATACCGATACGATACGCAATAAAGATGACCTCGAGAGCAGAGCCAGGTGTCTTGTCGTAGATGCGCGCATTGACTACGAAGTAGAACGCGCAGAAACCATGCAACAGCAGAAGCCCGAGCCAGACGACTCGAAACTTCCATGTCGAGAGGTCCAGAAACTGCATTGCACCAGGCATCGATTGTGCCGGACCAACCTGCGCCATCTTGCCGTCGGTCGCTCACATGTACTCTGATTTCTCTGCAGAGCGATTGATCTTGTTTAACTTTGAGTGCGAATTGCAGAGTGAGAGACCCAGAGACTCAACGGGATATGACCATGCCTTTGGTTCGTTTGATCTCATGCCGACCAGATCGACTGGTGCTGCGTTCTCAGCGGGTCGTTTCGCAACGACCAAAAGCTCATGATCGGTGTCGCGACTGTCCAGACTAATTCGGGAGTTGAATCGCCTCCTTTAGTTAGATTTCTCTCTCTCTCTTTTTCTCTCTGTGAGCGGTTGTTGTCGATCAGCCTGCGACAGCTCGCGCAAGTATAGCATGTGAGACTCACGACCAGGAACGCTGTGGAATTCGATGAGTGTAGTTTTGCTCGTCATGACCGATGATGGGTACATGTTTCTATTTCGACTGGCAGCCGCTACAATCTATCTCTGTGGCACGCACACCGGATTCTGGTTATGAACACCGTGATTCAACGGCCACTTTGCTGAACACGAAGTCGAGTGCGCTCGATCTCCGGGACATGTCTCTCCTCATACAATTTTCGTTGACTCGCTTGATTGATGCAGGGAGAGGAGCAAGACACCCATGATGTACAACCGATCACTTGTTCTATCGATGGTCTGTCTCTCTAGAGACAGACTCAGTGGCGTCTAGAAGTCTTCACAGCTCTGCTGTTGCAGACAGATTCGCTGCCATTTAACGCGAGGCAGAAATGGCGAAGGAGCTGCGTTGCATGCATTTCAACTGTTACTCACCCGGTGAGTCTCACCGTGGGTAAAAGAGTTGACAGTGACAACGATGCACAGCAACTCGTACCCATCGTACCACGCAATGGGTTTGTACTACCAACACTACATACATTCAATTCAGCTTCCATCAAACCATTGCGGCTCTTGTGTCACTCATGCACGAGAACTCTCGTTGGAAGCTGAAGTCAATTGAGTCACTACGTTGGTTTGTGAGAACCCTATCGCATCGATGTAGCCGGTCTGCGACTGCAACCAATTCGATGCACGAGAACTCTCGACGATCTCAGTCTATAGTGCAGTAGCAATACAAACAAACAGCTACACTTCTCAAGATGAGAACTACAATAAATCGTCTCAAGCTCACATCAATTGTTACAATACCAGGTATCGAGCCGATCAACAGATCAACTCACCATCATCTACATCATCATCATCATCTACGATACGATACGGATACTCCTACGCTTAGAACAGGATGTGCGTCACGTCCTGTGTGACGCCGCAGACGCCGTTGCCAGCACCCGAGCGACGGATACGGATGTAGCCGCTCTCGCCCCAGCGAGGACCCCACGAGTTGCGGATCTTGATCGACGTCGAGTCGTAGCCCACGGCCACAACGGCATGGTCGAGACGCGTCGAGTCGCACGACGACAGCACGCCGCCCTTGTACTGCTTCCAGGCGTTGTTGCCCGCCGCGACAGCGACCAGCACCGGGTATTCCTTCATCGCCGACAGCAGCTGATCCTCGCCCTGCAGACGCTTGATGCTCTTGATCGGCACCGGCACCTTGGAGCAGCCCTTGTTGCACGACGCCAGACGACCGTTGCCGGACGTGTACGGGTCCTCCTCAGCCTTGCAAATGCCCTGCTGCTGGATGTGCTCGAAGGTCCACACCGGCACACCGCCGCTGCAGCCAGAGTTGCGCGTGCTGCAGCTCGCGACGTTCTGCTCCGACAACTTGACGAGGTTGCTGCCGCCCTGGCGAATGCACATGGCCGTCTCGGCCACCGACACACCGGCGAACGCCCAGCACGAGCCACAGGCGCCCTGGTTCTGGATCGGAGGCATGCACTTCTTGGTGGACCAGTCGAGTCCAGACCCGTCGCCACCAGTCTCGGGAGCCGGCGCAGGCGTGCTCTTGCCGTCATCCGGGAGGTCAGGAGCCACTGGGCCGACGGGACCCGGCTTCGGGCCAGGGTTCGGTCCCGGGTTTGGTCGCGTCGATGGCTGAGGCTTCGGCTGAGGCTGTGTGGATGGCTTGGCCGAGCCTGGCGTCGGCTGGGTAGATGGCTTCATCGAGCCAGGCATGGTTGGACGAGGCTGAGGCTGAGGCTGTGGCTGAGGCTGCGAGGTTGGCTTCGTTCCCGGACCAGGCGCCGGACCGGGAGCTGGACCAGGCGCCGGACCGGGTGCCGGACCTGGCGTCGGTGGACGAAAGTCCGGGAAGTTCTTCTGAATCCAGTCGATCAGATCCTGGAACGAGAAGCTCCGGGGTCCGTTGTTGTTGTTGTTGTTGTTATTGTCTGGCTCCGCCTGAGGCTGCGACTGCACCTCGGCCTGCACTTCTTCACGCAGAGCGCGCGGCTTGCCGGCGACGTACGAGTTCTTGACGTACTCGGCGAACTCGTCCGTCGTGAGCAGCGAGAACGGCGAGTCGGTCGAGAACTCGGCGTCCGGGTTCGCCTTCTTCAGGTCGGACACGAGCTGCTTGGACATGAAGAAGCGCTGCTTGCGGTCCTCGTCGACCTCTTCGGCGCTGCGGGACTCGGTGGGCGGGATCCATCCGTTCTTCTCGGCGACGTCCTTGTACTTGTTCATCCACGCGTCGAGTTCGGCGCCGATCGCGTCCTTTTCTTCCAGGTATCGGTGGTAGTCGATGCCGGCGTGCATGGGTTTGGCGTCAGCGACGTCGAAGGCGCTCATGCCGACGCTGGCGACGAGAAGAGCGAGGATGGTTGCGGGAGCCTTCATGATGTGATATGTGATGTGGTGTAGTCGAAGGCAAATTGAGTTGTGAGTGTTGGGTTCGGTGAATTGATTCACTCGACGGACGCAGAAGGTCTTGAGCGGGTGTCAGGACGATATGGTCCCGGCAACAAACACGGACGACAGGGTGGCCATTGCGTGTGATGAGTCCGTCGTCGTTCAGAGGATGGATGCGGAGATCGTTCATTGCGATCGGATGGTGTGGTGGCCCGATGCAGTGGACTTCTTTTCGTGCAGATGGATACAGTCAGAGTCTGAGTCGATCTGCCATGATTGGCTGTAACGCTCTGATAACTCTGCTCCATCGACAGCAGGAACAGTGCAGAGAGAGCTTGGAGTGGGGTCCATCGGATCCTGCAAGACTCATGAGTCATGACTCATGGCATGAGCGCCGAGCCAGCATCGCATCGCGCATGTTCGCTTGACGTGTCGATGTCAGATGGCGAGCGACTCGTGACAATCGTTCCATCTCTCCGTGTGGTCAAGCAGCAGGAGCAGCGCGTCACAGCTGGAGCTCCGACTTGACCTGGTAAAGGAGACTCGACCTTGTCACACGGGATCTATTGAGACCAAAAGCATGACAGCAACATGCAACATGTCGAAGTCTTGGGGAGTTCCTCAGGTACAGTAAAACGGTCGACACGATTGGCAATCCGACAATCATGCAATCGGCTGACTAACTAGCCCCCATCGCAGACGAATTTTCCTCGATTACAGACTGTCGATTGCTCCAGTTGCGTTTCGACATCAACTGAACCGCAGTTTTTGTGCGTCGGACATGCATCCAAGCGACAAGCTGTGTTCAGAGATCTGAGCATCTGTCAACATGGATTCCGACTTTGGATCCTTCGTATCGTGTGGTGGCTTGGAAGTGAAGCATGGCGAGCACCAGAACCGGGTCCATCGCACAACGTAGTCGATCCCAATTCATCAGCATCGATACAGTCAAAAGACTTCATTGTCTCCCCACAACTCAATTTGCCTTCGACTACACCACATCACATATCACATCATGAAGGCTCCCGCAACCATCCTCGCTCTTCTCGTCGCCAGCGTCGGCATGAGCGCCTTCGACGTCGCTGACGCCAAACCCATGCACGCCGGCATCGACTACCACCGATACCTGGAAGAAAAGGACGCGATCGGCGCCGAACTCGACGCGTGGATGAACAAGTACAAGGACGTCGCCGAGAAGAACGGATGGATCCCGCCCACCGAGTCCCGCAGCGCCGAAGAGGTCGACGAGGACCGCAAGCAGCGCTTCTTCATGTCCAAGCAGCTCGTGTCCGACCTGAAGAAGGCGAACCCGGACGCCGAGTTCTCGACCGACTCGCCGTTCTCGCTGCTCACGACGGACGAGTTCGCCGAGTACGTCAAGAACTCGTACGTCGCCGGCAAGCCGCGCGCTCTGCGTGAAGAAGTGCAGGCCGAGGTGCAGTCGCAACCTCAGGCGGAGCCAGACAATAACAACAACAACAACAACGGACCCCGGAGCTTCTCGTTCCAGGATCTGATCGACTGGATTCAGAAGAACTTCCCGGACTTTCGTCCACCGACGCCAGGTCCGGCACCCGGTCCGGCGCCTGGTCCAGCTCCCGGTCCGGCACCTGGTCCGGGAACGAAGCCAACCTCGCAGCCTCAGCCCCTCAGCCTCAGCCTCGTCCAACCGTGCCTGGCTCGATGAAGCCATCTAGCCAGCCGACGCCAGGCTCCGCCAAGCCATCCACACAGCCTCAGCCGAAGCCTCAGCCATCGACGCGACCGAACCCGGGACCGAACCCTGGCCCGAAGCCGGGTCCCGTCGGCCCAGTGGCTCCTGACCTCCCGGATGACGGCAAGAGCACGCCTGCGCCGGCTCCCGAGACTGGTGGCGACGGGTCTGGACTCGACTGGTCCACCAAGAAGTGCATGCCTCCGATCCAGAACCAGGGCGCCTGTGGCTCGTGCTGGGCGTTCGCCGGTGTGTCGGTGGCCGAGACGGCCATGTGCATTCGCCAGGGCGGCAGCAACCTCGTCAAGCTGTCGGAGCAGAACGTCGCGAGCTGCAGCACGCGCAACTCTGGCTGCAGCGGTGGTGTGCCGGTGTGGACCTTCGAGCACATCCAGCAGCAGGGCATTTGCAAGGCTGAGGAGGACCCGTACACGTCCGGCAACGGTCGTCTGGCGTCGTGCAACAAGGGCTGCTCCAAGGTGCCGGTGCCGATCAAGAGCATCAAGCGTCTGCAGGGCGAGGATCAGCTGCTGTCGGCGATGAAGGAATACCCGGTGCTGGTCGCTGTCGCGGCGGGCAACAACGCCTGGAAGCAGTACAAGGGCGGCGTGCTGTCGTCGTGCGACTCGACGCGTCTCGACCATGCCGTCGTGGCTGTGGGCTACGACTCGTCGTCGATCAAGATCCGCAACTCGTGGGGTCCTCGCTGGGGCGAGAGCGGCTACATCCGTATCCGTCGCTCGGGTGCTGGCAACGGCGTCTGCGGCGTCACACAGGACGTGACGCACATCCTGCTCTAAGCGTAGGTGTATCAGTATCGTATCGTAGATGATGGTGAGTTGGTGTGTTGATCGGCTCGATACCTGGTATTGTAACAATTGATGTGAGCTTGAGACGATTTACCGTAGTTCTCATCTTGAAGTGTAGCTGTTTGTTTGTATTGCTACTGCACTATAGACTGAGATCGTCGAGAGGATTCTCGTGCATCGAATTGGTTGCAGTCGCAGACCGGCTACATCGATGCTATAGGGCTCTCACAAACCAACGTAGTGACTCAATTGACTTCAGCTTTCAACGAGAGTTCTCGTGCATGAGTGACACAGGACTCCTGTGACAGGAGCCGCAATGGTTTGATGGAAGCTGAATGGAATGTAT
Source organism: Pythium insidiosum (assembly GCA_022836835.1). Lineage (NCBI taxonomy): Eukaryota > Oomycota > Peronosporomycetes > Pythiales > Pythiaceae > Pythium > Pythium insidiosum. The sequence continues at coordinate 293,037 of JAKVDI010000011.1, forward strand.
GTAGTGTTGGTAGTACTAACCAATTGCGTGGTACGATGGGTACGAGTTGCTGTGCATCGTTGTCACTGTCAACTCTTTTACCCACGGTGAGACTCACCGGGTGAGTAACAGTTGAAATGCATGCAACGCAGCTCCTTCTCCATTTCTGCCTCACGTTAAACGGCAGCGAATCTGTCTGCAGCAGCAGAGCCATCAAGTTGATAGAATCGCAAGCTTGTGTCCACCAGTTTGTCCAGAGAATAGAGCATCCTGAGATGCAGTCTCAGAGTCTCGATGGACACGCGACCACCACACAATCGCCTGTACAATCTACTGGACGATGCACATGAAGTTCATGATCATGGTGTTGATGTTCATCATGAACGTCCGTCCGTCCGTCCCATCCTCCGTGTCTTCCTGATGAGTGTGCGTTCCGGTTGTGACAGTGTGCAAGCGTGGGTGTCTCTCCCCTGTGAAAGCCGATCACTCGCTGTCGGAATGATGGTAACCCTGGCGAATCAGGTCCGCCCGTCGCCATTGCGATCCGCATTCCATCCACTCGGCTCCACTCCTGTGGACCGCGGGAGCTCTCCATTCCGAATTCTTCGAATCGACCGACAGCCCCAAGACCGACGACGCACGGCAGCGAGATCAAGATGGCGCCAAACGAGAGAACGCCTCTGCGCGGCGCGCTCCAGTCCCCGCAGCGCCGCAAGCGCCTGCTCGCCGTCGGCGTCGGCGCGCTCGCGGTCGGTGCGATCGCCCTCGGATGGTGGTGGAGCTCCTCGAGCTCGAGCTCGAGCTCGTCGACGGCCGCCCAGAAGACCCCGGCGTCCGAGCGTCAAGCGGCTGGCGGAAAAGTGGAGCCGCTCGTCTGTGGCGATGCCCACCACGAGTCGGGCTACGTCACGCTCGCCAACAAGAAGGACGACCACTACTTCTACTGGTACTCGGAGTCGCGGAACGACCCTCTGAATGACCCGCTCGTCGTGTGGCTCACGGGCGGCCCCGGCTGCTCGAGTATGATGGCGCTGCTGGCGGAGAACGGTCCCTGCCACGTGAAGGACGACCTCTCCACGGAGATTAACCCATACTCGTGGAACGACAAGGCGAATGTGATCTGGCTGGATCAGCCGACGAACGTCGGATTCTCGTACGGATCGGACGCCGACATCGACAAGGACGAGGACGACGTCGGAGACAACTTCTACTGGTTCATGCACGGGTTCCTAGACACGCATACGGAGCTCGAAGGTCGTGATCTCTACATCACCGGCGAGAGCTACGCGGGTCACTACGTCCCAGCGGCGGCGCACAAGATCTGGAAGGAGAACCAGGCCGTGAAGGAGGCGAACGCCACCGTTCGCATTAACCTGAAGGGCATCGCCATCGGCAACGGACTCACGAACTCGATGCTGCAGATGGGGCACATGCTCGACATGGTCGACAACTCGTACAACGTCACGCTCATGAACGAGACCGACTACGAGCAAGCGAAGAAGAAGCTGCCCGAGTGTCTCGCGCTGGTCGAAGACCTCCTGAAGCGCGGTGAGCTGTCGCCCACCGACGACCAGTTCAAGGACTGCGAGCTGCTGATGAACCCGTTCCAGGGCGCGCACCGCAACCCGTACGACATCCGCCTCCCGTGTGGCGACGTCCCAGACCCGACCCAGTGCTACGACCTCACGAACATCAAGAAGTTCCTCAACTCGCCCAAGGTGCAGGCTGCGCTGGGCGTCGCGCCGAACCGCACCGAGTGGCTGGAGTGTGACCCGCGCGTCGGCCTTGAGTTCATGAAGAGCGGCGACGTCATCGTCAACTACGAAAGCTACGTGGCCGACCTGCTGAACGACGGCGACATCCGAGTGCTGCTGTACGTCGGCGATGCCGACACTGTGTGCAACTGGTACGGCAACAAGGCGTGGGCGACGGGACTGGACTGGACGCACAAGAAGGAGTTCAACGCCGCGGAGCAGCGTCCGTTCCTGACGTCCAACGGAACTTTGCATGCCGGCGACGTGTTGAACGAGTACAAGACGCAGTTCACGCTGCTGCGCGTGTTCAACTCGGGTCACATGGTGCCACAGGACCAGCCCGCGGTCGCACTTGAAATGATCAACAAGTTCCTGCTAAACGAGGAGCTCTAGGCGGTGTCGATTCAATAGCGATCCAACTGGCGTGGAGAGAGAGCAGAATGAGTACAGCAACACACCACATGACTGCATTTTTGAGACAGAGACTGATGTCTTCAACGCGCGTGATCACCAACACTGGCAGAGTACTGCACTGTGGTGTCTACTCGACAATTTCTCGATGAGCGCGACACAGCCGCATGTACCCGCCTTTGCCCCAGCGCGAACCCCACGAGTTGCGGATTTTGATCGACGACGAGTCGTAGCCCACGGCCACGACGGCGTAGTCGAGACGCGTCGAGTCGCACGAAGTCAGCACGCCGCCCTTGTCCTGCTTCCATGCGTGTCGCCCGCCGCGATACCAACCAGCACAAGGTAGTCCTTCAGCACAGAGAAGAGCAGCGAGTCGCCCTGGAGCGTCTTGATCGACTGGATCGGCACCCACACACGGTTGCACTCGCGGTTGCACAGCGCGACGACCGTCGTCAGAGGTGCACGGGTCGTCAGCGACAGATTCCCTCCTGCTGAATGCACTCGAAGGTCCACACCGGCGACGCATCGCGACAGCCGCAGTTGCGCGTGTTGAAGCCTCCGACAGCTCGACGAGCGGCCGACTGCCATTGCTGTTGCCGTTTTTCCGACTCGCCTGACGAGCGCATACGCCGCTCTCCGACGCAGACACGACCGCAAACGCCCAGTAGGACGTGCACTGGCCCTGGTTCTGTACTGCCGGCATGCACGCGACTTCCGTGGACGGCTGGCGCGCGCGGTCGGATCCGAGACCTGGGGAAATGCGGCCGTCACCGGAAGAGTCCGGTGGCTGTGGCTTGGATGTGGATGGAGACGGCGATGGGGACGCTGACGGGGGCTGAGGCTGCGGCTGCAGCTTGGCAGGCTTTTGGTCTGGCAGTTTCAGGTACTGCGATAGGCATTTCACAAGGTCTTCAAACGATAAGGACGTTGGAAATCAGGTGTTCGACGAAGAATGCGGTCAGGAAGTCGCTGGTGTCACCGTTGGTGCCGACGTAGTCGTTGACGACGTTGGGGTCACCGCTCACTTCGAGTTCTTCACGTACTCGGCGAGCTACTCCGTCGTGAGCAGCGAGAACGGCGAGTCAGTCGAGAATTTGGAATCGGGACTCGATCGCTCCAGCTCTTCGACAAGTTGCTTAGACATGAAATAGCGCTGCATGCGGTCTTCCTCGACGTCTTTTGCGTTGAGAGACTCGGTCGGTGAGACTCGTCGACAGTGTGAGTGGAATCGACTTGCGCGCGTGGCTGTGGCCATGGCACAGAGATCGCTTCGCTGACGCCCCGCCGCCACAGCGCGCACCGAATCGGTCGGAGGAGACAGTTGTGATCGCCGATGCGACCGCTCGTCCTCAGTCGTTGTGCTAGAGATGCCAGCGCTACTGACGCTGTCCACTGATCGATAGCAGGATCTCCAGCATCGCGCGCGTCCGACCTCGCTTCATGTTAGTCGATGCTTGGAATCCAACAGTGTGCATGTCATTCAAGCGTGAATGTCACTATCATAATAGTGACATCGTACAGTGAGAGCTTTGGGAGAGACGTGTGCATACTATTCGAAAACCTCTCGCTTGCGCAAGTCAACGACACGGTGTGAAAGCTTCGAAGAAGAAGACCCCGTTTGGACTTGTGGTTGTGTGCTTGCAACCTGCAAGAAGCGCTTGTCGTGCTTCAGACTCGGGATTCCGAACGCGCTCTTTTGAGCCTTGGGACTGACGTTGGTTGAAGCTGGTCATTGGTCGTGCCAAAACGAGTCCAAATTCAAATCTACGGTTCAAAAAGCGATATGTTGTTTCTTAGACTAATTTGAAACGACTCACCTGCTTCTGACAAAATGGAATGGCGTCTGAGGAGCACGTCCGTCTCAGATTCAGTATCTGATCCTGGTCCACCGACCACCATCGTCATCGTCACTCGCACATGATCCAAGGATTCCTCCCTCACTTTCTCTCGTTCCTCTCTCCATCCACCCAACCTCATTGATTGACCGACTGACTGACTGACTCACTGATCGATTGACGCTCATGGCTGCGAACGAGAACACACCGCTGCGTGGAGGCAGCCGCTCGGCGCCGCGCCGCTGGTTCCAGTCGCGCGCGGTGCAGCTCACGCTTGCGGCGGTCGTCGCGGTGTCGGTCGCGCTCGCTGTCTTCTACTCGACTCGGTCACCGCACGCGAGCGTTGCCAAGAGTGACGAAAGCAGTGGCTCCAGTAGCAGTAGCAGCAGCAGTACAACCAGCACGACAAGCACCACCACGGGCAGAGGCAGCGTGTCCTCACCGTCTGAGGACGATAACAACAGCAGCGCCGCGACTACCGCCACCACCGACACGGACACGGCGCCGAGCGAGCCGTGGCGCTGTGGGTCCAACAAGTTTGACGCCGGATACGTGAAGCTGCGCAACAAGAAGGACGATAAGTACTTTTACTGGTACATCGAGTCGAGCCGTGACGCCGCCAAGGATCCGCTCGTGCTGTGGCTCACCGGCGGCCCTGGGGCATCCAGCATGACGGCACTGCTTGCCGAAAATGGGCCATGCACCGTCAACGAGAACCTCACGACGACGCCAAACCCGTACGCGTGGACGAACGAGGCGAACGTGATCTGGCTCGACCAGCCCACCGGCGTCGGGTTCTCGTACACGACGAGCCTCGAGGACGACCGCGACCATGACGAGGAAGATGTCGGCGCCAACATCTACTGGTTCCTGCAGGGTTTCCTGGAGAAGCACCCGGAGCTCGTCGATCGTGACTTCTTCGTCACTGGCGAGAGCTACGGCGGCCACTACGTGCCTGGCGCCGCGCACTACATCTGGAAGCAGCAGAAACTGGACAAGCAGCGCGCCGCAGAAAAGGAGGACGACGGCACGACGCCGCTGCGTCTGCGTCTCAAGGGCATCGCCATCGGCAACGGACACACGGATCCGCTCATCCAGGTACGTCGGGCGGACTCGGCACGAGACTCTACCGTAGTTGACTGACTGAATTGGTGTGGCTGCAGTACGAGCATGTCGTGGACATGGCAGAGAACCAGTACAACGTGTCGCTGTTGGACGCGGCGCAGGTGGCGCAGATGCGCAGCGACCAGACAGAGTGCATTGAGCTCACAAAGCAGTGCCAAGCGGACCGCACGAACGCGTCGTTGTGCATCGAAGCGCAGCAGTGCTGGGCGATCAAGCTCATCGTGCCGTTCGCTGGCGCCAACCGCATCACGTACGATATCCGCAAGCAGTGCGAGCGGCCCCACAGCTTTGGCAAGATGATCACGGTTTGTGGCTTTGACCTGCCGGACGTCATCAAGTACTTGGCACAAGCTCCGGTTCGTGAGATGCTGCACGTGGAGACACCGTCGTGGGTCGAGGTGAGTCTCGATGTCATGGAGTCGTTCGTGTCCTCGGGTGACTGGTCGCTCGGGTATCAGTCGTACGTGGCGGACATGCTGAACGACGGCGTGCGCGTCCTGATCTACGCGGGCGACGCCGATCTCGTCTGCAACTGGTCAGGCAACCGAGCGTGGACGCTGGCGCTCGAGTGGCAGGGCAAGGACGGCTTCAACGCGGCCACTGATCGACCGTTTGTCACGCGCGATCTGCTTGTGAAGGACGCGGAGGAGGTTGACGCTGGCGTCGTGCGCTCGTTTGAGAACTTGACGTTCCTTCGACTGTACAACGCGGGCCACATGGTGCCGTCGGACCAGCCAGCGGTGGCGCTGGAGATGATCACCAAGTTCCTCCGCGATGAAGCGCTTTGAGTGAGTACGAGCAAGCGCTTTGGCGTCTGGCTGTGTTTGTGTGGTGCCCAGTTGAACTTCGACTGCTGCTGCTGCTTGAAGGATCGATGGCTGTATTCGCATTCCCCAAAACAAAGTAATGCATTCACAATGACGTACTGTGTATACTCCAGCTACGCTCCATAGCATTGATCGACAGCGGCACCTTCGTGCAGCTCTTGTTGCACGACATCAAGCGGTCATGTAATGCAAACGCTACCATACGAGTCGGTCGCGTTTTGACACTCCTGCTGGCCAACTTCAACTTCGACCGACAGCTCAAAGAGCTCCATCGTGGAGGAACGAGCGGAGCATCGCGAGCGCGACTGCAGGTTGATCCTTCGGGACCTTGCGCCCCGCGTCGTAGACGCGTACGAGCGAGAGGTTCTCAAACGAATGCACGTCGCCCGCGCGCTCTGCGGCCACGACAAGCGGGCGCTCGGCAGCGGCGTTGAAGCCGCTCTTTCCCTTCCACTCGAGCTGCTTGGACCACGCGGCGTTGCTCGACCACCCGCAAACAGCGTCTTGATCGCCAGCGTAGAGCAGCACGCGGACGTCATTGTTCAGGAGCTCCTCGACGTGAGAATCGTAGGCCCTGGAGAAGTCCCCAGACGCCACGAACGCGCTCTGCACGTTCACGTTCTTCGCGTTCCATTGCGGCGTCTTGACGTGGAGCATCTGCCGGACAGAATTGAGCGAAAGGTACTTGGCCGTCGTGTGAAGCGGCTCTTCGCAGTGCATGTCGTGCCCGGTCTTGATCATAACGCTGCAGGACTGGCGGACGTCTTGCGGATTGCGGCTCGTTCGAAGGAACGGCACGTGGAAGTTTTGCATCCAGCACGACTGCGCTTCTGCACACAGCGCCGCGTCCTGAAGCGCCGCTTGGCATCGCTTGGTCGCGCGTACACACGCGCCGTGGCTGTCGCGCATCATCTTCACGTCGTTGGCCGTCAACGCGGTCGAGTTGGTCAAGCGATCCGCTGTGTCGGCCATGTTCGCGTACTGTGTCTCTGTATTCGTGCAGGCGTTGCCGATCGCGACGCCCTGAAGCTTGATGGGTGTGTGGTCGCCAGCAGCATTCTGCTTTTGGATGTAGCGAGCGGCAAGCGGAATATACTGTCCTGCGTAGCCCTCCCCAGCGAGATAGACATCGCGGTTCTCGAGCTCGGGGTGCTTGGCCAGGAAGCCCTGCAGAAACCAGTAGACGTTGGCACCGACATTCTGCTTATCATTCTCGCTTTCCTCGGGGCTCGACGCGTAGGAGAACCCAACGCCTGTCGGCTGGTCGAGCCACACGACGTTCGCCTCGTTGGTCCACGAGTACGGGTTTGGCTTGGTGGTGAGATCGTCGGTGATCGAGCACGGTCCGTTTTCGGTGAGCATCGAGGTGAGTCCCGAGGTACCTGGAGCACCACTAAGCCACAGCACCAGCGGTGCCTTGGCGGCGTCGCGGCTCGACTCGACATACCAATAGAAGAGCTGGTCATTCTTGTTGGGCATTGCGACGTAGCCCGCGTCAAAGTTAGTCGTCCCACAGCGCCAAGCGTCCTTCATCGGCACTTGCGGCGGGACAACTGCCGCCCGGATCGTAGGCGAAGATTGTTCAAGCACAGACGTCATGGGTGTCGACGTCGTCGTGGAGACGACCGCGAGCGTCGCACCGACTGCGAGCACCGCGCCAAGACCGACCTTGAACGTGCGGGAGTCGAGCAGCTCGCGAGCAGGCGAGACGCGGGCGGCGCGCCCCTGGAGTGGTGAGTATTCGTTGAGCAGATGAGAGGCCATCTCTGGAAGCACTTGAGCTGGTCCGAGCGAATGCAGGAATGATCGAAGCTGGACAATGGACACTGGACGCGCTGGACGCTGGACTCTGGACTCACTGGGCGCTGGACCTGAAACACCGGTGTCGAGACCTGCGTTCCAAGATCTACCGGGTATGGCTGAGGTGCGTCACCTCTGGTGACATTGTCAGCTTGTCACCGTGACAAGCTGCGTTTCCCGGTGCCCAGTGCGAAGACGGGCAAGTGCGTGGGACGCTTTTCTTTTCGGGTGGGTGGATCCGTTCTGTGTTTCGTTCCGTGGCTCGTCAACTTGACCGTCAAGTTGACGAGCCACAAGTGAAGTGAGAAGGACGCACAGTGGATCGCAGACGTCTTTTCTTTGCACGGCAACAGTGGCTACGCGTCTGTGTCTGTGGACACCGCAGTGAAATCGATCTTTCTTTCTCCTGCACTCTTTCGTTCTCTCACACGACGATCCGTCGCTGGAGAGTCTCGTCATCTGCCGCGCTGTCGTCGTCCAGTGATGAGTTGAAAGTTCTCACGGACGGTGGACAAGTGACTTGTGGCGATCCACAGGCGTGCGCGAGTCGCATCCACTCGCTCAATATTTGGGGCGATCCGAAAAATGTGAACGACTGGATAACTCGAAGCACGGCGTCCAGAGCCTTTAAAGCCGAGCTGGTCGTGTGCCCCGATCTGGATAGTCGTCTGAACGATGAGAGGGATAAACGGCGATCCACGGTGGGACTCCAGAGCGAGAATGTCGAAAGTGCTGGATAGGCAGCTCGCTTCCATGGAGTCCAGTCCGGACCGCTATTCCGGATCCTGTCCAGATCCAGTAAAGCTGACGAAACGCGTCGAGAGAGACCGTGTTTGCGGTCGTCATGCGGTCGCTGCGTCGCAATGATTCCGATTGCGCTGTGGCGTCTTCCGATTGATGGCGATGAAGCACCGAGATCCTCGTTTCGCTGGCAGTTGCGGTCGCAACTTGGAGCGAGTTCCTGAGTCACGCAGCAACTTCCCTTGTGAGCTCATTGTAAGTGGCAATAAGGATCATGTGGGCAGTGGACACACAGGTGCGATAGGACCGATGTCCCCAATAGCAGGCCAACGCAGAGCGCTGTCCACGACGGTGCCGACGACACGAGGGCTCCAGCCGTACACAAACTCTCCGATCGTGAGCAGCGCGTATTCGCCGACGAAGCACAGCGGAGATGCTTGCATGAGAGATGTCAGCAACAAAAACTGAAATGTGTGACCTGAAAGCTTGTCGTGGACCAAATCTGAGCCGCTTTATATATCGTCCCCCGATTATCACTCTCTTTCTCCGATGGGACCATTTCGTTTACTGCCACTTGTTCTTGATGAATTTGTTGAACATCTCGAGCGCGACGGCAGGCTGGTCCTGCGGGACCATGTGACCGGCGTTGTAGATGCGGAAGAAGGAGAACAAGGGCGTCGCACGCACGACACCCGCCGTGATGCCGGCTTCGGTGACGTATGTCCGCTCGGGCGCCGCGTTGAACGCTTCCTTGCCCTGCCAGTCAAGGGCCAGGGTCCACGCACGGTTGCCAGACCAGTTACACATTGTGTCGGCGTCACCCGCGTACACGAGCACGCGGATGCCATCGTTCAGCATGTCGGCGACGTACGGACTGAACGACTTGACCGGGTCGTTGGTCATGTAAAAGTCGATGTTGACCTGCATGTTGCACTCCTGCCAGCGCCCGACGGGCTTGTCGCGGACGCCGAGATATTCACGCACGCTGTCCGAGTCGAGGTACTTGCCGACAAAGTCGAGGTTGTAGCACTTGGTCGCGTCCTCCTGGTCGCAGAACATGCGGATGTCGTACGGGTTTCGCTTGGCAGCCATGAGTGGCATGAGCTGCGTCACGGCGCAAAACTGATAGCCCTCGGCGCACACCGAGTCGTCCGTCTGACATGCCTGCAGCATCTCGCCGCACTTGGGCGCCGTCTTCTTCATCTCCTCGTATTCCGTGGCGTTGACCATCGAGATGTTGTACGCGTTCTCCACCATATCCATCGTGTGCGGCCACTGCACCGGAGGATCCGTCATGCCATTGCCAATTGCAATGCCCTGGAGCTTGATCGGAACGTCGTTCGTGCCGTTCTTGGTCTTCTGCCACAGGTAATGCGCCGCGGCTGGGACGTAGTGGCCGCCGTAGCTTTCGCCAGTGATGTAGAAGTCGCGTCCCTGAAGTTCCGGGTGCTTCTCGAGGAAACCCTGGAGAAAGTAATAGATGTTCTCACCGACGTCGTCCTCCGTGCTGTCTTCGTCGCCCCTAGCACCGTATGAGAGTCCGACGTTCGTCGGCTGGTCGAGCCACACGACGTTCGCCTCGTTCGTCCACGAGTACGGGTTCAGCTGCGTGGTGAGATCGGGTTGCACGTGGCACGGGCCGTTCTCAGTGAGCATGGCCATGAGGCTCGAGCACCCAGGGCCACCCGTCAGCCACAGCACGAGCGGGTCCTTGCTTGGCTGGCTGCGCGACTCAAAGTACCAGTAGAAGTAGTGGTCATCCTTCTTGTTGGGCAGCTTGATGTACCCGGCGTCGTGCCCCGTGAGGCCGCAGAAGAGCTCCTCCGTCTCGCCGTCTGCCCGCAGCGCGACTACTGGCTTTCCCTGCGGTGTGTCGTCGTCACTGCTGCCGTGCGCGCGCGACCGCGACGCTGCGCTCGAGTACGCCGCGACCGCCAGCACCGTCAGCGCGACGGCGCCGATGATCGCGAGCTTCTTGCGCCGCCACGTGCGCAGCAGCAGTCCGCCGCGACGCTCGTCTCCGTTGAGCGGCGTGTGCTCGTTTGCCATGCTCTGCTCCTTGTGCCTCCTCGCTCGTCGCCGTGTTGGGGAATGACCGCGACGACGGGGTCATCCGCCAGCAGCCGTCCACACAACCAGGCGCACGGCACCTCTTGAAGGAGGAATGACCCCACAATCTCCGCTCGCCGTGATTGGGAGATCTGTAGCCAATCCACCACGTCGGCCCGCCGTCCACACGAGCGGCTCCGCAGAGTGTTGGTGATCCACGCGACAGCTGGAGCCCAATGGATCTGATCGATCGCCTGTCATCATGCGCCGCGTGTGTGCCATCATGGACACCAAGAGCCGCCGCTGCGGTCTCATCGTGAGACTCTCATGGGGTCGCTGTCGTTGTGGTTGCTGTGCTTAACAGGGATACAGGAGAAGGCGCGTTGTGCTGTTGCGTTGGCGTGGTCTGTCGTCGCAATCCGCAGCTTCAACGTGTCGTTGGATCCGTTAAGAACCAGCCGAATCCAACCGTCGACAGTGTGCGCTCGTGAGTCACTCGCCCAGCAAGAAGAGAGATCGCAACGGTATTCATCACGCCATGACCACCAAGACGGTGCTGGTCACGGGCGCCACGCGCGGTATTGAGCTCACGTTCGTCAAGCACTTCAAGCAGAGCGGATGGCGCGTGCTCGCGGGCGCCCGCGATCCCTCACAGGCCGACAACGTAAGCATGTTCCCTCGCTTTATCAAAAACCCTCGCATTTGTTCTCATCTCTCTGTCTCTCTCTCTCTCTCTCTCCCTACGTCAATGCGATCTCCTTCAGCTTCGTGCGCTACACCCAGACGCGATCGTGCCGCTCGACGTCACAAGCGAGGCGTCGATCCAACAAGCGGCCGCCGCGCTGCGGGACGAAGCGATCGACGTGCTCGTCAACAACGCGGGTGTGCTCGAGCGCGAGACGCTCGAGAACACGCGCAAGCAGGACGTGCTGCGGCAGTTTGAGATCAACGCAGTCGGTCCGTTTCTGGTGACGCGTGCGTTCCTGCCGCAACTGCGCGCCGCTGTCGCGCGCCAGGGCATCGCCAAGGTCGCGCAGCTCTCGTCGGTGCTGGGCAGCATCCACGAGAACGCGAGCGGCGGCATGTACGGCTACCGTGCGGCCAAAGCGGCGCTCAACGCGATCAACAAGAGTCTCTCGCTGGACCTGCAGCGTGACGGCATCGCGACGGTTGTGTACCATCCAGGTTACGTCGCGACCGACATGAACCAGTACAAGGGCGTCGTGGCGCAGGACGACAGCGTCGCGGGGCTCACGGCGCGCATCGACGAGATCACGATGGCGCACAGTGGACGGTTCTTTGACTTTGAGGGCCACGAGCACCAGTGGTGAGACTGACACAGAGAAAAAAAGATATAGGAGGAAGGCAGAGCGTCTATGATGCGTAAAGCGTTGAGCGAGAGAGACCTTGAATCTACCACTCGGAGACCTTGTAGTCCTTGAGAAACTGCCCAAAAATCGGCGGCGACGCGTTGTCCGCCTGGTGCAGCACGAAGATCGGATCGAGCACGCGGGCGGCAGCGTCCACTTCGTCCAGCGGCGTCTGTTGACCACCCAACACACAATTCGTCAGTCCTTCACTCTCTACTACAAGACGAAGCCGTGAGCCGTCGCCATGACGCACCTGAAAGTTGTGCTCGGTCGCGATGCGCGTGGCGGCGTCGCGCGGGTTCTCGTCGTTGATCCAGCCCTGACAACAACAACGATAGGAGTCAATCCTGCACTGTGGTGACCGCCTGTTCTTGATTCACGTACCGTGTCGACCGAGTTCATGAAGATGCCCTGCTGCGCGAGGTCCTCGGCGCATGTACGCGTCATCATGTTGACAGCGGCCTTGGCCATGTTGGTGTGCGGGTGGTTGGGCGTCTTGGCGCGGTAGAACTTGCCTTCCATGGCGCTCACGTTGATGATAAACTTGTGCGCATGCGGACTCTGTGCCAGTCAATCAGTCAGCCAGTCACTCAACCCGTCAGTTTATCCCTTGATCACGAGATTTGGACAAACCTTGGCGAGCAACGGGACGACGCGCTTGTTCAGGATGAACGGCGCCATCGTGTTGATCGCAAACACTTCAACGAGCTCTGTTCGTTCGCCAGTTCGATAGAAAACGTCAGTCTGTCGGTATCTTCCTTTGGCCCCTTGACCGACCACACACACACACACACGCACCCATCGTGGCGACCTCATCGATCTTCTGGACCCACGTGTTCTTCTTGCGCAGATCGACCTGCTGCTTGTTGTTGTCGACCTGTCCTTGCGGGAAAAGCTCCGCTGAGGCCTCACTCTCGTGGTCCTCGGGCAGCACGGCGACCTGCGAGAGCAGCACAGACGACGGCACAGCGGCCGCGGGTTGTCCGCGCGTCGAGACGATCGCGCTGTTGCTCGTCTCAGCCGCCTCACTGCTGCCGTTCTCGAGCGCCAGCAATGCCGCATTCCCCTGCAGCAGACGCTGCGCGCTCGCGAACTGCTCCGGCACAGGCGCGACCTCGGCCTGCAGCAGGTGCTTGTAGTAGTGCGTCGGGCGGCGAATCGTCTGCGTGGCGTTGTTGATCAGGATCTCACAGCGCCCAAAGCTCGTCTCGATGTGGTCCATAAACTTGTCGATCACGCCGAGATCACGAAAGTCGAGGCCGTAGACCTGCAGGCGCGCGCTCCAGTCGTTGAAATCCGCTTCCTGCGCGTAGCGGTACGCCGCGTCCTTGGGAAAGCGCGTGGTCGCGACCACGTACGCACCGGCACGCAGCAGCTTGAGCGCGATCTCGTACCCGATCTTGACGCGTGCGCCCGTGACGATCGCGATGTGGTCGCGCAGGTCGGCGGTCTGCAGGCGCTTGGTCCAGTTCAGCGCGGCGCACGACGGACAGAGGCGGTCGTAAAAGTGGTGCAGCTGCTTGAACTTGAGCTTGCACGTGTAGCACGCGCGGTGGTGGTGCAGCTCGGGCTGCATCTCGGCCGCCTCACTGGTGGTCGCTGGCGGTTCGCCGTTCTCAGTGAGTTGACCCGGCGCGCTGGCACCAGCGCTGCTGACGCCGTCCGGCACCTGCGCGAGCAGCGGGTTCTCGGCCGTGAGCTGCGCGAGTCGCGCGAGTCGCTCAGCGCGGAGCTTGGTGTTGTTGATGAACTGCTGGTCGAGCGCTTTCTGTCGCGCGCGCTCGATCTTGAGCTTGCGCTTCTTCTCCTGCCGCTGCGCGTCGTCCTCCGCGGACTGCCCGTGGAAAAACTTCTTGCGCAGCTCCGACATCAGCGGCATCACTGTCTTGCGAAGCGCCTTGTAGCGCGGGCGCTGGAAGTGCTCCATGCCGTCGGCACCGTGGAAGCGACTCAGCACCGCGATGCACTGCTGGAGCTCCTCGTCCGTCACCAATGGGAGCTCCTCCGCGTCGCCAGCGGCGGACGCGACAGTCGTCGCGCTGGCAGCAGCAGCATCGCGTGCCGCGACGTCCGCATGGTCGCCAGGCGTCTGCGCTGACGCAGGACTCGCGTCGTTCTCCATCATCGCGAATGGGTTCGAACGGGTGATGACGCCTCGATGACCAGTCCTCTGTGTGTGTGTGTGTTGTGCCCGTCCGAAAACAGGTTACACAGGTTACACTCTATCGTGATTCCTGCAATCTGCAGGAATTGCGATTTTTCATGAAATGTCACTATTCTGAAATGTAGTGGGTTACATCTCATCGCGTAACCTCCATCTCCACGCCCCGACCACGATGGAGCACGAGCATGCCGCGAGCCTGACGGCGCGCGTCGTGAAGCAGGTGCTGCCCGACCGCGCGATCGTCACGAAGGATGCGCGAGTGATGATGAACACGGCGACGAGCATGTTCACGCTGTACCTGACGTCCTTGTAAGTCGATTGAGTTCGATTCAGGAAACGGACAGACAAACTGACGCTGGAGCAGCGCGCACGAGGCGTCGGTGAAGCAGAAGCGCGGCACCATCACGCTCAAGGACGTGCTCAGTGCGCTGCGAGAGACCGAGTTCGACCACTTTATCGAGCCCATCGAGCAGTGTCTGCAAGGTGACGAGCGTGTGGGGATGGAGGCTGGTGGACGTGGACGTGGACGACTGACTGACTGCGGGTGGGGACCACAGGCACCAAGGCCGCAGATGCAGCGAAGCGAGCGAGGAAGCAGGCGACGAAGACTGCTGCCGCAGACGATCATCCATCCGCGCAAGACGCAGCGTTGGAGACGACGGTCGATGGTGAAGACCAGCCTGCGCCTGTGGAGTCGGACGTCGACATGGAGGAGGATGGCGACGTAGACGCTGTGCAGGAGGAGGAGGAGGACCAAGCAGGCGCTCTCACGGGAGAAGAGAGTGTGGACGAAGACACAGCGGTGGCTCCTGACGTCGAGAAGGACGCAATCGATGAAGAGCAGTCGGACGACGACGACGACACGGAGCGACCAGTGCGCGAAGAGGACGATCTCCCGATGGACGACGCGTAAGCAGCAGCAGCAGCACCAGGACAGGACAGATTCATTGCTTGATCGATTTATGAATGGCGTTAGCTCTCGTCCATTGGCGTTGCCGACTGGGGCAGCAGCTGGAGATCTGCGCGTCCACGTCGTTGCTCGGCGTGCTCCATCACAGCAAGCGGCGCGTTGGAGACGGCGTCCAGCGCTTGTCCGTACGTGAGCCCCATGAGGATGCCGACGTTGATCACGTCGTACGGCGACCGCAGAAACAGGTCTCGCGTTGAGCCGCTCGAGAGCACGAGGTGCCGGCCATTCGTGATCCGCACGAGGTTGCTGGCGTTCGAGAAAAAGTACCGCCGTCCTGCCGAGTCGCCGAGACACGCGGAGTATGTGATCTCGAGGTAGATGCCGCGCTTGATGGCCGCGTCGATCCACGGCTTCTTGAGTTGGAACGGGATGCGGTTCGCGACATCGAACGTGAGCACGTCGATCTCGCCCTGTTCACACAGGAACTGAAAGACCTTGGCGTTAGCTGCCTCCACGGCGACGACGTCGTACGTCTTGAGCACTGGCGACGAGTTCTGCGCCACGCAAGAGAGAACGAGACCACGTCAGCGTCGGCGACGACCATGTGATTGCTGTATCCACCAGCCCAAGCGCAACGTACGATGCTCTGTGCAGCGTTCATGTCCTCGACCTTGAGCGTGATGCGCTTGAGCTGCCGCACTGTCGGTCGAGCGGACGCTGTCGCGACACTGGTCGCGTCCTGCTCCTTCAGTGCGAGTGCATTCGCCATCGCGGCGGCGTATTGCTTGGCTTTCTTGGCTGCCTTGCCGCTTTTGTCGCTGATCTCAAGCGGCAGATCCGCGACGGTCGACGCCTACACATTGTATCGATGCGTGGTTAAGGTGAAAACCGTTTGTGTGGTCAATGAATGGCATGTGCAGCGCATTGAGCGGCTCACCTCCTTTGGCTTGGCGCTCGCATCACAGTCAACGTTCACGCCAACGACCGAGTACCCCACTACAGAAAGCACAGCATCAAGTGAGCGACCATCCGATCGTCTGCCAGACGATACACAGCGCAACGTACGTCGCTGCAGCTCTGCGCTGGAGACGCGCGACGCCGCGCGCACATGGAGATCCACATACACCATCGTGCGTTGCGTTGCCGTTGCGTTCCACTCACCAGCATCTCTTCATGCGCGGTGGTGTTCGTAATGTGTTAAGAACCGTTCAAAACCCGTACTTTACCGGTATGTTCGTGTCGTACTTAGCGTTTTCTGCGCGCCTCATCGCCAACCAAATCACGCGGCGCTGGGGAACCAATCGCGCGGTGGCAACGAGAAGCTCCGTTCACGCGCCTGCCGCACAAGTGGAAGACCAGCGCCTCTCACTCCAACAACAATGGCTGACGAATCGGAACTCTCGAACCTTGAGCTCGCCGCTCTCCGCAAGAAGCGTGCCTTCCGCAAGTTCACGTACCGCGGCGTGGACCTCGACAAGCTTCTCGACCTCAACCATGAGGAGCTGATGGAGCTTGTCAACGCTCGCGCCCGCCGTCGCTTCTCGCGCGGCCTCAAGCGCAAGCCGATGGCCCTCATCAAGCGCCTGCGCAAGGCCAAGGCCGCCGCCAAGCCGCTTGAGCGCCCGGAGGGTATCAAGACGCACCTCCGTAACATGATCATCGTTCCGGAGATGATCGGCTCGGTCGTCGGTGTCTACAACGGCAAGGTCTTCAACGGCATTGAGATTAAGGTGTGTTTCCAGAACATCACAGCTCTCGGGGGATGGCGGCTTATTACCCGAAGAGTGGCACCGTGGCCTGCCGTCATCTCACGCGCTTGCGTCAGTGACGGCGGCCATTGCGCCCGGCTTCCATCCCTTCGTGAACGTTCTGTGTACGGGGCGACCCAGGGAGCACTCGTATCGCTGGCTAGCCCGTGAGGAGGAAAATCGCGTGACGTACTCACATGCTCTTGTGTCGTTTCCTTTCAGCCTGAGATGATTGGCCACTACCTCGGTGAGTTCGCCATCTCTTACAAGCCGGTGACGCACGGTCGCCCGGGTATCGGCGCCACGGCCCAGGCCCGTTTCATCCCGCTCAAGTAAACGCCGTCTGCTGGCGGTCGAGAGCGCTATGTCGCAGTCGGTGGGACGCAGGCGTGAGTTTGGTCTTGTGCATGTCGATCTCGCCCCTGTTGACGTGGGGGTTTGAGCCATTGTAATACAACCTGGAACGCGGCTTCCAACTAACGATCGAGACCGTCGCGCGGAGGAAGAGCAGCGGAGCGTTCACGAATCCTGCAGCGACGGCTCCAATTGTCTAACGCGCGTTTTCTTGTCTGGAAGGTCGACTCGAATGGCTGGTGCACGCGGCGTCAATGAAGATGTTTTGAATCGCTACTCCGATTCACATGAAAATGCGGAGAAGCTTTTAGTATTTGCACGTCAGTCTGAGGCATCGCCACCAGCCAGTCGAGTCGATCTACCAAGCGTTAGTGTTTCACATTGGCACCGATGATGACAAGTTCTCTCCTGAGAATACCCATGCGGAAAAATCTTTCATTCCAAATTCCAATTGATCCTACTGAGGTGCCACAATTGATCACAATAAATACATGTTGCTTGACGTACTAGACATTGCTGCTCCTCGATTGACTTGCCCGTGTCCTCCTTATCTCGAGCGGCTCACTGCCACGGAGGCTTTTGTAGCGAGCGCTGTGGCCATATCCATGGCGGAAGCCGAGTCTGCGACGCCACCAAAGCGTTTCTGGTTGCCGAAAGCGACGACGTAGCCTGAGAATGACCGATTGATGTCCGCGGGTGAAGGGAGGTTCTGTTTTGTAGGTGTGTCTGCTGACATGTGATGGAGGGTTGAATCTGGGCACAAAATGGAGCCGGATGAACACACCATGTCCAGTGAGTGATCTGTGGGGAGTCGAACTGAGAACTCACTCTGTGTGCTTCCCTGAGGCTGGTGTCCTCGAAGTAAGGACTGAGACGTCCCCACGGCAGCTCCACCTTCACCATGAGGAGGAGGAACGAAGCGGTCAAGTTAATGGACCAGACGCATCGATTCTTCAGAAACGATGGCCACACTCACCCGTTTCAAATTGGATACTAGACATCCGCCGACGCTCTAATCGCATGCTGCTCAAGTTGAAGTGGTCGCTTCCTGTGTGGGAGAGTGACGCCCCCAGCGCCGACGCCACCGTCACTGTCGGCGCTGCGGAGCTCAGAGACGATGGTGCCGAACCAAACTGGTTAGTGCTCATTGATGGTCGTGGATACGCAACAGTCTGCGCAGTCAGCAACGGCTTCGCCGTCGTGTTGGATGGCGCGATTGCAATCAAAACTTCACTGGTGTGATCGTTCTTCGTCGGCGCCTGAGCTCCACTCGAATGGGTTGTTGGCTGGAGAGTACTAGACATTTTCCTGTCGATCGCCGCCACCAACGGGCTCACCGTGGACCAGGTTCTTGCACCGTTGGATGTCACCACCATCATAGTTGTTCCGCTCGCCATGGCCGGTCGATTGGGAACAACGGAAGGAGAGACAGCAAACACTTGCGCAGCTGATGCTGCAGCTCCCCCCATGGTCACGGAAGCAATTGCGCGCTCGTGCATCATCAGCACTTCAACTCGTTCTCGCTCCTCAGCGGTCACCTCGCGCCCATCGAGATTTCGGAGGCCAGTGAACTTGGACAAGATTGACTGTCTGTACAAATGCTTCTTTGTCATCGGATTGTTGTTGAGCCTGAGCTCGACAATCGCTGGGAGGTAGGCTATCTTGTCAATCTCTTCGAGGTCACATAATCGATTGTTGGACAAATCAAGATACTAGACACACCAGAACCGATGTATGGGAAACCTGGTCAGTAGTCCACACGTCAGCTACGAATACAAAACGCACCTCGAGACTGTGGAGCTCGCTAAAGTTTGACAGCGTGCGAAGTCCGTTGTCTTCGAGAGACAACACTTTGAGTCGACGAAGTGCTGATGTCGAATTGGAGTCAAGCTGCCGGATTTTGTTTTTATCCAGTCTCAGCTCCACAAGTTGTGCTGCCGTGTCCAAAGCTGCTAGGAACACGATTGAATTTCCTTGGAGGTGGAGTACCTACAAGTGGCATCATCAGAGCATGAGCACAAAGAGTATCGAAGTTGTCACTCACCGTGAGGTCGTCAAGGTGCTGCAAGCCCAGACAAGTCATGTCATTGATCTGGTTGTACGACAGAAACAGCTCCTGTAGCCGAGGACAACTGAGGATTCCCTTGCTCTCGCATCCCGCTGGGGAGGCGAATCCTGCAGCGGTGGCTGCGCGCGGCAACAGTCGCTCGATTCGGTTGCGATTCAGGTTGAGTACCCGCAGCTTCGGTAGTCCTTCCATGCCTGTGATGTCGCTGATTTGGTTGTTCTCCAAATCCAGCTCTCGTAATGACGGAAACACTTTTCCGCAGATGGAACCCAAGTCTCGAATGCGACATGATGATAAAACAAGTTCTTGGATTCGATCGAGGCTGACATTGCCGTGCTTTTCCATGATGAAATCAAGCGTCAGCTTTCCTCCGTACTTTTGCTTTGCATCGCTCTGCTCTTGAGGGGAAACTGTCTCTCCATCCAGAACCTTGACGCGGCGAAGATAGTATATTGTGTAGAGTCTGTAGTCCGTAGCTTGTGTAATGTCGTTTCCAGAAACATCCAGGATTGTGAGCTTTGGCAGCGTTTTCAAGTGCTGCACCTCTTTCAACACTTCAATGCGATTATTGCCGAGGTATAACTCCATCAACTTGGGTGCATTTCCGAATCCACGCAAGCTGGTAATGTGATTGTCTTCAAGAGATAGTTGTGTCAGGTTCTCCAAGCGATCCAGGTTTTCGACCACAGTGATTCGATTTCGCGCAAGACTCAAACGCTTCAGACTCCGAAGCCCGTCGAGGTTCTCTATCCTTGTGATGCGGTTTTCATCGAGAGATAGCTCTTCCAACCTTCGGCATGCTTGGATCCCATCAATACGTGTGATCACATTATCGGAGAGTATGAGAATGCGAAGATTGATCAGTGGGCCGAGCCCATCGATAGAATCTATCAATTCCCCCTGAAGTTTGATGTCCTCAATAGCTGTCCACACTGGATCTCCGGTATTGTGACACTGCGGCATGTTCGCTGCCGGCTCTCCACCACCCACGAGAGAGCATACGTTCGACTCGACGTAGTGCCTCCAGATGATGTCGGGAGAAATTGCTGTGATCAGCGATTCTGCGAACAGAACGTCCGAGCGTCGAACCCTTTGCTGGTCAAGTTCTTGGAGTCCGGGCATGTGCCGCAAGACTAGCTGTCGATACCTCTTGGCCAAGCAAAGAGGATTAGATCGGAGATCGATGCTTTTCAGTACACTCCCCCTGCATCGCCCAAAGTTGAGGATGTCTTCCAAGCTTGCAAGTTTGTTGCAGCTGGCGTCGATCGATGTGAGCGTCATTAGTGTTTCGAGGTCTCCCAGTCGTGACAGTTGATTCGATGCGACGTCCAATCGTTTTAGACGAACCAGCTCCTTGATACTGCTTTCCATTGTGTGAAGCTTGTTGTTTGACAAAAGAAGTACTTCCAGATGATCTCGAAGAGTGCTCAAATCTGGCACATATTCAAGGCCAAGACCCGAAAGATCCAGACAGACGAGTCGTCTCGACTCGGTGTTTTTTATCCTGGTAATCGGAAGTGGCGCCGAGTCAACAAGCGATGTGGCCGTCACCTTGGGATCCAACTGGAGTACCTGCGCGACATCATCTTCAATGTTCAAAGCATGGACTAACCCTGAATCATCATTGGCTTCAGTAAACGGAGGACTTGGAGGTCGACGTGTCCGATATTTGCGCTCAAAATCATCCACCAATCGAGCGGCATACCCGAGGTCTTCTGCAATATCCCCTCCTGATGGCGCAGTCGGGACTGGTGCCTCTGTTTTTTCGACTCCTGTGATTCCTGAGCTGGATCCCGTCGATGCTTTGGTATCTGATTGATTAGTCACATATTGATATTCGACGAGATACTCAGGCAGGATGAGAGATTTGTCGAATATGTAGTACATCTTCTGTTTCATCGCTTCATCTTGATGCGTCAACAGCGACGGATGCTTACTCACCGTTTCTCTCGTTACTTGGAGACTGTGTAATGACCCAAAGTCTGCACGATCGATCGGGCTTCGAATATCTGCGGTGTCAGTGACGGTTTTCGTGAATCCAGGAAAAACCTTCACAACAAGCAGCACAGAACTTGGAAACTCCCACTCTCCACTCTTGGCCAGGTTGATCGCCTCTCGCATTTCTTTTGTCATCTCGTGTTGAACCTCACGGAGTTGCTCCCGGACCGTCAAGTTCGAAAGACGAACAAGTTCATTTGCTGGCAATTCACCGGTGTGGTTTTCTATCCCCTTTGACGCAACAGTAGCCAACAAACGCCCCGTGTCCACAAGAGACACCGAGTTCGATAGCTTCACTGCGCCATCCAGGCCCATTGCGCGATAATCCTCAACATCTCGGAACCCGTGCTCAGCGGCATAAAACTGTTCCAGCTCATTTCTCCGCATGCGCTCGAGTGCCGGTGGCTGTCCATAAAAGAGATACTCGAGGGAGTTCTCTGCAGCAAGAACCGAGTAAGTCATCTGTTTGTCTGGGTGCTCCTTAGCTTCAGCGCCATCCTTATCGTCAGTCACTGGTACCGTCACTCCCTTCTTCGACACATTATCTTTAACCTTCTCTGCATTTACCACCAGAATTTCCTCCATTCGCGAGTGGAATCGATTTCGAAGATGTCGATTGTTTACGCGGGTAACGCGATTGATTTTCACATCGCAGATTCCGAAGACTCGTAAATCATCGAGGCAAAGTCGACTTCTGACGAGCTCGATGCAAGATGAATACCAAGGGTCCGCAGGCTTTCCATCTTCCAGCCGTATATTTCCACCGGTGTCCAGCTCGAGCATCAGGCGAGAAATGCTGATGTCTGTCGCCCATTGCAATTTTCGCCTGGTCGACTCGAAATCACGATTCATGGACGATAACAAACCCACTTTTTCTCGAAGGGTTTTCTCTACGCGCTCCAGCTTCGATTTTAGCGCGACCACAATGTCTCTCTTTGATTGATCAAGCTCGATTTCTGTGCCCCCCAACAGAGCGCTCTCGATAAGCTTTTTGTGGTGAATGAGCGCAGAGATATTGGCCTCAGTCTGTCGCTCTGCTTTCTGGCGGATGCCTGTAGCATGACGAATCCGATGCTCGACGTTTTTTCGGATTGCCTTGATACGCATGTTGTAGTACATTTTCTTCTTCAGCATTGTCGCATCAGCAATCTGCTTGTTGCGAGGGAGCAGCTCGAACGTGTCCAAGTACGTCAAGTTTTTCAGTTGACACATCACATAAGTCTGATAGTTGCAGAGTCGACAGACGGGGTTGGTGCCAAAATGGGGATCGCTGAGTGTCAGAGTCGACAGTTGATCAAGGTTTGCCAAGCTAAGCAGCGTCTTGAAATTCGAGATGCGGTTTTCTGCCATGCTCAGCTCTGTGAGACTAGTGCAGCCATTTAGAGCCGCATCGATTCGTTCGATGCGATTCCGACAGATCCAGAGAGACTTCAAATTGGCCGCTTGCCACAAACCGGCAAGTCGCTCGATGCAGTTGTCATTTAGCCACAAGACTTCCAGAGAAACAACACGTGCCAGAGGTTCCATACATTGGATTCGGTTGCCACTGAGGTTGAGAGTCCGTAGCTTCGTACAGTTATCGAGACCTTCGATCTGCTCCAAACCACACTCGGAGACACAGAGACTCTCAAGATTCACGCAACTCGTGAGTCCTTCTATCCTGATAATGGTTGGATGTTTTACGATAGAGAGCTCACGTAGTGCGGGGAAATGCATGACCGACTTCATTGAAGGCCAAAAGCCTAGAAACATCTCGAGTGATCGGATCTGCGCTGCTCGTTTGGCGAACTGCGTGTTGCTGATACCGTTGTCGCGACATAGCTCGGCGAGCTCCACGGACGCCTCTATAAGCTGCGCGCGTTCTCGCTGTGCATCGCTCAAGTCTGCTGTGCCCTGGCGCACGAGTGCATCCGGTGGCGCACACTCATTGTTGTTTTCTGCCACATCCTCTGTTGGTTTGCTCGCTGCCTCCGGCGTCACCTTTGGCCCCTCTCCGCTGGACAGCGGCTGGGACGGAGTCAGTTCTCTCGCGGCCATCGTGTCGGTCATGCGGGGCACCAAGGCGCTCCACTCGCTGCTGCTTCAATCTATCAACACGACAGGAGAAAACGTCTCTTGCCGCCGTCGTTGCTGGTGTCGTCGTTCCTCTTCCATGCAAATATAGCGAGCGTTCATGAGAGTTGAACTTGACCTACATTCTGCTTCAACCAGATGCGTACCTAATAAACCGAATGCGCACTTAGCAATGCGCACCAGCAAGAGGTCCAATCACAACCGAGTGCGTGTCCACGAGAGGGAGGGCTCCGTCGACAATAATGGCGACGCCCACGAAGAAGTCGCTACTCGCGCTGCTGCCGCACGATGTCTCTGTGGAGCAGGTGGTCGCACTGGCGGCGACTGTCTTGCTCTTGTTGATATTGGCACTGCATGCAGTGATCTACGCATTGGCCGGAGTCGCTGCAGCGACGGTCGCTGCGGCTGTCACAGTGCTGCTCATCGTGCGATGGATCCATTGGAACGGTGTCGGCGTCTGTGGATGGCGATGGTGGTGGCTCCGCGATACATCCGTGCTGATGGATACGCTCTGCTCGACACCGCAGCAAAAGGGTACGTTGCGAGTCGTGTGCATCTCGGATACGCATGGCAAGCACCGCAACGTGCAGGTCCCCGACGGCGACGTTCTCATCCACTGCGGCGATTTCACGGACCGAGGCACGCACAAGGAGATCAAGGATTTTAACGACTGGCTCGGCTCTCTGCCTCATCGCCACAAGATCGTTGTCGCCGGGAATCACGATTTCTGCATGGACGCGGCTGAGTACAAGCTGCATTGGGACAAGCTGTGGCGACACACGGAATTCAACGATCCAGCAGTGGCTCGTGATCTGCTCACAAACTGCACGTATCTCGAGAACCGATCGACGGTCATCGACGGTGTCAAGGTTCATGGATCGCCGATGACGCCGCCTATTCCCGGTCGTACCATGGCGTTCAACGTCGAGCGAGGGTATGCGGCACAGCAGCACTGGGCCAAGATTCCTAGCGACGTCGACATCCTGATCACGCACGGTCCCCCACACGGCGTGCTCGATAAGACCGTGACGGGGCTTCGCGTCGGGGACGAGTCACTGCTGAAAGAAGTCGTGTCCCGCTGCCGACCGCAGTTCCATTTGTTCGGCCACATTCATGAGGCTTACGGCATTACGCGCCTTGGTCGCACAGTGTTCATCAACTGCGCCACAAGCACACTGCTTCGACGGCCCAAGCACCGCCCCGTGGTCTTTGACATCCCGAGCAAATGCTGATCGCGATCTTCTTCGGTGGGTCGCCACGCTGCACTGCCGCCGGCCACTCGCGACCGCTCACCTGGTCGAGGAGGAGCTCAGTTAAGTAATGTTAGAGGCCATCCCTATATAGAGGTTCATTTGTAGTGTTTGTATGAAAACCATGTCATCGGCATGTGGAGGGTTTCATGAATCATGTGAAGATAACCTGTGTGCTGTGACACATCACGTTGAAGAGCGCAAGCGAGAGAACATCCCTCCGCCAGGGCCACGTGCATCGGTTAAACCGCGTGCCTGCTAGCGAGATCGGCAGCCCACCGTCGCCTGCAGTTCCGTCGCGTTCTTTCGGGTGCCCGAGACCGCGGAGCAACGAGCTCAACGACCGCCACTCATCGCAACGGCGCAGACGACATGGCGCCGCCCAAGGTGCTCAGCAACGTCGAGGTGATCCGGCAGGTGGGGCCGCTCATGGGGCTCTTCACGCTGGAGGCCTTCGCGTTCGGCATCATCGTGCCACTGATGCCAATCGCGACCACAGAGGTACACGCGCAACGACAGGCAGCGGTCGCTGCAAGTCTTGTTGACTACTAACGATCGCGCTGTCACCAGTACTTTGCCCGGCAATACACGCAAGGAATCCCCATCGACTGCGGCCGCACATCGCATGATCCTGTACGCTCTCGCTCTCTCTCTCCGTCTTTCTGCACTGTTGTCTTGCGTGTTTGACGGCATTGTGACATCTTTGTAGGCCTGTATTCAAGGATCGAAAGACGCCGATTGGTGGCTGAGGTGAGTTGAAGGGAAACGCAAAAGTTGAAGTCCTTCACTTTGACGCTTCGCTGGTGCTTGTAGTGTCATTGGCGCCATCGGTTCCTTTGGTTTCTTCTTGCTTTCGCCGACTTTGGGCCAGGCATCGGATAGCTATGGGCGCAAGGTACCGTAGTAAGCACTGTACATTCATCCGCTGTGGTGAGGCTCACTATCTCTCTGTCCATGCTGCAGCCATTCATCGTCATCAGCCAGTTCACGCGACTCGGTTTGCCGTTCACTATCATGTACTTTGTCGAGCGGGGCGGGTCCATTTGGCCGTACTTTGGACTGCGCTTCATCTGCAGCGTCTTCGAGTGCGTCGTGCTGTTATCTCGTACAAAGCTGTCTCGGGTCGCTGATGCTACTGCTACTGTTGCGACGTAGGACGATGGGCATCGGCAGCGCCGCCGTCGCAGACGTTGTCAGTCCCGAGAATCGCGCCGCCGCGTTCGGACTCCTCTATGCTGTGTCGTCCATCGGCTTTTGCGTCAGCGCTGGCATGGCTGGATTGTTCAGTCGGGTACATCCTCATTCTTGTGTGTGTGTTGTCCCAATACCCAAGCACTAATATTGTGAGTGAGCTCTGCAGCACCACGTTCTGCTTATCGCTGGCGCTTTGTTCGTGATGCGCGTGCTGTGGGCGATCTTTCTGGTCTCGGAGACGCTGCCGCTGGCCAAGCGCACGCGCAAGACGCGTCGTCCGCTGCGCAATCCGATCCGCGGGCTCGCGATTCTCGGTCGCTCGCAACTGTTTATTCGCTTGACAGCCATGATCGCGCTCACGAGCTTCGTGTCCGCCGGTATCTCGCAGATCCGCATGTTTTACCTGAACACGACCGTCGGGTTTGACGAAAAGGACACGTCCAAGCTCTTTCTGGCGTTCGGCGTCGGCTCCATTCTCGCGCAGGTGCTGCTGCTCAAGCCGCTGATGCAGTGCGGCAAAGAACGCGGCGTGATCATCGTCGCGCTGCTCGGGCGCATCATCGAGCTCGGCGGCTACGTCGTGAGCACGTTCATCCCCGAGAAGTGGGTGATCTACGCGACCGTCGCGCCGTCAAGCGTCGGAGACCTCTCGTTCGCGGCTATCTCGTCGCTCAAGTCGGTCAATGTGTCGGAGAGCGAGCAGGGTCGACTGCAGGGTGCTGTGTACGCCGCGCGCGCCGTGTTTGAAGCCGTCGGCCCGATCGTGTACGCGTACATTTACAACGACATGAAGGATGAGGACAAGCGATCCCAGATCCTGCCGTTCGCGCTGTCGATCGTGCTGTACGTGTGTGGCATTGGCGTCGCGACGTTGCTGCCGTCGTCGTCGGGTCCGTTGATGGTCGCGTCAGTGCCGTTCAGTCCCGCGACGTCGACGCCGCCATCGCCATCCGTGACGACGTCGGTAGCGACGATGGACTTTGACGAGGACGACGACGCGTTGCTTGAAGAAGAACGAGACGATGAGGACTTGGATGCGACTGAGACAGCGAAGGCGCTCGCAGAACCGTTGCTTGGTCAACCGACGCGTTCACTCGGTCGGGCGGTCGACGTGTAGTAATTCATGACGGATCTTTGGACATGTCCCATTACCATTATGGGATGTACATCCTCGACGTTTCGCAGCGCGGCGGTTGCTGCAGTCGTCAGTTTTTTTATGACCTGTCCATTAGCCAGTCGACCCGAGTGGAGTTGCTGCTGGCAGCAGACGCGGAGAGTGCGAGAGAGCTCACAGGCGTCCTGTAGCTGATGATGATCTCTGAGGTCCTCCCAGCAGATGACCCACGAACGCCGTCGATGCCGCCGTCGGTGCAATCGCTTCGGGTCTCCTCGCCACCGTCGTACGTCCGCGCCGACAGCGCCCTGCGGTTCGGTATTCGTCGCGTGCGCGCGCTGCTTGTAGCCCCGACAAAGCTGCAGCTGCTACTGAACGTCTGGACGCTGTGCATGGCGCTCGGTGGACTCGCGCTCGCGGTCGTTGTGATCATCGAGATCGGCACGATCGTCGCGCAGATCATCATGTCAGCGCTCAACGCCAAGCAGGACGTCGCCGTGCAGGTGCTGCGCGACACACTGGCAGTCATGGACCAGCTCGGCGCCGCGGGGCTCGGCGACGGCAAGGTGTCGACCCCGAGCGGGCTCGTGTACACGTACGAGACGACGCTCGGGCAGCGCTACAACGACGAGCGAGTGGCGTTCCGCCGCTACGTCGACGCGATCGACGCACGGCGGTACGCGAGTCTCAAGGGCATGACGCAGTCGCTGTTCCCGAACGTGTCGTCTGTGCGATCGGCCATGGGCGGCATCGACTTTGGCCCCGACTGGTGGGAGATGGCGAGAAGCTATGTGGACATCGAGGGCGGCGTCATGTTCTCCGGCAACAGCGTCGACAAGACGCTCATGGCGCGCAACTACTCGGACCTCGTGACGTTTCTCGGCGTCGACCCCACGAACCCCGTGCTCTCGGACGCGATGGTGAGCAAGCTGCTGCCGCGGTCCGCGATCCCGAAGGTCACGCAGGTCGGCGAATTCAAGTACAAGCTTTACTCGACGGACCCCGAGAAGCTCGACTCGTTCAACATCCACCTGGCGACCGACGCATGGCTCGCCAACCTCGGCGCCATCGACGCCGTGACGCACGCGACGTGCCGCTTGCTGCCCAAGCCGACGCTGCCCAAGTTCTACCACGTCTTCGGTGCGTTTTGGTGCCCGCGGTCGTTCCCGCCGAGTGCCGCGTACGCCTCGCGATTCAAGGAGGCGCCGGCGTCCGACGTCGGGCTCTGGGTCGTCGAGTGTGACAGCAAACACGACTACGAGGCCAAGCTGCAGATCATCCGCTGGCACGGGCAGATGCCCGAGCGCTACTCCACGGCGTTTTACCTCAACGCCGTCAAGCTCACAAGCCCACGCAAAGCGGTGTACACGCAGGCGATGCTCTTCAATCTCACCGCGTACGGCAGCGGCAACGCGTACCCGATTCGCGACATCGTGGCGCTCGCGTCGACCGGCAAACTCGAGGCGCTGCCTGCGAAGGTCTACGTCGTGCAGACAGAGCCGATCCCGGAGCGCATTCGCACCGCGATCCTCGGCATCACGTTTGTCTGCGTGCTGTTCACGCGGTGCACGTTCACTGGCGTGCGCACACTTTGCCACTTCATGCTCGAGTCCTCAGTGTCCATCGCGCTCGACATCGTCTACGCCGTGTTCACGTACCCAAGTGGCACAGAGCTCGCGGTGATCGTGGCGACCGTGCGCCATGGCCACTGGCCCTCGGCGGTCGTGCACCTCGCGATGACGGTGCGCCGCTTCTCGACGCTCGCACTGATCATCGCCAAGACGGCACTCAGTCTGTTCTACGGCTTTCAGGAGATCACGCCGTGCATCACGATCCGCGAGTCCATCGTGCTCGTCATGCTGCAGGTGCTCGTGCTGTTTTTAATGGCGCCAGCGCTCGTCGGCACCGGCATGAAGAAGAACCTCAAGACCGGCCACATCACGTCGAGCGACGACATGACGACGTTCGTGTGGACGTTCAACGGGCTCATCTGGCTGGTCGCGCTTGTGTTCATCTTTCTGCGGTACAAAATCGGGAAGCTGGTCTCAAGGTGGAGCCCGCGGCAGCTTTCCGGGCGGCGCGTGGTCTCGTCCATCAAAACAGCGACAACGACGGCCAGAACGCTGCCGAACGAGCCGACGGGCGAATCGACAGCCAAGAGCAAAAGCAGCCCCACCGCAAGCAGTAGCGCGTACGACGATTACTTGAGCGGCAAACTGCTGTCGTTTGGCGTTTGGTTTCTCGAGCGCCGGCGTGTCAAGGGCCGCGAGTGCCGTGTGATCGACGGTAACCCGCTCGTGCTTGACGCACTGTTCAACTTCAACCTCAACGGCTTTGGGCACTACACGCAACTGCAGAACCAAACGACGATCATTCACGTCACAGCGACTGGTCGCTTCGATCTGACCGACGTCCCGCTCGCGCCCGATTACCCGCTGCGCACAGGCAACGTCGTGCTCGGCTGAGGATGAGATGTCAACAAAAAGACATACAGTCGTAGCTCGTGTTGGTGATTCATGTCGAGCTGTATGCATTGTTTCGTTTGTTTTTGGCTTTTGTTTTCCTGGACTGATGACCGCGTGACACCAAAACGTTTGCCGTCAGTGCGACTGTCTCCGTGACGCGATGCGAGAGTCCACGCTGCTGGTGCCGGTCGGCGCCTCTGGCTCGCCGCCTTGCAAGTGCAAGCGCTTCTCCTTGATCGAGCGAAGGTAGTTGGGCGAGCGGAGGTACTGGTTGGGCGTGCGCTGGCCTGTGACCCATGGGTGGGCGAGCGCCTGCTCCGCTGTGTAGCGCCTCGAGTCGTCGATCTCCAGTAGGTGGCGCAGCAGGTCCTTGGCGCCTTCCGAAAGTCCGCTGGCCCAGCGTGGGAACCGGAGTCCAAACTTGGCCTACACAGGATCACGACAGCAACGCTAAGAGGATCTCTCGGTCTAGAAAGCATAAAAATTGTGGCAATTCGTACCCGAGCTGCTTTGTCGTTGGCGATGCGGCCGCCGTCGTCGTTGAACGGCAAGCATCCGCAGAGCAGCACATAGACGATCACACCGAGTGCCCACATGTCGACAGCTCGGGTGTACGCCTGTCGCTGCAGCATCTCCGGCGCCAGGTATCCCTGAAATTAGACACACAACGACATCAGCTTGACCTTCACAAGAAAAATGAGGAGGAGAACGCAGTCAGACCCTTGTTCCAAGGAACGATTGTGTCTTGGCGTCCTCGTCGAGCAGCTTGGCAAGCCCAAAGTCGATGATCTTGACCTCGGCGCCGGCCGTTTTACTCGTGAGCATGAGGTTCTCGGGCTTGAGATCGCGGTGGATCACGCCGCAGTTGTGCATGTACGCGATCGCAGACGTGATCTTTCGGACGATCGCGCTCGCTTCGACCTCAGACAGTGTTCTGGACGATACACGAATTGTCAAGAGTTGAGGTGGATACCGCGCCACTGTCGAATCTCGTACCCTTTCTCCACAATGTAGTCAAAGAGCTCGCCGCCGTCCATGTATTCCGTGACCTGATCATGTCGTTCGTTCCCACCAGTGAGTGAGAAACAACTCGTCATTCGCATAGGAATAGAGAGAGTGAGAAGACTCGCTCGTACCAAGCAGATCTTGTGGTCGGTGAGATACACGTCGTCAATGCGGATGATGTTGGGATGATGCATGGACTGCAGCACTTGAATCTCCACCTGCAGACGCGCCGTCCTCACCACGTCACACTTTCGCTTCATCGACCCACCAATGGTATGCGCATTCAAGTACCTGGAACTGCTCCATCACGTCGATGCGCTTGCTTTGGATGGCACGGCGGTCAATGATCTTGCACGCGTGCAGCGTCTCTCGCCGACGATCTCTGCAGCGATACACAATGGACGTGCTCCCGTGGCCTGAATGTGCAACGTGTGAGATTCATCATGCCCTCCAACGTACAGCACTCCGCTTGAAACGCACCGATCTCAGAGATGATCTCGTACTTGCTTTCAAAGCTCCCGCTGCTGTACGCAGGTCCCTGCACCTGAATCGCCTGGTGGTTGCATCGCCAGCACCAGAGAGAAACACATTCTCACTCATCCATTCTGAGGCCACTCGCAATCAGAGCTTCGTGTTGTACCTTGGGAACAGAGCGGGGTGCAACGCTGTTGGCGTTGGCGTCGCGTGCGTGCGTGGAGCGCTTGCCCGGCGGCAGCAGTAGCTCCTGGTCGCGCGTGTTTTCGCCGCAGCACCACGACTGCAAGGCACCCATAGCGGTGGTGATGTGTGTGTGTGGGCAATCAAAGACAGACCGAGAGGCGCTGGAAAGAGAGAGAGAGAGAGAAGCGGAGGAAACGTGCACGTGGTCACGAGCTGAGAAGGGAGAAATGGAACGCGTCGCCGTCAGGAGGTGTGGACACCGGCGCTGGTGATGGCGTGCGTGTGTGGGAGTGCGAGAGTTGGACGCTCGCACCTCTACAACTGGGTAGCGACCTCTCATGGCGATTGCGCACGTGTCGCAGCTACATGCGTTATCAGAGGGAGAACGCCGCGGTATCCTTCAAACACGGTGAAAATGGCACGGCTTCATTCCAGAAAAGGGTGCAAATGTAGTGTAGCCATCTCCACCAGCAGCTCCGCTCAGATCAGATGGACACCGGATCAGATGGACGTGGAAATGATGTGCTCGCCATCATCGTCGCTAAAGACGAGCAGCGTGGACGGCAGATTGTTGGTCAGCGCTTCCAGCTTCGCGAGATACGTGCGCGCAGACGCCTCAGCGTCGCCTGCACCGTGCTCGCGGTGCTGGCTCCAGGACCTCGGGTCCGGCAGCATGAGCAGCAGCTGCGCGCTGCGCGTCGCGTTGCGCTGCAGCGTCTGATTGAGCTCGAGAATCGCTTGGTCGTCGTCAAAGAAATGAGGAGACGCGCGCTGCAACGCGCTGCCTTCCGCAGCCATGATGCTGGTTGAGTAGATGGAGATGACCAGCATCTCGTCGACGATCTCATCGACCCGCAACGCGGCAGCGACGTGGTTCAACCGCAGGCGCTCACTCTGCATGACGATCGGGTTGCCGGTCGTCGTCGCCTTGATCAGTCGGATGCGCGTGCGGCGACGCCACGATTTGTTCGAGTGCAGCACGTACGCGAGTTGCGCCATGAGCGCGGCACTTGAGTGGACGTGCGGATCTTCCCAATTGCCAGTGATCCAAACGTCGACCGTCTCGATATCCCGCATTTCTGTCGTTGACGCCCACTTTTTGTCGGGAATCGACACCGTACGGCCCAAATTCTTGGGTTGCTTGGCGATCAGACGCGGATCCAATCGGTCCGTGTGACGCATCAGGACGACGCTCTTCTTGATGGCCACAGCATCCGACAGGAGTCCAACGAAATCTGACGCAGAGCGAACACCCAAGTCTGACCACCGACTCGAGTCCCGACTGCCACTGACTCCGACCTGAGCACGAAACATGTAGGAACTTCAGTCCCACCAATCACTCGTTGGAGTTGTGACGCAAACGTACCGACGCCCATGGAATGGCTACAGCGTTGACTTGCATGCCGCCGAGTCCAGACGTCTGCATCAGCATGCGATAGCCTTCGCGTGCTTGGCCAGCGACGACAATCTGCAATTGCGTTCAGCGCTTGTTCCACTCATTGGTCAACAGAACGGCTCATACCTGTGCGATGGCCTTGAGCCGAGCGTCAAAAATGTGGTTTTGCCACTGGCTCTGCAGCTGGTCGCACTGGAGCTTCCTGGCGGCATCGAATTCCCCCGTGATCACGTTCCCGATGATGTAAAGGCCGCCTTTCTTGAGGCTGTGGCACAGCTTAACCTCCGGACTGAGAATACTGGGCGTGAGCAGCAGAATCGAGGGCCGCCAAAACTTGGAGTGTGCCTTGCGCGTATCCAAGCGCAAGAGGTACTTGCGCACCTGGTGGTAGATGAGCGCCTGGCTGATGTCGCCCCAGTTCTTCGCCGACACCGTCATGTAGAGGTAGAAGAAGAGCGCGGAGACGATCAGCAGTGAGACGACAGCGTAGAGCGCGTTGAGGTAGATCATCACACCGACGTTCAAGACAGTTCCGAGCAGTGAGAGGTGCCACGAGTGGTAGCGGAACGTCGGGCGGAAGTTGGGCACTCCAGTGACCTGCAGCAGGAAGCACGTGAAGTTGACGCCTGCGTACGCGAGGCAGAAGAACGACGTGCAGATCGGCGCGATGACGTCGAGGTCTCCGATGAGAATGAATATCTGCGTCAAGATCGTCGTGAAAACCACTGCGTTCTGTGGCTCATCACCCTGCGCAGAACCCTGACCCATGACCTTGAGCAGTGGAAAGAGGTCGTCGCGCGCGATGGCCTGGAGGATTCGAGACGCACCAAACAGTGCACCGAGTCCAGATGAAAAACACGACACGAGCACGCCCGTGATCACGATGAAGGGGTACTTGGAGACCTCTTGAAAGAACGTGAAGTTGTTGCGTAAGGTCGCACCGGGAAACGCCGCTGCAAACGTCAGGATGAGCGAAATGTAAATGACAGCGGACGTCGCCACGGCGGCAAGTGTGCCAACAGGAATGCTTCTGCCTGAAGACAAAAACATTCGTAATCAGCCACTAGACTTAAGCCTTCGTTACAGCACAAGCATCGATATATACCAGGGTTCTTGAGATCGCCTGAGAGGTTGAGCCCCTCCATAAAGCCCGTCGCGAGCGGAAACACGATTGCTATGGGAGATCAACCTCCTTGAGAACGCTTTAAGTGTCTCTTGAGCGACAGCATCGGGTGGAGACGTACCATAGACACCAGCCAGTGTGCACGCCTCGTTGCCAGCGCAGACGCCCTGCTCGTTCGTGAAATGCGGCTTGAAATTCTCTTTCAAAGTCGTCCAGTGCACTCCAACGAATCTCCCCCCACTGCTGAGCGCATGCGGCGATAGCACAAAGATGAAGAGCGCACCGATTGCGACGCACGCGAACTGCAGGACAAACAGATACTTGTTGACCTTGGCGAACGCGTTGGCTCCAATGAGTCCGATGACGAGAATCGCCAGCAGTGCGACCGTCGCGATGATCACGACGACGGATCGTCGGCCGATCTGCGGCTCTGGGAACCACGTCTGCTGTGCTTCTTCAGCGAAGCCCACGAGGTACATGGAGACGCCCACGGCATACAGAAAGTAATACTGAAGCCCGATTGCTCCCCCAAACTCTGGCCCAAGAGAACGGCTGATGAGGAAGTAGGATCCGCCGCCCTTCATGGCTCCATTGCTGGCGATCGTGCTGGCGGATAACACGGTCAGCACGGCCTGCAACTCGGCCATGAAGAAGATGAACAGCATGCCTTCGACACCCGCCTGTCCAACGCCCCAGCCGAGGCGGAGAAACAGGATGACGCCGATGATATTGAGTAGGCACGGCACGTAGACCCCCTGCGATCCATCATCATTAGTTCGGGTTTAACAGCCTTTCATCACACACAATCACACACTCGTGGGATGTATACTCACGTTTATAGTGCCGAGCTCATTTCGCCCGTTGCTTCCGCTGTCGTCCTCGTCCGCTTTACGCAGCGTCACAAAGTCGGTGTACGAGTGCGGGAGCTCGTCGCTGGCGTGCGACCACTCGCGGGACCGTGAGCCGCCGCTGGCTGGAGGAGACGCATGGCTCGCGCGACTGGGCGCCGCGCGGGATGCCGTCGCCGAGTTGCGAGTGGCTCCGCTTGACGATATCGGTAGCTGGATCGTCGAGTCGCTAGCGCCAGCGGAGTCTGCGTCCGAGAGCAGCGGCTTCGCTTCCACAGAGAGCATCCCTTGACGAGCGGATCTTGTAGAGATGTGCGAGTGACCCAAGAGAGCAAAACGAAAAAACGAAGGATGACCGTAACCCCAAGGGGTACGGTTGTCGGATCAAACACCACGCCATGCGACGTGGTTTTTGAAACGCCACCAGCCACCATGAAGAGACACAAACACACACACACACACGCTCGAGAGTGCACACAGCGAGCGAGACAACGGCGGCGACATGGCGACGGCAGAGGAAGTGGAGGCGCTCAAGCGCGAGGTGGAGCTGCTTCGGCAGCTCGTGCACAATGAGCACCAGACGTCCAGTGGATCAGCGCTCGAGCGGACGCCGCGGCAGTCGACGTCGCTGCCGCATTCGCCGGTAAAGCCGACGCAGGACGTCTATTTCACGGCGTCCAAGCCGCATGGCGATGACATGCGACGCGAGACGAGTCCGAGGCGGCCAATGACTGCGTCGAGCCCGATGAGAGGCAAGACGATCCGGTGGAAGGATACGCCACAGCAATTCTCGCAGCATCAGCAACGCCCAACGTACCCGAACCGGTTCGAATCTTCGCCGTCAGCGTCCACGACGTTCGTACCAATCGACTCAAAGCGAGGCAAGTGGTGGCTCAAAGACCGGCAGATTCTGTCTCGAAACGTGCCATCGCCGAATGACCAAATGGTCTCAATGAAGGTGCGCGAGACATGGCAATGGAGCGGCCGCAACGTCGTCATTGACAAGATTGTCAGTCTACCACGGTCACGAGACGAGGAGCAAGACGATGCGGTTGATGAGCGCGATCTGGATCATCGAAGCCGCGAGCTCCAAGATGAAGCGTCGCGGTATCGCGACGAGCTTCGTCGCATGGGAAGCAGCCGCAAGTCTCTCATGACGCAGAGTCCATCGCTCTCGTCCGCGAGTCAGGTCGCACAAGCAACGTATCATGGCTCCAAGGAGCTTGCGAAGGAGTTCATCCAGCCAAAGAGTCCCAGCAATCCAGTGGTCGAGGAGTTATCCGAGTCGATGCGCACAGCGACTCAGAGGATGGAGGCGGAGATGGCGAAAGCGGCATCCGCAAACAGTTCTGCGGGCACAGATCGGGATGGCCTCGATACACCGCGGGACCACATCGACCCCGAGAGCCTCGTGCCCAGCAGATCCAGTTCCGAGGCTGCAGCCGCAGCCGCAGCGCATCCAGCCAGTGGGTGACAGACACAACAGATGAGGAGCTCAAGGAAGTGGGTACACAAACTGGAACAGTCTCACGTATCATGTCACAGATCATGGCGTCACTCGAACTCGAACGTCATACGTTTTGGGCCGCAACATAAGCAGATCGGTCGCACGAAGGTCGTGCGAGAGACCTTAAAATGTTGCTCGAATGTATCCGTGGTGGTTGCCCACCACAGCAATCCCCATTCATTATCTCTCTCCCCATCGGCAGTCGCGCAACGATCTGGGCCACGCGTTGTGAGCGTTTTCTCGTGCATCTTGACGCTGCACCGAGCTCTCGATAGCTCCACTGTATGCACGAGACCGGTCGCTACTCGGCACACTGCTTTTCTCCGCGCAACACTCTCTGTAAACGTCAGTAGCCCCTGATTTCTCTCGGTCCTGTGGGAGTAGATGCACACCAAACCACGAGCGTTGTCTCCTGCTTGGCGTCGTCGTCGTCCACGAGCCACATGCGCCCGCCTGGTGGTCTATTAGTCGCTGACGCGCACGTCTCTGTGGGTGGACGCTGTCTGCTGTCTGCTGTGCTTTGTTGCCTCGGTTGTTGTGCAGTCACACGTCCCGCGCACCCGTAGAGACAGACACTGAACCGATGCGTCGCTCCACGCGACTGGAGGCCGTCACGGCCGCGAAGCGCAAGACGCGCATGTCGGTGCTGCTCTCGGAGCGGTCCAAGCGGGTGCGACACGAGGTACGCGCTGCGTCGCGTCGCGACGGAGGTTGAGAAGTCAGGCGAATGACGAGCTTTCTTTCTGTGTGTGTGTCTGTGTGTGTTCCATTGTGTAGCTCTCTGGGGACGACGCAGAGGCGGAGTGGGGACCAGAGAGCGCTCCGGCAGAAGAAGAAGAAGAGGGTGAAGATGACGACGAGGAGCGTGGCAACGACTCGGACTTTGTGGCCTCAGAGGACGAAGAAGAGGAAGAGGAGGAGGAGGAGGAGGAGGAAGGTGAAGATGAGGACGGCGAGATCCGGGCGCCAAAACGCAACGCTCCACGAAGAGCCAACAAATCGGCGCCCAAGGGGACGCACAACGTGATCACGATCGTCGACAGCTCGGACGATGACAAGCGCTCCATGCTCGTGGGCCGCGGCGTCAAGCTGGACCGCAGTGGCGCCGCTCGACCATCGCGACCAGCGGCCAAACGCTCCAAAGTGATTCTGCTGGATGAGCCAGTCGCGATTCCCCGTGCAACCAAGAAACTCAAGCGCGAGCTTCCTCCTCCCGCTCCACCATCGCAGCCTCCAGTGCCAGCGCCATTGACAGTCGCCCCCACAGAGCCTCATCGCCGTCCTGGAAAGCTACGAGGTGCGTCCGTAGCTCTTGAGTCATGATGAGGACGCACCCACATAACTCACGCGTTGAGCAGGTTCTTCCACGTCAACTCCAGCAACGACGTCCGGTCCTTCAGCCGCCAGCTCTCGACCCGCGCCGTCTGCGGCAGGAGCGACCAACACGCTCACGCAGTTCTTCCACGAGGTGTTGGAGTGGGACTTTCACGACGCTCTGCTGCGCCAGGCGCAAAAGGACCAGAGCGTGGTAGTCACTGAGGCGAACGACGGCTCGGAGGAAGGCGAAGTCGAGGTCGCGCGCGTGCCGAGCACCTTCGAGTCGTACGATCACTACTTTAGCGTGTGGAAGCCGTTGGCGCTGGAAGAAGTGCAAGCACAGACCATGAACAGCGTGTTCACCGACCACCCAGTGCCTGTGCCGGTCGTGGCGGCGGCGCTTGGGCCCATCTTTCTCGAACAAACATGCAAGATTCGCGTTGACATCAAGAAGAAAGCGGGTCCTCCGGCGATGCAGCGCCATATCAAGAGCCAGCTAGACGCGCTTTTCGTGAACGACCTTGTTCTGCTCACGCCGAATCGCCAATACTTCAAGAAGGCGTTCTCGCTGTTCAATGGCGGTGGCGGTGGTGGTGCTGGATCTGGCGACGCTGTGGGGCGCTCACCAGCGTCGTCACCGGTCAAGACCAAGGACGAGACCAAGGTCGCCGATGTCTCATCCAGTGAAGACGCTGACGCGTTGACGCTGGCATCATTGGGGACGCTAGCGCTCGTGTCCACCCAGCGATCGACGCGAGAGGGACTAACGATGACCGTGCTGAGCAGCGGTTGGCGGAATCTTGACAAGCACAAGGAGGAGCTGTACGTCTTCAAACTCAACAATCTGGTCACAAGTGTGCGTGAGTTCCGCGCGCTCTGCGACTGCAAGCACTACCGGCTCATGCCGCTGCTGCTCTCGGGCGATCACCGCGCGGGCTCCATGCGTCTCGACTCGCTTGGACTCGGTTATGTGCGGTGGTTGCGCAGCGCGTTCAACGAGAGTCAGCTCGAGGCGATCACAGCAGCCGCCACCTCGGAGGGATTTACGTTGATCAAGGGTCCACCAGGCACGGGTAAGACGACGACGCTCAAGGGACTGCTCAACTCGCTGCATCTGCGCGAATACAGTCGCTACTACAACGCTGTGCTGGACGTCGCGCGTCGACCCGACAACGAGACGAACGAGGCGTGGGCTCGAATCGGCAACGAGAAGCCCCACATTCTGGTGCGTAGGAACTGAGTGAGCGCTCGGGTAAGTTCGAGGACTGACGGCACTCGCAACAAAATCCGCGTGTACACTGTAGGTGACGGCGCCGTCGAATGCCGCAGTGGACAACATTGTGGGCAAAGTGATGGAGCAGGGATTCTGTGATGGTGAAGGGCGTCGCTATTTTCCCAAGATTGTTCGTGTCGGCCGTGGAATGGTACGAGAGCGATCAGCGTGCTGTATTTATTTGCCGTCAGAATTGACTGGTAGAACCTTTGCGGCTTGGTGTAGAGCGCCAGCGTGCGGAGCGTTGGACTGGAGGAGATGGTGGATCAGATCATCAGTCAACCCCTTGATGTGCTCGAGCGACGGCTCATTCAGCTGCGTCAGGAGATCTGGCAAGTGGAGCACGACTCGGTGTTTCTGCGCAACCAGTTTCGTGAAACAGTCGCTGCGATTGACCGAGACCCCGAAGGTTTACTCGCACGTGAGATGCAACAGCTCCAGCAGCAGCAACAACAACAACAGCAACAACAACAACAGCAGCAGCAGCAGCAGCCATCACAACAGGAGCCTCCACCTCCTCAACACCAAGAGCAGCAACCTCAGCCTTCGCCTCATCCGGCGAACACTGAACCAGGGGATGTGTCCTCTCCTCCACCGCCTCCACCAGACACGTGGACACCAGGAAGCCCACCGCCACCCGTGAGTCTCCCTCCGTATCCGGTTTCGCCTTCGACACCGCCAATGCCTCCTGCCCCAGTCGATCACTCGATGGCTTCGCCGCTGCCTCCGGTTCTCTCGGCACCAGGATCTCCTCCAGACATGTCGATGAGTGCATTCCAACTGGGTGCAAATGACGACGAGGAAGAGGATGGAGAAGTGGAGGAGGATGAAGCTTTTCCAACGTACGGCTTTGGCCCTGGAACAGGTAGTGGTTGGCAAAGCTCGACGCCGACACAGGCGCCGTCTTTCAACCAGAACGACACAAACAAAGCGTACAACGCGTTGTTCAATGACAGCGATGACGGCGGTGCCGACGAAGAAGAGGACGAGCCACTGCCCAATGCGAGTCAGGCTGTCGTTCCGGCTGTGTCCATGGACGCTCTGCGTCGCGAAAGCCTCTCGGACCACGAAGTAGACGAAGCGTTTCCACCTCTACCGCCACCACTGGACGCGAAGACTGCTGATGACACCGAGACCGAAGATGATGAAGAGCTTCCTGTCGCTCCGCCCGACCAAGCGGAGGCAGACGACGAGGAGAATCAAGACGACGAAGAAACAGAGGAGGACGAGCCTCTGCCAGCGCCATCGCCAACGGAGATGCCCCCGCCGCCTCCACTGTCTGTCGATCTGCCGATCGGATCTCCTCCGCCACCTCCTCCGATGTCGCCACCTCCTCCTCCGCCGATGTCGCCCCCTCCACCGCCTCCTCCTGACTCTCCAATTGTTGCTGCGCCGCCGTCTCCCGTCAAACTCGACGACTCCCAAAGCGACGCAGCAGCAGTAAAAAGCGAACCCGTCGACTACGGACGATACCGCTGCTATCGTGACGTGGCGCAGCGCCTGAACATGTGCTTGGAGCGACTGAGTGAGGTAGGTTCTTGCTCCTGAACGATCCGATGAGAACGAGATAATCGACTCTCGTGTTGCTGTGTACGTCTTGTAGCTTCGACTGGAGCAGAACCGATACAACTTTGCGCGCCGAGCGGTCAGTGAAAGCGGGAAGCCGAACCAGTCGCTGCGGCAATCACTTGAGGTCTCGTTCCTCGACACGGCGCACATCGTGTTCACGACGCTCAGTAGCGCCGGTGTCGCAGCGCTGGATGCGTGCAACAAGTTTGATGTGCTTGTTGTCGATGAAGCCGCGCAAGCAGTCGAACTGTCTACGATCATCCCCATGAAGTACGTTGTTTTGCGTGTGCAGTCTGACAAATTGAGACTGACGGATGTGCCTCTGTAGATTCGGAAGCCGACAGTGCGTGCTGGTTGGCGATCCGCAGCAGCTCTCCGCGACCGTCTTCTCTCGCACGAGTGGCGTTTCGCTGTATGAGCGAAGTCTGTTCGAGCGGCTCGAGACGACGGGGCACCCCGTGCACATGCTGCGGACGCAGTACCGCAGTCACCCCAAGATCTCGGAGTTTCCGCGTCACTACTTCTACGATGGCAAGCTCCAGGACGGCGACAACGTCAAGGGCCAAGCGTACGACCGTCCGTATCACCATCTCGGTCCAGCATTTTTGCCGCTCGTGTTTTGGAATCTTCTGAGCAGTCGCGAGACCACACGATCGGTGTCTCGGTTCAACGTTGGCGAAGCAGAACTCGCCGTGAATCTGTACCTGACGCTCAAGAACGCGTGTCCACCAGACACCGTCGCGGGCAAAGTCGGGATGGTTACGCCCTACAGTCAGCAAATGGAGGAGCTCAAGAAACGTTTCCGCAAGGTGCTCGGCGATCGCTTCGAGTCGGAGGTCGAGATCAACACCGTCGACGGTTTCCAGGGGCGAGAGAAGGACATTATCATCCGTACGTCACCGTTTTTTTGCATGTTTTGTTTGTGTGAAGAAGGAAGTCTGAGTGCTTTATGCTTGCTGCGTTGTAGTGTCGACGGTGCGAGCCGACCCCAAGGCAGGCGTTGGCTTCTTGAACGACATTCGACGCATGAACGTCGCCCTCACGCGCGCCAAGTTTGCGTGCTACGTGATCGGCAGCGAGCCAGCGCTGCGGTCGTCGCGTCCGTGGTCCAAGCTGCTGGACCACACGTACGACAAGGAGTGCATCGTGCACGTGCAGGAGCCGTCGTGCAATCTATTGACGCTGCGACCGATGCTGCATCCCACACGGGGCCCAGGCGGAGCGATTCCACACCACCACCACCCTGGCGGCCCACCATCACGCCAGGGCAAGCGCGGACCGTCGGCGTCGCCTCCTCCTGCGAGTGCTTTCATCCCAGCACCGCCTGCGCCTGGTTTGCCTGGTGGTATTGGAGTCGGGGCACCCGGAGCACCACCAGGTTGGCGACCGTCTCCAAACGGTGAGTCGCGGGTGTCATGAAAGGATGGGTCGGTCGTCTGTGCTCATGCTGTTTGTTTTTCTGCGTCTAGGATCCCATGGAGGCTTTGGACATCCTGCCGCACCATCTCCAAGAAGAGGCGGACGTGGCGGTGGTCGACGAGGCGGCGGTAGAGGCGGACGCGCAGGCCGTGGGCGAGGTGGCGGCTTCGGACGAGGCCATGGACCGGCACCTGTTGGCCACTACGCCGACCCCAATTTTGCTGGCCATCCACCTCCAGCAAACTTCTATCCCCATGCAGCGCCGCCACCGGTTCACGCTCCACCACCGCAGCATTGGGCTCCCGTTGAACCGCAGTCGCATCCTGGAGCTCGTCCATATGCGCACGCAGGACCACCGCCAGGTTACCAGGCGCCTCCGAATATCCTGTCAGTGCCTCCAGGTGTCCCCCATGGAGCACCGCCACTGGGGTACGCAGGAGGAGCTCCGTTCCATGGCCAGAACGCGGGTCCTCCGATGCATCCAGCTTCAGTACCAGCTATCCAGCACTCAGCGCATGCGCAGCATTCCTCGGCGCCGATGCATCTCAACAATGGGGCGATGGCCCCAGCGCCAGGAGGCTTTCCGCCGGGGTATCCACCGCAGCCGCTTGGCGGCCGCGGGCCTCGTACCAGAGACCCGCGACTCGCGCGTCAACAGGCCGGAGGGCGAGGTAATGGGCGAGGTGCAACTCCACCGCCAGGAGGATGATGACGATGGTTGTCATGAACGCGAAAGCTCGAGACTATTTTTGCTACAGCGTCCTGCAGTCGGCCTCCGATGCGCGCAGTGCCTCGCGAGCAGGTCGTGAGTGAGAGGTGAGCGCGCTGCGATACCAAGAAGAGAATCCAGCGACGCTGAACGGCAGAGCCTCGCGATAGAGAGAGGCAGAGGCAGAGGCAGAGGGCGAAGGAGACATTTCGCGAGTCTACGCGAGTGTCGGTCGTCGTTGTTGACATAGGTCGTGAGGTCCCCGTATGCTCTCGTAACCCGTTGGTATTTCTCTCACACTCTCTTACTCTCTCTCTCTGTGCACTGTGCGTTTCCTCTCCTTTTATCTTCTTCCTTGTTCTGACTGTCGTCGTCTGTGCCTCAGCTTTCGTTGTTCTTCTTTCCTCTCTCTTGCCGTCGGTGTCTCGAGCGTCGCCAAGCCACGATGCAAAAGCTTGTGTTCCCGATGCGCGAGACGATGCCGTACTTCGTGAGCTCGTTGCGCCAAGTCGACGAGTGGAAGCGGCAGCACGCGCAGCGCTCG
Source organism: Pythium insidiosum (assembly GCA_022836835.1). Taxonomy (NCBI): domain Eukaryota; phylum Oomycota; class Peronosporomycetes; order Pythiales; family Pythiaceae; genus Pythium; species Pythium insidiosum. Next base: position 335,636 of record JAKVDI010000011.1, read on the forward strand.
CTCCTGATTGCCAAAGCCGAGTACGACGTCAACGCCAAGTACATCAAGAGCCCATTCGCGCGGTCGATCAAGCTCGAGGACCTGCTACGGTTCATCGAAGACACGGAGCTCGACATCAACTTTATGGTGCAGCTGCCGTCGATTGAAAAGTGTCTCGAGCAGTGGTGGCGCCTCTACGCGAACGATCGGCCAGTCGTGGACCAGGAGCAGGTGAGAACGACACTTGACTAGCGCTCGAACACGCTGTTTGACGGCAGGTCGCTTGATGGTCGCCGACCGCAGCTTCGCCAGGTGTACTACGACCTCGCAAACGTGCTGGTGCAAGCCAAGACCGAGACACTGCACAAGAACTCGGTGTCCATGATCCTGCGGTCGAGCTGGACCAAGTGGAGTCCCAAAGACCCGCCGCTCGTGAAGTCTGAGTTCTTTCGGCTGCTCTTCATCCTCGCACACCTCGTACGTTAGCTGGCTTGAGTAAATAAAACGTGTGATTGACCGATGGATATGCGAGAAAGATGACGACGAGCAGTCGACTCGGCGACTACGTGACGTTCTTCCAGGAGACCATGTCCAAGATCTCGCGTGTCTACCAGAGCAAGCTCAAGCGCACCGAGCAGCGCAAGCGGCGGCCGCGAGCGAGACGCAAGTCGAGTCTCTTTGAGATCACGGGTGACGGTCACAGTCACGGCAGCAGCGCCAACTCGCTCGCCAAGCTCGGTCGTCACTGGGCATCACAGCCTGCTGTGCTGCCCCCGTCGTCTGTGCAGACGGCAGGTGACTCGACCACCCCAGCGTCTTCATTGCCGTCTTCCCATCACCGTCGTAGCTCTGAGATGGCGCCGAAAGGGGGACTGTCGGCTGTGACTGCGTTCTCGACGACAGTACCATCCGCCACCAAGACTAGCGATCGAAGCGCGCCATCAAGTGGCTTCATGACGTCCGCTACTGTGAACGTGACGCTCCAGCGCATCGAGCCGCACGGACCAAGTACGTCTGTCCTCTCTCGCTCTCACAGGAGACCTCGTCCACTGACTCACAGGAGAGATATGTGCGTGCTTGTCTCGGAGCAGGCGGCGGTGCGATGGAGCAAGACGACGGAACCAGCGACCGCTTTGTCGAGATTCTCGACCGCAGCGCGCGCCCGTTGCATGCTGCTCAACACATCGTCGTGGATCCGCTGCTGCACGACACCAAGTTCCAAGCCAAGTGGCGCAGCGCAGCGGCAGCCCAGCACGCGTCGACGGACGACGCGTTGCGTGCGCAGAATCCGGCGACGCATCGCTTTGTGCCGCCGCTGCACATTGCACGCCTTCGCTCTGTCACGAAAACGCCACATGCCACGGCAACAGCCAAGGCTACGTACCGTCGCGTGTATGATGAGTGGAGCGGCTACCTCGAGACCTCTCGTTTGCTGCCTGCGTGCCTCGTTCTCGAATCGGAGGAAGCAGCACAGGAGATTCCGCGGGAGACGCGAATCAACCAACTCTCTCACGCTGCTCTTGACGCTCAGGAGGAGACGATGCTTCGCAGAAGTCTGTCCAAGGTGACGTTACGTCAGCGTATCGACTCGAACCTACGGCGAAGCGCCAGTGCGACGGCAGTGAGTGACACGAAGGACCGCTCGGCGGAATCACGGCGAGTAGCGACGCAGGGGGAAGCGATGAATGCACCCATCTATTTGGCAATATCGACGTAAGAGACTCTTGTTCTGCTGCTCGTTGGTCACGTCACCAATGTCGGCCCGAGAACTCGTCGCAGCACGTGCTCGATCACTGCTGCGCGACCCTGCGTTGTCGTGCGGAATCGAGCACTAACCCCGGCCGCGTTGACCTCACACTCGTTCTTGAGCGGACGATTCACGAGCCCTGCGCGGGCGGTCGGTAGAGTGACATGGATTTCCTCCGACTCCAAGAGAAACGCTTGGGGCTTGGAGACATCCAGCACGCGCTCAATGTGGCTCGTCAAAAGCGATAGACACAAGCGCATGCCATGCGCTTCGACGTCCACATTCGAGGACTGTTGCATCAGCGCTTGCAACAGTCGGGAGATGCGTGCCTGTCGCTGCAAGGCGTGGTCTCGCTGCGCGACAGCGTCCTTCTTTCGTCGATTTGGCTTCGTTGGTTGAGTTGGCAACGAGGATGGGACCGGTTGCGCTCCTTCAGGCTCTGTGCGCTGCAAGAATACTTGCCAGTTCTTTAAAACGTCCTGGATGATCGAGAAATACGTCGCTGACTCGAGTCGAATGCCTGCCGTCGGTAGCGATGCGTGTGGGTTGCGCAGACGAAGCGCTGTCTGAAGCATGAGATCGTTGTAGTCGATGCAGACGGTCCCCACGCAGATTTTTGCCTTGACATCCCAATGTTCGTCGCCAGTTTGTGCTTGCGTGGTCTGCATCGCTTCGCCCAGTAACGATGACATGGTTCCTGGAGTCGCTGGTGCGTTACGAAGATTGTACTTGAAACCGATGTAGAGGAAGCCGTCGTCCGGGTCCCGAATGTACTCAGTCCAAATGGCGTTGTTCATGTCGCCGATGCCGACACCCGAGGACGACGAGTCTTTTGGGGGACGTGGCTGACTGAAGAGTGCCGCTTGAATGAGCCCAACACGAAGCTCGACGAGTAACCCAAGCATCGGCGTCCTGGAGGACAGCACAGCGCCCGTTATCTTCTCGATTGAAACAGCCATTGAAGACTCGACCGATCGCGAGGAAGCGCGCGGGGGCTGACTGCAGCGCCGTTGCACCTGCGGAGCTGCAGGATCTTGGTTCGACGACACATTGCTTGGACTCGTAGGGCGGTCTTGGTGATGGTGCAGACGAACGGAGATTTCACCAATATGCCAGTTCAGCTGTGGGAGCATTGTTTGCAACAGCCAAGACGGAAGGAGCGACTCTAGTAGCCACTGTGGTTTGGAAGAGAATCCCTTTGTGGGGCTCGGTGGTTTGCTCGCAAACATAGGTGTCGACGCGGCATGGATCAGCGGCGTTGGCCCTCGGGTTGGAGACGGTGGTGATGTCCGATTATGCTTCCCATGGATCGAATCCGATGTGTTGCTTGGTACCCACGAGTCCGTCATGCTGCGTGCCAAGTGATGATGGTGGTGATGATGATTGGCGACGAAGTCTGGTGGAAGGTCAGTCGCGGCTGCTAGTGATGCTGGTATTGTCATGTTGGAGCGAGACGGTGATGGTGGCGGTGATGGTATCGACAATGACAGCTGGGACGGATCGCTGAGGTTGGACTTGGGCGAGACGGATGCTGTTCGGGTAGTTCTTGCAGCCGATGGTAATGAGGTTGATGCCAGTGAGGATGGCTGGGTGGGGATCCTGACAGAGAGCCCACCTCGAGCTGAACTCGGCGACGAAACGGCACCATTTGACGATGGCTCCCCAGCAGAGTTTAGAGTTGCATGCTCCTCACGCATAATTTGAATGGCTTGTGCACGATAAACGCGTTGCTCGTAGACCGGTAGTTCTTGAACCAGATCAGACAGCTCCCATTTCTCCGGCAAAGAGAGTGGCTCGTAAATCGGCAATGCTGCAGCGGTAGTTTGCTTCTTGCGGGCCTCACGAGCTCGAGGGCTTCTTGGAGCCACGAGAGCTCTCCCGACCAACGCAATGATCTGTTCTTGCTCTGTGAGGCTGCGCTTGTAGAGTTCAATGTAGCGTTGTTGTGTTTTATCACAATTTTGCATCGCAGCACCCTTCGAAACTTGGAATCGCACCAATGCTGCGTGCCCTCGTCGACGTGCCACTAGGACGCAATACGTCGCATAACGCCACATCGATCGTAGCCAAAGACGTGAGCGCAGCTGTTTCGCTGATGAGACCGCGAGTTCTGTAACCAACGTTTCCGGCACCCACGGTAAGAGGCTCCCCGAAGATACAACGACTTGAGGTGGGGCAATCCGCGCTCGATCGATGCTACTGGGTCGAAGTTGACGACAAACCGTTTGCTGCCAGAAAGCCTTCAGCCTGTCCAATTCGTGCTGAAGTGCTGTCAGCTGAGAGAAATCCAAGTTAACGTGCGTTTCGTCGGTCACGATGTCCACTGCCGCGAGGCGCCAGTGAGGCCCCGTCGCCGTGGCGGAGGCACTCGACTCAGTTTGAGCTGGATTCTCAGATGCGCGGGTGATATCCAGTTTGATCCACATCGCGGAAAGGCGAAGAAGATCCCGCTCTTCATTCGAACCAAACGGGCGGTTACACATCTCTCGAAAGAACGTCAAGCGATCTTGCATCGTTGCCTGGAGGTGCAACGGCAAGCAGAAACTGCTCGCATGTAGATCGCAATACACAGCGACGTTCGCGAGATACAACAGCTTGGATGTACTGGTTGACGATGACCTCGGATACAATACACCAAATTGTTGCCGGCGATTCAATATTGGCCGATCCATGTCGCGTGTCGAGAGTTGAATGGTCTGTTTAGTACGTCGTTATCAGGCTTCTCACTCGAATGTTGCATTTGCGGAAATAGCGGACTACAAGAACGTACTGGAATGTTGACTCCGTATGCGATCGATTCTCCGTCCAATTCACTCTGCTCGACATCGGAGTTGCAGCTGAGTTGAGCGGAGCTTTCGTATCCAGAGTGAAATACACAAATAAACCACTCACCTCGAAGCGTATATGGATGCGTTCGAGTTTGATCGTAGTCCCTGCAAGTGCCGTCTGTAGTCGATTCTGCGTCGATATCAATGAGATTTTAGCTCGTTCGATCGTTTCCACGACAGCAAGAACGCCACTCACCATGATCCATTTCACAGGAGACGAACCACCGGGGTTCTCCGCATCGGCACTTCGCTTCTTTCCGGGATACGACGGGTTCGAGACGCACTGAAACAGAGCGATGAGAAGCTCCTTCGCGTATCGAAGGGCGAGCTCGTTGTCCCACTCCACAGCCTTGTGACCGAGCACGAGGCACACGTTGTCCACGACAATGTTGAGTGGCGAGCCAGCGACAAACCCCACGAAGCCCTCGATGCGAGCGTCTCCAATGTATCCCCCTTTCAGCTCGAATGGGAGGTGCAACGCATTGATGATCTGTGTGTTCAGCCGATGTCAGAATGCGAACCGGGTTCGAATCGCTCTGAAAGGCCGTACCTCGGAGCGGAGAACCAGGTCGTTGAGACGAAGCTGGCTCGGGTCTATCGTCATGACGTCAGATTTATCCATGCGCACGAACATGCCGAGAATCCCGTCGAACAGTAGAGACAACGAGACGCACCAAACAGATCACCAAAGTAAAAGTCCACGTTCTCCTCGCGGACGTCGACGAAGAACTCGCTGAGCACCTGCTGCAGCGTCTCGACGATGACCGCCGCCATGATGCTTGGGCGTCGCTTGGCTGTTGTCTCCAGTTAGAGAGCGGTGTGGCTGTATTTGTGTGTGTGTCTCTCTGTGTCTCAATATGTCTGTGTGGCCATAGGCGATCGGCCATCGATCGTCCATCGGCGGTCGCTCTGCATCGAGTGGTGGTTTCGGGAGTTGAAGTTGCCTTTGTCGTTTCGCGATTCAATTCAAAACCGGTGAAATTTAGGAAAAACGAATTGCGGGAATTACGGAATATTCTATTTACCTGATAGCGGAGGGGATTGCGTGTAGCAAAGTGCAGGGGGAAGGGGCCCTAGCAACGACGACACACACCAAGACCAACGCGACACGTCGCTCGCTCAAAGGGAACGAACGCACCGCAGTCCATTCTCTCCCTCTCGCTCTCTATCTCTCTATCTCTCTACATCGAGCAACAGCCATGATCAAGTTTGTGCTGATGGTGAACAAGCAAGGCCAGACGCGTCTGGCGCAGTATTACGACTTCTTGTCGATCCAGGAGCGCGTCGCGCTCGAGGCCGAGATCATCCGCAAGTGTCTCGGGCGAACGGAGAACCAGGTGCGGTACTCGAGGCGCTTTTGCTCCGTTGGAGCGCACTAGCGATCGGATGGGAGTTCATATCGACGTTGCTGACACTGTTTTTTTTTTTCTTTTTTCGACTCGCAGTGTTCATTTGTCGAGTATCGCGGCTACAAGGTGATTTATCGACGGTATGCGTCGCTGTTTTTCATTGTTGGTGTCAAGGACGACGACTCGGAGGTGAGCTACGCGCTATTGTGTTGGTTGAGACTGCGAGCGGTCGCTGAAGGGGTGGCGTTGTCCATGCAGAACGAGTTGGGTATTTTGGAGTTTATTCATGCCCTGGTCGAGACGATGGACAAGTACTTTGAGAGTGTGGTATGTAGCTGCTCGATGCGATTGCATCAGACTTCTATGAGGACCTCTTCTCACTTTTGCTGCTCTCATCACTCGGTTTGTGTCTGTCGTCATTCAGTGCGAGCTAGACGTACGTGTGTACTCGGATTGTCGAGAAAAACGCTCTGAGGGCTGCTTTTCGGGTTGGCTCGCTCATTTGCTGACATCTGTATGATTTTGCTTTTCAGATCATGTTCAATTTGGAGAAGGCCCATTTCATTTTGGACGAAATGGTCATGAACGGCTACATCGTCGAAGCCAACAAGATCTCGATCCTCAAGCCTATCCACCTCATGGAAAAGGCTTCGTAGACGTCTCCCAGCTTCACGACCGCGTGCTTGAAACACGTGATTCCTTCTCCTTCCTCGTTGTCTCTCCTCAATCGTGTCCCCGTCGCCGTCTAGAAGAATGCATTTTAGCATCATGTGGATCAAGGCCCTCATGAAGAGTGGTGGTGGCAAGTAAATCATGAACAAGGTCTCAACACAAAGGACAACACCACACACACACGTACACACACACGAACACCTTCGAACGTAACGGCAGTGCTCTCATGGGCGTGCAAGGTAAGCTTGTTGCGTGGTGGTCACGTAAGACTCGCATTGGGGTTGGTGACGGTTTTCGCGATGGTGTTTGTCTTCTCACTTGACACGCATCGAAAAGTGTATCCATTCCAAATGTGGGTTGGGTATGTGCCGTAACCCGGACGCCGTGCCACCCGAGGTCAGACCGCGCCACACGGCCCACCAGGCCCAGATTTGGCACGGTCTCGAACGCGTCCCACATCGCCGGCCTGGAACGGGTTTCAGGACCGCAGGGTTCTGCACCGAACCGTCGCTGACCTTTGTCACGCAAACCCGCGGACGCCACCCACGACGAGGGATTGTATTTTGAAGGGGATGGGTCTGCTTCTCACCACGGAAACGGGTCCTGCAGGCAACGTTCTGGGTTTCGACGCCGTTGACCCGAACGGGTCTGTGGGTCTGCCGCTCCGCCGAACTGGCCCTTTGTCCTGGCAGGCCGGCAAGGTTGGCCCGGGCCGAGCCTGCTGACGGGTGCCTGGCAGTTCCGGGTTGGGTGTTTGGGTAGCGAGTGCTGGGTTTTGCAGTTGGGTGGCCGACCTGGCCTCCTCCGCACTGTTGTGAGTGCATTGACTGTGGAGCTCGTGGGCATTGAGTTGCAATTGGCGACCACGAACGGGGGAGCCGCCTGAATCACGCCTGCTGCAAGGGAAGGGAACGCGTGACGCGGACTGCCGCCCATCTCTCGCCCTTTACGTCGGTAGGTAGCTCGGCGCGCGAGCTCTGTAGTGACCCAAGAGGTCGCCCCGACGACGAGTCGCTCACTCGGGTGTGCTGTATTGAACGCGTGCAGCATCTCGCAGAAGCCGATTACGACGACGACGACGACGACGACACCTTCCTTGACGCCAGTATACGCGCGTATACGGACCGATTTCTCGGTGCGACTCGACGTGCGATCAACGCCCGACATCAACTGATCGACGACCTCGAGCACCGATTACTTACCAGAGGCTCGCACCTCTGAGATACATCAGACAAGCTGGAGGAGGCACGCGATACTGCGAATAAAATCGACGCGATCGCCGCGCTGACCATGGGGAAGCGCAGCGAGGAGATTCCTTTCGAGGAGGAATCGTCCGTCACGCGAAAAAAGAAATTGACGAGCGTCGTCTGGGAGACGTTTACGCCGATGTGCAGCAGTGGACTGAGCAATGGCATGATCGACTCGGCCAAATGCACAGTCTGCAACAAGATCTTTTCCACGCGCCACGGGACGTCATCGATGATGCGGCATGCGAAACGCCATAGCGAGTTTCCAAATGGAAGCGCGTCGAAGAAAGCGAAGAAGGCCGCGATGGGCGCGAATGGCGCCCCCAAGAAAAATCAGGCGTCCAAAAAGGAAGGGCTTCCGGTCACATTCGATGAAAATGGTGGAGGTAAGTCGAGGCCCCCATGCACACGTCTGCTGTTGTGATGCTCAAATCCATCTCCTGCTACAGGAGTCAAGCGGCAGCGGTTGCGGAATCTCACGGCCAGTCTGGTGGAGTGGATCGTCGAAGATCGGCAGGAGCCTGGAATCGTGCTGCACGAGAAATTTATCGAGATTTTAACCGCCACCGGCACAGCGAAGCCGTCCATTCCGACGGCTGATGTCCTCCTCAAGACGATGGAACGCAAGTACTATAACCTATTTACAAGAGTGGGGGAGTACATCGCTCGCTCAGCTGTTGGGCGTGTCACGTTCTCGTGTGATACCTGGTCAAGTCTCGTATACAAGGGATATATGGCGGTACACATTCACTGGATCAACGCGGATTGGGAGTACAAGACGGTCCAAGTCGGACTCGAAGGGTGCCCGCCCGAGTTCACTGCATACTTCATGTCGGAGTTGCTGTACAATGTCTTGCAGAACAACTGGGGCATCGGGAACAAACTGTTATGTGGTGTCACACCGACGTCTAACGAGTCAGTCGTCGGCATGGGGTTCCTGCGAGAAAAGATCAAGCTTCTGGTGGGCATCGAGAGCATCTCACCGCACTGGAATATCACGTGTCTTGGTCACCTCATTCACGTTGGTGTTCGAGCAGCTCTGAAAGAGATTCGACAAGATATCATGAAGCTTCGCTCGCTCCTCTCACTACTCAAGTCAGCCACGGAGAGCCAAGAACATTTTGCGCTTCGAACGACGGAGATGGGGCTTCCTCAGTACGCGGATCAACTTCCAAATCTCGACTCTCCTAAAGTGTGGAAGACAACGGTGAGTATGATCCTCGAGGTATCCAAGCTGAAGGAAACGATCAACGTGATGTGCAGTGATGCAACGAACGGCATGAATGTCTTCCTTTTGGAAGAGATCGAATGGGATATGCTCGCCAGTGTTGCCGCGTTCTTGCAAAAGTGCATGCACATTGCGACGTGTCAGAGTGACCAAAAGCATCTCTCCTTAAGCACGTCGATTAATGTGTGCAAGGCTATCATCAATCTGTGCGAAAGCACAACTGCAGCTGCCGCAAGCACTTTGAGTGCAAGCGCCAGCAGCAAGGTTCAAGCGGTGTGCAGTAAGGTAAAAGCAAGCTTGGAGACGTACCACAACGAGCACACGTCGCCATACTTCGCGCTGGCCAAGATTCTCGATCCACGGTTCTCCAATGAGTCGGTCGACAAGGCTGAGAAAAAAGAGTTTCTGCGCGAGATGCTTCGAAAGAATGTGTATGACTCGCTGACTGATCCACGTCATGATAGCGACCAGTGCCAGCATGACGCCACGTCAGCGTACTCGACGTTCGAGAAGCTTCTCGACATTGGTGAGGGTATGCCGGATTACGCGATTGATGGCGATGAGGTCGACCGGTTCTTCGATGCCACGCTCATTCGCGACAAGCGCTCGGAGCCGCTGCTTTGGTGGAAGTCGAACGAGACGCGCTTCCCGGGACTCGCAAAGCTCGCCCGCGACGTGTTTTCGGTGCCTGCGACTGCGGTGCCGAGTGGTGCGATCTTCACACAAAGCAGCTACGCTCGGCCGCTGAACGCTGACATCATGGAGACGAACAAGCTCTTCAAGTTCACCGAACTGGCGCGCGCATGGCAGATCGAGCGGCAGAACTTTGGACGGAAACGTCGTCGCGACTCGTTTGACTACTCGGACGGTCCCTTGGACGCCACGGGAAAGCTGCCCGCGTATGAGGAAAGTATTTAGGATCTCTTGGTCTCTCTCTCTCTCTCCTCTCTGTGTTGCCGTCGCCGTCTCGCACTGTTGTTCAAGTGAGGTTCTCGTTCAACGTGGAGAGGGCGAGGACACCCGAGAGAGAAGCGGGGAGAGCGTGTTAGCGCGTAGTGAGAATGTCTTACAGTAACCCACACAAAATCCATCAAGAGCGTGCAGTCCGTCGCCTCGGCGCCACTGTGCGGCATGTCATTCGAGATGTCGAGCTTCCGTCACTCGCAAGTTGAAGTTGCCGGCCATCGCCCCACGCACACGTCGGATTCTTGCGCGTCACCACCTTCTAAACATAATGTTTGTATCAATGCATACAACAGATATAGAACATAGGTATGGTAAAACCCAGAAAGAGATATCTTATTGTCTGGTACCCCTCGTGAAGCGATTTGTACCTTGCGCTGTCACGTTCGCATCATCGAACGCGCGTGTCGGCTGGGTGAATGGGTCATTGCGGGCGGCAGCAGAGCGCCCCAGTTGATCCCGCGGCACAGGGTCAACTCGGCGACCAGACTGAGATTCGCTCCGCGCTCGCCACGTCCCTTCCCGTCCGTCGACCAGCATGAGCTCGCTCGCCAAGAACATCTACATCGTCGCCGCCAAGCGCACGCCGTTCGGCAACTTTGGCGGCAAGCTGAAGGACATCACGGCCACGGACCTCTGCGTGGAGGCGTCCAAGGCGGCCATCGCGGCCGCCAAGATCGACCCCGCGCTCGTGGACATGGTGCAGGTCGGCAACGTCTCGCAGACGTCGGCGGATGGCGCGTACATCGCGCGCCACGTGCAGCTCAAGTCGGGTATCCCGATCGAGAAGCCGGCGCTCACGATCAACCGCCTGTGCGGCAGCGGTTTCCAGTCGGTCATCGGTGGTGTGCACGAGATCCTGCTCGGTGAAGCCGAGATCGCGCTTTGCGGTGGCGCCGAAAACATGTCGCAGGCGCCGCTCGCGGTGTTTGGCAACAAGGCGCGCTTCGGCGTCGGTCTCGGCCAGGGCCTCAACCTGCAGGACACGCTCTGGTCCGCGCTCACGGATTCGTACGCTGGAACGCCAATGGGTATCACGGCCGAGAACCTCGCGGAGAAGTACGGCATCACGCGTGAGGAGTGCGATGAGTTTGCGCTCCGCAGCCAGACGCTGTGGGCGAAGGCCAACGAGGCCGGCCACTTCAACGACGAGATCGCGCCGTTCGAGGTCAAGGCGGGCCGCAACGTCGAGCTGTTCTCGACCGACGAGTCGCCGCGTGTGACGTCGCTCGAGAAGCTCGCCAAGCTCAAGCCGGTCTTCAAGAAGGACGGCACGGTCACGGCCGGCAACGCGTCGGGCATCTCGGACGGTGCCGGCGCCATCATTCTTGCGAGCGAGGACGCTGTCAAGAAGCACAACCTCACGCCGCTGGCGCGCATTGTCTCGTACAACGTCGCTGGTGTGGACCCCAAGATCATGGGCATCGGCCCTGCTCCGTCCATTCGCGGTGCACTCGCTCGCGCGGGTCTGAAGATCGATGACATCGATATCTTCGACATCAATGAGGCGTTTGCGGCGCAGTACCTGTCGTGCGTCAAGGAGCTTGGGCTCAACCCCGAGATCGTGAACCAGTGCGGTGGCGCCATCGCGCTCGGCCACCCGCTCGGTGCCTCTGGCAGCCGTATCACGGCGCACCTCGCGCACGCGCTCAAGCGCACGGGCAAGAAGTACGCGGTCGGCTCGGCGTGCATTGGTGGCGGCCAGGGCATCGCGATCGTGCTCGAGAACGCCTCGTAAACGTACCACTTTTCTCGTCTCCCGCCTCGTGTCGGCCAGTAAAGTCCAAAATGCAAATTGTATACATGCCCCGTTACCTTGCTGTCTTCGCTGCGAGCCGTTGGTCAGAGCAGTTGGTGATCTGACTACTGGTATGTCAATGAAGGGCAAGTAAACCTCATAGCTGCTGGCTGTGTTTGTTCGATGCGTGATCGTAACGCAGCGACTCCCTCCTATCTATCTCTGCGAGAACCCCGCGAGAAGTCGCGCGAGTCGCGGCGCTCGCGGTGGCGGTCACGATCGCGATCACGGCCGCGGTCTCGGTGCTCTCGGTCGCGGTTATCACGACCGCGCGAACGCGAACGGGAGCGAGATCGCGAGCGCCGACGCTCGCGACGGTCGCGATCTCGACCACCAGAGTCGCCACCGTAACGCGTGCGACTTCGTGACCGCTCGCGTGTCTCTGGGCGAGGCTGGTAGCGATCCACACCACCTCCGCGGCCACGGTCGTAGCCGCCATCACCTCGCATCGGGCCGCCCACCTTGACCTGATTGATTGGTTCGCTGCACGGATCGAACCACAGAGTCAATGCTTGGCACGAATACAATCGGCGATGCCATGATGGGCACAAACATACCGTCCCGAGTACTTCACATTCACGTCCGCTCCTCCCTTGCGCGTCTCGCCGATACCACCGCCCAGCTTGCGGGGTTTCCAGTCGCGCACAGTTCGTCCTCGTTCGACGTCCACGACGACGCGTCGACCGTCGATCTTCTTGCCGTCCGCTTGCTTATATGCCGCTTTCATGTCGCTTTCTCGCTCGTACTCGATGAAAGCATAGCCGCGGGACTTGCCGTCTTCGTCCTCAACGAGCCGGATCTTCTTGACGGGACCATACTGCTCGAATTCCTGGCGAAGCTGCTTCTCCGTCGTCTCATAGCTGATGCGTCCCACGAAAAGCGTCTTGTAGGCGTCGTCGGTCTTGCGCTCATCCGCGTGTTGTGGATCCCCTGTCAACACAAAAAGAAAACACCACTCAGCGATCACGGTGTAAGCAGTCATTCATCTCAGACACTCAACCTACATTTCGAGATTTCAGCCTGCAGCTTCGCCTCCATCTCGGCTGCTTTCTCCTTCTGTAGTCGAGCCTGACGCTCCTTCGGGGTCTCGTTTAGCACACGCGGCGGCGGCGCCTCGGTCTCAAACTGATCGACACACCAAGAGAGAGAGAGAGAGACATTAGATTCGACGAATCAAGCGACGAAACACACAACAAGAGAGATTGTAACTGTTCTACCTGGGCGACAAAGTCCGTCACGCCACTGTATGGCGGCATCTTGCGCTTGGTGAGCTGCGGCAGATGCGGCAGCGGCGCGTTCGGCTCGAACAGCGCCTTGAGATGCGGCGGCAGATGCGTGATCGCAGGGCCCATGCCGCTGCTGCTCATCTGCCCCTTGGGCGTCATCTTGCGGTGCGAGTTCATGGCGCTCGCGTGTCTTCCGCTCGACGAGAGCGCACTCCTATCTATCGTTTGTTTTGGCTGCGTCCCCGTTGCTTTTCCGGAGCTCCTTGCTCCCCGACACCACCACGATCGAAACACGTAACGTGTTAGTAACCGTTCAAATCCCAACGTTGTTGCTATCACGTACTGAAAGAGACAGAACAAAGTTCGCCGTTTGACCAGATCCCCCGAGCCAGCTTTGAGAGCCTGCGCTACACCCACGTACTTGAAGGACGCGTGGTCTCCTCAAGATGACGGCGACGACGGCTTCCTGGCGTCTTCTCGCGGGCGCCACGGCGCTGCTGGCGGCGCTTGGCGGTCAGCAACACGCGCACGTCGAAGCCCGCGGGCTCGCGGTGAATCTCACGGCGTCGTGGCCCAGCTCGCGCTTCTACCCGCTGCTCGAGACCAGCGAGTTCCTCGCGGAGGAGAACCCGCTGTGGTTTTGGCGCTATGTCGACGCGCTCGAGTCGCACATGCAAGAGATCGAGAGCAAGCGCGATGACGTGAGCGCTCTCTCGACGCTCGCAGTCGATGTCGCGCAAGAGATCGCTCCGCATACCAAGAATGTACGTGGACAACAACAGTGCAAACTTCGTTGAAAACGTCGATAGTGACGCTTCTCTGTGTAGATTCTGGAGCTATCGCTTTCTACGCGCACGTACTCGGTCAAGGTTGAGATGTTTCGTCAGGTGAGAGACATTGGTGACGTCTTGCGTTGCGCGACCCACAGAGGTGCTCATGCGGAGCTGTGCGATTGTTGTGTAGCTCGCTCTGGACTCGGGCGTGCGCCCCTGTGGTCCAGACGTCGACACGTGGGCAGTCTTCTATCGCGAAAAGCAGTGCGCAGTGGCGGTGGCGTGCAGCGCCGAGGACATCAAGCGTTCGGTGGAGCTGCTGACCGACTCGGACGACGGCAACATCGCCGAGACGTGTGTGGCTACGGGACTGCACGACGTCGAGCTCGACCGTGTCGACCACAAGTATCCCCAGCCAATGCGACTCAAGGATACGGCCATTCTCTATGGCCTGGTCGGCTCCAAGTCGTTCTACTCGTTCCACAATGAGCTCAAGAGTCTCGCAGCGGCTCGTCGCCTCGAGTACATTGTGCGCCATTACCCGAAAGACGCTGATCTCGAGACGCTGCTGCAGGGTTACGGAGTCTCTCTTGACATCAAAAACATGGAGTACAAGACGATTGATGACTCGAAGAAAGTCGGTGACGACGAAGTCGACGGCGACCTCGACGCTGCTGACGACAGTCGTGACGACGACGACGACGACGACGACGATCTCACGTCCGACGAAGACGTCGACGGTGTGTTCTTCTCGACGTTGATGCGAGAGAACGATGTGATCGCGGCGGAGTTGAAGGGTTTCCGTGATCAGCTTGTCAAGCAGCACGACCAGCACGAAGAAATCAAAGCGTGGCAGCTGAAGGACCTCGGTCTCTCCGCGACGCGCGAGATTTTGGATGCGAAGAACCCGCTGAAGCGACTTCGGGTGCTGTCGCAAGACTTTCCGAGACACGCCAAGAAGCTCGCGCTTTCGCGCAAGTCCATCTCGGACGATCTTCGTAGCGAGGCTGCAGCACGTCGAAGTGAGGTGCAAAACAACGGATTGCTGAATCGGTTCCTTCTCAACGGTATTCTGGTGGATCCGATGCAGCGCTCGTTCAACATCTTCGACTTTATGAAGACACTGAAGGCCGAGTGGTCGATCGCGAAGAAGCTCGCGCAGCTTCCGCTGAGTGAGCAGGACCGTGAGACCATGCTCGAGAACGTCCGCGAGGCGAAGCAGGCGCGCGCGTCGGTGCGCATCCGAGTCCGCGGCCCTGTCGACGGCACTGCACCGCTGTACATCAACAACATTGAGACGGATCTGACCTCCATGGACTGGCCGAGCAGTGTCGCGCAGCTTCGGCGTCCTGCGTGGAACCTCATTTTCCTTCGCAAGAATATGTACGAATATGTCGTCGCGTTTGATCCAGTATCGCCCCATGGACGTCAGGCGCTGAGCCACATTGCGTTCATGCGCATGCGAGGAGCGCCTATTCAGTGGGGCTTGCTTGCGTCCACGAAAGAGCTGGTTGCTGCAAAGGGACGAGATGAGAGAGATGCGATTGTCAAGCAGTACAAGGAGTACTCGTTGGACGAGAAGGCAACTGGATGGCACTTTGCGAAGCTGCTCTTCATGGCGCGCGCAAAGGATGCTGCGGACGACGAAGGCCGTGGTCGCGCCGTCTCTGGGTTTATCGAGGGTGTCGCGGATGAAAGCGGCGATATTCCTGTGCAGGCCTTGCTGACGTGCTATGTTGACGCGACTGGTGGTGCGTTCACTCGATCGAAAAGCGAGAAAGAAGCGGTGGAAACGCTGAAGAGTTCCGAGCACGATGACAGCGTCATGAGCATGACGGAGTATCTCGCGAAGAAGCACCTGCCGTTCGAGTGCTCTCTCTTCAACGGTGTGTTGAAGACCAGTGTGGATCTGCAATCGGACATAATGTCGCACTTCGGGCGTGATCAGCCTCTGTATCAAGCGATGGCACGTCAAGGCGAGCTGACGGACGACATGGATCTCATCGACGAGCTGCTGACCAATCAAGGAGCGTATCCGTCGTACTTCTCTCTGTTTGGAGGCGATGAAGACAGCGAAGAGGATGCGAAAGGTACTCAGTCATCATCCGTTCACTTGTTTGGCGGAGATGAAAACAAACAGTTGGAAGATCTCGTGGTATCTCGAGTCACGTATATGCACCAAGATGGAACGATCACATCCCCAAAGAAGCAGACGCTGTTGTTCTGGCTGGATCTGGGAGATCGAGTGCATGCGGCACATGTCTACGAGGCCGTGAAGGCGGTCCAGGAGGACATGGGCAGTCTGATGCGTGTTGGTGTGGTCCATCGACTGAGCACTGCGTCTGGAGGCGACGGAATCGGAGAGCTGGTGGCAGGAGTGATTGCCACGGTTGGAGATTCGGACAACGAAAAGCACATCGGTCTCGTGATTGAAGCGTTGCGTTGTGTCGTCAAGGGGAAGACAGTGGAGGCGACGAAAAGCAAGCTGCGCGGGCTCGTGGAGAAGATCGACGCGTGGGATGCGGATGAGGTGCTGACATCGCTGATGCAAGTCTTTGATGGGTCTGCTGACGTTGCGGTACTCACTGATGAGGCGCGCCAGTCGCTGCAGCTGCTGAACGAAGCTCTTCGCGACTCTCATGGTGCGAAGGTGGGAGATACTCCCGCGATGTTGTTCTTGAACGGCTTCCGTGTCGATTTACCCGTGCATTCCATCTCGAATGAAGATATTTCCGCCTTAACGAGTTTCGATCTGAGTCATCGAAGCCAGCCCGTTGCAAAGGCTTTCATCAAACGAAGTGGAAAGTATACCCGAGACGAGGCGAACGCTCGCAGCATGGAGATTGTCAAGGCGTGTGCAATCATTGACGAATATCGTAAGGCCACTCGGTACTCTGGCATCTCTCAAGATGGGTCCCTTCTTGCGATCAAGCTGCCTGGTGATCAGTCTCTTCGCGTGACTGCCTACGTTGATCCTCTGTCCGAGGCTGCTCAGCGAATGAGCTCACTGATCGAAATGTTGCATTCGCATCTGAATGCAAGTGTTGAGCTCATGCTCGTTCCCTCAGTGGATTACAGTGAGTTCCCGTTGCAGCGTTTCTATCGATTCCTGTTCGACAAGAAGTCACCAACGGCGACGAAAGTTTCGTTCCGCAAATTGCCGATCAAGCCAATCCTGACTATGAAGATCGACACGCCTGAGGCGTGGAACGTCCAGATTCACCGCTCTGCCGAAGATCTGGACAATCTGCGTGTCGATCCTGACAGCCCCTCGGACGTGCGCGCCGTGAAGACTGCCTCTTTCCGCTTGGAAAATCTTCTCGTGTATGGCCAGTGTCGCGACAAGACATTTGAGATGTATTCACCTCCAAATGGACTGCAACTTGTGCTTGAACGCGACGTCGGCAGCGTTCGCCTTCATCGTGACACGTTGGTCATGAAGAACCTCGGGTACTTCCAGCTGCAAGCGACTCCTGGAGTGTGGGATCTCCACCTGGCTCGAGGCCGAGCTGTCGAGCTGTACGAGATTCTCGATGCTGAGACTGAACGTGTGCTGTCATCGCGCAACGTGATTGTAAGCGATTTTGGCTCGCATGTCGAACAGCTCTTGGTCCGCAAACGACAAGGAATGGAGCATGAGGAGCTTCTTGCGCCGAGCAAGGCTGGAACGAAATCGAAGTCTGATGTTGAGCCAATCAGTGAAGACGCTGGGTTGATCGGGTCGTACTGGAACTCGATGCTTTCGCTGTTCGGCAAGAAGAAGGACAAGGCACAGAAGGACGACGCAAAGGCGGTCACCACCGCAACGGTCTCTGACTCGGAGCGCACTGGGGAGACTATTCACGTGTTTTCCTTGGCGACCGGACACCTGTACGAGCGGTTCTTGAAGATCATGATGTCCAGTGTGCTAAAGCGCACCAAGAACCCCGTCACCTTTTGGCTGTTGGAGAACTTTTTGTCACCCGACTTTAAGGATTCGATCCCTGCTCTCCGCCAGAAGTTTGGCATGGACATTCGACTCGTGACATATAAGTGGCCCAACTGGCTTCGACAGCAAACGCAGAAGCAGCGCATCATTTGGGGCTACAAGATTCTCTTTCTGGACGTGCTGTTCCCGCTGGGTGTTCAGAAGATTATCTACGTTGACGCTGATCAGGTGGTGCGTGCCGACCTGAAGGAGTTGTGGGAGATGGACCTCAAGGGATCCCCATACGGCTACACGCCGTTCTGTGACTCACGCAACGTCGGGTATCAGTTCTGGCGTCAAGGATACTGGAAGGATCACCTGCGTGGACGCCCGTATCACATTAGCGCGCTGTATGTCGTGGATCTCGCCTTGTTCCGTCAGATGGCTGCTGGAGACATCTTGCGCGCCATCTACGATCAGCTGAGCGCCGATCCCAATTCGCTCGCGAACTTGGATCAAGATCTCCCGAACTACGCGCAGCACCAGATCAGTATCTTCTCGCTTCCTCAGGAGTGGCTCTGGTGCGAGTCTTGGTGCAGTGATGAGTCGAAGGCAAACGCGAAGACCATCGATCTGTGCAACAATCCAAAGCACAAGGAGCCCAAACTCGACATGGCGAAGCGCGTGATCTCGGGCGAACTGTTCCAAGAGTCGTGGCTCGAGTTGGACCAGGAGATTCGCGAGGCCGAGCAGGAGTATGTTCGAGTGGCGACGACAACGTCGACGTCGTAGATGGGAGCAATTGCTACTGCAGGAGTTGCAGCACAGCAGTAAAAAGTACATCAGCTCGATGTTGTGGGACCTCTCTTCTATTGTTTACTGACTGGTATTGTGCGGACTGTGGCGACACGACGTCACCAGAATTTGGTCCTCTAACGTCTGAAACTCGATCTCGACATTGTCGAAGCGACACATGAAGAGCTGCTGCTCATCTGCGCGACCTCGTCCTTGGTGGACACTTCGAATGTCCAGCACGAGCATCTGCTTGATCGCTGCAACGATGTCGTCGAGCGACGTGTAGAAGCGAAATTGCCCTCGCTCGCTCATCTCGTGCAGCGCGGCTTGCGCCGACTCGCTGAACTCGACTGGACGGGGAAGCGCATCCGACGGATCTGTGACCCAATGCGGGCAGACGTGGTTGGGCACCATGTCCATCGGGACGTACGGCTTGACGTCAAGCACAGGCGTGCCGTTCACGAGATCATGACCGCTGATCTCGATGTATTTGCTGTGAAATCACCAGCAAGAAATCGTCAAAACCAGCTCAACAGCAGCCTTCACGAAAACGACGCAGGATCGCGTACCCATAGACAGCTTCAATCTTGACGACGGTGAGGCCGATGGAGTTGGGGCGATGCGGCGTTCTCGTCGAGAAGAGACCGACCTTCTGACCGCCAAGTCGGGGTGGCGCGATCTTGGCGGCAAACTTGTTTTTTCCAGTCTGCTTGACCACATTGGTGTTCTCGTGGAACACAAACACGACCCACATGTGGCTGAACTGATCGAGGCACTCGAGTGCCGCTGGCGGAATATGAGGGCGCAGCTTGATGCGGCCGCGCGCATCTGGAACCAACGCGCTCTGGCGAGGCGTGCCACGGCGTTCTGCGAAACAGGACTGCACGTGGCCGATGCTGTGGAACTGATAGCCGTCTGCCTCCTGCTGACGCTGCACGGCCTCTCTCGCCTCGCGCTCGGCGTTGGTGCGTCCGCTGCGCTCCTGAGCACGGAGCTTCTTCTGCTTCTCGACTTCGCGCTGCAGCTCTGAGATCACTTTGTCCTTGACCGCGTCTTCATCGCAACGAAGGACCGTACGCCCTGCGCTTGCCAACTGCCATCCAAGCGCGACGCCAGCGAGAATGCAGAGCGCGCTCGAGATGGCTGCAGAGGGTGGCAGCATGGCGTCGATCTCGTGTGGTGCAGTGGACGAATTGGCTGGCCGGATGACAGGGTTACGCGGCTTAATCAAAACACGACACGTTCGCCATCAGTCACGTGTAACCGTTGCCGCGCTTTCAAGGAAAAGTGAAGCCAAGGCTGCCGGATTTCCACCTGTTTTGCCATGTGACGTGTGGAGATACTGTTATCCTAGTATTCTGACAGACAAATATTCTGGTTCTTTCCTTCCGATGCAATAGATTAGGGAAGGTATGGGTTTCGCCGCGCTTCTTGAGCCAAAAAGGTGAGTCATGTGAAGTCTGACTGTCTGTGGCAGCGTGGGTCACTTCTCGTTGCATGTCTGTCTGGCGTTCGCCGCTCTGCCTGTCGTCGACGGCTCGTGTGTCCGTCGTCCCCCACGACACGCCATCAACATCGACGGACTGACTGATCGGTGCGTGTGTGTGGTCGCTCGCCAGATCGTCCAGGCACCTTTCCGCATTCCCTCGTGGCCACCGCATCGGCCACGCCAGTCAGCAAGCAACAACAGCACGCAGCGACCGAGCGAGCGTGTTCTGCCTGGCGTTCGGTTCGGTTCCGTCCAGGTTGACCTTCAGTCAGTCGAATCAAAATCATACGTGTCGAATCGAATCGAAACGAAGTGGGTCGATTGGTTTCGTTTCGTTGACTTTCCTTTCCGCGCGCTCGCGAACAAGAAAACTCAGATCGCCACCAGCCGCGCGCGCAAGAGAGAACAAAGGGAAACGAACGCGGTCCAAGGCATTCGAGGAGGAAGAGAGGAAGCGACCATGCGTCTGCTGCTCTCGCTGTGTGTGCTTCTCGCGACGCTCGCAGCCGCAGACGACATCGAGAACGCTGATCGGCTGCCGCCTCCCCCTGTGCGGCCACCGGCGGTGGTGGATGCGCGCAATGAGACGTCGGCGCCAGCGCCAGTCCAGTTCTCGGAGCTGCTGCCGGTAGATGGAGAAGGGCGCGTTCGTCCTCCTCCTTCTGCGCAACAAGACCCGGATAGTAACGAGCACCCGTTCGACTTCCGCCTCACGACACTCGACGCACCAGACTCGACGAAAGTGGAGCTCGCGATCGTGTTCAATGTCAAGCAAGCCACCCAAAACGTCACGTTTCCCCCGATTGATGCTGTGAATCCGGTGTGGACGATCAACCATTGGGAGGACCCACTCACGAAGCTCGGAAATCAGTTTCAGAACGATCGGGTCACAATCCGTGATGATCAGCCACTGCAGCTGCTAGTGCAGTTTTTCAAGGAGCACCACGTCATGGGCTTGTGCGTGACACCATATAATCGTTGTGGCTTATGATCTGCCCCGCATCTCACTAATGTGTGCCGTTTATTGTGAGCAGAGCAATCGAGAGGAACGTCGATTGGATGGTCGGTATGGAACTCGTATTTGACAGCCACGCACTTACAGGGCTTGCGGGACTGGGAAACCTGTACGTGTTTGCTGCTCTTTCTTTCGACATCTCAGGAAACGCTAACCATGTTCACACTCCAGCATGATCCAGAACTTCGCTGTCAGATTCAGAAGTGCTGAATGGCTGCGGCCAAACGCTACATTAAACACCATGTCCGTGTACGCAAATCCCTCAGTCTGAGGTATTTTACTGATCTTTTCCTCCGTTCGGACAGCCGATTTATGGCGACGAACATGACAGGTTTCATTCTTGATTCGTCTACGGAGATTGAAACCGAGTATGTTATTTGCAGAAACTCTTACACTGAAGGTTGCCACTAACAATTTTGCTTGAATGCAGCGTTTTGTTCAAGGACAGCACTATGGACACGTTTCCAGCCTCACTTCTCTTGATTCGCCGACCACCACAGCATCTGTAAGTTGTCGAAGCATGTCAGGTCATATCTGAAGATGATACCGACATTTACAATGCCAGCATCATCGAGAATTGCAATATCACGAAGCCCGTGACCATGTCTCGCAAAATGCTTGGAGTACTCCAAAACATCAGCACCACATTTTCTGGAAATACCGTTGGGGAACTTGGATCATCGTCCTCCTCAAGTTTTGGCTCTGGCCTCCAGTGTGTTGACACAGCAATGATCGGAGATATCAAGATCTGCGTTATCGGTGAGCGACAAGTCTACTTGCATTCACACAACATCGTCTGATTAGTTTTGATATCACCTTCAAACTAGATAACACCATGAAAGCGGCACTACCCCTGCCAGGTTCAAAACCCCGACCACTTGACAAGCCGACAGTCGCTCCATTTGATGATAAGGGAACAGTCAAGTCATCGAGTCAGCTCACAAGTGTGCTTGTAGCAACTGCGTGCATTGTTGGCGGCGCACTATTGGTAGTTGGATTCATATTCATGCGACGACGGCAGCCGCAGACCGACGATCAGCCCATTCCAAGTCCTCACACGGGGACAAGAGGAAGCAATCCATTCTATGGAAACGGCGATTTGGATCCCGAAGCTGACATCGAAGCACTTGCAGTGTGCCATGTGGACGCGAAGCCAAGAAATTCGGAACAGGAGTCCAACAAGCCAGCCTTCGGTTCGGTTGATCTTGGTGAGCACTCGGTCAAGCCCGATGTCAAGCTCGGTGCAAAAGGTCTGTGGAGGTGTGACCTTCGCGGGACACTTGTCATCGCAAAAAGGGTTCATTTGGCAACCTTGAGAGACCAAGGATTCGACATCAAATCCACGGTTGCAAAGCTGGAAACTCTTCGCCACCCAAATATCACGAAGTTCATTGGAGTATGTGCAAAAGGCAGAGATGACGTGATGTTGGTTACCGAATTCATGGCGAAAGGAAGTCTCCGCTCCATTTTGGCTCAGCACGACTCTTCGCTCTCGTGGGAGAAGATTATCTGCATGATGCATCAAGCTGCGTCAAGCCTTGCATACGTTCACTCAAGCGATCGGATTATCACAACGAAAGATTATCTTTGTGACAGCGACTTCAACTGCAAGCTTGACATTCTCAACTACGCAGACTTACCCCTCGACCATGCGCCCGCGGATCTCACATTCGGGGCTGGTGGCATCGCGTACTACCCTCCCGAAGTCCTTCGAGGAGATGCGCTAACTCCCGCGGGTATCGTGTACGCACTTGGGGTTATCATGTGCGAGCTGACACGAAGGGGGCTTCTGCACGAGGAAGTCGTGGATGAGATGGGTACTGCGCTGGGAGAAATTCACATCATGAAAGAAGTTCTCGCTGGTCGATTGGCTCCTGAGCCTGCTCGTGATTCACCCGAAGAGCTCCAAGTACTAATCCAGTCATGCACTGCGTTCAATCCGAACGAGCGTCCGTCGATCGAAGATGTTGTGCGTGCGTTGGATGCATTATTGACGTGAGTTGGGCGGTTGTCGTGCCGTCTCGGTTGATGTTCTTCGTAGGTGCTGTAGTTCAACTCGTTAGGTTTCACATTCATTACGTTGATGCCAAAGGCTTCAACTCGGAATCACTGCTACAGAAACTAATAGCTCGTTCTTGCTCCTCCTCCTTCAAAGTGCTTGCTTCAACCTTGATGATGCGCTGATCGGTTGGCCATGGTGCAGCATGAACAGCGTCAGCGAGCCACTGGTACGGGAGCGAGCGTTGCTCCTTCGTCATCGCAGCTCTCCCGCTTGTGCTCGGCAGAACCCAGACTTCGCAGTCGTGAAGACACTCTCGTGGCCAGTCGGGAGGTAGTCGGGTCTGCTTGCCGTAGTTGTCGATCTTGGCGAGTGGGGGCGTAAACAGCCAGCTGAACTGCCGCTTGCCGGAGAACGCGATGATCATGGGGCTGTGTGGGCGCCGGCAGAGCACAAAGTCGTCACGCGATGCAGACTCCGATGATATACCAGCCAGTGTTTCATGTTCGTTCTGACAGACAAGACGAACATGTCGACGAAGGCGTCGAAAGAAGTCTTGCTTCCATCGCGTCACTGTTTCGAGGAAGCTCAATCAGCGTCGGATCATCGCGTTGCGCTGTACGTGTCTCAATACGTACTCGTCACTCTGTCGTAGGCAGCAGCATCGTTGCCTGGCTGTCGTGACGTTAGTGCTGACTCACATTAACGTCTCGGCAGCATAACGAAACGAACCTCAAGTCCGATCGACGTCATTCCGACTCCGTATGAATGCGGCATGGTGTTTTGCTCAGTCACATGAGCGTCATGTGGTAGCACGCCACGCCAAGAGAGCGGAGTGAGTCTTCCTCGCAAAAGGTTCCACATGCGGTTACTCGGGTTGCTACAGAACGGGGAGGCTCACATCAGCCATGTATCCGACAGTGACATCATTCAAATAATCATCTCGCACCTGTACGAGTATCCACCTTGGAAGAAATGATAGTCGTGTCAGTCACATGCCGAGATGATGCACCAGAAGAAAAATTGGAGGGGCACGTACTCTTCCATGCATGATCCGACGGATTGTGCCCCACGATCAGCAGCCGCAGTCGTCGCACAGGGAAGTGAATGCACTCGCATCGCGCCTGAAAGCATGGCGAACAGATCGCGTGCCATCGCTCCTGCCACAGCGACCGATTGGCGTCGTCGTCGCCGCCGCCGACCGAAGCCGCCGCCGCCTCTGGCTCCGCCTGCGGCTCCTCCGTCTTGACTCGCTTTGCGCTTTCGACGGTGGTCTGCTGCTGCTGTCGCTGCAGTTGTTGCTCCTCTCCGCTCGTTGCACTAGCGTCATCCAGCGATCGCTTGCTTTGGAAGCGGAATCGGTCGAACATGGTGTTGCTCGCGTCTGCAGAATGGGAACTGTGATTCAGAAGCTCAACACTTTCAAGTGCTTGTGTGAGTGATGGTCTTGTGGAATTCACTCTACTAGGTGACAATTTCATTATTGGAGTCGAGCGACGTGTCCCAATAATTTTCGAATGTGACTCTTCAAGGTCCACCACGTGAATGACGTCCAAGCGCCATGACGGCGCGCTGCCGGCGCTGTCGCGGCCAGCGATGGACCGAGTCCTCGACGATCGCGGTGTCCGCGCGGACTCGGTCACGAATCAGTTGCGTCTGCTTGTCAAGCGCCCGCGTCGACGGCGTCCTGCGCCGGTTCTCGAGCCGCTGGTAGGAACACAAACCAAATGCAGGACGCCCACACAGCATCTAATCAACTAACGCCCGATGCCCGCGCTCGCCAAGGGAATAGACATCGACGGCGCGAGCGGATAGCGAGTCCGATGACTCAGCGTCGCCTCGAGAGCCGCCGAGTCTGCAGGGTCAAATCCAGGGACCACTGACGTTGCAGTGGCTCGTCGACGACTTTGTGCAGGCCGCTGGGCAGGGAAACGTGCGCAAAGTCGACCACTACATTCGAGGGGGCATTCCTATCGACATGCGGCACAGTGTACGTCGTAATGGACGTACACGGGCCACAGCCATGAATCCGACTGACTGAGTTGACGTCACTGCCTTCGCTTCATGCAGGTGCTGCAATACACGGCGCTTCATGCCTCGGCTGCACTGCATGACGACACGGTCACCAAGTACCTCATCCAGGCGGGTGCAGACGTCGACGCTGTTACAGAGGTTCGTTTACGTGGTGAGTACATCGATGGTCGCGGTCATTGAGCCATCGTTCGCGTCTCAGCACCACCACGACTCGACGCTGCATCTGGCTGCTCGCTACGGTAGTCAGTCAGTCGCGGAAGAGATCCTTCGAAATCACGCGGACATGCGCGTGTTGAACGACGTGCGTGGCGTGTGTAGCTCGTCAGTTGTCAGGCGTGTTTGTGATTTCGGATTGTCCACTGTAGGAGCTGATGCTGCCGGTCGACATCGCGGCTGATGTGCAGGACCACGAGATGACGCGGCTACTCGAGCGTACGTGCCAGAGTGCTGCATGCATTACGTTGTCCAAAGCACTGGCACAGCGTCACGGCTCTCTGTCTGATCCACAGCACCGCCGGATCCGCCCTCCGAGTTGCGGGCGACAACTGTCATGGCGACCTCCATCGCGATCGAGTGGACTTCCAACTGCGCTCCTGGATCCGCCTACCTCTTTCGCGTGGCGTGGGTGCTCGTCGGTAGCACGGGGGAGTTTTCCGAGACGTGCACAGCGACGTCATTCCGCATTCCGAATCTCATGCCAGCTTCTCAGTATCAGATCACAGTGCAAGCAGGCAACATCACGATCGGTTGGAGCAAGGCGTCCGACGCCCTCGTCGTCGTGACAGACAGCGATGTCCCGAACGCGATGAGTGCGCCGCTCATCGCGGAGGTGACGGACCACTCCATCAAGCTGCGCATTCGACTTCCGCCAGCGAACGGCGCCGACATCGAGCGCGTGTCGATACAGATGCAGTGCACAGGCGACATCACCGCGGTCTCCACACGGACGTTTCGGAAGCTGCTGCGACCCGCAGATCACGCGCAGCGCTGGGACGCTGTCGTGTGCGACGTCTCCCTGATGCAGAGCTGCGAGGACGCTCGGTTCCCTGGTTTCAAGGAGCACAGCGTGCCGGGGCTGCTGCCTGGCCACGTGTACTACTTCCGAGTGAAGGCGTGCAACAGCTATGGCTGGTCCCCTGATGGCGAAGTCAGCGACGGTATCTGTACGAACGATGCGCCCAAGATCGTGTCCAAAGGCGCTCGAGAGATGACACTCGTGTGGACCAAACCGTACTCGACGGAGCTGATCGACATGTACCAGGTGCAAGCGAAAGCCAGCAACAAGACGACGTGGGAGACCGTGATGACCGACATCCAGGCGCAGACAGCGACCGTCACGGGCCTCGTGCCTGCGACGGCGTACGCGTTGCGCGTGGTGCCGCATTATGCGCTAAGTGGTTGGGAAGACGCCGCGAAGTGCGCTCAAACGGAGCTCACAAGTACCGACGCGACGGTGCCCGAGCCGCCAGTGAACCTTTGTGTCGTCGATCGAACCGCTCAAACTGTCACATTGGCGTGGGACATCCCGCGCTTCAACGGCCACGCGGTCGTCTCGTACGAGCTGCAGTGTCGAGTGATCGCACCACCGGAGCGAAGTGACTCGAAGTGGCGCACCGTGGATGCGGAGATTCCAGTCGGGGCCAAGCATCACACTGTACATAGCCTTCCACCAGGCTGTGCGTTCCGCTTTCGAGTGTCTGCAAGGAACGCACTCGGGGACAGCCCATTCGCAGAGCTGCGAGAGGTCGTGTGGACGTTTGGTAAGTGCCTTTGTGCTGCTACGCCACACGTTGCGAATCGATAGACTAACGGGGCTTTCTCTTCTGTCTCGCAGCATTCCTGCCACCGACTGCCCCGGAATGTGTGCGCAGAACCAACTTCTCGTTGGAGATCGCGTGGCGTCAGCCAACGCCAAGCGATTCAGAGAGTGGCGCACACCAGGCGTCCCCTTCATGCACGCCTTCCGCCATTCTCTACGAGGTGCAGCTCTGCCAAGTGCCATCGACAGCGCTTCACAGCGCCGAGCTCGCCGAGACGATCGCGAGCCTCGGCGCTCCGTGGGTCACTGTTGCGACGGATCTCACCGAGTGCTTCGCGCAGATCTCGGGTCTCGCGCCATTAGGATGCTACTGCTTTCGCATCTGCGGCTACATCCCGCCGCGAGAGCAGGCGCCACACACGAGTGAGGAGCACACGCGAGTCCTGAGCCCCGTGAGTCCGATCTTTCAGACCTTGCGCCGAATGTAGCCATGTTGTCCCTTGTCTCGCGTGGATCCCTTGTCGAACGGAGGTGAAATTCGGGACACGGAGGGGAATCGAAAAACGCAGTGTTTTTTAGGTGTGTGTTTATTGGGGTGACATTTTGACTGCCTTCCATAACCAACAATTGCACCAACATTGGAAGCAGCGGCACCATGGGGCTGACGCCGTGTGTGCGTCCCCGCGAACTGATGGCCGCCGCCATGGACTTCATCGCGCTCGAGGGAAGCGCCGGTGTGAGCGTGGCTGCCGTGTTGGACGCCGTCGATCCAACGCAAGACGCTGGCGTGCGCCGCCAAGTGTGGCATCTGCTTCAGCGGCAGCACACGCGAGGCACGCTTCGGTTTTTCTACGACGAGTCCAGCGCGTCGGCGTCCTGTGTGTCGTCGCCCGATCGAGCGCGCGCTGCATCGCGCCAGGACAGCGCGTCCGGGTCGGCGTCCATCGGCAAGAAACGGAAACGCCCGATCGCTCGAGAGGAACAGACGGATGCTGCCATGGACGACCCCCCACAGAGGAAAGGAAGCATGGACATGAGGGAGCCTTCAGATACGACGGGTGATATCTACACGACAGCAGAGGATGTGAGCGATCCCGATTCTCAGCACGGCGTGGCGACTCCTGAGAATCCGACGCCCACGTCAACACCCGATGAACCGACACCACCACCACCACCAACACCAACGTCTCCAGCAAATGCGCCTTCAGTTCCAATACCAATGCCTCGGGCAGACACGGAAGAGGCGTCGTTGCAGGTGGAGATGATCACGTTCGAAGACGTCGTCGCAGCAGCAGCAGCAGCAGCAGTCGCCACGAGCGCGAGCACAGACGCGCCGTCGCGATGTCGCGGGACGCTCATGGTCGCTGCTTGTGAGGAGCTGCGCCTGCGTGCGCTCAATATCCCCCGAAAGGCTATTCTCGCGGAGTTTGGCGAGGACCACCTCCGTATTCTCGAAGCGGTCGGTCGAGCGCGAGCTCACGGGATCACGATTCCATCGCTTTGTGCTGTCTTTGGCGCGAACACATCCGTCAAGAAAGTGCACAACTCGTTGGACACGCTGCTCTCGTACAAGCTCGTGGTGAAGCGTATGATGATCGTCTCGAGACCGACGATGCGGCGATTGAATATCGTGCACCTGCCCCGGTTTGCAGCCGAATTCACACCCGAGATGCATGATGCCTCTGCTGAATTCGAGTCGGACGAGCAGTCGAAGAGACTTTTGTCGTCGGCTGCCGAGGCGTACTTGAAGGACCTGCCCTCCCAGTCGTCGGTGCTGTATGACCTTGGTCGTGATCTTGGTTTCCACAAGAGACATCTCGAAGTCTTGAAAAATCACATTGTTCAAGAGTCGAAACGTGACGAGAATTTTCGCCTCGAGCTCTTTCAAGTCGTACTGCAACCATCCAATAAATCGTCCGTGGAGCCCAAGATCCTTAATTGCGTTCGCTACAAGGCCCCACCTGCGGCTGTAGATGGCGAACAGAATCCTGACACTCGTGGCATGTCCATCGAAATGGGCTTGTTGCACCAGATTTATACCATCATCGAGGAGAATGGCGATGTTGGAACGACGATCATCGACCTCCGAAATCGACTGGTGTTGCCGGGAAATAAACTGCCCTACAAGCTTGTCAGCATACTCGCAGGCACGTACGGGTTACGAGCCGAGGCGATTATTCTGGGGAAGAACAAAGCGTTCAAGTTGTACCCGATGTCAATCTATGGGGCGAAGTCTCAAACGGACTGTGCTGTAGCAGGTAGTCTGAATCCAGCTTCGGAGGATTCTGCAAAGCCACCGGCTCGTTACACACAGGTTCTGAACAACGGATACTGTGAAAGCCCACCTGGTCGACGAGGTAAGCAAAGCAGCAAGAGTGAGCCAGTGGTTCCTCGTGACAGCGACACGTTTACGGTCAGGGCTAACCTCGCTCTAAAGGTTGCCCTGGGGGGCATTGAAGTTGAAGGCACGCGGAAACGTCGTCGTGACCATATCTTGAATCGACTGGCGACTGACAAGATCATCAGCATTTCTTCTTTGCGTGCAAGCTTGTTTAATATGGAAAAACATCTAGCAGCCCGGGAGACAGATGATACACCAAGCAATGTGGGTATGGTTGACACGCGCTCGGTGATGCGCATTGCCAACGAGTTAGAGAGTGAAGGCCGTTTGTTGCTCCTCCAGCTTCCACTCCCCGCGAGGAATGTCTCTACCAAGTTTCGAGCTCTCCGGTGTGTGGTTCTCCCAGGATTTGAGCAGGACGAGAAGTTCTTGCAGGGCTATGTCCGCAATTATTGTCGTGACGAGCGCCTTCGCCGAATCAACCTAAATGTAGCCAAGAATGGCTACGTTCGAGTCCGTGCATTTGAAGGCGACGACAACGGGTTGGAGGATCATCCGAAAAGAAAGAGATCGAGGACTTTGGAGTCAGTTATGCAAAACGGTGATTGCAACCCCGAGCAAAGCTCAGGATCTCCAGCCGTCCACCCAGAGATGGATTACAAAGTGCGCCGGTTTATGAGTCAGGAGAAATCAAGTTTGCATGCCCACCAATACCGACGTCTCGGGTTCGCGTATGGTGTCATGTTCCGATGCAAAGAGTTCCACAAGTTTCTATGGTCGTTTTTGCATGATCATGCCGAGCTTCATCTCAAGGATGAAGAGATCGACATTTCGATAGAAGACGACGATGAAAATGGTGCAGCTGACAAGGCCCTTTGTGGCATTTCAGACAAAAAGCCATCGTCTCTCCGTGGAATAGTGTTCTCTCGGGAAACGGTTCTTCATTTAATGCCGGTGTATCTGTACATTCAAGTGTTTTCTGGGGGTTGTGTATTAGAGCCAAACGAGTTTGAGCTGGTGCAGGAGGCTGTCAACAAACGACAATCGTTCAATGTTCTACCCGAAGCTGTTCGCCAAAAGATTTGGTCTCAAGAGTCAGAACGAACCTCAAAGGTTCTTGGTACATTAAGTGATTTACAACTCATCGAGTCCCACAAGATAGGCATGAAAAACCTCGTCAAAATCTTACAAGCTGGCTACACAGATAATCGCGATGGCATCCTCTCCCAAGCATTGAAGGATAACGCTCTCGGAGGGCTTTTTCGGCTGAAATCCTCGGTTGAGATCACATTGGACGGACCAATCGGTCTTCTACCAGCTACTTCAAAGAACACAGAGTTTTCTGAAGTGTCAAATGGTACAAGAACACCGATCGGGGCAGAGGTCGTAAACTCTCAGACTCGCCGCCGCACCATTCGTCTCGTCGGCGCCACGGAAAAAACGTATTCGTTTGGGAATCTTCTCCCACTGGAGTTTCAGCTCATCACACCTGAAGACGTTGATCAGTACTGGGAATCGCTTGAATGTTTATCCCTCGAAAAGATGGTGATGGAGGTGCCAAATCCGCGACCAGATGAACCCTCTGTATGCGAAGTTCCAAAGCCAATACGAACGAGAGCGCGACGTATGTACCGTATCCTTGCATGGATTCCAAAATCACAGAAGCCGGCCCCGAAGAAAATAACCCCCAAATCGACAACAGTAACGAAACGGAGTGGTATTGTATCCCGGGCGATTCGTGCAAGGCGCCGACCAACGTCAATGACTCGAAAACGAAGAATAGAAGAACTTGACGAGGCGACGAATGGTGTGTCCCACGAAACTGGAGCTCGAGGTGGGAGTAGAAGAAGCGAATCGGCGAATCACGACGATGATGAAGAAATGACTGGTGAAGAGGATAGTGCTCTTCAATGGAGTGATGATGATGAACGGCAACTAGTCGATTACTTCATCGAGAATTGCCGAGCCAGATGGAAAATTGCGATCCCACCAGGACTTCAGCGAGAGTCAGAAACTGTTGCTTTCCGAGTTCCCTGGTTATCAAGAACAGGATTTGGTCTTGTCTCGATAGCTCGCCGATTAGGAAAGCGGAAAATCGACGTGAAGAAACGCCTGAAGGAAAAGCTCGCTGAGCCTGAAGCCAAGGTCTTGCTCGAAGCAGCGAAGCATGAAATGATCCGAACGTACAATCCCCAAGGTACATTCGACGAGGAGATTGCCATTTTCAAGTCTCCGCGCCTGACTGCGTTGTTTCGACGGGCTGTGATGATGATTGTGTCTCCCCAAGACGAATATCATCCCCTAGTGGCTGAGGAGCTGATATCGTGCTGGGATGCAGATGAAATTCGGTTGGTCTGGCGCTACTTATGGCTGAAGAACTGGATTGTTCGTGCAACGGATCGTGAACGTATTCGAGGATATGCGATGAGCCAGCGCCTTCACGACTTTCTAAAGGTGTCCACATTATCGTATCCTTTGTCACTTTTTCGCCAAGCTGCCGAACAAGAAGCGATGATCAACTCGACGCTCGAGGAAATTGGTGAAGCTCAGTGTGATGCTGAACAGTCTGCAACCATCCACCAAGATCATGGGTTTGAAGCTGAATTTCCTGCAAATGCTACGGCGGGTCAGTGCGCTCTCGAACTGGGATGTCAAGTGATGGGTATCTGTACGCTCTTACCAGAGCACATTCCCATCACCGAGGATGACCATGAAAATTCAGCCACGATTAACGACGATCTCCAGCAGTCTGCAATGATCTTGGCACGTAAGCGAAGCCTGCGTTTCCTCAACTACAAAAACCAGAAGGAAGGAACAGGTTTCGCTGCCCACCTCGCCAAACGGCTGAGTTTCAAGAGTCTTGCTGTACTAACTGAAAGCTGGCGTGTGGATACGAAGATCACCTCAGTGACGCTCAACAACTCGGAGCCGTTCCGCCAGTTCGAAGCATTCTCCACTGTCAGCGACACGCTGAATGATTATGAAGAAGATGCGCGACCAAGCAAACGATTGAAAGGCGATATGGTCCCGCTTGCGGATGCGATCGCCCATGCCGTTGCCGAGTTCGGTGAGCAAGGTGCCGCTCTTGAGGATCTTCTCGCTCGACTTCAGCGTCCGAGTGATCACGCATTTGAGTCTCACAGTCGTGGAGCGCTACTGTCATGTCTGAGCGAGCTCGTGGACGCAGGTGTGCTCGTGAGTGTCAACGACTACTATGGACAGCGGTTTGTTGTGAAGAAGCACGGCAGCTACTGGTTGCTGAGGCAGTATTCGCTTGTCAAGGATGACTCAGAAGCGCTTTCAAAAGTGGTATTTGAAGGAGAGAAAGACACGATATCATTCCCATGGTTGAAGATGGATGGCACGACGAATTATCGGTTTTTGTTCTCGATTCAACGCAAGATTCTCGCGTTTGTGCTGATGTTACCCGGGATCACAGACGACCAAATCTACCGACGTATGGATCGTTTGCTCACTCTTCAAGATACTCGAGAGGCGCTATCGTTACTTGTCGACGAAGGACTGATATACACGCGCGCAACGGAGTCCGAGCACGCGTCACGTGGTGATGGCGCGTCACTTTTCCCCAGTCGCAAGCGTCGACGGAATGCCTCGGGCTGGCAACCTCAGATTCGGCTGGTGAATTTGGTCGGAAACGTGCTTGGGTTCGACCGCTCGCGATATGTCATTCACTACTTCCCACACATCGAGTGCGTGCAGCGGTTTGGAAGTATCATTCAAGACTACCAGCACGAGATTCCCGAGTTTCGGAGACCGTGATGCCGCTTTCCGTGGCGTGTGGCAACTAGAGATAGGCTGGGAATTAATTCCAGTAATTGAATGGAATTAATCATCTCAAAGACGAGGTGACGACTGGTTCCAAATGTTCATTCTTCGATGTCTTATACATAACGTTTGATATTCTACTTCGGCTGACTTCGAACAATACTACTGTGATGAGTGGTGTCAAGCTCTACACTTGCTTCCACTTGGAGAGAAGGAACGAGAGCACGGCGTCGACGATGAACTCTGGTCGATTCTCGTCGTGTCCGCCCTCGAAAGAGATCCACGTCTTCTCGCCGCCGTATCGCTCATAAATGGCTCGGGTGTGGTCTGGTCGAATAAAGTCGAGTTTGCTCGTGCTGGTGAAGATGCATGGCAGCTGGAACTGCGGTAGGTCGTCCAGGACGTAGATGTCCTTGAAGCTATACCCCGCCGACTTGCGCACGGACCTACTGATAATCTTGGAGGCCGCTGTGATCATTGCGGACGGGAACGACACGTTCCGTTTCTCTGCGCTCTTGCAGACCTCCATGAACATGTCCGAGATGACTTGCTCCATATCGCCAAACGTACTGTCAAGTGCTAAGCCAAAGATGAACGGATTGATGACTCCTCCGGAGACACCCTGTGAATGCTCGTAGCCAGCGATGCGCACAACATCGTCGGGGCACTCATCGATGAGCCGACGGCACTGCTCGACGCTCAAGCCATGCACGAGCTTCTGACCAACCGAGAGTATCACGAAGTCGCCATTGTTAGCGCTCACTTGCGTCATGCGGAACGGAAACAACCGCGAGGGCCGCACGCACATGAGCCGACCAGTGTGCTTGCACATTCCGATGTGAAGTAGGCGATGAGCGTCCGTCTTCGGGACACTGATGGTCTTGTAGCTGAAGTCCATAGAGTCTCGGAGATGCAACAGCGCCGTGGCTCCACCAAGGCATCGGCCCCAAATGCCGACGGAGCTTGCGCTGGCAGTCGCAAAGAGGTAATCCAGCACGACACGCAGGTCGTCCTTCTCGAAGAAGCCGTACGACATCCGGTCGCCATCCGAGAGACCGGAGCCCGAGAGGTCGAGCGCGAAAAGCGAGAATCCAGCGCTCAAGACTCGATCGCGGATGTAGACACACTCCTTTCGGGACGACGAGATGCCGTGGAGATATACGATACACGGCGGCGTCTTGCGGTGGTTCAGCGGCGACGTCTTGCGCCAGAAACTGCACTTGAGTGCTTCACCGCGACAGTTGTAAAGCTCGAGGTCCTCGCGCTGCACGAGAGACGCATGGCGCGCAGCACTAACGGAAGCGGAAGCGGCAGCGGCGGCACACGGGGAGCCCGCGTCGTCCTCTGGGTTCATGAGCACACCGTCGTCACCGAGCACCAACTCTGTCGGACCGAGATCGTCGGCGATGTACGTCGCGCGCACGGGCGTCGCCAGCGACTTGATGGCTTCTTCATAGGACGTCGCAAAGAGGTGCCAGATCGACGAGAGGCTGTTGGCGTTGTAGTCCAGTCGCCGCATCTACCACAGCGCACGTGACGCGATCGTGAGCTCATTTCCGTACACATGGACATACAAATAGACACACAGAGATAGATAGATCGATTGGTAGAGAGACACACGCACATACCTCGGCTTCGAGCTCGCCATCCTGGAAGATCTCCATCGCAGTCGAGAGCAATCGAGAGAGCGCGCAGAGAGCGAGAGAGAGAGCGATGTGCGATGGGGAGGAAGAGCTGTAATGGAGGTTGATGACTGTGTGAGAGAGGGCACGAATGAAAAGTTTGTTGGTGTGTTGGAGAAATCCGTCAGATGGATTCACACGGGGAGGCGCATATTATCCGTCCCTCTATTCAAGCGGTTTTCTGCACCCACAGCCAAAGTGAGTCGCATGGGTGGCGCGGCGAGCACAGAGAACATTTCTGGATTTTTAGTCTCGTTCTCAGTGAGAACGAGACTAAGGAGCAGCGTGGCCCATCTCTGACGACTGTGAGAACTTCTCGCAGTCGTCAGAGATGGGCCACGCTGCTCCTTCTCACGCACGCAGCAGCGCACGTGAAGCCACAAAAAATCGACCGACGAAACGCAGAGAGAGAGTCAGTCAGTCAGTCGGTCAGTTAAATCGAGACAGAAAAAAGTGTGGACCACGTTATATAGGAACCCCACCACACGACACACAGGATATAAGATGGCTACGGGTGTATCCGTTGACGTGGTGCAAGTCAATGGATACTATCCATTGACATACATACATGTAGCGGCTTAAACATCCATTGGATACTACACCGGCGATGGCTTGTGACGTTCTACAGAAGTGGCGACGACCTTTGAAAATGGCGAGACTGCCTCCTTCTTGATTGATCTACGGTCCTCTGTTGCAACGAGGCAACAATAGCAACGCGGCGGCAGCTCAGTTCCCGATTGCTCATTTTTAGAGGGAGCGGCCCCGTATCCTTTCACCACCAGCAATACTCCTCCATCTAAAATTAATTTTACCTCCATGCAACACAGATCTCTCTCTTGAATCGAACTTGCCCAAACGCGCCGCATCGTATCTTGTGAATGGCGTGACGCCAACATCCACACTTGTCCTGGCGACCTGGGCGGAGGCCCGTTTGCTGTGCGCTGAGCTGGAGCCGAGTCTCTTGCTGTGTCGTTGTGACGGATGAGATGAGACAGCGCCTCGCTCCCGTGTACAGAGCGAGTATCTATCAGAACCTGCTCACGGTCGTGGATAACGAAGACGCCACGGCACGTTCAGGCTCCGATGAAGCGCAGCCAGCAGTCGGCGATTTCCCAGCTCGTAGCCACCACGAAGGACGATCCTGTCGACCCATCAAGGTGCGGCGCACAAGGAGACCGACATCTGTAGACTCAAATGCCGAAGCAAGACGAGCATGAGCCCTCCACCACGAACGCCTCTGCCATTGCGGAGCCCCAGCGCTCGCGCAAATCACCTGACGCCGCCCGCAAGGACGCCAGAGCGATCGTTCCCAAGCAAGTAATCCGCGCGATCAAGCAATTTGCCACGATCTCCTCGCCCGCGGACTTGGCGGCCAAGCTATTGACGATCGTCGTCGCGCTTTGCGCTGCGACCGTCGCCGTCATCGTGCTCATTGAGATTGGCACGCTCTTGACGGAGGATGTTATGGCTGCGCTCCGCGCCAAGCAGGACGCCGCTCTCCAAGTGCTGCGTGACGCACTCGTCGCCATGGATGAAATGGGTGCCGCCGGTCTCGGCGACGGCCACGCCAAGGCCAGTGACGGCATGGTCTTCGCTTTCGAGACGACGCTCGGGCCACATTACGACGATGAACGTGCCGTCTTCAAGCGATACGTCGATGCGATCGACGCGCGCCGGTACCTATCGCTTCACGGTCAGACGCGGTCGCTCTTCGCCAACGTCTCCGCCATTTGGTCCGCCATGGGCGGCGTCGACTTTGGTCCTGACTGGTGGGAAACCGTGCGCAGCTACGTGGACATCGAGGGCGGCGTCATGTTCTCCGGCAACAGCGTCGACAAGACGCTCATGGCGCGCAACTACTCGGACCTCGTCTCGTTTCTCGGCGTCGACCCAGCGAACCCCGTACTCTCGGACGCGATGATCGACAAGCTGTTGCCGCGGTCCGCGATCCCCAAGCGCACACAGCTCGGCGAATTCAAGTACAAGCTCTACTCGACGGACCCCGAGAAGCTCGACTCGTTCAACGTACACGTCGCGACCGACGCATGGCTGCAGAACCTCGGGGGAGCAGACGTCAAGCGTACCGCGACGTGCCGCCTGCTGCCGCGCGCCTCGATCCCCAAGTTCACGCACGTCTTCGGGGCGTTCTGGTGCGCCCGCTCGTTTCGCCCGAGCGCGTCCTACGCCTCGCGCTTCAACGACGCGGCCGTCGGGCTCTGGGTCATCGAGTGTGACAGCAAGACCGACATCGACCTGCGCCTCGACATTCTGCGCTGGAACGGCAAGATGCCCCAGCGCTACTCGACCACGTTCTACCACAACGCGGTGCGGCTCACGAGTCCGCGCAAGACACTGTACACGCAGACCATGCTCGCCAACCTCACCGCGTACCCAAGCGGCAAGACGTACCCGATCCGAGACGTCGTGGCTGCCGCGAGCTCCGGCACACTCGAGCCGCTGCCAGCCACGGTCTACATCGTGCAGACCGAGCCGATCCCCAACCGTCTGCGCACCGCGATCCTCGGCATCGCCTTGCTTTGCGTGCTCTTCACGCGCTGTACGCTCACGGGCGTACGCACGCTCTGCCACTTTGTGCTTGAGTCATCGCTCTCGATCGCGCTCGACGTCGCCTACGCAGTGCTCACGTACCCAAGCGGCACGGAGCTCGCAGTCATGATCGCGACAGCTCGGCACGCGCAGGGACTCGCGGCTGTCGTGCAGCTCGCTATCGTGCTGCGCCGCTTCTCGACGCCGGCACTCATCGTCGCCAAGACCGTGCTCAGTCTGCGCTTCGGCTTCCGCGCCGTCACACCGTGCATCACGATCCGAGAGGCCATCGCACTCGTCGTCATCCAGATCATCGCCATCTACATCTCGGCCGGCAGGGTCGTCGGTGTCGGAATGCGTGCGGGCACCACGAGCGACGGCATGACAGCGTACGTCTGGAACCTGCAGGGCGTCGTCTGGCTCATCGCCATCGGCTTCATTCTCGTGCGCTTCCAGGTTGGGCGTCTTGTGGACCGCTGGGCCAAGCGCCGCGGCGCGCCGCGAATCACACCCCAGCTCGTGGCGCAAGCGAAATCCAAAGGCGTACCGAACGCCACGGCCTCAGGAGCCACAGACCAGCTGGCTACAGACAGTCGCAGCAGCAGCAGTGCGTACGACGACTACCTGAGCGGCAAGTTCCTGTCATTCGGCGTCTGCTTTCTAGAGGGTGTGACCGTGCAGGGTCGCCCGTGCCGCGTGCTCGACGGCAGTCCGCTCATCCTCGACTGTCTCTTCAACTTCAATCTCAACGGCCTCGGGCAGTACGGCGCCGTGCAACAACGCCACGTTCTCGCGCACGTGTCGCCTGCTGGTCGCTTCGAGGCGACCGATATCGCGCTTGACGCCGAGTACCCGCGTAACACAGGCAACGTCGTCATCGGATGATGCGCGAGAGACGCATAGCAAGCGTAAGGAGAGATCGCAAACGTTCATAACAGTGCCTCAAGTCGAAGGGCGGAAGCTTCCTTCTTCAGTCAGGCACCTTCATATATTGTCCAGCAGCTATTAAGCACACACGTTGCGCTAATAGACTTCAATACCATCATCATCTTGCCCAGCGACTCGACTACCCTCCGCCCCCATTCACGGGCAGGGAGAACGAGTGCTGTCGTTGCAAACGACCTCGCCATTTAAACTGCAACCGCTGCGTTGCTTCTTCTTCCTCTTCGCCCTTCCAGCTGAGCACTTTCGCTTCCACTCCCAGTCGCTCCACCGTCTGAACGGTCTCCGCCGCTTCAGCTACGTACGTGGCAGTGAAAGAATTTCGGCGGGAGAGAAGGGCAGTGACCAGCGCGTTGTTCAGTACGCATTACGTACCAGTGCTATAGCAAAGGGTCGCTACTCGCGATGCGTCGAGTGCTGAAATTGTTTCGCAGCCCCAGTGACTCAGCGCGAAAGGAACACGCGACGACCGCGCCAGGCACCGCGTTTCGCCGGCATCTGGGTGTAAAACATGGAAGAAAGCCGTTGAAACGGCGTCGACTGCGTCCATTACGAGCCTTCCAAACATCGGATCCGTTGCAATTTGAGGCAAATGGAGAGAGCGCTCGGCTCCGGCCACACGAGCGCGCGCGCAGTCTCTCTCTGTCGTTCTTCTGGTCGTTGTCGCCTCGTCTCGCAGATCTCACGAGGGGTCCATGTGCTCGACCGATTGTTCCACGCAAAGCGTTTCAGTTCGGTGCCGTTTTGTCTCCCCGCGTTTCGGTCTCCGCTGAGTTTTCTCCTTGCGCGCGTTGTCTGCGTCTGCGTCGGCGACGAGCTCCTCTCTCTCTCTCTCTCTCGTTCTTCGGATACACCGGAAACTCCATCAAGAGCTCCCTCACTTTTCAATTGCAGCGCTGCACGCGAGATCGACACGCGCCGTTTTGCAACGATGAACAACGTCTCGATGCCACGACTCGAGAACGCCACGCAGCCAGCGCCGACCATGCCACGTATCCCCGCGCCACCGATCTTCGACGCGCCGTACAACCCGTTCATGTCGGGTAACGTCTCGGCCAGCGCCATGTTCCCGGGTATGAGCGAGGCGCAGGCGAGGCAGGCACAGCTCGCGATGATCGACGCCATCCTCAAGCACGCGCGCACGCTCATCGTGAACCTCTCACTCACGCTGATGTCGGGCTTCTTGCTGCTGCTGCTCATGAGCGCAGCGCTGCTCGTGCAGATCCGACGCAACCGCGCGCTCGCGCTCAAGGGTGACGCCGACGCCGCCAAGCGTATCATTCTACCGGCGTTCGAGCCACTGCTCTGGCTGCTGTGCTCGGTGGCAGGGCTCTTCCTCGGGCTCTACGGCGCGGCGGCCGCGAGCGACCACTTTACGATCTACGTGACCAAGGTCGGCATCGAGGCGCTGTACGCCGGCAAGATGTTCCTCTATCTGCTGGTGCCCGTGTACATGCTGCAGTCCAACCTGTCGGTCGCGGCGCTGCAGCGCACGGTCGCCATCACGCTCGCGATGGCGTGCTACACAGTGCCGATCATGGCGCTGCTGCAGGCGACGATCACGCCGGCGCGCGAGCGGCTCTACTACTGGATCTCGGTCGGCGATCGGCTGCTGCTGACGCCCTACTTTGCGTACGTGTTCGTGTTCCCGCCGGCGCGCGCGAGCCGGCAGACGCTGCGCGAGTTCTGCTTCTACCTCGTGTCCATGTCGCTACTCGTGCTCGTCGTCTCGGAGACGTTCCACCGCGGACTCACGGACCTCGCGACGACACTCAACTGGTGCGCGACGGTCTACTCGTTGCTGTGTCCCGTGCTCATCTGGCGCGTGCTACGCGCCGACACGGAGCACTGGCGCGGCATCGGCAACCGCGCGGTTGAGCTTCAGGCACTGTTCCGGCGCAAGGGCGGCGTCATGGACGAGCGCGTCTCGGCGCAGGGGCTGCACGTGCTCATCGAGATGCACCGCCGCTTCGTCATCGACTTTGCACACCTCGAGGTACAGCAGCCCGTCGGCATCGGCGCGAGCGCGACCGTGTTCCGCGGTCTGCTTCATCCCAAGCGTCTCGCGGTCGCAGTCAAGGTGTACACGCCACCGGCGTTCACGGACGACACGGTCGCCGAGTTCTCGCACGAGGCCGCGCTCTGTGGCGTGCTGCAGCACCCGAACGTGCTCAAGTTCCACGGACTCTGCGTCTGTCCGCCGAGCATCTGCCTCATCACGGAGCTTTGCGAGGGATCGCTCAAGGACCTCGCGAGTCTGCGGCTCGCGCACCAGCGTGTCGGCGGACAAGAACGGCAGCAGCAGTTCCTCGTCGATCTCGGCCGAATGCTTGACGCCGCGAGAGCCGTCGCGTACCTGCACAGCTTCTCGCCGCCATTCGTGCACCGCGACATCAAGCCGTCGAACTTTCTGGTTGACGCCGAAGGCACCGTCAAGCTATCGGACTTTGGCGCGTCACGCACACTGGTCGCGCGCTCCAACAGCGGACACCAGCACCAGGCAGCACCGGCGCCAGAGTCGGACAAGCACGAGCGCCACAGCGAGCTGCGCGCCATCACGAACGCCTCGGCGCTCGAGTACATGGCGCCCGAGATCATCCGCGGGTACTACTCGGGCGCGCGGCCCTACGTCCACGACGAGGCCGCAGACGTCTACGCGCTCGCGGTCACGATGTGGGACATCATGAATCCAGGCACCGACAAGTTCGCTCCGCGGACGATGGCTGAGCGTCTGAGCGTCGTGGGTGAGCGCCGGGACCGCCACGCAGAGGTCGCCGACTTGATTCTGGCGGGCGCGCGGCCGACGCTGCCCGACGGTCTGCACAAGGACCTGCGCGGGCTCATCGACAGCGCGTGGCACGGCGATCCGCGGCAGCGGCCGACTGCACAGCGCGTCGTCGCGGTGCTCGAGGTCATTCAGGAGGAGTGCTGTGCGGCGTTCGCACAGCAGCTCATGGAGGAGCTGAGCGACGAGCGGCGTGCGATGGACCGCGCGAGCAGCGAGCCGAGCGCGTCCGTGTCGGTAGCGCACGGGCAAAACACGCAGTCGAGCGTCGCGGGCTCGATCGCGATCGAGCTCATGCACGCGCAGGGCTACACGTCGACGGTCGCGGAGGCCGTTCGGCTCGGCAATATGCTAATGGACGCGGGCTTCCTGCACCACGCCAAGCACGCGCGGCCGTTCAGCGACTCGGGCGCGCAGTACTTCTTCGACGAGGACCAGATCCAGCTTTGCCAACCCGTGGCAGTCATGGACCACTCGAGCGACAGCGAGGGCCACGCGCTCGAGCCCACGATGAAGGCGCGGCTGCAGCAGAGGCAGCAGCTCCGTTGGGAGCAGCGCTCCGCGGGCTCGAGCTACCGGGGCGACGCGTTGGGTGGCGGCATCTCGGGCGTTGGGTCGCACGCCATGCTGGAGCACCACACGCGGCTGCGCTGCGGGTGCCGGCAACTAGGGCGGCGCCTTGGCGCTGCACAGACCGTGCGCCGCCGCTTCCGCCGCAAGTTCAAGGCGTTCAACGACGAGAACGTGCTGACCGCGCGCTTGCTCGCCGACGACTCGGGACTCCCGAGCCTCAACTTTCCACCACCGCCACCGCATGCAGCCACGACTGGCCTGAGCGCCACGACGACAGCACGGATTGCGTAGTGAGCATTGATTCGTGTGCGAACAGCAGCTGACGGTCGACAAGACGGATGCTGGCAACTAGCAAGACGAAGGAAGAGGTGCACACCGTATAGGTACACTGAGCTACACTGGGTCAAGGATATGTACAACACTGTAGAGTGTATCTGCATTGCCATCGCCCACAAGCACTTTTGAATGCAATCATGGTGCGCTGGACCGCAACTCGATGGCTGCGCTCACGTCTTGACTGTTGTTCTCATTGTGACTGTTCGGCATTGAAGAAACAGCGATTCATGGAAGATTCGCTGGCCCCAGAACGTTCCGCTAACGCGTCTCTTCCTTCCACGCTAAGGTCTCTCTTCCATCTCTCTCTCTCTCTTTCTCGCCCTGTCTTCTCCACCGTCACATCTCTCTCTCTCCATCGAAATCCAAAGTGTGATGGCTTCAATTGCAACACCAGCACCGCACGATGCCTCCTTCATGCCGACGCTTCCTCCGCTTCCTCGTCCACCGATCTTCGACCTACCCGACGATCTCTATGGTCCAGATCCCGCCACAGCGGCTGCGCTGCAGCGCATGAGCCCCGCAGAGCAACTCCAGTTCCAGCTGCAGCTCCTCCGCGCCATCACAGACGAAGCCAGACGCACCAAGCTCGAGATCGACGTCATCGTGCTCAGCGGCTACGCGACGCTGCTGCTCTTCAGCCTCGCGATGCTTTGGCTGCTGCGCCGGCACCGCGCGCTCGCGCTGCAGGGCGACGCGTCGGCGGCACGCAAGATTTTGCTGCCGGCGTTCGAGCCGCTGTTCTGGGTCGTCGCTGCCGTGACGTCCGTGCTGCTCGTGCTCTTCGGCGCCACGATCCGCACGACGGCGTTCACAGTGCAGTCGACATACGTCACGATCGAAGTGCAATACGCATGCAAGAACTTTGTCGTGTGTCTCGTACCCGCGTTCCTCGTCGAGCCGAGTCTCTCGCTGCCGGCGCTGCGCCGCGCGATGCTACGCACGCTGCTGATCGCGGGCTACACAGTGCCGCTGGTCTGGGGACTGCAGACGTTTGGCGACCGCGACCACGAACGCTGGTACTACTGGACGCTGCAGACCGCACGCGCGCTCATCCTGATCCCGTTCACACTGGCCGCGTTGCACCCGCCAGCGCGTGCAAGTCCATCGACGATCCGCGCGTACGTGGTCTTCGTGTGGGTGCTGCAGCTGCTCTACTTCGCGGCCGGCGAAAGCTTTCACCGTGGCCACCCGGCGCTGGCAAGGCGCTTTGGCTGGGCCAACGTTCTGTGGGCGTCGCTGGTTCCCGTCTTCATGTGGCGCGTGCTCAAGGCCGACACCGAGCACTGGCGCGGCGTCGGCAAGCGCGCCGTCGAGCTGCAGCTACGCTTCCGACGCAACGGCACCGTCGAGGAGCGCGTCTCGGCACGCGGACTGCACCTCCTCATCGAGCTGCACCGCAAGCACATCATCGACTTTGCGCACCTCGACATCCACGACAAGATCGGCGAGGGAGAGTCGTCCAGCTCCATGGTCTTCCGCGGCAAGCTCAACACCAAGAACACGCCCGTCGCTATCAAGGTGTACACGCCACCGACCTTCAGCGACGACACGGTCGCCGCGTTCTCGCACGAGGCCGCGCTCTGTGGCGCGTTGCGGCACCCCAACATCTTGCTCTTCCATGGGATGTGTGTCTGTCCGCCGACGATCTGCATGGTCACGGAGCTTTGCTGTGGATCGCTGCGGGACATCACGGTCGCGATGGCGCACCGCATGCGAGCGGTGAGCGGTGGCATCGTCGTGGGCAGCAGCGGCGACTGCGGCGCGATGCCACAGCAGCGCCAGCAATTCCTCTTGAACATTGGCTACATGATCGATGCGGCGCGTGCCATCGCGTACCTGCACAGCTTCTCGCCTCCGTTTGTGCACCGCGACATCAAACCGTCGAGCTTTCTGGTCGACGCCGAGGGCTCCGTCAAGCTCACAGACTTTGGCGCCTCACGGGTCATTCGTGCTCGGTCGAATTTGCGCGCGCAGCCACGAGGATTGGGTGTCGAGGAGCCCGACAAGGCGACGAAAGCAGTGAAACAACTAACGGCGCAGATGACGGTGCTGACGGTGGACGCGGCGGTTGACGACACGGTCGTAGCACCCTTGCGCGATCCCGAATACGTGGCGCCAGAGGTCATTCGTGGGAACCACGCGGGTACTTCCCACTATGGTGAAGCTGCCGACGTCTACGCGCTGGCGATTACGATGTGGGACGTCTTGTACCCCGGGGAGCCCAAGTACACACGCCGATCTCGCTTGGACACCGCAGTCGGGCGTCGATCAGTCATGAACCAGCGCGAGTCCGACGTCTTTGACCAGGTCTTTGCGGGCGAGCGACCAAAGCTCGGCGAGAACGTGCCTGCACAGCTGCGTGCGCTGCTTGAAGCGTCGTGGCACGCAGATCCTCGACGACGTCCCAGTGCGAGGACGATCGTGCATTCGTTGGAGGTGATTCAGGAGGAGGCTGGCGCGGTATTTGCCTCGGAGCTGATGCAGCTGCTGGCGGAGGACTCGAGTTGTGATGCTTCTGGCGCGCAGCCCCGGAGACTGAGTCAGACGCTGGCACGGCCCGGCAGTTCTCGGAGTGGAGCGGTCGAGAACCGGCAGTTCTTCTCCGGAATCCGAGCCATTGAGCTGATGCAGCGCCGCCAGCATGTGGTGCATGTGATGGAAG
The DNA here is from genome assembly GCA_022836835.1 of Pythium insidiosum. Classification (NCBI taxonomy): domain Eukaryota; phylum Oomycota; class Peronosporomycetes; order Pythiales; family Pythiaceae; genus Pythium; species Pythium insidiosum. The sequence goes on from JAKVDI010000011.1 coordinate 380,098, forward strand.
CCATTCGACTGGGCAACTTACTGATGGACGCGGGCTTGCTGCATCATGTCAAGCACGCGCGGGCGTTCGAGTGCTCGTCGGCGCTGTTCGTCCTCGACGACGACGCGGTCCAGATGTGTCAGCCACTCGCGATGCTCGAGGGCGACGCCACGGGCACCGAAGGCAACGCTTGGCCCCCGCGCTTCTCGACACACGACTCGGATGGCTCGGAAGGCTCGTTGTGTCGCCAAAGCGCTCACCACGGTCGAGGATCGGGGCTCGTGTCCGCAGGAAAAACCAGCGCACCCCGGCATCGAGCCATGCACCGTAGACGCGCTGCGTTACTGTCGTCCTCGGAGCACGCGTCGCAGGTCTTGATGGAGACGGCGGTCGGGTCGTCGTGTCGCTGCCGCCGACTGGCGCAGCGCCTCGAATCGGTGCAGACCTCGCGGCGGCGGCTGCAGTTCCGGCTCAAGGCCTCGCGCGAGGAGAGTCTGCTGACCGCGCGACTGCTGGGCGACGAGCCATCTTCGCTGACGGCAGCGTTCGCCGTCATGCGCGACCGCGATTACGACCGTGATCAGCGTCATGACGCCACCCAAGTCAGCGCCGCGCGCATGGCGTAAAGCTTGAAGCGTCAATAAAACGAAAACACTGAATGACTGACTGTGACTGGCGGTTTGTGCTGGCAATCTTGATCTCCTCGTGCGACTTCTTTCCATGGCGCGAAGCGGTCATCGAGTCTGACTCGTGTGTGCGTGGCTTGCTTCTTGCCGTAGACTCTACTGCTCGTATAGTCACCGCCACCGCGATGATCACGACCTGGTTCAGAGAGAGCCGGCCCTGTGCGACTCCTGAGTCTCCATGGCGAGTCATCGCGCGGCGCGTGGCGCGTCGTTGACCGGCGCCTGCGTTAATCCATGGAACCGCTCTCGAATGGCCAATTGGCTCGTTGGCTACGGCGGCGGCGAGTCCGCGATGTGAAGGATGGGTGCCACGCCACGCTACGCCGGACGAGAAGCACATCACCGACAGAGCACAATACGGTACAGTACCACGGTGCAGTTGTGTAGCACCACACGCAGCCTGGGGCGCTGTGGTCAACAAGCGAATGCAAACGGTCGAAGCGGTGCGCGAATGCCGTCGATGGAAAGTCTGAACTGAGAAAGTCGGTCGTGTCAGACTCGAACCGTCGCGCACCGTTCGCTGGAGCAAAAGATACTGATATGGCGCCGCTCGTTTCCTGACTTGACGGGCCGCAGGGGCGCAACGCAACGCGGGACTCGTCTCTCTTCAGTGGCAGTAGCTTGAAGAGAGAACAGACAGCGAGTCGGAACGATAGGAAGAGGGAAGGGGAGGGCGGGGCGTCGAGTCGAGACTCCGAGTCTCACGTGGCGGCTGGCTGATGGGAGCTCGCCCACGGCCCGTCTTCCTTCGCACGAGTTCACGGCTGCAAACGGGCCGACGCACTCGGTCCAGAAAGAGAGAGAGAGAGAGAGAGAGAAAGAAAGAAGAAGAAGAACGGCACGGCTGCCTCCCCTCCCGCCAGCACCCACTGCCACGCGCGACTTGGGACTGTCCTGTACGCTTGGCCTGGGACGTCGCCGGTTCAGAGAAGAGGAACCACCACCGAACGCGCGGTGCGCTCCACCAGCAGCACACTTTGCATTTCGCGTTCTCGTGCGCACGGCTGTCTGTCCGTCTGTCAGTCAGTCTACCCGCTTAGCTTGACCGCGGCGTGACCGCGTGTGTGACTCGTGACTCGAGTGAGTGATCTTCACACTTCCTTTGCCCCGATGGCGAACGTGACGATGACGTCTCCGCCGCCGGCGGTCACGCTGACGTTGCCGCCGCTGCCCAAGCCGCCGGTCTTCGATCTGCCCAAGAGCCTGTACGAACCCGACGAGGAGACCAAGAAGGCGATGGCCGGGATGAACGCGACCGAGCTGTACAACTTTCAGATGGCGATGATCAAGGAGATCACCAAGCACGCCAAGCGCAAACACCTCGAGATGGATATCCTCGTGCTCTGCGGCTACGTGTTCGTGCTGCTCTTTAGTCTCGCGCTGCTCGTGCACATCCGACACAACCACCGGCTCGCGATGAAAGGTGACGCTGGTGCGGTCCGCAAGATCATTCTCCCAGCATTCGAGCCGTTGTTCTGGGTCGTCGCCATTGTTTCCGCGTTCTACCTCGTGTTCTTCGGCGCAACGCTTCGCACCGAGTCTTTCAACTTGCAGTCGACGTTTGTGATGGTCGAGGTGCAGTACTCGTGCCGCAACTTTCTCTACCTGCTTGTGCCCATCTTCATGCTCGAGAAAAGTCTCTCGGTGCCGGCGCTGCGCCGTGCGATCGTCTGGACGGTGCTGGCCTCGACGTACACAATCCCGGCGGTCTGGGTCATGCAGGAGCTTTGTGACCCCAAGTACGAGCGCTACTACTTCTGGATCGTGCAGGGCCAACGCGCGACGATCCTCTTCTTCTTTGGGTTTCTCGCGTTCCACCCGCCAGCGCGGGCGAGTCCGCGCACGCTGCGCGAGTACGCGTTCTTCATCCTCGTGCTGCAGATCATCTACTTCCTCGTGAGCTTCTGCTTTCGGCAGGCGCAGGTGAATCTCGCCACCAGTCTCTCGTGGGCCGCGGTGTCCTGGTCGGCGACGGTCCCGGTCTTCATGTGGCGCGTGCTCAAGGCCGACACCGAGCACTGGCGCGGCGTCGGCAAGCGCGCCGTCGAGCTGCAGCTGCGCTTCCGACGCAACGGCACCGTCGAGGAGCGCGTCTCGGCTCGCGGACTGCACCTCCTCATCGAGCTGCACCGCAAGCACATCATCGACTTTGCGCACCTCGACATCCACGACAAGATCGGCGAGGGAGAGTCGTCCAGCTCCATGGTCTTCCGTGGCAAGCTCAACACCAAGAACACGCCCGTCGCCATCAAGGTGTACACGCCACCGACCTTCAGCGACGACACGGTCGCCGCGTTCTCGCACGAGGCTGCGCTCTGTGGCGCGTTGCGGCACCCCAACATCTTGCTCTTCCATGGGATGTGCGTCTGTCCGCCGACGATCTGCATGGTCACGGAGCTTTGCTGTGGATCGCTGCGGGACATCACGGTCGCGATGGCGCACCGCATGCGAGCGGTGAGCGGTGGCATCGTCGTGGGCAGCAGCGGCGACTGCGGCGCGATGCCACAGCAGCGCCAGCAATTCCTCTTGAACATTGGCTACATGATTGATGCGGCTCGTGCCATCGCGTACCTGCACAGCTTCTCGCCTCCGTTTGTGCACCGCGACATCAAGCCGTCGAGCTTTCTGGTCGACGCCGAGGGCTCCGTCAAGCTCACAGACTTTGGAACGTCTCGCACGATCACCAGCCACGCAGTGGGCGTTCTCGGGCTCGATCAGTCATCGCAACTGAAGCAAAAGAAGCGAGGCAAGAACGGCGCTGGCGCTGGTGTGGCGGGCGACCCGCTTGCGCAAAACTCCTCGCGGGAGACCGCTCCAACTGTGCTGTCGATGCTGTCGCACGGTGAGCACGTGCCCGAGGCCAAGCGCAACCCCGAGTACATGGCGCCGGAGGTCATTCGCGGCAATCACGCGGGCGCCTCGGTGCACGGCGAGGCTGCCGACGTCTACGCGCTGGCGATCACGATGTGGGACGTGCTATACCCAGGCGCAGACAAGTACCCGATGCGCGCTGCCATGCTCGGCGGAGCGGGTGGTGGCAGCGCCAGCGGACGTACGTCGTCCGGTGGAGAGCGCACCGCAATGCTGCAAAGCCGCGCGGACTCGGAGGTCTTCGATCTGGTCTTCGCGGGCCACCGCCCAGTCATGGATGACGGCGTGTACCTGCCGCTGCGCGAGCTCATCGAGTCCGCGTGGCAGGCGGATCCTCGACAGCGACCAAGCGCCAAGGAGATCGTGCGCGCGCTCGAAAGCATCCAAGAGGAGACGAGCTCCATGTTTGCGCTTGAGCTCATGGACGAACTCGAGGACGAGGACAAGTCGGTGGCGTCGCAGAAAGCGAGCCACTCGGTGCAGCAGGGAGGCAGCTCGGTCGGCGGTGGCGGTGCCGCCAACGCGCCGAACCACTTCACGGGCGCGCGCGTCATCGAGCTCATGCACACGCTCAAGCACGTAACGCACGACTTTGAGGCTGTGCGACTCGGCAACATGCTCATGGACGCGGGCTTCCTGCACCACATCAAGCACAGCCGCAGCTTCACGTACTCGACGGCGCTCTACTTCTTCGACGAGGAGACCGTGCAGATGAGTCAGCCGCTCGCGATGCTCGAGGACGGCGCTGACCTGGCAGAGCCCGTGAACGTCGGCGGGCGGCAGCAACAGCAGCAGCATCACACGCGTCCCAAGCCGAGCCAGCGCCAGCGGTGGACACCTCGTGACTCGGACGACTCGAGCAGCCACCGGCCGTCGAACGCCGCGACGCCACGCCAGAAGGGTCGCCACTTTCGCAACATGTCGTCTGGCCAGGGCTCGAACGTGCTGCTGGAGAACGGACTCGGGTTCTCGTGTGCGTGTCGCCGGCTCGGGCAGCGGCAGGAGACGATTCAGACGACGCGAAGACGGCTGCAGTTCAAGTTCCGCGCACCGAACGAGGAGAACCTGCTGACCGCGCGACTGCTGACGGAAGACCCGAACGGCAACTTTGCCGAGTTCAATGACGCCGACCGCTTCGACGGCGTCTCTCGCTTTGTGTGAGGACACAATGTGTGTCTTGCATGCTCGTTGGTTCTCTCATTGTGTGTGTGGACGGTGTAGTGTATATCATGGTGGTGGTCGCTGTAGCGTGGCGTCGTGTTGTAGAGTATTGTACCGATAGGGAGGGGGCTCGAGACGAGTCGTAGTCTTTGAATGCTGCCTTTTCATTTTTCTTTCCTGTGCCTCACGTGCTGCTTGTTGTGACTCAAGAGAGCAGGCCCAGGCGCTTGAGCTCGCGCTCTTTCAGCGGATCGTTCACATATGTGTCGCCGTTCTTGATGTGCCACATCGCACCACCCAGGTTCACGCCCCAGCACTGCTTGGGATACGGCGGCTCGTGGGGGACGTGGAACTTGGTGCTCATGCCGCGGCAGCTGCCGTGTAGCTCCGCGTAAACTCGAAACGCGGGGAGCAACACATTTTTCCATCGCTCGTCGTTGAAGCGCCACACGAAGCCAAGCGCGTCCAGCTCTTGCTTGAGCACCTTCGGGAGGTCGATCTGGCCTGCTCGCACACGGGTGATCCAGTGGCCAAGACGAAAGCCGCGTGCTTGACTGGGCCACCCGGGACTGTCTCGCGGCACGACGAAGTCTGTGCTCACAAGGATGTCACCGTGCAGCGTCTGGTAGGCTCTCATGGCCGGCAGCACGATTCTCCGCAGTGTCGCCTCGACGCGATCGCCAGCGTTCCACACGAAGCCGATGCGCTCGAGCTCCTTTCGTGCCGAGCGAACTTGCTCTTCGTAGATGCCTTGATGGCGAATGCTGCGGACCGTGTGCCCGAGACGCCACCCGTACGCCGACTCAGGCCACGGGTCTTCGGCCGGCACGATAAAGTCCTGCGGCACGTCGCAGTGGCCATAGACCTGAGAGAAAATCTCGAGGGCGGGGAAGATCGTGTACTGCCACAGACTGTCCGACAAGTCGAAAGCAAAGCCCAATGCGTCCAGCTCTGGCCGAGCTTGCTCGACGTACTTGGCGTATTTGCCTGACCGCACCATGTAGACGTGGCGACCAAGATGGTAGCCCCGCAAATGCTGTGGCCAGACAGCCGCGTCCGAGTCATCGTCGTTGGGAATCACGAACGCCAGCGGGACATCTGCGTGACCGTGGAGCTCCTTGAACAGGCGAAGTCCCGGCATGAAATACTCGTGCCACTTGGCGTCTCGCACGCTCCAGACGAAACCGATACCATTCAGGGCATCGACCTGCGCGGCCGAGAGCAGGTCCTGATCTCGTCGAAGCTTGGCGACTTGCAATCCTAACGGATATCCCCACGTCGGTCGCGGCCACTCGCTCGCTACGTTGTCGTTGTCGTCGTCGTCACTTCCGTCCGCTGGTACCACAAACTTTTGTGGCACAAAGAGGTTATCGTGGCGTCGCTGGTAGTGTCGCAGCGCAGGCAGCAGGACCGTGTTGAAGAGATACTGCCGCCAGTTGCTCACGGGAAACCCCATGGCTTCAAGCGCGGCGATGTGCTGCTGGCTGCCCTTCGGGGCCTTGTCGTTCGCGACGAGCTGCATGAGCTTGTGGATCTTGACGCCGAGCGAGAAGCCACGCAGTTCTGTCGGCCACGCGGTGGCACTGCGTGAGGACGACGGCACCGCGAAGTTGATGGGGACCGCGAAATGGCCCTCGCGGTCGTGGAAGTGCTGCACTGCTTCAACGAGCTGCGCGAGCTCCTTCTGGCGCTTCACGGTCGCGGGAGACGCCGCGCGGGGAGCTGCCCGTCGCCGCCCGCGAGGCCGCACACTGTCAGTTGAAGCCGAGCTCGTGGTGAACGCGCGCGAGTCGCTGATGGCGACGCACGAGGCGACCGCCTTCGCGGCCGACGAGCGAGCCTGCACGACCGCGAGTCTCGCACATGCAGCAGCTCTCGTTGATCCGCCCATGCGCTGAGCCGCGAGAGGCGCGAGACGTCGCGTCCACGTCAACATGTCGTCGGTTCTTCAACTCGCCTCGCGATGGTGGACGGATATTATTGCGCGTTGGAGCTCTTCGTGAATGGCCAGAGGAAGTCCCAAGTTGCCGAGTCTGTGACGTGTGTAGCATGATTAGTGTGGGCCACATCACGGCAAGGCACCCAATATTATTGTCCAGGCGACCAACTTGAGGATTGGCGCCAAATTGTTGGATCGCCAACACAAACAACCCAACATCGGCGCGCCAACACCAACACCAACGTTGGCGCACTGATTCGACTAGTTTGATTGTGAAGAGCTCACTTGGAGTGAGTGATCATCATGAGCGGCATGATGTCGGCCGCGTGTCCGATATGTTCGCGGCATTTTCGACAGGAGAATCTCTCGCTGCACGTCGAGTTCTGTCTCGAGCGAAGCGCCTCTGCCGAGAAGAAGCGCAAGCGCGCCGAGAGCGCCGCAGCGTCGCCGGTGCCGGCGCCTCAACCCTCTAGCAAGGACGGCGGCTTCCAGGTTTTGCCGTCGCGGTCTCCGAATGCTAAAGCCGCGTCGAACAGTCATCAAGGAGGTGATGGCGTACCGTCGAGCACACCGGCACGTGCAAGCGGACCAGCGCCGAATGAAAACGTGCCACTGGCGGAGCGCATGCGACCAAGTGATCTGGGCGATTTTGTTGGTCAAGACGAGCTCATCGGCCCAGGCAAGCTGCTCGCGACGCTCATTCAGTCAGATCGCGTGCCAAACATGATTCTCTGGGGGTACGTCGCGACAGAGCAATGACGCGTGTTGACGAGGATGCTCATTGTGAAGCGGCATGCGTTCTGCAGACCTCCAGGCTGTGGCAAGACGACGCTTGCGTCCATTATCTCGAGGCGCACAGGCTGTAAATTCATTTGCCTCTCTGGCGCGACATCCAACATTGCAGACATGCGAGACGCGATTGAACGAGCGCGCGGGGAGAGGAAGCTGCTGCGGAGACACACGATCGTCTTCGTCGACGAGATCCATCGATTCAAAAAGAATCAACAGGTGTGTCCAGCTTGTTGCAACAACAGGAGGTGACCGATTATAGTCTCATGTTTTGCCGTGAAAAGGATTTCTTTCTGCCGCCGGTCGAGGATGGCACGATCACGTTGATCGGTGCAACGACTGAGAACCCGTCGTTCGAGATCAACAATGCGCTGCTCAGTCGGTGCCGCGTGTACACATTACAGAAGCACTCGCTCGAGTCGATTGGACGGATTCTAGAGCGCGCCGTCGAGACACAGTCCAAGGAGCTGACGGACCGCGGGCATCGAGTCCAAGACCGGGTGATCAAGCGCGTTGTGGCGGAGGAAGAGGCACTTCAGTACCTGGCGAAACAATGCGGAGGCGACGCTCGCGTAGCGCTCAATTGTCTGGAAATGGCGGTACAGACCGCCGAACTGGTGGACGATGAGGACCAACTCAAGCTAACTGAAGCACACGTCAAGCATTGTTTCGCCAACCGACAGACGCTTTTCTACGATCGAAACGCAGACATGCACTACGACTGCATCAGCGCATTTCACAAGTCCATCCGCGGAAGTGACGCGAACGGAGCTCTCTACTGGCTGGCTCGAATGCTGGAAGGCGGAGAAAACCCGCTGTTTGTCGCACGGCGCATGATTCGCATCGCAGCGGAGGATATTGGGCTGGCAGCACCTCATCTCGTCGAGCAAGCGGTCGCTGCATACCACGCAGCGCATTACGTTGGCATGCCGGAGTGTGATGTCGTGCTGGCGCAATGTGCGACTCTTTTGGCACGCGCGCCCAAGTCCGTGGAGGTCTACAAAGCGTACAAGCGCGTCAAGCTCACGATCCACGAATGGGACCAAGGCGCGCAGCCAGACGTGCCGATGCATCTGCGCAACGCCCCTACGACGCTCATGAAGAATTTGGGCTTTGGCCAGGGTTACAAGTACAATCCCGACTACACGCCTGAGGAAACCAAGGACCAGACGTATTTGCCCGCCGAACTCGTTGGTGTCGATTTCTTCTCGGATCCACCGTCGTAAACACGGGCATTTTTCTATCTTCTCGTTGTATTTGAAACAAGCACATTGGTCGATGACAAAAGCCTACGAAAGAATGCAGACACTGGCTAACGTAAGCAGTTTATGGGAAAGCGGTGGCCACCGCCATGGCCGTGGCAGCGAGCAGCATCGAGCCGGTGGCGATCGCGCCACTGCTGGACGGCGCAGGGGTGGTGGCGGACGCGCTCGAGCCGTCCTTCGTGGACGCCGCCGCCTTGGACGGCGCAGGCGTCTTGACTTCCTTGTCGCAGTGGTCACCGAAAAAGCCGTCGTTGCACGTGCACTGCTTGTTGTTGCACTTGCCGTTGCCGTTGCACGCCTTGTCCGAGGTCGAGTCGCAATCCGCGCACTGGTTGCCGGTCGTTCCAGCCGGACACTCGCACGCCTGCTTCTCGAGGTTGCACTCACCGGCGCTGCACTGACCAGGCAGCGCACACTTGTTGGAGTCCTTCATATCACAGAAGTCACCGCTGTAGCCGACGTTGCACCGGCACTTGTACTCCAGCGATCCGCTGACCGACGTGACGCACGTGCCGTGGCCCGAGCACAAGAGACCGGTGCCGTTGCGAGCCTTCGGGTTGAGACAGGTCTCCATGACGGCGTCAACGGTCTTGAGTTTGAGCGCGAGCTTGGCCGAGTCTTCCTTGTCCGTGAACCCGACCTTGCGGTTCGTGATATCGACGTCCACGCAGCCGTAGATCACCTGCAGCGGGTTCCCGTCAGCGTCCTTGGCGTTGGGCACGCACACGACCTCGCCCTTGACACTCTCGCCCGTCGGGTCCTTGGCGCACTTCTTCGCCGGGCGGTACGTGCACACGCTGTTGATGAGCTTGTAGGGCTCGGTCCAGGACGAGAACGACGGGCAGAGGCCAGGGTACTGGCCCGCGCAGACGTCCTCCTCGGCCTTCTTCGGGAGGCACTGCTTGACCTCCTCCGTGCCCTCACGGGTCGTCTGCAGCGCGACGCACTCGTAGCCGGCGACCTTGCAGTCCTTGGGCTCGAGGCAGAAGCCGGGCTGCTTCTTCGGGCTCGTGTTCTTGCCGCCGCCGGCCTTCACCTTGCCGGGCGTAAAGGCCTGCGCGCCGTTCGGGGCGCTCACAGCGAGAAGCGCGAGCGCTGCAGCGACAGTCGTGACGAAGGCCTTGGTCTGCATATTGTTGAGAGGGGATCACCAACGAAGGGATGGATGGATGCGTTTGTTGGTGGCGTTCGTTTCGATTGTTGGCCCCGAGTGCCAGACTCTCTCTCTCTCTCTCTCGCTGCGAGGAAACCGGAGATTGATCCGGAGGAAACATGCGGAGCACCGAGCAGGCGACAGCGGCACACACGCACGCATGGATCGTCCTGGCAGATGTTGCTTGGTCGCCGTTTTGCTGGATTGGGCGACAGACCTCCCTTGCTCTGGATTTCCAGAGAGCGTCACAACTGGCCCGTCTGGATGGGTACGTGCCAGCCAAGCACTCCCACAACAACACACTGGAGCGTAACCGACAGTGCAAAGACGCCTACGCGCACCGCATTGAGATGTCGTGTTGTGAGGTTGTTTTCGCCTCAAAACCACAACAACGCCAAGCGCTATGCACAAAAGAGTGCGGGCTGACGTCTCGAGTTGGTGTGCTCTATGATAGAGTGTCAGGGAAGGCGTTGTGTGTATGGATAGAGTCTATCCATACACACAACGCTTTCCCGTCCGAGTCTGTGATGTCATGATTGGCATCCCGATTGGTGAGACCGCTACATCGATCGTTGCCTCCTAGCATCCGGAAAAACCCTATATCCCTTAACCCTAGCAATTCTCTGGATATTTATATCCAGAGTTTTTAGGTGGATCCGAGTCCTCCATACTGCCTCTTTAAATTGATACGTAATGGCAAACAATACTAAAAAATTACATCAACGGAGATATTGCAGGTGATTGTTGAAGTGAAAATTAAAATCCTAGGAGATACCTGTCTCTGGGGTGGATGTTGCTTGTGTCGGACAGGGTCAACATTCGTCCCACACGCGAAAAGAAGTGCTGGGTTGTTGATACTCGTCCTTCACCGAACGCGGAGCAGGACCGTTGTGGAAGCGGAATGACTTGGAGGGCACGATATAAGTTAACGAAACTCCAACAGCGATCGACGCTGAGCGATGTTGACGATCTCTCCAAGCACGTAACCCTTGAACAAACGCCCGCTGTGGTTGATACCTCCAGCGAACAATTTCATTTCAATTCTCAATGACAAACAACGCTGTGTGTTAGAATAAAGCGAGCACGCACCTGGTAAATGACAGGGAAATCAAGCTACTGAGGACCCGAGGGCTTCGTGATCACCGTCATCACGCGCGAGCGATCCGTAGCTGTTGGAAAGAACGACGAGTACAGATATAAAAGAGAGAGAGAGAGTGGCTAGAGACCCTGGGATCAGGAGCACGGATCAGGAGCACGGGGCGCTTGGCGGCCGATGCCGAGACAGCGTCGTTGCGCAAGAGAAGCAGGGCTAAAACTATGGAGAGACAGCGAAGCATGGTCGCGGGATCGACAGAGCGAGATTGGGACAGACATGAAGCTATGCCTTCAGTCCTCGCTCTCGCTCCCACCCACAGCGCCAGAGATAGCACTGTGAAGACAGACTGAGGTCCACCGCGGCTGCAAATCGAGATCATCACGATGCCGTTCGAATGGTCAGCCACCGCAGTGCCGCTCCTGCGCGCGCCCTGGCGTCCAACGGACACGAGCGCCCAGCGTCACGTGGTCGCAGACGTGCGCGTCGTGGAGCAGACGGCGCCCTCGTATGCGCTGGTGGTGACCGCCAACGTCCCGGGTCTCGCGAAAGCTCTGCGCAGAGAGGTGACCAAGCAGCACCTCACAACGATCTTCGATGCCGTTGTCTCTCGTCGACACGGAGGCGCCGTGGCGTCGATCGTGACGGTTGCTCGGCACAAGGGAAGTCGCTCGCGAGTCGAGAAGGCGGTAGACAACGCAGTTGACGCGTGGCTGCGGCACAGTGCGAAAGCGCCGACGCGAGAGCAGCTCGTGATCTGGCTGCTCTCGAGACTGGGTCGTCGTGGTCGAGAACGACAGTGGCGCTATTGCACTGTGCGGTGAGCCAGAGGCTCAGGTGCAATCCGAGGTCTGGGAGCGGAGACCGTCGTCGAAAGTAGAGACGGTCGAAGTGGTAGCGACGACAGAGAACGAGGACGAAGAAGAGGAGGACGATGGCGCTGATGTACCAGCGTTCATTGTGGAGTCCTTGTCCCCGTTGCCGCCGTCCTACGAGCAGAGCCGCAGTCGCAGAAGCAGTCGCAACTCGACTCGATCTCCTCCGTCGGAGGAAGCAGACGAAGACGTCGCATTCGCCTCTTTGTCAGCGGACTACGCCGAGCGACACGACGAAGACGCAGCAGATGATCAGCAGCAGCAACCGCCACAGCAAGCGGCAGGAGAAGACCCCGCGCCGCCACGCGCGCGCTCTCGCTCGCAGTCGCAGTCACTCGCCGTCTCTGCGTTCCGCTTTGAGCCTGCGTCGACGCGTCGCGCTAGCTCCGCCGCAGTGACGCCTCGCAACGCATGGACGGACGACAGGCACGTCGTCGCGCTAGAGCTACACAAGTCCAAGGCCGATATCGAAGCGGCGCGAGAGCTGCAGCGCAAGATGGAGGCGGTGGCTGCGCTGCGGCGGCGGCAGTTGCTCGCGCAGAGTCAGCGCAAGATGGCGGCGAACGACCAGAAGCGCGCCGACATGCGCGCCGTGAAGCAGGGGCTCGCGGACGCTATCGAGTTCCACGAGATCCTCTACGACATGGAGGCGCAGTGCAAGCGGACGCAGATCGCTGCGAAGCGAGAGCAGGAGCGACTCACGCAGACTGCGCGGCTGGCGCTTGGGCGCACCAAGGACCAGGCGGTTCGAGGCCCCGTGCTCGGCCCCGGCCCGCGCATCGCCGTCAGCAGCGCCTCTCAGTCCGTCGGCGATTCCACGACGCGGAACGGGAGCACACTGAACGCGACACCGTCTGCACGAGGCGACTGCTGTGGACACAGCAAAATGTGGCACGAGTCGTGGCGGTCGGGCAGCAGCTGCACGCTGGTAATCGGATCCACGATCGCAAGAATGCTGCGCCGCGTACTCCGTCATCAGCGCCTGGCGCTCGCAGCGGTGTCGTCCCCGAGGCGAGCGAAGACCATCTCGTGTGCGCACGGCGTGCAGAGAGATATACTTGCTTGATCATCTTGTTGAGGATATAAATATCCAGAGCTTTCCCGGGCGAAGCACGGCATTAGTCCAATGATCCATTCCTGAAGTTTGGTTGCTCCCCAATGGCCCTTCACGCCGAATGTGAAGCCGTCGCCTCAGCTTCACGAGGCAGGAAGGAGCTCCATGCGTCGCGACGCGCCAGCACGACCTCGTGGTCTCGAGGGCGATACGTCAGCTCGTAGACATGTCCTTCAGCTGCCTGATCCATCACCCATCGCAGCAGTGACGTCGCAAACTGCAGACACACCTGAGGGTCCTGTGGCATCCACATCCAACCCACAGAAAACCGTCGTCAGCTGGGTCCTGATTCAAAGTTCACATCATCCAGACGATATATGCGATCGATGGACGCACGCACCCAGTGCTTGTGACAAAACGAAGGGATGTCGGTCGTCCGGAAGCGCTGAACTTTCCGGAGTTGGAAATCATCGTCCCGGAATCCAAACACAATTGTTGGTGTGCCGACCACAAAGGATTGGATCCAACACGCCAACAACTTGTATCGCTCAAACACGAAACGATCCTTGTCGTTCCGCAGCACGCGCGCAGTCTTGAGCTCCACGTACGAGCGCTCGCGCTCGACGGTCTCAAAGCAGTCGATCTCGGCACCGACCGCCATCGCGATTCCTCCCATTTTGACAGCGAACAACGCGCAGTACTCGCTCTCTTGGTCCACACGTCGCGAGGAATCACTAGTTGTAATAGCGCTCTCGCTCTTCGAGTCAGGCGAGTCGGCGGGCGCGGTCGCATACACTTCGAAGCGACGGCCCGCATACATCGCTTTGCTTTGCTGCACAGGGATACGACCGTTGCGCTCCATTTCGTCGTCGGTCCGTCGAACGTCGAGAAACAGACATCCGTCGCGCTTCTCAACGGCCATCGTCCAAGTGTTATTCGTATTGTACGGGGTCTGTATTACAAACAGGGAAACCATGTCATCGGAGACCGTGGCAACAGCGTCGCAATTGAGTCATGGTCACGTACCCCGAGGATTTTGTTGAGATTGTTTCGGAAAGTCACTATCTGTGGCGTCGTGGTCGTTGATGGCTGAAAGCGTTTCAGCGCCTCCACAAGCGGCTCAATCGGCGCAGGTGGAACCGATGGATCGGTCTCATCCTTGGGGCGATACGACTCGAAGCCTTCCAGCAGGTCCGCTCCTATCTACAGGCAGCGACGAACGAGTGGATGAGAGAAGACGCGTCACGAAAAGCATCGACAATCACATACTTCAGGTGCTACAAACTTTGTCTTCACATAGAGGAAGGAGCAACGCCCAGATTAGTTCCTTTCGATGGGTTTTGGCGGATTTATGGATACGTTCGTACCAGGTTGCTCCGATCAAAGCGGACGGCATCGCCCTCGAACTTGCTGAAATAGGCGATCTCTTGTGGCTGCAATCACGCAGTGCCAAGGTCAATAGGATGAGCACACGAGCCATGAGTCGTGTCGGGCACGGCACGCGACCGTACTTTCGAGACCGGGACGCGGTCCTCCGCCTCGCGCTTCAGGTCGCGCGGTCGAGGCACACGGAACCACCAGATGTCGTCTCGCCTTCCACCATCTCTGCTATCGCGCGTACGTTGACTCCTGCGGTCACCCGTGTCACGTCCCTCGTAGGTAGAGCGCCGCGATTGCTGCCATCCGTCGGCCTCGTCCCGAGATGTCCGCTTCATCTCCTCTCTTTCCACGCGAGTGTGTCAAGTGTCACAAAGGGAGCTCAATTTCGGATTAGTGACTAGACAAGGACATGGCTACTTTTCACGCAACGCGAGATCAGTGTCGCTGGTGATCACATCGGCAAAGCCGTTTTCAGCAGCGGAGTCGTTGAAGAGGATCAGCTCGAGCTCCTTGCCGCCTTCAAGCTGGTACAGAGGCCCGACCGAGATCAGTCTGTGGTCGCCGAACCGCTTTCGTCCACTTGCTCTTGCGCTCGCTGGTGGAGTGCTGACTGCGTCAGGCGAATCAACCACGGCCGATTTGTCTCGACTCTCCTTAGCTCCATATATCGAGACGTGCGGCAACGGATCATCGAAGAAGGACTTGTACAGCTCCATGCTCTCACCTGGCACCGCCGCCTGCGTAGTCGCCATCAGGCGCTTCATGTCCATCGAGTCCTCAAAGACCTTGCGGTCTTCTGGGTCTGTCTTCAGGCGCTTTGCCACAAGAAGACGCGCCTTGACGTGCTGATCGAGTCCGGCATAAGGGCCAAACTGAATCTTGAATGTCGCGAAGCCTCGAACTTGACTGTCTCGAAGACGGATCGCGTCGTCCGGACTGATGTTGTTCTCGCGCAAGTAGGATTCGAAGTACATCTTGACGTTCTCATTCTCAGTGTTCCACAGCGAGGGCGTTCGACTCCACTGCACGTATCTGCACGGCGATGCTTAGTACAGCAACATGTGAGCCGGAAAGTCTCATCAACATACCTCTCATACACTGGTTCAACCGGTGCAGCGGAGCAATCGCCAACAAAGCGCTTGGCACTGCGGGAGCCACACGGTTAGATCAGCGACATATCTCGACTCATTCGAAATTGTATCGTACGTACCCCATGGGGCGAATCTTAAAGGGATCCTCGCGGCGCTTGATACTTGATTTACCATTGCCATGGGGGGATTGATCGATGAAGCGGGGAACCGCATTGTTGCTCGGTCGGTCATCGGCAGCAAAGGAAATACGCGAGTGGTCTCCAGTGGGAGCTGGGATATACTCGCTTTCGTCTTCCCGGATTCGGCGCGGCCTACGCTGTGTCTGCTCAGGGCGAGCGAGCTCGTCTCCGATGTCTGGTGCACTCATGGCACGAACGTTACGTGTAGTCAACGAGCCACGGCCAGTTGGGCGCCGCTGTGTGGTGTCGGCGAACACTCCATCGTCGTCGATGCTAGCACTACGCTTTGATTGTGGACCCAGCAAATCTGCTCCCAAATTTGACGACGAGGCATCCAAAGAACTTGCTGTCGAGCGAAGACGACTCCGCGACGTGCGATCATAATCCGAGTTCCCTCCGCTGCTCCCTGCTGTTCCTCCGCTTCCCGTCGAGTCACGCGATATATCGACGGCTTTCATGAACTTGTAGCCCAGTGTCTTGTCAAACGACGTGAGTTCTTCTGGATGGTACATTTGAAGGAACGTGTCCGAGCTCACTGAAGTCGATTTCCGCGGGCGATTGATCAGTGGTTGTGAGGAACCAGACCTTTTCTCGTCAGTATCAGCGGAACGGTGGCATTCCTCGTCGGTAACTGATTGTTTCATTGATTCTCGTGTGCTTGAAGACGCGGGATGAGATGTCGCCACGCTTGACTTCGGGTGAACAGGGTGGATTCGGCCGCTGTCAAACTTGGATAGTGGCGTGATCCACCAGTCATCCCACAGGCGTTTGCACTCTTGGATGTACGCTTCCCGCCTTCGCTTCTCCTTGACTGTCATTTCCCGCTTACTTTGAGGGCCGTCCATGTCTTCCTTCAGGTTGGCTTCGCTCGAAGTAGACTCACCAGCTTCAGTATCAAGTCCACTCAGACCAGCAGTCGAAGGAACAGTCCGAATAGCAGTTCGCTTGCTTTCTGCCTGGCGTTCAAGCGTGTCTCGGACCGCATCGCACGCGACGCGACCGTTGTGAACTTCGAAATTGTGCAAGTAGTAGTCCGACTCCAGCTCCCACAGCGGTGGCTCTCCCTCACGAGGCACATAATGACCCAAGAACACATTGATTGCATCTTGCTTCGCCATATCTGTGAAGGAGTTGCTGTAGTAACGTCGGATGGAAGTGAGTAGCTCCCGGTGCTTCACATTTTCGCGTCCACCACTATTCTTGACATTTTTATGTGCCTCCGAGCCACCGTATTGCATCGAGATCGCATCGCCCACGGCAGAGTAGAGCTTGACGAGCTCCTTGACAATTTCCGACTGGCTTTCGAGAACGGGGGTGTTTCTGATCCCCATCGCGTAGAGCTGAAGGCCAAGCGCGCGCATGCCGACATTGAATTGGCTCACATTTGTTCTGTCCAGACAGTCGATACAGTTGGTTCGAAGCACGCCTCGCTGCTCGAGCCACTCATCAGAGCCACGCGGTATCGTTCGCACACGAGGTGCACGACTGTAATGGTCCTCAGGGAGACTGCTTGCACCTTGAACTCGATCATGAATTTCGTCAGATCCATTGGTGACTTCTGGCGACATCGCCGCGGCAAACGACACGTAGCCACTTGGACCGTCAGTTCGCTGCCCATCAGTTGAACGTGGGAGAGGCTCAATCTGACGCTTAGGAGCGCTACAGAAAAAGCCGGTTTGACTCAGCGCCCAAATTGCCACTTTATCAAGCACGCTGAGTGCCTTGAGCTTTCCCAGACGAGAGAAATCGAGGGCCACATAGCGGATGCGATGCTCGGCTGGGATAAAGCAGTTCAGATACTCGACCGCATTCATGAACTCATTGCCAACAATCCCTTCTCGAGCTTTC
This sequence comes from Pythium insidiosum, assembly GCA_022836835.1. NCBI lineage: Eukaryota > Oomycota > Peronosporomycetes > Pythiales > Pythiaceae > Pythium > Pythium insidiosum. The sequence goes on from JAKVDI010000011.1 coordinate 397,461, forward strand.
TTTTCAGAGTGCTTGATCAGATTGAGAGCCAAGATGGGAGAACCATATCGAGAAAACAGATCGGCAAAATGTTTTCGAGATGCAGCATACGTTGGATCGATGCGGTTGACTGTGAGCACACGACACACGCATGAATCAAACTGTCATGACAGTGATAGGAAGGAGTGGTACGTACGAACGATCGGCGGTTTCGGCAGAGTTGCTGATGTCTCTTGTGACCAGAAAACTGGAATAGAGCCACGGTACTGCACGTACGAGCTGAACTTCCCGACACCCATGTTTTCGTCCTCTACAATTTGCTCTGTCTCCACATCATTTGCTGTCATACCGGTATCAGCGACACCACGCTTCAAATATCGCGTGCCAGCGTAATGGCGGGAGCGTCGAGCGAGCAACGTCATGCTCACGAGGCGACCAAAGACGGAACACTTGCGTTGTTCATAACACCCCATGACTAGCGGAATGATGAGATCACTTGCTGCGCCATCACTGAGGCAAGACCTCATATCTCGAGTCAGGTACTCGTTCCACACAAACATTTCGGCTGGCTGCTTGTGGTCACCCGTCATGTTTGCTTGCAGCGACCTTGTCACGTCGTATGAGTAGCTGAAGTAGAAGTCCTTCGTGAGGTCAACGAAATGAAAAAGTCCGAGGTAGCGTGCCTCGGCTTCCTCTTCTGGATTGGGGTTAAGCCATCGGTTAAGCCATGACCATGCGGCTGTAGCTGCACCCGCGCCAGGTCGTTCGGCACCATGCGCGCTCACACTGAGCTGTTGGGTTGCGGAGATACCATAAATGAAATTGCCGCCGATGCAACCGATCTTGCGGCGCTGCGTCACGAAAACGAAATAAAAACCACGGAGAAACCGCACACAACCAACGATCGCGACTGCAGTAAACGCGCGAATGAGCTTTGCTCCATGTCGCTTTGTGTCTTCCGCCAGTTGTTGCAGCTTATGCTCCATCTCGTCCCACGTGTAGACTTGAAGGTCTTCGGTTAGGATCTGCGCCAAATTGGTTGGCCGCTCGATCGTTCGATCCAGTTCCAAGAGACGGAAACGAGAGTAGTGTCGGTCTGAGCAGACCACAAAGAACGTCTGTAGATACAATTTTCACGAAGAGGAAGCCTGTAAGCAACGACCGATTATTCTTCAGAAGTCGTAGCTTACCTGTGGCGTCTCATAGATCGTGTATCTCTCAAAGCGTGTGATGGTCGCCTTCAATGTTGGATGACGCCTTCGCGGTGCAGAGTCGGTCGAGTCGTCTGTACCAGTAGCAGTCGTGCCTTTGGAGGTGAGTGACGCTGACGACGGAGGACGTCTCAACGCTGGCGCAGCGTCGTCCGCATCACGATTGCCAGGCGGACACACGATCGACAGTCTCGGCCGAATTCCGTGTTCAAGATCCCGCTTGACCGATAGAAGCGTGTTCATCCTGAGAACGCCACGTCAACAGTCAGAGAGGGGGGATACCCCCGCGCCATTGCAACGCCTCACAACGACATACCACCAGTCGACGTCGTAGCTGGACTCGTGCGACGACAGCGTCTCTTTCTTGCCGCTGTGCGGTGCCATAATCTCGATGCAGTCACGTCCGTCCACGCGGACGTGCGCGATCTCGCAATCCACGACAGGAAGCGTGACGAGCCGCCGACTGTTCACTGCAGAGGTCCACCCAGGCACAACTGCGGGTATCGATGTCGTGGCCGTGGAGTCGGGTGAGGTCTCATGCTGCTCACATTGGTGATGTGCGCCCAGCGCAGCCTCTGGCGGGGGCTCCGAGGAGATCCACAGCTCACCGCTCTCATGGAGCTCGCACCACACGAGCGTCCAGTCTCCGGGCTTGTTCTTGCTGAAGAGCCGTGGCGACCGCCGATACAACGGCCCTGCGATGCTCATGGTCTCCTTCGTCTCGGTTGCCATGCGCTTTCTCATGTAGTTCCATGGATTCAACTGGAGAGAGATCGTCCCAATAAAAACGCCCCGACAAAAGTGTTTACACCAACATATAAATCGTCTTTAAATGCTTGAATTACATGTTTTAACCGAGGTGCAGTGTGACTTGGGGCAACAGGTCGTGGTAAATGGAGCGAACGTATTCCTCGACGACGTCGAAGTAGTGGGCGACGTGGATCTCCTGAATGCCGCTCACCGGAGGCTCGAGAAGGTGATACGCAAAGGACACGAGACTCTCGGTCGTCAGCCAGGAGCACCACGTCAGTCGCACGGTCTTGAGCTCGCGCCATCCCTTGAGCTGCCGAAGCAACGCGACTCCACTGTCGTCGTCACTGGAATCGGTTGATGCGTCGAAGCAGTCCGTGATTTCGACATGCTGAACGTGCGGGTGAATGTCTACGAGTCGCTGGAGAAAGCTAACCGATAGCCCCCGGCAGGACACGAGCCGCAGCGACGTGAGGTGCACTTCGGTTTGTGTCTGCACAATGTCGATCTCATCGACATCCAGCTCATCCCACGAGTCGACTTGCTCAAAGCTGCTAAACAATCTGTTGCTGCCGCTGGCGTGCTTCCACGTGAGTTGCTGGCGCGGTTCCGCTTCTTCAACGAGCATCGCAAGCGACTGCTCTCTGCGGATGAATCCTATCGTCAGCTCCTCAGTCTGCTGCTGCAGTAGCAGCGCAACATTGTCGTCGCTCATCGTCTGGTATGCAGTAGCGAGTTCCGATAGTCGAGAGATCATCCATGGCTCAAATGATGCGAAAAACTGCTGTGTGTACGGGCACGTCGCCGTGTACAAATCGAATGTCTTGCCGATCTCATGGAGACAACTACGCAACAACAAATCGCCATGAGTACGCAGACATCGCCCATCAACACGATCGAGAGTTGAAACCCGTACCGCTCCAAAAGCGTAGCGCAAGGCTCGATCGTCGCTGCACGCTGAAGCTCGGTGGCGATGGACTCGGTGCGCTTGAGCTTGATTTGCTCGACTTGGTCGTCCTTGAGGCGCGCATGCATCAGCGCTTTGACTACATCGATCCGAACTCTACGTTTCACAGAAGCGGAGCCGCCAGCGTCAGCGTTGTCTCGCTGTTGCTGTTTCCAATGCGCTTGCCTCTCTTTTCGTCGCTGGTTGACGACCTTGGAGACCTCGCGCTGCCACGCTCGCTGAAGCATGAACCTACATGATCAACACCGGAGACGATGACCGATTACCACCTGAACTCGTGAGCAATGCCGCGGCGTACGTCTGCGCTCTCGTACCGCTCCATCTTGGACGTGAAGCCGCCGCATTGACGGCCCTTGTTGCGACCCATCACGAATGTTGTTGGAGTGCGTCAATTTTTGCCAAAACGTATTCTTTGCCAGAATACGTCGTATTATACCCGCAGAATCTATACGGCCAATCACACGAAAAGTCGTCATTGATCGATTCGATTGACGACAGCATGAAGAATGGAACGCCGTCGCCGGCGCCGACGGCGCGTGCCGTTGCTGCTGAGACAGCCCCTGCCCTGACGGCTGATGAAGAAGACACGCAGGTCGATTCGGCAACCGGCGATCCCAAGCAGGCAACCCCCGAGACGACTGAGGTCCCTGTGCGCAAGATCGCATTTAATCCGTCTGCTGGCGAGGTGCACCGTCGAGAGCAGGGAGCCCCATGGCGCGTGGACGCTGAAGAGCAAATACGTCAGACAAACGCCCGCGCGCGAGAGGAGCAAGCGGAAAAGCGACGCTGGGGCTTGGCAAAGCAGGTGCAAGACGGTCTCGTGCACTCGTATGGTGTCAACTATGGCATTGCCGAGCTTGCAGCGCTTCTCAAAGACGGCATCGCAATTCGAGCACGAGGAAGCAGTGAGCTTTCACCGAGTGAGGTGTCTTATGTCCAACTTCTTGTCGCTGCGGAGAAATATGACCTGAAGCAGATTGTATCGTTGCTGGACCGATTTCCGAAGGGACGTGGTGCCGTGACGGCGAAGAAAGGGAGTGGATAATGATGCACTAGAACAGCACCTTCACGTCTTCGGTCGTCATTGCTTGTGTTTCGTAGAACTCAGATAGTTCGTCAATGTGTCCGCTCATGAGCGGCCCAGCAAACGCGTCCTCGCTTGTAGTTCTGTGCTCCAACTTGTCTTCTTGCTCCATCCTCCACTGCTCATACTGATGAAGTGATCGAAACATTGTGCTTCTATCATTCAGGATCTTGTCCAACGACGTTTCTACAAGGTACTTGACGCGAAGTGACGTCCGCTGCTCTTGTTTATCGTACGCGAAGCCATCTCCGGTGTCGGAGTTTGGTAGCAGATCTTCTTTTGGGACACGGGAGAGTTCCTCGAGGAACTCTACCCACGCTTTGTTGATCGTTTGGTAGAACAGGCTTTCTGCCGTCAGCTCGCGTTCTGTAATCTCATAGTCTGTGCGATGGAGCCACGTCGTTTTGTCTACATGGCTCAAGCTGGCGTCGTGATGATGCGGCCCCACCCATTTTCTTCCAACACGGAGCCGTGTGATGACGATCTCGCCAGTCAGAAATCCGTCACGCCGCTTCGCGCTGTGAACGACCAAATCAAACGTCTGGTCTGTCTTCGTACGCCATGATGTCGGCGGGTGCCAGGGTGTCCACCAGCATTTGCTCAACAGGAATTCAATGACTTGCTGGTCGCGCATCTCGAGGGAGCGACTGAGCTTTCGAAGTGTCGGAACGTTGAGCAACTCTGGGCCGGAATTGTAGACCTCGAACACCCTTTTACTGATCTGAATAAACTTCACGCTGTGCGGTAGATACGATGAGTCCCCACTCTCAATGTGTTCAATACAGACGAAAGAGCCGATAGCAAGGCACTCACTCGCGAACCTCGATGTGATACGCTTGGCTGACTGTCATTGTCGAGATGCGTTTCACGAACAACAGCTTTGATTGCACCTCGAGTTCGTCGGCAACGCGACGCACGCGGCGTACGACCTCCTTTTCGACGGCTCGCTGCACGCGCGCCAACACGCGCTCGTCAACGACCGCATAGTATCGTCTCGCTAGCCGAATGATCTGCACCGCGTGGATGTGCGCGCGCACGGCGACTTGCTGCGCACGAGCTGCCGCCTCGTGAGCTCGTTCCCGCGTGGCGACGGTCGCCCCACGCGCCTGCTCGACACCAGCGGCGTTCCCCATTGCGGTCTCGCTCGTCGCTGGGCGTGCAGACGGTAGTCGCTCATATGCATGTTGTATTTATTTTTGCACGATGCTTGGTCGCGACGGTGACGTCATGTCGTGCCGCTGTTGGTTGCCGTCCCATTCATTCATTGGCCACAGCTTCAACACGACAACGTGCGGCCTTTCGTCATCGGCCCAGATGACCATCACTCTGCGTTCCTCCCAGCACCTGGTCGTTTGAAAAAAGTGAGATCTGGCCGCTGGACAGGGTGTTTGTATGTATACGTTGCGTATATGTTCCGTGTTTTGACCAACTGGCGTGTGTTCTTCTTCCCGATCGGCACGATTTCCGCACCCCCTCTTTTTTGTGCGCCCTCCTTGTGGAGCCTCACTCTTTTTCTTTCTCTCTCTCTCTCTCTCTCTCTCTCTCTTTTGCTCACAGAGTTCACTCTGTTGGTCCATCGACGGCACCAAACGATCGCCCGACCAAAGGGAATCTCGACGGCGTTCCTTCCTTTTTCTCTCCTGTTCGGCGGCAGCAACGCGACGGCGCTCTTCGCGGCTCCTCCTCGAGAACAACTCCAGCTTTTATTCGAGCGTTGTGATCTGGTGACGACAGTGAAGCGCAGCACGAGCAGGCAACCAAGATGTCGGCGTGGGGGCTTCGACTGAATCCATGGGGAACGAGCTACTCGTCGCTCGAGGCGGAGCAGATGCGGTTCATCCACAAGTCGTACTGCGAGGCGATGGAAGTCGGCGAGGAGGATCTCCCGATCCAACTCAAGATGGATGACAACTTTTATCCGACCTACAAACCGTCGGTGTCCGACTTTGACGAGCACACGTTCATGCGCAAGATGCAGGACGTCGTCGGACTGCTTCGAAACCCTGCGGAGGCGATCATCTCGTCCATTTGTGCGTATCAACGCGTACGTGGAAGTGCACAGGAATCAATTGCGCGGACTTGAATCAGTGCTCACAGTGATGTGTGATGGTGATGTCTTGTAGGATCGATACGAGCGCTTCTCCTTCAGTGGATACATGAACGACCCGCGCACATTGTTGCTTGAAGAATTCAAGGACTGGGCAATGAGGACCTTGGCGCCTGCGTCGTGCACGACAGAAAGTATTCTGAACGAAGTGCGTCGCCGTCACAGCTACGTGCTTCGACTTCAGCATGGTCAACAGGGGCTCTTTCATTCAGGCTCCGGTGAGCGTTCGCTGATGGGAACACTGAAAGACGTTCGCCGTGTCATCGAGACACGTGTTCTACCGGCGATCGAGGCCGAACGCGCGCACTCATCTGCACGTGAACAGTTGCAGACTCTCGAGGCTCGCGGCACAGACGGACTCATGCACGGCGTACAGTTCCTGTTCTACGTACTCCGAAACACCCCCAATACTCCAGCGGATTGTACGATAAGCAACCTACAGTCTCAGCAACACTCCGGCATGAAGGATGCCATGCAGACAAAATCGGGTCAGCTGCTACAGGTGCTGCTCACAACACCATCTTTCAAGTATGTATTGGTGTCTTCTCCCTAGCCATGCTACATCTCCATGTTAACTTGCCTTGCCTTTCCAATGTCAGAACTCTGTTTCCTGAGGCGCCATCAACGAGCCAACGAGATAGTCTGCGCTCCCTCCAGTTGACTGCCGAGGAAGAAGCCGAGATGGTGAACACTGCAGTATTTTGTGATGCTGAAGCGAAGGCTCAAGTTCCGACTGTGCTAGCGCGCAGCATCCGGGGAAGTTCGAGTGGAGACAACGCTCTGACACCGGCAGATTTCCTCAGTCAAAGCAACTCTGGTGTGGTTCCGCTGCGTCCAGAATCAGCGCCCGCAGCGTTCGAAACCTTCACGCGTTTGCATGGACTCCTCAAGCTTCTGGCAGACTTGCTCGTCTCTTGCCGCAAGGCCCGTCAACTCGCTGGTCCGGGTGGTGATCTTCTCGTCTACGGTCCTGGTGGCGAAGAAGTTCGACGTTTGATGCAGTCACTCGAAATTGTTCAGAACGAGATTTCACGACTCGTCAGTAAATTGACACAAATTGGTGTCCGTGAGCTCGATCAGCTGAAGCCAAACCAAGAGAAGGCGTGGCGGTACTGTTTCAGTAAGGTCCTGCCGTTGGAGAATTACATCGCCCACGATTTTGGTGCTTGCGTGGAGCCAATTCAGCGCATCTACGCTAACGCGGATCCGCTTCACGTGCAGAAAATGTACAAACAATTTAGGGAAGCGACTGGTATGTGGGTGAAGGAGAACAATTCGATTTGCCGGCACGTGCACGCTGCCCTCGGTGCTTCATTTGTGGAGAGATTACCATCTTCACGAATGGACCTTGAAGACCAAGGTCCTCAAATTGAGATCCTGGAGGATGAGCCTTCAAGCCGTGCGGATTCCAATTCTCGGCGGCGCTCAAAACCCTTACTTTTGGAAAATGGCGACGAGAAGGTGGATCAAGATGCGAAGAAAATGGAGGAAAACACAGAGGTTACCGACAATTCGCTGGCTCTCGTTCCACACAATGGCAGATCATCGACTGCTGCATCCGGAGCGAATGAATCGGGCTTATCGTTGTTCACGACTGCTGTTACATTAGTGTCGTGGATGGCGACAGCAAAGAAGACCGACAGCAATTCCAGCAAGAGACAACTGAAGACCTCGCAGTCTCAACCACTGCAACTGAAAGATGCACCAAGTCCTCAGAACTCCGAAACTGATGAAGATGATGTCGAGAAACCCCCTAACTCATCCTCATCAGTTGAGACTCCCCCGAACAGCGCAGCTGTTGCTCAAGGTGTGTTGGACGTACTTCTCCTCGTTCGCCAGTCGATTCAAAGAATAAGCCAGCTCTCTTGGGGCCTTCGAACGTCTTTTCACACCTCCAACATCGATGAAGGAGATTTCGATGCATTCGTGGTCTTGTGCTCCATTTACGAGGCCGTTGGGGTGACGTGTGCTAGCGATTTACTCATTCGTCTCCGACGTCATCGAACCAGACTGGCCCAGCTGCTCAAGCGTCATATCGGATCGATGCTGAGCTGTATACTTGTGCTGCAGCGCCGTATTGTGGATGAGCAAAAAAGTCTCCCTGGAATGTCTCTGGTGTACCGTCATTTGGAAGCGATTGTCTCAGACTTCGAGATGGATCTAGATTCGTTGCTCACCAACTTCAAGCAAATGCGGTTGGACTGCAGCAAGATGAAGGATGGTATCATCGCGATGCCGTTGTCGCAGCAACAAGAAGATAACACGGGGGTCAGTGCTGCGATGTATGCGTACAATTCGATCAATGCACTGGCAACTCGCGTGGGTGGTCAAGACAACAAGCCATCAGCAGCGATCCTTTCCCATGGGGAGTACATGCGACAAATGAGCTCGCAGATGGATCTACACTGGAACAGCATTGGACACCTTGTCCACAGTCTCAAGAGTACGCTGGAATCTGTGGGTGCTGTGAGCGATCGATTGCGGGTAAGTCATTTGTGAATCCCCATAGTAGATGCAATCACTCATACGTGCCTGCACATGCTCGGGCTGTTATATCCAGGAGTATTCCAAGGACACGAACATCATTGTTCCTCAACAGCAAATCGACTACATTTTCGAGGTGAGTGTCACTAAGCATCAGCATGGGGCCTGATTATTCTGACAATGGGTGGATTGTCCACAACAGTTCAACTACGATGGCTTTTTCCGTCAGTCCACTAAGGATCTCGAGACTCTCCTCTCGACTTTCGATGTGCGGCGACCGTGATGTGCGACGTGTGCAAAGGACATTCGGCGACATAACCTCGACATTTTATGCTCAAGTATTAGCGAAACCAATGATGCTCATCGTTGATCGTGGACGCGAATGAAAGTACAAAATATGACACGCTCGGTTTCGTTCCTCTAACTAGTCGAGTGTACATTTGCTTCTTGTACTGATTCTCTCCCCATTGGTGTTGAGGCAGGTGGATGCAGTGAACGCACCATCAGCTCAGCAAATGCCCTTGAGACACAATCACAATGAATCGGATCAATGAAAACTCACGACAAACATGTTTCATTGATCCACGAAAAAGAAAGTCAGTGTTGAAGGCTGTCCTCATGACAACACCTTCCCCACGAACTTCAACAGCACTTCCAATTGATGCAGCTCAGGCCCTTTGGCCTCTGACCTCTGACATCGATTCGACCGAGTTGATGTCTAGAATACCAGGTGGGTCACCTCAGTGAGCAAGCCGCAGGTGCCCGAGCCGCCACCCGATCGACGCAGACGGATGTAGCCGTTTTCACCCCAGCTCGTGCCCCACGAGTTGCGGATCTTGATCGACGACGAGTCGTAGCCGACCGCCACGACGGCGTGGTCCGGATCATCACTGTAGCACGACGCGACCACGCCGCTCTTGTACTGCTTCCACACCTCATTGCCCGCTGTGACGATGACAACCACTGGGTACTCCGAGATGGCCGCCAGCAGCTGCGCCTCGCCCTCCAGACGCTTGATGCTCTTGATAGGAACGGGTACTTTGGTGCAGATCTTGTTGCACGACGCCAACTGGCCATTGCCAGACGTGTACAAGTCGTCTCGGGCCTTGCAGATGCCTTGCTGCTGAATGTGCTCATACGTCAACGGCGGGTAGCCGCCATCGCAGCCGAAGTTCTGCGTGCTGCAGCTCGCGACGTTCTGCTCCGACAGCTTCACGAGGCTGCCGCCGCCCTGGCGGATGCACAGCGCAGATTCGGCAGCCGCCACACCAGCGAACGCCCAGCACGAGCCACATTCGCCCTGGTTCTGGATCGGCGCCATGCAAGGCTTGGACGACCAGTCCACAGTGGCGGTGTAACTTGGATTAGGACGCGGGGCCGGATCTCGAGCTGAAGCGGGATCTCGATTTGGACGTGTGCCAGAGGCAGTTGATCCTGGACGCGGGGCGGGACCCAACACAGGACCAGGTCCAGGCTGTGGCCACGAGTCATTCCCCCAGTCAATGATGTCCGAGAACGACCAGCCTCCGTCGCCGGACTGCTGCTGAGCGCGCAGGCGGCGCGGGTTGCCCTTGATGTGCGAGTTCTCCACGTACTTGGCGAACTCTTGCGTCGTCATCAACGTGAACGGTGAGTCAGTCGAGAACTCGGCGTCCGGGTTCTTCTGCTCCATCGACGTCACCAACTGCTTTGTCATGAAGAAGCGCTGCTGACGATCTTCAGCGACCTCTTCGGCGCTGCGAGACTCGGTCGGCGGAATCCAACCGTTCTTTACGGCGGCGTCCTGGTACTTGTCCATCCATGCGCTGAGTTCGTCGGCGATCGTGTCCTTCTCTTTCAGGTATCTCTGGTAGTCGATACCGGCGTGCATCGGACGTGCCGTGGTTGGTGTGGCTAGGAAGCCGGTAGTGGCGACGATGGCAGCTGATGCGAAGCTCATTGTGACGTACTTCATGATGATGATGGCGATCGCTGTCTTGGTGGTGGTTGCTGGGTTGATCACTTGGTGGCGAATTGGGAACTGATGTGACTGATTCCGAGCGCTTTGTCCATCGCGCTTTGTCTTCCTGTTTGTTCCTTTCCCCGACGCTATCACTCTTGGCTCGCCCTGGTTGTCTTGAGCCACGTTGGCAAGAGATACGGCCGTCAGGCGGAGATGCGTCAGTGCAGTGCATCGTACCTGCAGGCTGCATCAAGCGTCGTCGACACTGGATGATGATCAATCCGCATCTTGTATGTATGTGGTTCCTGTCGAGCGATCGATCAAGCATCAGCGTCGTCGCTATCTGTAGCTTTGTATCCGTCTGTAGCTGCATTTACAAGGCGATCTTGAACTGACAGCCGTTGTGAGGATTTCGCGTCATTTCGGGTCAATTTTCGATGCAGTAATCGCACTTCAATGATGCAGTCGATCCGACTCCCATCCCGACGGAATGACCGACGCAGGAACAGTCACCACAAATCAAGATGGATGCGTACCCATTCGCAACACCCTGGACAACGACATGGACAACGGAATATCTAACTCATCTACGACCACGGCCTTGCACGAGCTGACTGGGGGACGCATCTGCCAGCTGGAACCGTGTTACATCGCGTTGAGCAACTGAAGCTATTTCGAGTTGCAGGTACGATCTTCGTGCACGTGTTGCGAATGGGTACGCATCCATCTTGATTTGTGGTGACTGTTCCTGCGTCGGTCATTCCGTCGGGATGGGAGTCGGATCGTCAAGGTCAACGTCGAAGTTGCGGATTGATGATAAAGATGAGGATGGCGGCGTGTCGCTGCCGCTGGACGCTTGTGGTGGCCGCGTCGCTGGCGCTGGCTCTCGCGCTGGCGGAACAGGAGAACGCAGTGGATCCGCTCGCGCGCAGTCGAGGCTCCGGCGCGATCACGCAGTCGCCGTTGGAGGCGGCGCGCGGCGTCGAGCGCGTCGTGAACGAGGCGACCGGCGAGGAAGTACCGGTCGAGATCTCCAACGTCTGGACGAGCGTCGAGCTCTTCACGATCGCGAGCCTGCAGCTCATTCTCGTGCTGGTCGCGTACCGCCTCGACCGCGCGACCAATCCTGTGCTGATCTCCGAGTCGGTCGTCGCGATGTTTTTCGGTGTCATGGTGCGCATTCTCCTCTGGAATGTAGTGATGGTTTGGTATTTTGATGGCGCGCTGATGAAATTGTGTATATGGACTAATAGCTTGGCGCAGTCATGCGATTCATCTCCCCAATGGTTTGTTTCTGAAGCCTCGTGGAATGCGATCAATCATTGGAGTAATGACTGGGGAATGATGTTTTCAGCAATCGGTCAAGCACGCCATGGATCCCGAAGTACTGTTCTACGCGTACGTCTTCACGACTCTGCATCATGATTGTCTCCAGACAACTGACTCAGACTAATGTTGTCGTTTGTTCTAGTCTCCTTCCACCCATCATTCTGGAGGCAGGTTTTAGCATGAAGAAGCGAGTACGTGCATCTCGAGGAACCTCCACGCGTGATCAACTAGTAATGGTTTCAGTGTTCTTGTACTGTAGGGATTCTTCGCCAATTTCTCGACGATCCTCCTTCTTGCTGGAGTGGGAACATTGATTGCGATGTTCGTTGTGGGCGGGATGCTCATTTGGCTCGGAAATCTCGGCATTATCACCAAGCTCACGGCAGCAGAAGCCTACCTCTACGGCGCGTTAATCTCGGCTGTCGATCCAGTGGCTACTCTTTCAGTTTTCAAGAAAAACGGTGTTCCCCCGCTCTTGTTCAATCTGGTCTTCGGTGAAAGCATGCTGAATGACGGCGTCGGTACGTCCCACATGACGTGAGTCAATGCTTCAACAAGTCACTCACTTTTTCGTGTCCCTCTGGACCAGCTATCGTTGCGTTTACATTGTTCCAACGATTGATCAAGGCCGGGATCACTGACGTTACACTTCACGACACCAGCATTGTGATCGGCAAGGTGTTTGGTATCGGCATCGGATCTGTTTTCTTGGCTGCAATTGTGTGCTGCACGTCTGCATTCCTCCTCAAGCAAGCCGATCCGGTTCTTCGCCAATACCCATCGTACGAGATCTCTATCGTGTTGCTGTCCGCATATCTCAGCTATGTGGCCGCTGATCTGGCTGGTCTCAGCGGTATCGTGGCGCTCTTCTTCTCGGGTGTTTTGATGAGTCACTATCATCTTCACACAGTTTCGGATGAAAGCGCGACTGCTCTTCGGCACTTGCTCTCCACGGCGGCATTCGTTGCTGAGAAATTCGTATTCATCTACTTGGGAATGAGCGTGGTCGCCTACTCAGGATATTTCACGTGGGATTGGGCATTCATCTTCTGCAATCTCATCGCTTGCTTGGTGGCACGAATGCTGAGCACCTTCCCTCTGTGTGTGGTCGCCAATCTTGGTCGTCGGCAGAAGATTCCGTGGAGCTACATGGTTGTGATTTGGTTTGCAGGCTTGCGCGGTGCAATCGCATTTGCTCTTGCGTTGAACGTTTGGACGCCAAACGAAACGCATACAGGGGTGATCCAGAGCACCACACTGTTCACTGTCATGTTTACGACTGTGGTACGTTCATTGACGGTGTTTGAAAATAAAAAAGATGGACTCTAACGAAGACGTTTCAACAACAGTTTCTAGGAACGGGTACCAGTCCTCTTCTCCGGCATTTCAACCTCGCGTCGAGAGAAGGCAGCGACAACGTCGAGTTTGATGAGTGAGTTGTGATTACAATGTGATCTGATGTCTTCAGGAACTAATCGTGTAAAATATGGGCAGAGCTAATGAGAGCTTGCTGCCAGTCGATGAGGATGATGAACCCCGCGCACAGATTCCGCACCGCCGCTTTGAAGATGATGAAGAGGGGCGATGGCGTGGTCGATCTCGGCGTAGCGGAGTACACCGAATGTGGGAACTGCTGGACGAGAAGTATCTCAAGCCGCTTTTTGGTGGCCAGCCAAGACTTGGTGCCCGGCTCGCGCGTGGTGCTGACAACTCCAAGTCCTCCCCAGCAAGACTTGACGTGTCCAATGGCAGCACACTATCGCCTCGAGGTCGAGGCAAGGGCTTTCGCTCCGAGACGCGGGACGCTAGTGGCGACATGACCATGGCAGACATCGCGAACGAGTTTTCCTAATTTTTGACGATTTACTAGCTTCCGTGTGATTCGAGGATATATAAAGTTTCGAGATATTTCCACATCGATACAATGTTTTCCACAACGTGTATTCCCAGCTTTTTGTCTTTTCATCTTTTGTGCACTGAAACCCATAACCATAACCCCATTTTCTTTCAGCCAGCCCCAGCCTCAACAGGTTACATCCAACGCACACCATGAGCGCCACGGCGGACGCGACTGCGATCTCAGGGACGCGATCTGCGGCTGCGACCAGCGCGCTCGCGAGCCCCGCGTCCACGGCGGCGGCCGTGTCTCTTCCTCCTGGCAGCAGCGGCGGTGTCTCGGACGAGATGCGCGCGCTGCTGGACGGCTACAAGAAGCTGCACGAGACCATCCTCAAGGTGCAGTCGCAGATCGAGGAAGAAGAGGCGGCGTACCTGGAGGACACTGCGCACGGCAACATCGTGCGGGGATGGGACGGCTTCATCGACAGCAAGCAGTCTCGCAAGGACGCGGCGCTGAAGAAAGTCAAGCCGTATACGGAGGCGGAACACCTGTTCTCGAGCTGCTGCCACTACCGCGCGCTCGCGAAGGAGCCCACGCAGGACTTGGTCGAGTTAACTCCTCGAGAGGAGACGACGTACGTAGCTTATGATGTCGCACTATGATAGACATTGCAGTGATATGATGGAATGGGCTGCTGTATCACAGATCTGGCAGACGACGAGGCCTCGGATCAAGCAGCAGCACCAGTAGCACCGCAGCGATATCGACTCCCGCGCTCAGCCGATCCAATTCTTCGCAGAAGTTGGTACTCGAGAGAAAAGGCTCGATCAGTGGCGCGAGTGGCACCCCCGCGATGTCTCCGTCGATCACTGGGGCCGCTGGACCGTCAAGTCTGGGACGACCGCCCAAGATCAAGAAACGTAAACGCTTGGATCGACTGGAGGCCGCGTCTACTGCTTCCGCGACGCACAGCGAAACAGGGGAAGATGACGACAAGGAGCCAGTCGTGAAAAAGAAGCGCGAGGGTGGCGACGACTTCCTGGACATGCTGTGACGAACAGGCATCAACCGTTGTCGACATCGTTTCGTGTCCCAACTGCGAAGAGCAACTCCAAGAGTACTGGGACTGTTCACGTGAGGAGATCTGAAGACCCAGCCAGCAGCAATACGTGATGAGAATTTCGTTGTGAGTACCCTCCCAAACAGTATAAGACTCCTCACTCGATCACTCAAGGCACAGTAGGGATGCAGATCCCACCACCACTCACTCGAGCCTCGCTTCTCAGGCACCCATCTCGGTAGTCACAGCCTGTGACTCACAGGCTCAACGAGAAAGACGCAATACACGGGAGAAAATGTACCAAGGGGTGAATGTGCCTGAATCTACAAATTAGATCGTATCCTGATGCATGTAGGCACACAACTCACGATGAACATCTTTCTTCGATTCAAATACAACACATCAACAGTGGATAGCTAGCTAGTCTCACGACGACACCTTCCTCACAAACTCCAACACCACTTCCAATGCATGCGGCTCACAACCTCCGCGTCACAGAGCCTAAGAAACTCTGAGGCTCGGATCCGCTCTCAGACCGACTTGGACATCTAGAACACCAGGTGGTTCACCTCCTTCAGCAAGCCGCAAGTGCCCGACCCACCGCCCGAACGACGCAGACGAATGTAGCCGTTGTCACCCCAGCTCGTGCCCCACGAGTTGCGGATCTTGATCGACGATGAGTCGTAGCCGACCGCCACGACAGCGTGGTCCAGCTCCTCGTCGTCGCAGGACGAGACCACGCCGCTCTTGTACTGCTTCCACGCTTCGTTGCCCGCTGCGACGGCCACAAACACCGGGTATTCCTTGATCGCGGTCAGCAGCTGGTCCTCGCCCTCTAGACGCTTGATGCTCTTGATCGGCACCGGCACCTTCGTGCAGCTCTTGTTGCACGAAGCCAACTGTCCCTTACCAGACGTGTACGGATCATCTTGTGCCTTGCAGATGCCTTGCTGCTGGATGTGCTCGTACGTCCAAGTTGGGACGCCGCCTTTGCAGCCAAAGTTGCGTGTGCTGCAGCTCGCGACGTTCTGCTCCGACAGCTTGACGAGGCTGCTGCCGCCCTGGCGGATGCACAGTGCAGACTCGGCGACGGCGACACCAGCGAACGCCCAGCACGAGCCGCATTCACCCTGGTTCTGGATCGGCGCCATGCATGGCTTGGACGACCAGTCTACGATGGAGGTGTTGCTTGGGCTAGGGCCAGGACCAGGGCGAGGAGCTGGAGCTGGAGCGGGGCCTGGAGCGGGGGCCGTTGGCAACGGACGTGGACCTGGGCCTGGAGCGGGTCCCGGTCCCGGCGCCGGCGCTGGTGTTGGTGTTGGACCGACTGGGAAGTCAGGCGACACTGGACCAGGTCCTGACCAGTCATCATCCCAGTCAAAGATGTCCGAGAACGACCAGCCTCCGTCGCCGGACTGCTGCTGAGCGCGCAGGCGGCGTGGGTTGCCCTTGATGTACGAGTTCTTCACGTACTTGGCAAACTCTTGCGTCGTCATCAACGTGAACGGCGAGTCAGTCGAGAACTCGGCGTCCGGGTTCTTCTGCTTCATCGACGCCACCAACTGCTTCGACATGAAGAAGCGCTGCTGACGATCCTCGGTCACGTCTTCGGCGCTGCGTGACTCGGTCGGTGGGATCCAGCCGTTCTTGTCGGCGGCGTCCTTGTACTTGTCCATCCACGCGCTGAGTTCGTCGGCGATCGCGTCCTTTTCTTTCAGGTATCTCTGGTAGTCGATGCCCGCGTGCATCGGACGTGCCGTGGTTGGTGTGGCTAGAAAGCCGGTAGTGGCGACGATGGCAGCTGATGCGAAGCTCATTGTGACGTACTTCATGATGATGATGAAGGGGATGATGCTGGTGATCGCTGTCTGGGTGGTGCTTGGCTGATCACTTGATGGCAAATTCGAAACTGGTGCCACTGGTGCCGCGCTGTGTCTCCATCCCTCCCAGTTCTTCTCGCTCTTTCCTCCCTCGTGCTCTCACTGTCCGTCCGTCCGCTGTTCGACCTCGTTGTCTTGATCGGCATCCGTTTGAGGTTTAGATCCAGACCTGAGTCGGAGATGCGTGAGTAGTGTGAAGTGGAGTTGCATCAAGTGCCGTCGACACTGGATGGTGATCAAACCGTTTCTTGGGCGTCTGTGTTTGTGTGTTTGTGTGTTTGTGGTATCTGTGTGGTTCCTGTCGCGCACATGGTGCAGCCTTGTCGTGGACGTGATTCGCATGCGAGCCTGTCAATGCGACGCGGCGGACGATGCTGATGTTGATGCTGATACTGATGCTGACGTCGGAACGGCTTGACAGACTTGACAACTGCAGCAGAGACTGTCGCAGATCGATGGATCGATGGATCCATAGATGAATGTCTGGAATCCAGACATTCCAGACTCTGGGTGGATGCTGTTGATGATTGAGTTGAGTTGAGCCAGGTCGACGAGTTCAAGTTAACTGTTTGATCCAGCGTCAGCGTCGTCTTCATCGTTCATCTGTCTGTATCCATCCATGTGTGGCTGCGTCAGCGAGGCGAGCTTGAACAGCAGCCGTGAGCATTGTGGGTCATTTCGGTTCAATCTTCGATTCAGGTGGCGGCAGCTTGCAGCTCGCACCCACACGTCTTCAACGACACGCTCGGTCCGACTCCCATCCAGACGCCATGACGGACATCGACATCGACAACAACGGAATGTCTTTCGTTCGCTGAGTGATCCAGATGACTGTGGCGATGGGTCCGTGTCACGACCACGTCCCTACGCGAGCTGGCAGACACATCCGCCACGTGGAAACTGGCGCAACTGAAGCTGTGCTCGAACTTCGAGCACGAGCTGCGAATGGGTACACGCATCCATCCGATGGCGCCGAGCAACGATCGACCGTCCGTCTCTGAGACCGTAATGAAGTGCGAGTGAGCCTGTGTGCGATCCTCTGCCTGAGAGACTGTCCTCAACAAACCCTCCGGACAGGCATCCGCGCACTATTGCGTCCTTGCGTCTTGGCTTTCTCCATGATCAGATGGCAGAGCGGGTCGGACCTTGGATCTTGAGGCGCGAGTCCTGAGGCGAACTAGCTGCAGCGCGCCATGCGTCGGCTGGCGATGCGGTTGTTGCTCGTGTCGGTTCGGAAGCAAAGCTGACTGATCGACCTACCATCTGTATGTGAATGTTTGTCTCATTTGAGCCAATCGATTCATGCGTGTGTGTACCCATTCGCAGCTCGTGCTCGAAGTTGGAGCACAGCTTCAGTTGCGCCAGTTTCCACGTGGCGGATGTGTCTGCAGCTCGGGGAAAAAGACAAAAGAGGGTACAATATCCACCTTTTTTCTGGGAGAGGACTTTATCCGACAAAAGAGGATCAATATCCAATGCCGACTCAGAGAAGCCGATCTGAAGTACTATATTCGGATGCTGCTCGCCAAACAACATTGGTGTGCTCAATCGCCGTCTTGCCTCTCGCTGCACTTCCATCCACATCGACATCTTCTTCTCCGCCTCTCGCTGCACTTCCATCCACATCGACATCTTCTTCTCTGGCGACAGACATCCGTGCAGCAGCGTTGGTCGTTGACCCAGCAGATGGAAGATTCACCAACACACACCCTTCTCAACCGAGTCTTCCTTTCACGAGCTGACGCCACCCGGGCGGTGAAAGACCACGGGTTGCAAGGC
This sequence comes from Pythium insidiosum, assembly GCA_022836835.1. Taxonomy (NCBI): domain Eukaryota; phylum Oomycota; class Peronosporomycetes; order Pythiales; family Pythiaceae; genus Pythium; species Pythium insidiosum. The sequence goes on from JAKVDI010000011.1 coordinate 415,873, forward strand.
AACCACGCTGTGAAGTGTGATAAGAGCAAGAGTGGTGGTTCCAGTGTCGTGTACATCTGCAGCAACAAAGGGTGTGACTATGAAGTGAAGCTTACACGCATACGAGCGAGGAACAGGGGAGGCCATGCTGTTCGCATTATCCATGCTGATGATGTCTGCAAGTACGGGCGACCCAAACCGACGGCGGAGCAAGTCGCTGCATTGGCAGAGGTGGGTGTCGCGATCGTGACCGCACCTCGTCTTTCTGGTAAGGCGATATGCTTACTCGTACAAAGGCTGGCCGGTTTGTCGATTGGCACAAAAATGGCGAATCGCGTCCGCGATATCATTCTCGAAGACGATCATGATAAATACGAGGCTTCGTATCGACAGCTTGACGGCCTTTTGGAAACATACCGACGTCTCAATCCAGGGGCTCACGTGAATGTTGAGCGGTCAGCGGAAAATCGTTTCGTGCGAGCATTTGCATAACACCCTTTTGCTTCAAGTGTACAAAGCGGTTGTATGGTGGTGATGGGTGTTGATGGTGCGTTCATGAAACACACCCTGTACCACGGCACCATGATCTCCCTTGTCACTCGTGACGGTGATGGGTCGAATCTAATTCTTGGCGTTGCGCTTTGCTCTGGTGAAGACTACAACAACTATCGTTGGTTCTTCTCGTGTTGTGAGGTAGCTGGGATTCGAGTTCGAGACATACCCATGTTCTCCGATCGCAACAACGGTCTACTACGTGTTGCAAATGAAACTGTGCCTGGTGGCGTCCTCAGTCAACCGAACTTGACTGAGGGTGAAAACATGATTCAGCTCCACTATTGCACCCGTCACATCATCGGCAATGTTAAGAAGCTCCATCCTAGTGTGGGGGAGCTCTTGACAGGGGATATATATCGAGCTCAGGCGGCACACACCCAGGAAGAGTTCGATGGTGTACTCAGTGTGATCGCGGTGACCCATCCCGAGGTAGCCAACTATCTCAGGGGGATTACGCCTGCCCCCTGGGCGGTGTTTCCGTGGATTGGTGCACGTCGTCTGTACGGATGCCGGACAACCAACTTTGTAGAGTCCAACAACGCAGCGAATGTTCCTGAACGCTTTTTGGCTCCGTTTGCGTTATTCAGGAATCAAGTGGATAAGTTCACGAGAGGTGCGTGCGAACAGCATGGCCTCCCCTGTTCCTCGCTCGTATGCGTGTAAGCTTCACTTCATAGTCACACCCTTTGTTGCTGCAGATGTACACGACACTGGAACCACCACTCTTGCTCTTATCACACTTCACAGCGTGGTTGCCTTGCAACCCGTGGTCTTTCACCGCCCGAGTGGCGTCAGCTCGTGAAAGGAAGACTCGGTTGAGAAGGGTGTGTGTTGGTGAATCTTCCATCTGCTGGGTCAACGACCAACGCTGCTGCACGGATGTCTGTCGCCAGAGAAGAAGATGTCGATGTGGATGGAAGTGCAGCGAGAGGCGGAGAAGAAGATGTCGATGTGGATGGAAGTGCAGCGAGAGGCAAGACGGCGATTGAGCACACCAATGTTGTTTGGCGAGCAGCATCCGAATATAGTACTTCAGATCGGCTTCTCTGAGTCGGCATTGGATATTGATCCTCTTTTGTCGGATAAAGTCCTCTCCCAGAAAAAAGGTGGATATTGTACCCTCTTTTGTCTTTTTCCCCGAGCTGCAGACACATCCGCCACGTGGAAACTGGCGCAACTGAAGCTGTGCTCCAACTTCGAGCACGAGCTGCGAATGGGTACACACACGCATGAATCGATTGGCTCAAATGAGACAAACATTCACATACAGATGGTAGGTCGATCAGTCAGCTTTGCTTCCGAACCGACACGAGCAACAACCGCATCGCCAGCCGACGCATGGCGCGCTGCAGCTAGTTCGCCTCAGGACTCGCGCCTCAAGATCCAAGGTCCGACCCGCTCTGCCATCTGATCATGGAGAAAGCCAAGACGCAAGGACGCAATAGTGCGCGGATGCCTGTCCGGAGGGTTTGTTGAGGACAGTCTCTCAGGCAGAGGATCGCACACAGGCTCACTCGCACTTCATTACGGTCTCAGAGACGGACGGTCGATCGTTGCTCGGCGCCATCGGATGGATGCGTGTACCCATTCGCAGCTCGTGCTCGAAGTTCGAGCACAGCTTCAGTTGCGCCAGTTTCCACGTGGCGGATGTGTCTGCCAGCTCGCGTAGGGACGTGGTCGTGACACGGACCCATCGCCACAGTCATCTGGATCACTCAGCGAACGAAAGACATTCCGTTGTTGTCGATGTCGATGTCCGTCATGGCGTCTGGATGGGAGTCGGACCGAGCGTGTCGTTGAAGACGTGTGGGTGCGAGCTGCAAGCTGCCGCCACCTGAATCGAAGATTGAACCGAAATGACCCACAATGCTCACGGCTGCTGTTCAAGCTCGCCTCGCTGACGCAGCCACACATGGATGGATACAGACAGATGAACGATGAAGACGACGCTGACGCTGGATCAAACAGTTAACTTGAACTCGTCGACCTGGCTCAACTCAACTCAATCATCAACAGCATCCACCCAGAGTCTGGAATGTCTGGATTCCAGACATTCATCTATGGATCCATCGATCCATCGATCTGCGACAGTCTCTGCTGCAGTTGTCAAGTCTGTCAAGCCGTTCCGACGTCAGCATCAGTATCAGCATCAACATCAGCATCGTCCGCCGCGTCGCATTGACAGGCTCGCATGCGAATCACGTCCACGACAAGGCTGCACCATGTGCGCGACAGGAACCACACAGATACCACAAACACACAAACACACAAACACAGACGCCCAAGAAACGGTTTGATCACCATCCAGTGTCGACGGCACTTGATGCAACTCCACTTCACACTACTCACGCATCTCCGACTCAGGTCTGGATCTAAACCTCAAACGGATGCCGATCAAGACAACGAGGTCGAACAGCGGACGGACGGACAGTGAGAGCACGAGGGAGGAAAGAGCGAGAAGAACTGGGAGGGATGGAGACACAGCGCGGCACCAGTGGCACCAGTTTCGAATTTGCCATCAAGTGATCAGCCAAGCACCACCCAGACAGCGATCACCAGCATCATCCCCTTCATCATCATCATGAAGTACGTCACAATGAGCTTCGCATCAGCTGCCATCGTCGCCACTACCGGCTTTCTAGCCACACCAACCACGGCACGTCCGATGCACGCGGGCATCGACTACCAGAGATACCTGAAAGAAAAGGACGCGATCGCCGACGAACTCAGCGCGTGGATGGACAAGTACAAGGACGCCGCCGACAAGAACGGCTGGATCCCACCGACCGAGTCACGCAGCGCCGAAGACGTGACCGAGGATCGTCAGCAGCGCTTCTTCATGTCGAAGCAGTTGGTGGCGTCGATGAAGCAGAAGAACCCGGACGCCGAGTTCTCGACTGACTCGCCGTTCACGTTGATGACGACGCAAGAGTTTGCCAAGTACGTGAAGAACTCGTACATCAAGGGCAACCCACGCCGCCTGCGCGCTCAGCAGCAGTCCGGCGACGGAGGCTGGTCGTTCTCGGACATCTTTGACTGGGATGATGACTGGTCAGGACCTGGTCCAGTGTCGCCTGACTTCCCAGTCGGTCCAACACCAACACCAGCGCCGGCGCCGGGACCGGGACCCGCTCCAGGCCCAGGTCCACGTCCGTTGCCAACGGCCCCCGCTCCAGGCCCCGCTCCAGCTCCAGCTCCTCGCCCTGGTCCTGGCCCTAGCCCAAGCAACACCTCCATCGTAGACTGGTCGTCCAAGCCATGCATGGCGCCGATCCAGAACCAGGGTGAATGCGGCTCGTGCTGGGCGTTCGCTGGTGTCGCCGTCGCCGAGTCTGCACTGTGCATCCGCCAGGGCGGCAGCAGCCTCGTCAAGCTGTCGGAGCAGAACGTCGCGAGCTGCAGCACACGCAACTTTGGCTGCAAAGGCGGCGTCCCAACTTGGACGTACGAGCACATCCAGCAGCAAGGCATCTGCAAGGCACAAGATGATCCGTACACGTCTGGTAAGGGACAGTTGGCTTCGTGCAACAAGAGCTGCACGAAGGTGCCGGTGCCGATCAAGAGCATCAAGCGTCTAGAGGGCGAGGACCAGCTGCTGACCGCGATCAAGGAATACCCGGTGTTTGTGGCCGTCGCAGCGGGCAACGAAGCGTGGAAGCAGTACAAGAGCGGCGTGGTCTCGTCCTGCGACGACGAGGAGCTGGACCACGCTGTCGTGGCGGTCGGCTACGACTCATCGTCGATCAAGATCCGCAACTCGTGGGGCACGAGCTGGGGTGACAACGGCTACATTCGTCTGCGTCGTTCGGGCGGTGGGTCGGGCACTTGCGGCTTGCTGAAGGAGGTGAACCACCTGGTGTTCTAGATGTCCAAGTCGGTCTGAGAGCGGATCCGAGCCTCAGAGTTTCTTAGGCTCTGTGACGCGGAGGTTGTGAGCCGCATGCATTGGAAGTGGTGTTGGAGTTTGTGAGGAAGGTGTCGTCGTGAGACTAGCTAGCTATCCACTGTTGATGTGTTGTATTTGAATCGAAGAAAGATGTTCATCGTGAGTTGTGTGCCTACATGCATCAGGATACGATCTAATTTGTAGATTCAGGCACATTCACCCCTTGGTACATTTTCTCCCGTGTATTGCGTCTTTCTCGTTGAGCCTGTGAGTCACAGGCTGTGACTACCGAGATGGGTGCCTGAGAAGCGAGGCTCGAGTGAGTGGTGGTGGGATCTGCATCCCTACTGTGCCTTGAGTGATCGAGTGAGGAGTCTTATACTGTTTGGGAGGGTACTCACAACGAAATTCTCATCACGTATTGCTGCTGGCTGGGTCTTCAGATCTCCTCACGTGAACAGTCCCAGTACTCTTGGAGTTGCTCTTCGCAGTTGGGACACGAAACGATGTCGACAACGGTTGATGCCTGTTCGTCACAGCATGTCCAGGAAGTCGTCGCCACCCTCGCGCTTCTTTTTCACGACTGGCTCCTTGTCGTCATCTTCCCCTGTTTCGCTGTGCGTCGCGGAAGCAGTAGACGCGGCCTCCAGTCGATCCAAGCGTTTACGTTTCTTGATCTTGGGCGGTCGTCCCAGACTTGACGGTCCAGCGGCCCCAGTGATCGACGGAGACATCGCGGGGGTGCCACTCGCGCCACTGATCGAGCCTTTTCTCTCGAGTACCAACTTCTGCGAAGAATTGGATCGGCTGAGCGCGGGAGTCGATATCGCTGCGGTGCTACTGGTGCTGCTGCTTGATCCGAGGCCTCGTCGTCTGCCAGATCTGTGATACAGCAGCCCATTCCATCATATCACTGCAATGTCTATCATAGTGCGACATCATAAGCTACGTACGTCGTCTCCTCTCGAGGAGTTAACTCGACCAAGTCCTGCGTGGGCTCCTTCGCGAGCGCGCGGTAGTGGCAGCAGCTCGAGAACAGGTGTTCCGCCTCCGTATACGGCTTGACTTTCTTCAGCGCCGCGTCCTTGCGAGACTGCTTGCTGTCGATGAAGCCGTCCCATCCCCGCACGATGTTGCCGTGCGCAGTGTCCTCCAGGTACGCCGCCTCTTCTTCCTCGATCTGCGACTGCACCTTGAGGATGGTCTCGTGCAGCTTCTTGTAGCCGTCCAGCAGCGCGCGCATCTCGTCCGAGACACCGCCGCTGCTGCCAGGAGGAAGAGACACGGCCGCCGCCGTGGACGCGGGACTCGCGAGCGCGCTGGTCGCAGCCGCAGATCGCGTCCCTGAGATCGCAGTCGCGTCCGCCGTGGCGCTCATCGTGTGCGTTGGATGTAACCTGTTGCGGCTGGAGTGGGCTGTGAAAAATGGGGTTATGGTTTTGGGTTACTGTACAAAGAGATGAAAAAGACAAAATACTGGGAATAAGCTGTGGAAAACATTTTTTCGATGTGAAAAACTCGAAACTTTATATATCGCCGAATCACACGGGAGCGAGTAAATCGTCAAAAATCAGGAAAACTCGTTCGCGATGTCTGCCATGGTCATGTCGCTACTAGCGTCCCGCGTCTCGGAGCGAAAGCCCTTGCCTCGACCTCGAGGCGATAGTGTGCTACCATTGGACACGTCAAGTCTTGCTGGGGAGGACTTGGAGTTATCAGCGCCACGCGCGAGCCGGGCACCAAGTCTTGGCTGGCCACCAAAAAGCGGCTTAAGATACTTCTCGTCCAGCCGTTCCCACATTCGGTGTACTCCGCTACGCCGAGATCGACCACGCCATCGCCCCTCTTCATCATCTTCAAAGCGGCGGTGCGGAATCTGTGCGCGGGGTTCATCATCCCCATCGACTGGTAGCAAGCTCTCATTAGCTCTGCCCATATTTTACACGATTAGTTCCTGGAGACATCAGATCACATTGTAATCACAACTCACTCATCAAACTCGACGTTGTCGCTGCCTTCTTTCGACGCGAGGTTGAAATGCCGGAGAAGAGGACTGGTACCCGTTCCAAGAAACTAATGTTGAAACGTCTTCGTTAGAGTCCATTTTTTCATATTCAGACACCGTCAATGAACGTACCACAGTCGTAAACATGACAGTGAACAGTGTGGTGCTCTGGATCACCCCTGTATGCGTTTCGTTTGGCGTCCAAACGTTCAACGCAAGAGCAAATGCGATTGCACCGCGCAAGCCTGCAAACCAAATAACAACCATGTAGCTCCACGGAATTTTCTGCCGACGGCCAAAATTGGCGACCACACACAGAGGGAAGGTACTCAGCATTCGTGCCACCAAGCAAGCGATGAGATTGCAGAAGATGAATGCCCAATCCCACGTGAAATATCCTGAGTAGGCGACCACGCTCATTCCCAAGTAGATGAATACGAAATTCTCAGCAACGAATGCCGCCGTCGAGAGCAAGTGCCGAAGAGCAGTCGCGCTCTCATCCGAAACTGTGTGGAGATGGTAGTGACTCATCAAAACACCCGAGAAGAAGAGCGCCACGATACCACTGAGACCAGCCAGATCAGCGGCCACATAGCTCAGATATGCGGACAGCAACACGATAGAGATCTCGTACGATGGGTATTGGCGGAGAACTGGATCGGCTTGCTTGAGGAGGAATGCAGACGTGCAGCACACAATTGCAGCCAAGAAAACAGATCCGATGCCGATACCAAATACCTTGCCGATAACAATGCTGGTGTCGTGAAGTGTAACGTCAGTGATCCCGGCCTTGATCAGTCGTTGGAACAGTGTAAACGCAACGATAGCTGGTCCAGAGGGACACGAAAGAGTGAGTGACCTGTTAAACTCGTGACTCAGGTCATGTGGAACGTACCGACGCCGTCATTCAGCATGCTTTCACCGAAGACCAGATTGAACAAGAGCGGCGGAACACCGTTTTTCTTGAAAACTGAAAGAGTAGCCACTGGATCGACAGCCGAGATTAACGCGCCGTAGAGGTAGGCTTCTGCTGCCGTGAGCTTGGTGATAATGCCGAGATTTCCGAGCCAAATGAGCATCCCACCCACAACGAACATCGCAATCAATGTTCCCACTCCAGCAAGAAGGAGGATCGTCGAGAAATTGGCGAAGAATCCCTACAAGAACATTGAAATCACTACAAGTTGATCACGCGTGGAGGTTCCTCGAGATGCACGTACTCGCTTCTTCATGCTAAAACCTGCCTCCAGAATGATGGGTGGAAGGAGACTAGAACAAACGACAACATCAGTCTGAGTCAGTTGTCTGGAGACAATCATGATGCAGAGTCGTGAAGACGTACGCGTAGAACAGTACTTCGGGATCCATGGCGTGCTTGACCGATTGCTGAAAACATCGTTCCCCAGTCATTACTCCAATGATTGATCACATTCGACGAGGCTTCAGAAACAAACCATTGGGGAGATGAATCGCATGACTGCGCCAAGCTATTAGTCCACATACACAAGTTCATCAGCGCGCCATCAAAATACCAAACCATCACTACATTCCAGAGGACGACTGCGCACCATGACACCGAAAAACATCGCGACGACCGACTCGGAGATCAGCACAGGATTGGTCGCGCGGTCGAGGCGGTACGCGACCAGCACGAGAATGAGCTGCAGGCTCGCGATCGTGAAGAGCTCAACGCTCGTCCAGACGTTGGAGATCTCGACCGGCACTTCCTCGCCGGTCGCCTCGTTCACGACGCGCTCGACGCCGCGCGCCGCCTCCAACGGCGACTGCGTGATCGCGCCGGAGCCTCGACTGCGCGCGAGTGGATCCACTGCGTTCTCCTGTTCCGCCAGCGCGAGAGCCAGCACAAGCGACGCGGCCAGCACAAGCGTCCAGCGGCAACGAGACGCCGCCATCCTCATCACTTCGCAACTTCGACGTTGATCTTGATGACAAGTGCAGGCACGCGGCTCACGGAGTGTTCTTTCGCTCCGAAGGAGAGCGCGTACCCTTTGTATCCGCAAAAGTACGAAACGGGAGGATCGTCCTCAAGTTGTTTTGTCTGGTACAGTACAACTTCAATTTCCCATGTGTCGGCCGTGTGAACCCACAGAGACCGAGACTCTCAGAGAGAGAGAGAGACGTGAACCCAACCAAGCACCCACCCGTCTCTCGACCCGCGTCATCAGTCAAAGGAGGTCTGCCCCACTCATTCTCCTTCCATCTCTCTCTCTCTCTCTCTCTCTCGCGCGCGCGCGTGTTCGCTGGAGATGATGATGGTCGATCTGCAGTCGTTGCCGGCGCCGCTCTTCTCGCTGGGCGTCGCGGTGCACGTGCTACCTCCTCGCAAGCAGAGCCGAGAGCGCGCGTCGCCGCCGGTGCTGCTGAGCGTGCGCCACCAGCAGCGCCGGCTGCAGCACATCTCGCGGTCGACGGAAGACCTGCTCGAGCTGTGGGGCAACGCGCATGCCGTTCTCTCAGGCCGCCCACGCAACGCGTTGGTCGCGGCGCTTTCGATTGGCCGCGACGGTTGCGGTGCGATCGAGACGCTGCGGACTGCGGACTGCTGCGAATGCTGTGGACTCAGCCACCTGCCTCTGGTGCTGGAGGGCTTGCGTGAGGTCGCAGACAGTGATGACAAGAAGCCCAAGACACTTCCCATGCTGTCGAGACCAGCGCCACGTCGAAACGACGTCTCCATGAGCAGCTCTCGGCTGCGCACGGTCACACTCAACGCACTTGTTCAGGAGCTCATCGTGGTCATGGCTGAGCTTGAACGGCAGCGAGTCCTGTTGATCAAGTGCCCACATCTAAACAGCCTCCACAAGACAGTCGCCGAGTTCTTCGCGCTCGAACTCCACAATCCTTTGGAAGCGCAGACCGTTGCTCCACCACTTGCTCCTCCGACGATTGACCTCAACGCAGTCAGCAAATCTGTGAACGTTGGAGACATCGTCGTCGCGGAGACACCGACCACCGAAGTGCGCGAGACTGCCGCCCCATGAACGAGTTACATACTACGTACTATGGTAGTTGTGTGTCCATTTCGCATGTGTGCGTGTTTGTGAGTGCAAAGCATATCGATCTACTATCGTCGTCATTTATACTTCCTGCATCAACTCCACGCGACCAGTCACTGTTCAACCGCTCGCGATGGGCAGCGGTGCAAGCACACTGTCGGGCGCGGCTCTTCAATCCGCGAGCGTCGACGACCAAGAGGACCTCACGCTCGAGCAGCTTTGCGAGTGGATCCGCAGCCAGAATGCGGGTCCAACGGGTGAGGACCTGATCCATCGGCTCAGCAACAGCGGGCTCTCGGCGGCGGAACTCTTGCTGCACATGGACCAAGAGACGCTGGTACCAACGCTCGGGTTCGAGGGCCTCGCGGACGAGTCGCGAAAGACTGTGCTGGCGCTCGTTCGATCGGGACGAGATGCATTGCGGCGCGAGTTCCGCGTGACGCTGAAGGAGCTACCGGATGCGATGGACAAGGTGGTGTTCGTACTCGAGCGCTTCCCGTTGGTGCTCGATCCTGCGGGACAAGCGACACGCTTCCTCAAATACCAGCGTAGTGCTGTGCTGATGGTCGGGAACCCAGCCGACATGACACCGGAGTCTCTTCGGCGACACCTCGTCGGTGCGCTTCGTCACGGCACGTGGCTGATCCTCGACTTTGATAGCCTCACAACCGTCGAGCTCGAGGCATTCTTCTCGCCAGATCATTTCCCACGCGAGATCCTGTCGCGGCAAGCGCTGTTCCGCCCGGAGGTCTTCGCGAAGTTGCTTCGACCAGACGCGGGCGACCCGACACCCGACGTGTTTCTCGCGAACGACCAGTTCAAGTTCATCGTTCTGTGTCGTGGGGAGTCACCACCGCCCAAGACCGCGCTGGCTATGTGCGTCCTACGGGTCGAGACAGCAAGCGCTGCCCACGGGACGGACGAAGATCAGCCATCGGGTGAGAATGACGCGTTGGCACGAGCGCTGGGCGTCGGCAAGGAGACGAAACGCAACTCCATGGAGCTCGTCGAGGCCGCATTCGATGGAGAGATGGAAATCGTGCGGAAGTGCTTGGACCAGAACTATGATGTCGACAGTTGCGACGGCCACAAGCACACGGCGCTCTCGGAGGCCGCTTGTCAGGGTAACAATGACATCCTTCGGCTGCTGCTCGAGCGTGGGGCGGATCCGAACAAGGTCAGCGACGAAAAGCGAAGCCCGCTGTATCGCGCTGCCTACAATGGTCACCTTGAGACCGTGACGCTTTTGCTGGAGAGCGGAGCAGATCCACGGATCCTGAGTAAGCAGTCCGAGACAGCGTTCGACGTGGCCAAGACGGACGAGGTTCGCCAGTGTATTCAGAACTGGGATATCAGCAAAACGGAGCGTCTGCTGGAGCATCGACGCGAGGTCATCGAGAAGCAGTGGCAGGAGCGCATCGCGAATCATGTGGAGCGGGAACGGTACGCAATGATGAAAATCCATGAAGAGCTCGTCGAGCTCGCGCGTAGTGGCGCAGCCGACGAGCTGGAGGCTCGACTCGAACAGCTCGTGGATGAAGCCATCGACGCCAACGAGAAGCCTCGAGCCACAGCGGACGTGCGGGACGACAAGGGCGCGACGCTGCTGTCGATCGCCGCGCAGCAGGATCACGATGCCGTCGTGACGCTGTTGCTGACCAAGTGGAAGGCGTGGAAAGCGCTCGCAGACGAGAGCGCCAACCAGCGCACCGTCGTCGCACAGAGAGACACCACGAAGAAGCAGCAGCTCATGAGCAAAGTGCTGAAGGCGAACGTGAACGCGCGCGACTGCAGAGGGTGGACGCCCGTCGCGATTGCCGTGTTCCACGAGTCGAAGAAGTGCCTACGCCTGCTGCTCGACAACGGAGCAGATCCGAAGCTCAAGAACCAGTACAACAAGAACGCGTTCGACTTTGCGAAGGACGACATTGACGCAGCACTCAACGTCGTCAAGTCTCGCGCTGAGGTGCGTGTGTCTTTATTGTGGTGGTTGCTTGGGAATGTAGCCATGTCGGTGGTTTCTAAAGTTTACAAAAACGAATTGTTGGCTCTCTGCAGATCCGGCAAGTGTTGATCGACTGGGAGAACGAGCGCCGTGTCGCCCACCAACAGGACGACTCGCCAACAAACGAGTCCAACTCCAACAACGACGCGACCACCGCCGCCAAGAAAACACCCAGTTCGAAGCCCAAGGCGACCAAGGCGAAAACGGCAGCGAAGAAAGCAGCGGGAGGAGACGAGGCAGAAGCGAAGACCAAGGGCGGAACACGAGCAGCGTCCAAGACGAAGCAGCCCGTAAAGAAGTGAAGGAATTGCCATAGAAAAAAAGAAGAGAAAACGCTCTTGTCCTTTTCGCACGGCCAGGGTGTCGGTCGTTTTTGTTCAGCGCCGCTTCCTGGCGATCGCCTCACGTGGGGTGCTGAATCTCTTGGTGTATCTGATATTCTCAGACACGCGTGTCTCTGATTGGCTCTATTCAGATATCGACTCAGATCCCATCTGATCGACGGTTGTTGTTTTTTCGCGTGCGAACGGTCATCATCAGCTGTCGCAGGTTCTCGGAAGTGTGTCACCGCCTTCATGGTGATGAATCGCTGATGATCCATCCAGTTTTCCTCAGAAGCGAAAAAAAAAGGAAAAAAAAAACAACAACAACTCCAAAGCGGTGAGTTTAGTTTCGCGCGAGTCTCATTTTCCAGCTGCACCCGAGCGGACGGACCCCTTCACGTCACATCACATCTCGCTCGCCCTCGCGCCCTCGCGCTCTCGCTCTCGCGCGCGTTGCCGTCGCCGTCCCCGACCAACAAAGCGGCCACGCTCGGCGCTCGTCTCGCCAGATGCCGTTCCCAATGGTCACGAGCGCCCCATGGGTGGACAACCAGCCCAGTAATGATACGTGGCCCCGACGGCCGCCGCTGCCGAGGTCCATGTCGCCCGAAGAGAAAGCGATGGCCGACTACCTCACGCGAAAGTTTCACTCGCTTCAGCTCTTTCTTCTCGCCGGATACGGCATCATGTGTTTGCTCTCGGGGCTGCTCATCTGCTACCTGCGGCACAACCGCTCGGTCGCGCGCAAGGGCGACGCCAGCGCCGCACGCAAGATCATCCTTCCGGCGTTTGAACCATTGCTGTGGATCCTCGGCGGCGCGACTGGAGTCTACACGGCGTACTTTGCGACAGCATTGGCCGTGCGTCTGTACACCACCGACATTTCGAAACTGGCCACCGAGTTCTTCTACAGTGGCCGACAGTTTGTGCTTGTGACGGTCGTCGTCTTTATGTTTCAGAAATCCGTCTCGATTCCAGCGCTGCGGCGGTCTGTGTACATTGCGTTCCTTCTGTCGACGTACACGATCCCCGTGGTGTGGTACATGGTCAATCAGGGCAACCCAGACTCGTTCTACACGGTCGTGACAACCGCGCGTGCGCTGCTGCTTCTGCTGTACGCGTACATCTTTGTGCGACCGCCGTGTCGAGCCAGCAAGCGCACGATTCGAGAGTATGCTGTCTTCGCGTTCGTGTATTACACGCTCCTGTTCACATACAACGAGATGTTCCGACAGAACCGTCTCGAGCTCGGCTTTGCGATGACTTACGCCAATCTGCTGTGGGGTGCGATGTGCCCACTCGTGATTTGGCGTGTGCTGAAGGCGGATACCGAGTACTGGCGAGGAATGGGGCAACGCGCGGTGGCGCTGCAGACGCTGTTTCGACAGAAGAACGACCCGGATGAGCGCATCTCGTCCCGCGGTCTTCACGTACTGATCGAGATGCATAGACGATTCATTATCGACTTTGCATACCTGGAAATCAAGGAAAAGATCGGCGATGGATCCAGCTCAATTGTTTTCAGTGGGCTACTTCATTCGGGCATTCCAGTCGCTGTGAAGGTTTACTCGCCACCCGAGTTCACCGAAGAAACCGTCGCCGAGTTTTCTCACGAAGCCGCATTGTGCGGGGCACTTCATCATCCCAACATTGTCCGGTTCCACGGAATGTGCGTGTGCCCACCAACCATTTGCCTTGTATCCGAGCTGTGCCAAGGCAACTTGGAGGACTTCCTATTTGTTCAGGACTCTTCGCACAAATTCCCGCCAACTCCTCACCAGTTTCTGCTCAGTCTATGCTACATGTTGGATGCGGCGCGTGCGATCGGGTATTTGCATAGTTTCTCGCCAGCCTTCATTCATCGCGACATCAAGCCTGCCAACTTTCTGGTGGATGCCGACGGCACAGTCAAACTGACCGATTTCGGAGAATCCCGCAGTCTTCCTCGTCCTCATATGGCTCAAGACTTGCATCCGTACATGGTTATTGCAAGCGAAGCGCACCGGCATCAGATTGGACAGCAGTCGGCGGGCGGACCACAGGGGAGATCATCCCAGATGCTGACGATTCGAGGGACGGTTGACTATATGGCGCCAGAGGTTATCAAGGGCCGCTCCGGCCAAGCGCAGTATGGAGAAGCAGCCGATGTGTATTCCTTGGCTATCACGTTCTGGGATATCCTATTTCCTGGTCGCGACAAGTATCCGACGATCAAGCGAGGTAACCATTTGCAAGTTTTCGAAGCTGTTATCGACGGCAAGCGGCCGATCATTGAGAAGGGTGCTCACGCTGGTCTGCGGGATGTCATCGAAAGTGCTTGGCATCCAGATCCTCGACTTCGCCCCACTGCAGCCACCATTGTCAGTGCGCTCGAGCGAATACAAGAAGAGGTTATGGTCGAATTTGCGGCTCAAATTCATTCCACAACGTTGGCGGTGACGACCCGTGAGCGACACGGAAAGCTCGTCTCAGGCGCTCAGATCGTGGACGCGATGACGGCGATGGGCTACGTCGAAGATTTGAGTGAGGCAATCAGGCTTGGACACGCACTAATGGACGGAGGCTTTCTTCATCATGAGCGGCATCAACGTGGCTTTGAAGGCACGGACGACTCGCTATATTTCTTCGACGAGGAGAGTATCCAGTTGTGCCAACCGGTCCATCCATTCAACACTGAACTGAACGGTGGATCCCTTCGTGGAATGAGCACCACGATGTATTTAGACTCGGGAAGTCCTCCAACTGGCGTGAAATCGAGGCAGGCACGCGTCATGACCGGAAGTACCGTGACGGATGAGGACCCTCTTCTTGAAATGCGAGGTCAATGCGCTTGCCGACAACTTGGACAGCGCTTCTGGCTACCCCAGTCCCACAAGAAACGAGGCCGGAAGAAAACGCAGAAGGCCTTGACCTCGATACATGGGGACTCCGCATCAAGCTCTCTTCGTTCGAGTCTTCTGCAAGTCGACGCAGTCAGTGGATCATCCACTCCTTTCGAGTCGTTTGATCATATCGTTGTCGACATCACGGGCCCAAGTGTGAATGACCCGTAGGTATTTAAATGTACGCTTTGGATTGTAAATGCCAATGTCTTTGCTCTCGTGTGCTCGCCAATGTTGGACCCACTAGAGTCCTCCCCGCGCTTCGCGCGGGGACTCCTCAGATTCCTCAGTAACGTAATTAATCCGAGTAGGTTAAGCTGTCGAGGCGTCGGAAAATCGACGTAGTCTCAGTGATCTATGTACTCTTTTAGAAAATATAATCAGCCAATCAGAGCTCGGAAACAGCGTGACGGTGACGGACAAAGCGTTATTTTATATAGATAGAGCGAGAGCTCGTCTGATGGAGAGAGAGAGATGGATGCACCAAGAACTAGCCGAGAAGCACTCATGTGTTTGCTGATGGTGTGACGCGTTGGCTTGGCAAGTTCGTGTGGACTCGGTACATTCGTGATCAGCGATCAAGGCGCAAGTCTCAGCAAGCAATGGCTGTGGGATCCGTGTTGATGCAACTCGTTGATCGCGCAACGAAGTCGCCTCAGCAAGATGCAATTTCTTCCACACAACGATCTCAGACGCTCTCCGCGAACGTTGCAAGTGGGTACATCCTCTGCGACCACAGTGGAACCCAGACGATGGATCCTCCAAGTTCTCGCGACCCTTCACGGGCGCTCCGCTGACGAGGATCGTGCGCTGGCTCTGACTCACTTGACAGTCTCATCGTCTCTGCATCTCTCTCTCTCCCCCTCTCCCTCCGGTTGCGCTTGATGAGTGACCCCGTTAGTGGTTGTTGCTCAAGCATTCATCTCGTCCTCTTCGGTGGATACAGTAGCAGTGGCCAAGCTGCTGTACGGTATGGTTCAAGGGCGCTTGTCACAAGCCTTGTGGGCGCCATTCTTCCGTGGAATCGCGTTCCATCGAATCGCTCGCCGCGCTTCCGGTGCAGCAGAGCGACCAAAGCCTCCGCCTTCTTCCGAACTCTTTGGGTTCCCTGCGGCGCTCGACATGGAAAGATCCGCTGCTTGACTGACGCTGCGCTCGTACGAAAGAAGAACGCGCCCGATGGAGGAAGCACCACCAGCGCAGTCATCAGGCTCTTCTCCGCCAGCGCTCATTCTCTGACAAACGCTGTGGGGGGCGAGTCCCTGGTGCCTATTGCTCACCGCACTCATGATCTCTCGATGGCTGGAAGAGTCCCGCAATGGCACAGAGGCGTACGCAAGTGCAGTCGCCGCTGCGTTCGCGCACAAGTTCCGCCTGCTGCAGCTCTTCGTGCTGCTCGGGTACTCGGTCATGTTCGTGCTGTGTGTGTTGCTGATCGTGTACATGCGGTTCAACCGGAACGTGGCGCTCAAGGGTGACAGCGCGGCTGCGCGCAAGATCATTCTGCCGGCGTTTGAGCCGCTGCTGTGGATTCTCGGCGCAACCACTGGGACGTACTCGGTGCTGCTGACGATCGGCGTCTCGACGCGTTTCTACAAGATGCAAGTGCCTCTGCTCGTGTCGGAGCTTTTCTACTCTGGTCGCCAGTTTGTCGTATTGCTCGTCATTATCTATATGCTTCAGAAGAGCGTCACTGTGCCTGCGCTGGTGCGTTCGGTCGCCATCACGCTGCTGCTCGCGTTTTACTCGCTGCCGCTGGCGTTGCTGTTGGACAAGTTTGACAACAAGACCCTCTCGTACGCGCGCTTCAGTCACACGGTCACGATTTTGTCGCGCATCTCACTGCTGTCGATCTACGTGTTCATCTTCTTCAAGCCGCCGAGTCGCGCGAGCGTGCGCTCGATCCGCGAGTACTGCGTGTTTGCGTTCGTGTACTTTGGTTGCACGCTGGCGTACACGCAGATCCTGTACGAGGGCAACGCTGACGTGGGCTTCGTCATGATCTACGTGACGTCGATCTGGGCGGCGCTCGGTCCGGTGGTCGTCTGGCGCGTGCTCATCGCCGACACGCAGCACTGGCGCGGCATGGGCCAGCGCGCCGTGTCGCTGCAGTCGGTGTTCCGGCAGAAGCACAACCTAAACGAGCGCGTGTCGTCGCAGGGACTGCACGTGCTCATCGAGATGCACCGCAAGTTCATCATCGACTTTGCGTACCTCGAACTCAAGCAGCGCATCGGCGTGGGCGCGAGCGCCGTGGTCTTCCGCGGCGTGTTGCACTCCAAGACCGACGTGGCCGTCAAGGTGTACACGCCGAGCGAGTTCAGCGAGGACACGGTCGCGGCGTTCTCGCAGGAGGCGGCGCTGTGCGGCGCGCTGCACCACCCGAACATCGTCAAGTTCTTCGGCATGTGCGTGTGTCCGCCGACGATCTGCCTGGTGTCGGAGCTGTGCCAGGGCAGTCTGGAGGACGTGATGCTGGCCGTACGTCGGCGGCCGCAGCACGCGCACCGCCAGCAGCAGCTCATCGACCTCGCGTACATGCTGGACGCGGCGCGCGCCGTGGCGTACATCCACAGCTTTTCGCCGGCGTTCCTCCACCGCGACATCAAGCCTGGCAACTTTCTCATCGATGCCGACAACACGGTCAAGCTGACGGATTTTGGCGAGTCGCGCAGTCTGCCACGCGGCCACGTGCAGTCACGCGGTGGTGGTGCTGGTGGTGCCCGTGGCGCCTCCGTCTCTCGCAGCCACTTTCTCTCGAGTGGCGCGACGCTGCGGCAGGAGGCAGGTCGCTCGTCATCGCTGGGCAGTGACAAGGCTGGGTCGTGGGCTGGCGGCGGCGGCGGTGGCGGTGGCGGCGGTGGCGGTGGAGCGACCGAGCTTCAGATGACAGTCAAAGGGACGGTGGACTACATGGCGCCCGAGGTGATCAACGGCAAGGCGGGACTGGCGCAGTACGGCGAGGCGGCCGACGTGTACTCGCTGGCGATGACGATGTGGGACATCCTGAACCCCGGACAGGACAAGTTCCCGACGGCGCGCAACAACCACCTGCACGTGTTCGAGCTCGTGCTGGAGGGCCAGCGGCCGGTGCTGCGGGACTCGCTGCACCCGAGTCTGCAAGCGGTGATGGAGTCGGCGTGGCACAGCGACCCGCGGCTGCGGCCGTCGGCGCAGAACGTGGTGAGCATCCTGGAGGGCGTGCAGGAGGAGCTGCTCGCGGTCTTTGCCGTGGACCTGCGCGACGAGCTGGAGCACCAGACGATGTGCAACAAGTTTGGCGAGACGGTGAGTCGGTCGTTCGAGGCGCAGCATGCGGTCGAGCGCATGTCGGAGCTCGGTCTCGTGGCGACGACGGCGGAGGCCGTGCGGCTGGGCAACGCGCTCATGGACGCAGGCATGCTGCACCACTGGAAGCACGACCGGCCGTTCGAGGTGGAGGCGTCGGACGCGCTGTACCTGTTTGACGACGACAACATCAATCTGTGCCAGCCGATCCTGGCGCCGGGCGAGGACGGCGACTTTGACGAGGACGAGCAGATCGACCACTTGGTGCCGCTTCCGGTGTCGGCAGCGAGAGCGCGCACGCGTCGCGGCTCGCTCGGTGCGAGCGTCAAGTCGAGTGGACGTCGTCACAATGGTGGCGGAGCGTCGAGTGCAAAAGGTGGAGTTGGCGCTGGCACCGGTGGTAGTGGTGGTAGTGGGAATGGGAGTGGAGGCAGCGGACGAGCGAGTCGCAAGCACTCGTCTGCGAGCGGATCGGTCGGCGCGACGTCGGTACAGACGGGCAGCTCTCGGTCCGAGACGCAGTTCGAGCACAACACGCTGTGCGCGTGCCGCAAGCTGGGGCAGCGACTGGAGCAGCCCAAGAAAGCGAGCACGCGACGTCGCTTTCGGAAGCAGCGCACGCAGCAAGAGAGACAGCAGCACCAGCAGCAGCATCTTCAGCGACAGCAGTCGACGACGACGACGACCGGCAGCAGCAGCAGCAGCAGCAATAGCCATTCTCAGATGCACAAGTTCCACTCGGAGGAGAACCTGCTGACGGCGCGACTTCTGTCAGCGGAGACGACGCCCGCGCACGCGATGACGACGACTCGACGTGTGACCGCGGGGGCGACGACGTCGACAGTGATGATGATGCTACATGACGACGACGACTTTGACGGCTTTGATGCGGTGCACGATGACCGCGACCTGGTGCATCATCTGATGCCACCTGGACTTCATGAAGACGAGCACGACTTCCACGCTGCTCGCATGGCGTAGCGTTGAGTACAGTACACTAGTGAATGAACGCGTAATGGATTCTCTGTCGTTACTCGAGATGGTGATGGCATGTGTATGTGTTCAGGTCACTGGCCAATGCAGTGCTCTCCGTAAAGAGCACGTCCTACGTGAGGCAGCCACCCATGCGTCCGTGTTGAGGCCGCAGAGCATCCTCCTGAGCGTCCGACTTGCCGTTCACAGTCGTTGAACGACGAAACGAGATCCAAATCCAGTCCCAATGGGACTGTCCCATCGCTTCGCTGCGATCTGCCAGTTGGGCTTCAACGGTGTGCAGTCGATGTCTGTCTGCCTCACGTGCTGGGTGGGACGGCGATACTGTACTGTGGTACTGTGGCACGTTGCTCGTCACGTCACGCAGCACGTTCCTAAAGGAAGTTGCTTCTCCAGTCTCCGAGTGACGCCGTCGTTTCACTGTTCGTTGCGCTGGCTCGTCGCGTTGGTTCCGCCGGCGTTCCACGGAATGCCGCGCCCGCATTTCCTTCCACGCCGCTCGCAAAGTGCGGAAGGAATCGCTGGTAGAAGCTGCACGACGCCACGCTGCGATCGTTGAAGAGCTCTGTATCGCAGCGATGCATGGCAGACGCGAGAGCGCGCAGGAAGAAGAAAACCTAGCGAACCACAGAAGACCAACGGAGGCGGAAGCCGTCGCATCACGAAACTGCAGTCCGCCCTTCGCCCTTCTTTGGGTGCAGGAGTCCAGGTGGTGCCTCGGCCTTCACTCGAGAGCCCTCGGCGGGTAGTGCCCGTCTCCTTGTCGCGCTCTGCCGCGCTGCCGCAGCGCTCTCTGTCCGTCCATCCAGCCGCCACCAGTTCCTTTCTGACAGCGTGCTGGTCACATTAGCTGCGTACAGTAAGTGCTGTGCTAGCTACCCGTCGCACACAACGATGAGCGAGTCGCTATCACCGTCACCAGCGCTGTCACTGTCGCCTGGCTCACCAGACGACGCCGCGGCGCGGGCCGCGCTAGCCGCGCGATTCCGCGGGCTCGTGCTCGTCTTGGGGCTCGGCTACGGCACGATCTTCGTGCTGTCCGCTGCGCTGGTCGCGTACATGCGACGCACGCGGTCGGGCGCGCTGCGGGGCGACTCAAACGCGGCGCGCAAGGTGCTCTTGCCTGCGTTTCTGCCGCTGCTCGTCGTGCTCATGGTCGTCGCGCTCGCGTACGCCATCTACTTCGGCGCGCTGGGGGCCTTGACGGGTCCGACGCACCTCTCGGGCAAGACCGAGAACGAGGTGTACTACTCAGGGCGGCTCTTCTTCCTCATCGTCGTCATGCTGTTCATGTACGAGAAGAGCGTGTCGACGCCCGCGCTGCGCCGCGCGGTGCTTTACGCGGTGCTGTTGTCGGCGTACAACGTTCCCGTCGTGTGGCTCACGGACGTCTACTGCTCACCGCCGCTCGCGTACTGGATCCCGCAGTTCTCCCGCGTTCTCGTCGTGCTCTTCTTCCTTTGGGTGCTCATCTTGCCGCCGGCACGTGCTAGCAAGCGCACGCTGCGCGAGTACTGCGTCTTCGTGCTCGTCTACCTCGCGCTGTTCTTCGCGTACACCGAGATGTTCCACCAGGGCAAAGACGACGACGCGTTCGCGCTCACGTACGCCAACATCCTCTGGGGTTCGCTGTGTCCGCTCGTGATCTGGCGCGTGCTCAAGGCCGACACCGAGTACTGGCGCGGGCTCGGGCGCCGCGCAGTCGCGCTGCAGTCGCTGTTCCGACAGAAGCACCGCATGGACGAGCGCATCTCGTCGCGTGGGCTGCACGTGCTCATTGAGATGCACCGCAAGTTCATCATCGACTTTGCGTACCTCGAGATCAAGCGCAAGATCGGCGTCGGCTCGAGCGCGGTCGTGTTCAATGGCGTCCTGCACTCCAAGACGCCGGTGGCGATCAAGGTTTACACGCCCGTGGAGCTCACAGACGACGTCGTCGCCGAGTTCTCGCACGAGGCCGCGCTATGCGGCGCGCTGCACCACCCGAACGTCGTCAAGTTCTACGGCATGTGCGTCTGTCCGCCGACGATCTGCCTGGTGTCGGAGCTTTGCCAAGGCAACCTGGACGACGTCACGCGCGCGATCGCTCGACGCGCGCACGACATGACGCGGCAGCAGCTGCTCATCAACCTGCACTACATGATCGACGCCACCCGCGCCGTCGCGTACCTGCACAGCTTCTCGCCGGCGTTCCTGCACCGCGACATCAAGCCGTCCAACTTTCTGGTCGACCGCCACGGCGTCGTCAAACTCACCGACTTCGGCGAGTCGCGCAGTCTCCCGCGCGCTTGTGGCGGTGCTGGTGCTGCTGGCAACAACGGCAGCCAAAGCTCACGCGGCGCCGCGAGCCGTAGTACGCTGCTGCGTCCGTCCGAGGACGCGGCGTCGACCACAGGACGCAACGCCATGACGGTGCGCGGCACGGCCGAGTACATGGCGCCCGAGCTGATTCAGGGCAAGGCTGGCACGGCGCTCTACGGCGAGGCCGCCGACATCTACAGCCTCGCGATGACGCTGTGGGATGTGCTGTACCCGCTCGGTGACAAGTTTCCCGACGCGAATGGCAACCATCTCAAGGTCTATGAGGCGGTGCTCTGCGGGCAACGCCCGGCACTCGGTGACGGGCTGCCAGACGCGCTGCGCGAACTGCTGCTTAGTAGTTGGAGTGATCGGCCAGAGCTGCGGCCGTCGGCGTTCGCTGTGCTACAAACGCTCGAGCGCCTGCAGCACGACGTGAGTCAGGACGTCGCGCTCGCGGTTATCAACGCGCTCGAGAAGCAGATCGTGCTGAGCTCAGGCAGCGGCGTCAACACGCTCTCTGGTACCGTCGACAACGTGCCGCACACGGGCGAGCGCATCGTGCAGCAGTTGCTCTCGTTCGACTTCGTGAACAGCGTCGACGAAGCCGTGCGCGTCGGTAATGGCTTCATGACCGCTGGGCAGCTGCACCACGTGCGGCACCTCGTGGGCTTCGAGAACTCGTCCGAGCTCTACATGTTCGACGCGAGTCTGCGCGACGGTGACCCAGTTTCTGGCACGCACTGGAACCTCGCTCGGATCGACGAGACCGACTGCAGCCGCGACAGTCGAGCGATGACCGGCGACTCGGCGGTCGAAGGTGATGGTGACGGTGCCGCTACGACTGTCGAGATCGAGCCGCAAGACGATCGGGACGTGCTGTCGTCGTCGCAGGTGAACGGCCGCGCGCCCAGCCATTCAGATGCTGTGCTCGTGCGTTTCCCAGCACGCCGCAAGCCGTCGTCCTCGCGCCACGGCAGTGATGCCGACACCTCGCAGTCACAGCTACCGGCACAGCCGCACCGACTGTCCGTGACGTCCTCGCAGTGGGCCAACACAACCGCCAACGATCCATCCACGTGTCCGTGCCGCAAGCTCGGCGCTGGCATGCGGTACCTTTCCAAGTCTACGCGCTTCCGCCGCGGGAGGCGGAAAGAACGGCCACGAAGCGCGCAAAGCCAAGATGCGGCGGCGCTGGTCGGCGGCGGCAGCTTGACGTCCTCGATGCACGCGACGGCGGCATCATCGACAAGCGTGTCGACCACGAAAGACACGGCGCGCACGGCGCTGGATGAGAAGAACAACGGGCTCACGGCTCGCTTGCTCATGAACGAGTTCAGCAACACCGGCGACAGCGCGTACAGCGGTCCGTTCGGGTCGCCGCACGCCGACGACGCGCTACTGGAGGACGAGCTAGACGTCGACATCGTCGTGCACCATCAGTTGGATGGAGAAGCCATCGAGGACGAGATCGTCGCCCCTCCGCTTCGGCGACGCTAGCGTGGTTAAGAGAGGAAGCGGCTCAGTGTCTGTGGGTGTTGCTACGTGTGAAAAACAAAAACTTGTTTAACGAACCTCTCAGGTCATTTCTGCACCTTCGTTCTCGTCATCGCTCCTGACGAAGTCTGCCGTCAAGCGGACAAAATCCGAATCTTGATCGCAGTCATCGTGCACCGCATCAAAGCCGTCGAAGTCGTCGTCGTCATGTAGCATCATCATCACTGTCGACGTCGTCGCCCCCGCGGTCACGCGTCGAGTCGTCGTCATCGCGTGCGCGGGCGTCGTCTCCGCTGACAGAAGTCGCGCCGTCAGCAGGTTCTCCTCCGAGTGGAACTTGTGCATCTGAGAATGACTAGTGTTGCTGCTGCTGGTGGTGGTCGTCGTCGTCGACGACTGCTGTCGCTGAAGCTGCTGCTGCTGCTGCTGCTGCTGCTGTCTCTCTTGCTGCGTGCGCTGCTTGCGAAAGCGACGTCGCGTGCTCGCTTTCTTGGGTTGCTCCAATCGCTGCCCCAGCTTGCGGCACGCGCACAGCGTGTTGTGCTCGTACTGCGTCTCGGACCGAGAGCTGCCCGTCTGTACCGACGTCGCGCCGACCGATCCGCTCGCAGACGAGTGCTTGCGACTCGCTCGTCCGCTGCCTCCACTCCCATTCCCACTACCACCAGTGCCGGTGCCAGCACCAGCGCCAGTTCCACCTTTTGCACTCGACGCTCCGCCACCATTGTGACGACGTCCACTCGACTTGACGCTCGCGCCGAGCGAGCCGCGACGCGTGCGCGCTCTCGCTGCCGACACCGGAAGCGGCACCAAGTGGTCGATCTGCTCGTCCTCGTCAAAGTCGCCGTCCTCGCCCGGCGCCAGGATCGGCTGGCACAGATTGATGTTGTCGTCGTCAAACAGGTACAGCGCGTCCGACGCCTCCACCTCGAACGGCCGGTCGTGCTTCCAGTGGTGCAGCATGCCTGCGTCCATGAGCGCGTTGCCCAGTCGCACGGCCTCTGCCGTCGTCGCCACGAGACCGAGCTCCGACATGCGTTCGACCGCGTGCTGCGCCACAAACGACCGACTCACCGTCTCGCCAAACTTGTTGCACATCGTCTGATGCTCCAGCTCGTCGCGCAGGTCCACGGCAAAGACCGCGAGCAGCTCCTCCTGCACGCCCTCCAGGATGCTCACCACGTTCTGCGCCGACGGCCGCAGCCGCGGGTCGCTGTGCCAAGCCGACTCTATCACCGCTTGCAGACTCGGGTGCAGCGAGTCCCGCAGCACCGGCCGCTGGCCCTCCAGCACGAGCTCGAACACGTGCAGGTGGTTGTTGCGCGCCGTCGGGAACTTGTCCTGTCCGGGGTTCAGGATGTCCCACATCGTCATCGCCAGCGAGTACACGTCGGCCGCCTCGCCGTACTGCGCCAGTCCCGCCTTCCCGTTGATCACCTCGGGCGCCATGTAGTCCACCGTCCCTTTGACTGTCATCTGAAGCTCGGTTGCTCCACCGCCACCGCCGCCGCCAGCCCACGACCCCGCCTTGTCGCTGCCCAGCGACGACGAGCGACCTGCCTCCTGCCGCAGCGTCGCGCCACTCGAGAGAAAGTGGCTGCGAGAGACGGAGGCGCCACGCGCACCACCACCACCACCACCACCACCGCGTGACTGCACGTGGCCGCGCGGCAGACTGCGCGACTCGCCAAAGTCCGTCAGCTTGACCGTGTTGTCGGCATCGATGAGAAAGTTGCCAGGCTTGATGTCGCGGTGCAGGAACGCCGGCGAAAAGCTGTGGATGTACGCCACGGCGCGCGCCGCGTCCAGCATGTACGCGAGGTCGATGAGCTGCTGCTGGCGGTGCGCGTGCTGCGGCCGCCGACGCACGGCCAGCATCACGTCCTCCAGACTGCCCTGGCACAGCTCCGACACCAGGCAGATCGTCGGCGGACACACGCACATGCCAAAGAACTTGACGATGTTCGGGTGGTGCAGCGCGCCGCACAGCGCCGCCTCCTGCGAGAACGCCGCGACCGTGTCCTCGCTGAACTCGCTCGGCGTGTACACCTTGACGGCCACGTCGGTCTTGGAGTGCAGCACGCCGCGGAAGACCACGGCGCTCGCGCCTACGCCGATGCGCTGCTTGAGCTCGAGGTACGCAAAGTCGATGATGAACTTGCGGTGCATCTCGATGAGCACGTGCAGTCCCTGCGACGACACGCGCTCGTTTAGGTTGTGCTTCTGCCGGAACACCGACTGCAGCGACACGGCGCGCTGGCCCATGCCGCGCCAGTGCTGCGTGTCGGCGATGAGCACGCGCCAGACGACCACCGGACCGAGCGCCGCCCAGATCGACGTCACATAGATCATGACAAAGCCCACGTCAGCGTTGCCCTCGTACAGGATCTGCGTGTACGCCAGCGTGCAGCCAAAGTACACGAACGCAAACACGCAGTACTCGCGGATCGAGCGCACGCTCGCGCGACTCGGCGGCTTGAAGAAGATGAACACGTAGATCGACAGCAGTGAGACGTGAGCGAGCATCCGAATACAGTGCGTCGTGCGAGTCGAAGTCGGCGCGCTGGTGTCGAAGCTGTCGAGAAGAAGCACCAGCGGCAGCGAGAAAAAAGCAAGCACAAACGTGATCACGGTCGAACGCATCAGCGCTGGAACAGAGACGCTCTTCTGCATCATGTAGACGATGACCAGCAGCACGACAAACTGGCGACCAGAGTAGAAAAGCTCAGTCACCACGAGCGGCACAGCCACCTTGTAGAATCGCACTGAAATCCCAATTGTGAGAAGTAACACGTACGAGCCAGTTGTCGTTCCAAGAATCCAGAGCAGCGGCTCAAACGCTGGTAGAATGATCTTGCGCGCGGCCGTGCTGTCGCCCTTGAGCGCCTCATTTCGATTCATCCGCATGTAGGCGATGAGTGTCATGCAGACGAGAAACATGATCGAGTACCCGAGTAATTCAAAGATCTCGAGCAGGCGAAACTTGTACGCGAAACCAGCGAGAGCTTCATCGCCAGGATAGAGCTGTGCGTCTGTCGCAATTGTGTGGTTGTGAGACACTGCATGAATATGGGGGAACATCGATGCTGCCTGGAGTGGAGTCACTACTCGCTACCGCTCGTCACGGCGTATGTGTCAGAATGAGGACCACTTGTGGTCACTGATGGAGGTGTCGTTCAAGCCACGTCGGAGACAGAGACCGTCAGCGTCGTATCGGGTCAGTACCAAGTCGGTCTGCACGTTCTTCCATGGACAGGATAGAGAAGCGTTCAGAACGCGATCGGCGTCTTCCGAACTGATTTGAACGGCCGCTGTCCAACAGCTACACATTAATCGAACACCACAGGCACCGAAGAGTCGTTCAGTCAAGCGTGGCTCGAACGCGGCTAGCTCAGACAGTCTTACAATGAGAACAGAGGTGGTTCTTGTGTCGCTGGAGCTGGTACATGCGATGAGACCTGCAGGCTCC
The DNA here is from genome assembly GCA_022836835.1 of Pythium insidiosum. Classification (NCBI taxonomy): domain Eukaryota; phylum Oomycota; class Peronosporomycetes; order Pythiales; family Pythiaceae; genus Pythium; species Pythium insidiosum. The sequence continues at coordinate 442,070 of JAKVDI010000011.1, forward strand.
TGGTACAGTCAGTATGCTAAGTCCCCGCTGTTGAAAGAAATTTATGACTGGAGGTATCATCCCCTCAAGAGGTACGTACTTTGCCATACATCTGTTCCAAGGAAATACAGTGGTCAGCACACGAACGCACATTTTGCGAACGGTGGCAGATTCTTGCAAAAAGTGAAAGCAGACTTGCAACGCCTTTTGAAGCAAGAAAGAGTGCGGGAATGCTACGCGAGAATACCGGATGCCAGTCACGCAAGTCGCGCATTTATGTGCTTGAGACGTGATACCACCAACGTTTACGTTGAGACAAGCCCGTGGGGTGTGGGGAACACCAAAGAACTGCAGACTCGTCGTGGAATAGAATGCTCTGTTTGAATCGTTAGAGAAGAGGCTCGACACCATTCCAGTCGATTGTTGCACGAGGCCAATTGGTTTGAAGCACAAGATTTAGTGGTGGGATGAGCTCGTCTGCCTTGGGCTTACATCGTGGAGCTGACGCAGTCATTGTAAGCGTCAGGCGGATCTCCTCGTCTTGATTTGCCAGTCCGTCGTAGTAAAACACGTCAAGCTTTTGCTTCTCGTCCAGTGTTGAATCGGCAAGCAACTCGGGATCCGCAAAGAATACCGAGTAGTGAGACTCACTACAGACAACCCAGATATTGAACTGCGGTTTCTTGAGAAATGATCCAACTTGTATGTACTCATACGCTTCGAAGAGAGAGAGGAAGCCAACGGTACAACGGGATGGAATACCCTTCAGAATCATGCTGCCCGGGTCGTCATCGAGTCGCTGCTCACCATTGAATACATTGCTCCGTGCGAATCCACAAAGGAGAAGGTTCACCAGCTCTTGGGTGCAGTAATCATGAGCACCAACCAGTTTTCCCACACATCCGGCGGCATCACTGAGCGCTCCAGCTGCCGTATCCATCTCGGATCGAATAGTATCTACCCCCTTCGTAAGTAGAACAGAGACCACAAACATAACAAGCCCATTGCCTTTAGGCTCCATGAAATCATCGATCCGCGAAGAGATCGCGGCTTGCGTTTCTTCTGCTGACTTGAGCGTGCGAATAGTGGCCCCACCCATGAACCTTCTAGCCGCAGGTCCGCTGAAGAGAACGAGAGAGCATTGGGATTGCTTTGACGCTCGAGCAGCCTGCCACAAGATGTGAGTTAAAGCGGACACAAGACATTGTCGCTGGTCTTGGCTAGATGGCTATATCATGCAAACTCAATGGATGATCAGTGCTGGCAAGCAATAGTCTTCAAACTAATGTCGCACCTTGCGCCAGTCTTTCCCGCCAAGCCTCTCCAAAAGGAACCGCAGGACAAAGGCCTGTACGACAGCCAGCACTCCGCACGGACCACCTTCGTTCTGAACAAGCCCATATTGCAAGGTGGACACTTTGGAGAAGTGGAATCCCTGATCGATCGATCATGAGAGGTTAGCTGCAGACAGAAAAGGCGATTGATTCCACGGACCTGTTGAGTCCAATGCGTCGTGAATTGACTTTTCCCATCCGGAAAGAGGATATTACGCAAAGCTTCAACCTCTTCAGGTGTCAGCGGGCGTGACGCCACAGATGAGACTTGTGTGGTTGAGTTTCTTATGGTCTTCTTGCTTGCCTCGGCTCGGTCAACGGTGAGGACAGATTCATCCAGATCATCACAATCCATCACTTGAAGCTCATCAGAAGCTTTCGACGGCAGTCCACGTTTCAAAACAGATGCCGGCTCCTCTTGCGAATCTTGCCGATGGCTACGCGTTTCCTTCACCGCATCCTGACGCTGATGAACCACTACCTTTTCCGCCTGGTCAAGATGCTGTGGTGTCGATTTCGATTCGCTTAATCTGCTGCTTGTTGGGGTTGATTGTGTAGTACTCGAACTGGAGCTCGTCTTTTCGGCCTTGAGTTGTTTGTACTTTATGTAACAATCTTTCTTACTTTTTTTGTTCCCAACCATGATCGCGATCTTCTTCCAGCGCTCATTCTTGTCGAGGATATCGCTTGTCTGCTTGATTGCTTTCTTCAGCGCATTGATGTCTCCTTTCGACCATTCGGTATTGTCATCGCTGTGTGTGGGATTACTACCGCATGCCGCAGTCAAGGACGTTCGATGCTGATCTCTTGTAGAGGTAACCACGTAGTGGAGAATGCTTGTGGCATTGGCAGCTTTTCTCTTCTCCAAATCGGCTGCATACAACTCACTAGCAACGGGGGAGACCACGGAGCTTGCCGCCATCGACGACACCATCACCGCATCCAGAGTTTTCGTGCACTTGGTGCTCTTTAGAAACTCCATGACGACCAACTCGGCTTGACGTGTGACATCCTGCTCACTCAATGCATCATCGACGTCTTTCGTGTGCTTGCTCATCGTTTGCCCGCTGCGTTGCACTCGTGGCCTTCGAAGGCAAACTTGCTTCAGGCAGTAGCGTACAAGGGGCGCTGCTGCGCCTCAGTACGGCCCTAATTTTGGAATGGAAGTGAGGCATGATGAGCGACCCATTTCGCACAAACCAATTGCATATCTATTCATTGGCCATACAGAAATCAGATTATGTCATTGTACAGATGCTGCTGTCTTCGCGTCGATGCAATCACGCAAGCAACTGCGTTGTGTTGCTGCAGAAGCACCCCGCAAGGTAAAGGTGGTAATACACGTCAGTTCCTGCGTCGTGCATTAGGATCACGACCTCGTACCTTCGGCGAACACTTGCGAGCGACAAGCCAAAACAATCAGAGCAGTTACTTATCTGATGCTCATAACGCTCGACAATGACGAACTAGCAAGCTCTGTCGTTGACGATCCGGCCTTGCTGGCCTTGCGGTTGGAGCCAAATACCTTCCAGAACCGCAGCGTCTCATCCGCAGCGCCTGAAACAACCGTCGATCCATCTGGCGATGCGGCAAGGTGCAAGACTCGAGATGTATGACCTGTGAGTTCCTTCACCTTGGTCATGCTTGGGTACTTCCACAAGCACAGCTCGTTCTGCGAGTATCCATGAGATGAGAGGAGTTCCTTCTCTGTCGTCGACCACAAAAGCGAACAAACTTGAGAACCAGTGTCGACGGAGTTCAGAAGAGCTCCGTTAGCGGTGTTCCAAAACTTGATCGTTCGATCCGCCGTTCCACCACCAGTTGCGAGTAGGTTGCGCTCCCAAGGGCACCATGCAATCGCCTTCACTGCCGCCGTATGATGTTCGAGTCGATGAGCAGGAGCATGCGTGCGACTTCCGCTTCCAATCATGGATGCCTTCCAGAGGCAGAGCGTGTTATCGTTGCCACCAGACGCCAGGGTGGTTCCGTCAGGTGACCATTGCAAGCCGCAAACCTCTTGCTCATGGCTCGAAAGCACTGCGACGTTATGCTGACGGGCTCGCACATCGTGGTGGATAATGTTGCTGTCTCGAGATCCTGAGGAAAGGATGTAGTTGCTCCACGCGAGGGCACCCACGCGGGCTGAGTGGCCATTCATCGATCGCACTTGCTTCATCGCAGCAACATCCCACAGTTGAACAACGGAATCACTCGTGCCGATGGCAAGGTGTGAGGAGCCAGTTACGTCACTCCACTGCACCGAGCTGACGTAGTCGTCACCTTCCAGCGTCATCAGTTCATCGATATCACCCGTCTCGGCATTCCAAAGGTAGACGCACTGTCCAAGTGCAACCGCGAGGATGTTGTTCGAGCCCCATGACAAAAGATTCAAGTAGTAGTCGTTCATGAGCTCTGGGGCATCGAGAACCTTGATCGGAGCAGACGGCACGTAGCGATTCAGCTTACGAGCGTTCGCAGTCGGGATGGAACTGATCTTGTTGTGCGAGAAACGAGCCTGCAGCGACGACTGAAATGACTCGGGTGGAGGCACTGCTGGCTTGGCGGTGAACTTCAGAATTTTGTGCTTCTCTCCTTCGTCGTTGCCGAGCAGCGCGCTGGCGAGGCGTTTCTTGTACATGGCTTTCTCCTCGTCTTCAGGTTGCTGCGAAGCGTTGCGCTTCTCACCAACCACGGGCTCCGGCGACGGTGACCCGCGCGATGGCGACGTGCGACAAGCCACAACGTCCATGTTCATCGCACTTCGGTTGGGGATGAATCGATCGGAAAGCTGTGGCCACGCCACATCAGGTCATTAGCTCCGCTGCTCCACACCGCACTATTCCTCTTTGACGTACCGCTGATGTAGAATGACTCGAGGAAGCCGAGGGCGCCGAGGCGGACGTGGAGGACTTGGAGCTCAAATGGCTTGAACTACGGGGCGGCAGCGAGCTGCCGGGACGCGCCGCCGCCGCGGAGGACGCCGTGCTCGTGGAGGAGGCAGTCAGTGGCGCGGTCACTGTCGACGCAGCGCTGGCTGTCGCTGCTCCATGGCTGTCTCTGGTTGCCGCCGTCGTCGTCGCCACCACCATCTTCGATTCGGAAGGGAAACGAGCCCAAGTGAAAAATGAAGAACTCTGAAAAAAAAGGGAGAAAACAAGCCAGTTGGTTGCAGACAAACCTATTTGTATCAGGTTTAATATTTGAACGTTTGAATCTGCTTGAAGCGGTAAAGTTTGAATCGGGTACGCTGTGCCAGTCATTCGTTTCGTGTTGGTTAACTTTTCTGGAACCAGGACGAGAGAGAGCAGCCGAAGCTACCGGTATTGTACCGTGACTCGCTTCTAGAATGTGGACTCTGGTGGCATCATGAACGTCAGGAGGCACAACTACTGATTGGGGTCAGTCGAAGACGCGCTTGCAAGCGGAGAAGATGACGTCCGTCGAGGATCCGAAGACGAACACGCAGTCTGCCGCGGAAGAGCAGAACGACCTGTCGGCGCTGCACTCCAACATCCAGACGAAGGGCCAGAACAGCTACTACTATGCGCACAAGCCGCGCGACGGCGTCGAGGTGCACCAGTGGGACGGCAAGGCGGCGCCCCGATTGCTGAAGAAGGAGGAGTTCAACGCAGAAGAAGTGGAGCGCGTCGAGTCCATCACGACGTACGCGTGGGCAGATGGCAAGAAGAAGGTGTCGATTTATGTGACGCTGGAAAACATTGGCGAGCATCCCGAGGAGCTCATCGACGTGCAATGGACGGCGTCGACGCTGAACGTGCGCGTGCTCAAGTATCAGGGCAAGACGCGCGTGCTGTCGATGAAGCTGTACGATGAGATCTCGGATGTCAAGACGAAGCGAAAGGAAAATCAGTTGGTGCTCATGCTGCAGAAGGCCAAGGAGTTTAGCTGGTACTCGCTGAAGAAGGATAACTAACTGGAGAGACGTTCCAAATGAATACCGTGTGAGAGTCGGCGATTGTGTTGATGACCACATCTCCGCAATGAATTGAATACGTCACTAGATCGGTTACTTTGTATGCACTAACAGCTAAGCTCGGGTCATTCGTACTGCACGTCCGTAGTGTACAAGATGTCGCCGGCCTTGTCAATCAGCTGCACGCGGAAGAGATCCTGCGTCATGAGCACCGACATGAAGCCGTGCGTCATCGCGGCATGCACAAGATCGGAATTTGCTCGTGCGTTAGGCTTCAGGTCGTGTACCCGATATCCGCCTGCCCCAGACACAAAGTAGTTCATGGCCCACCCGTTCTGGTACTTCTTGATGTGCTGCATGCAGTGGTCGTGTCCGTTGAAATACGCGTGCACCTTGTACTTCTTCAGCAGCGGATCCAGCTCCTTGATCAACTCGGGGGTGTCGGCGTTGCCGGCGTAGCTGTAGACGCCCCAGTGTCCGACGACGACCTTCCACATGCGCTCGACACCTGGAGGCTTGCCGGCGCTGAGCGTCTGCTCGATCCATCGATACTGCTCCGCCCGCGTCTGCTCGGACGACTGCTTGTTCATCTGGTCTTTGCAGCGGACGTTGCGAGGCTCGTGTCCACAGACGAGGTCGCATTCATCGAGCACGACCATCCGAATGATTGTCTTGGGAGCCACAGGGCGGTCAATCTTGTAGTAGCGCTGAGGCATGTACCAGAGCGAGTTCTTCATGGCCGAGTACTCCAGCATGGCATTGATCGAGCCCTCGCAGTCGTGATTGCCGATTCTATGGGCGAATAAATGGTGAATCGTAGCTCTGACCCACCAGGGGAAACGACAACAGACACATACGTGATGTACCACGGGATCTGCAGGTTCGGATGCTCATACATCTATGGTAACGCCACGATGAGTGAGTTCAGAGACGAACAATTGAAGAACTTCGATCCTGTTAAAGCGTCTTTCCTTTTCGAAGCGTGTCTCGAGGACTGGATCGTCAGCGGATTTAATTCTGCGCAACAACGAGTCGAACCGTAAGCTGCCAGTCTCAAGGGCAAGCCTGCTATCCGCAGGAGGCTCCAGCACACGGACCCGTGCTCGTAAACCTGGTCGCCCGCAGAGATGACGAATGCAGGTCGAGGGTCGAGGCTCGCAGCGTGCTTCTTGAACGCCTGTGCTACCTTGATCTGCGACTCGTCGCCAGTGCCATAGTCGCCGATGACCAGGAACCGCGTTGACAGCGGGAACGCATCCTCTGCGATACCACGCCCGCCGTTGCCCGTGGTCTGCAAGACATTCGCATCCGCGTCGTGGTCGTGCGCCTTGGGTGCAAACACGACATACGCCAGCACGATGACGACCCACGCCCCGACGATCGCGATCACGACGGCCTTGACCACCTTCTCGTAGTGCAAGTACGTGGCGTTGATGGTCGCCGCGAAGCTCTTGCGCTTGTCCTTGGCGTTGGTGGTGGCATGCTCGCGCGTGCCTTCCTCCAGGAGCACGTCCTCGTCACTCATGGAGGACCGTCGAGAGAGGCGTCCCTGTCCTCGCGAATCCAGTGTTGCTGTCTGTCTGTCGTCGCCGTGGGCGCGCGCTTGCCGCACCAGCGAACTCGTGGACGAAGCAGTCGCTGTCGCTTGCGCTGCCCCTTCGAGGCTCGAGCAGCTCCTCAGCCGTTACCGTTGTACACGTATCGTGTTGCGTCAGTCAGTCGGTTGCAGTGTCACAGTCGCGAGGGATCACCAAATGACCTCGTCACACAACGCACTCTTTCCCCCAAGATGCAGAAGGCGCTAGGCATCATCCCTGCGCGCATGGGATCGACTCGGTTCCCGGGAAAGCCGCTTGCGCTGGTCCGCGGCCGGCCGATGATCGAGCAGACATACCGCGCGGCAGTCAAGGCGACGCTCCTGGATCGCGTGATTGTCGCGAGTGACAGCCACAAGATCCTCCGCCACATCGAGGGCGTCGGAGGCCACGCGGTGCTGACTGGCGAGTGCGCGACGGGCACCGATCGTGTCACGGCAGCGTTTGAGAGTATGAGCGAGCAAGATCGCTCTCAGTATGATGTTGTCGTGAACATCCAGGGCGACGAGCCCGGCATCGACCCCGACCACATCGACTTGCTGGTGCGTGCACTGCGAGAAGATCCGTGCTGCGTGCTAAGCACACTCGCGACTCCACTCGTCAATGAGTGTGACGCCCAAAGCCGCGATGTCGTCAAGTGCGTGGTCGACAAGAACAGGTATGTGTGACGCTTTATAGGAACGGGTCTGAGAATATGCTGATCAACGACTCTCCGCTGTGTAGTCATGCGCTTTATTTCTCTCGCGCGCTTCTCCCACACTCCAAGACAGGTCGCTTTGACCCAAAGCATGTGCCATACCTGCGTCATGTTGGCGTCTACGCCTTCCGACGGGAGTTCCTCAAGGAATACTCGTCGCTTCCGCAGTCTCCGCTGGAGCTCGCAGAGGACCTGGAGCAGCTGCGCGTTCTCCACGCGGGGCACAAGATCAAGGTCGTACAGGTCGACTCGACGCTTCCAGGCATCGACACCGTCGAGGACCTCGACGCATTCAACACGCGATGGCGGCCATGAGCGCACGCCGGCGGTGGCGACTAGCAATATCATTGGGAGCTCGCGCCATCCAAATTGTAGATCATTCTATTAGTAGGCGGTTCTCTAATCAAGCAAAAACGATAGAATGGGCAAACAGACATGAGTTTCGCCCAAGCTCAAGTGAAGAACGACTTCATCTCCATGTCCTTCTTCTTCCGCCAGAGCAACGCGAGCGCGCGCCCTAGCGCACAGGAGACGCAGCAAAGCGAGCTGGAGCGCCTGTAGGTCCTAACCGTATGCCTCGTTGACGCTAATCAGCGCTTCTGGCGCTTCGAACACTGACGCGGCGTCTTCCGCAGTCGAGGGCGCCAGCTCGCGAGTCTCGTGCGCGCTGGTGGCCGCGCAAAGAACCACCAGCAGACGACGTTCGAGGTGCCTGTGACGGAGACACAACGCGGTCAGCTTCTCCTCGTTTTGTAAGTGCCATGCGAGTCTGACGAAGTCTCAAGTGGATGCTGACTGTGGTGGTGGATGTGTGGAAAAGGACGCTGCCGACCGAGTTTCCTATCAAGCCACCGCATATCCAGGTTGGAGCGACTGAGGGCAAATGGGATGCACTATGAGCGCCAACGAGTTGTACGATTGTTTTGAGCATAGACGTCGATGCCCGTGCAGCATCCGTGGTTGGACGTCAATGGCAATGTGCAGACGCATCCCGATCTGAACCAGTGGTCCGCTCACTCGGATCTCGGGCGAATCGGCAAGTTTCTGTGGAATTCGTTGTGTAGAGTCGGGTTTTCTCATGCGTTGAATGATTCAGTTTCCGAGATCACGGCCGAGCTGCGTCGTCACGCTGCTGCGGGTGCATCTTTCGCCAAACAGTCAACGCCTCCTCCTCCTCCCCAACAGGCATACGCAGCTCAGTACCAATACGCGCCCACGGCAGCTGCCGCACAACCGGCAGCCGCAAAGCCCGAGTCGCCGAAGCTCCAGCGCTCGCAAATGCCAGCCATTCCATCCGTCTTCCCTGAATTGGACGAGCTCCCGTACGTGTCTGCCCACGGTTGTGCGCTGCTGCACAGGAGCTAACAGTCGATGTCAACATAGTTTCTCGCAGCTTGAGACACTGCAGAACGACCGCCAGGCGCTGAAGGCGTTTGTGAAGAAGATCAAGACTGTTCAGGACTTTATGAAGCTCCGTGAAGATGTCATGACCGGCAACATGAGCATCGCAGAGAAAACGTTGAGCTACGAAGGAAAGATGCGCGAGCTTCAAGGCGAGGTGCGGCAACTGAGCGACACGCTCCGCGTCTCCCAGCAGGCGCTCGCAGAAAAGCAAATGCGCCAACAGCGCGTCGTATCAGTACGTTTTCACGTCTCTTAAACCATTTTCATTGCGCTTTACTGACATTTTTCACGTGCCTGAACACACGGCGGCAGCGTCATCGTCCCGATGCGTTGTTGGAGCAGCTTTCTGCAGCAGCGCAAGAAGTCGACTCGACGTCAGATGATATCGCGCACAAGTTTACGCATGGCGAGATCGACTTCCAGACGTTCATCGCCGAGTACTTGCCACAACGCACGCTGTATCACGAGCGAACGATCAAGCTCAGCAAGGTCATGCAGCATTGAGTGGGACCCCAGTGAATCGTCAACGTGTTTCTCTTTCTTTCTCGCTATCTCTCGCTTTCTCTCTCTCTCACTCTCACTATCCCTTCAGTTGCGGAACTGCCATTCTTGTCGACACATTGGACAGTGCTGGCGGCCCGACTGCAGCGTCTCGAGCCACTTCATCAAGCAGTGCATGTGGAACGCGTGGTTGCACGCTCCCCAGACTGGATCCAACGGAGGCAAACAGCGGCATGTCAGGCAATGCGCTAACACTCCGTTTCCCCTTCAGCGCACGCACCTGGCGGACAGCCATCGCCGGGCTGCGTACACTCTGGACAGCACGCCTCGAACGCGTAGCGGCAGATGCCGCAGCACTCCTCATCGACGCCCCATGTCCACGTCGCGACGCCGTGCCACCGCTTGATCCGAACCTTCATTGCCTTTGGTCTGAATCTGAATCTGAACGTGAAATTCTACTCAACCAAAAAACCAACAAAAACGCAAAAATCGAAGAAAAACGATGGTGGCTGAGGTGTTCTTAACCGACACGGGTTGCACAGAATGATGGTCTCCTGTCGGTCAGTCACCTCACCACCAACGGCGAGTCACCATTTATTGCCATCGCCACCATCGCGCGCGGCATCATGGAGACGCCGCCGGACGACGCGACAGCGCCGCCGCGAGCGGCGACGACAGCAGACGCAGCGCCGTCGACAGCGACGACACCGTCTTCGGCCGCGTCTCGTGCGCCGTCGAGCGGTCAGAAACGGAAACGCAACCACGCCAAGCGCCGACGTTCCACCAACGCGCCCACCAGCGAAACGCCGGCGGCCCCAAACGATGGTTCGACGTCTGCGTCCGCGATCGATGTCTCGATGGAGAAAGATAACGAGAGCGAGTCGGCGCTGACTCAGTGGAGCTGCCCGGCGTGTACGTACCTCAATGACGTGTCGAGACGCAACTGTGAGATGTGCGACACTGCGAATCCCGCGGCGCGTGCCTCGCCGGACGATGATGCGACGCGCGAGTGGAGCTGCGTGGCCTGCACGATGAAGAATCCGCCCATGCGTCGCCTGTGCTCGGTCTGCGGAACGATCAACCCGAATCCGGTGATGTCGTCGGTGCTATCGATCGCTCGTGGATCGCTCCGAGGAGGACTATTTCTTGGCGACGATGATGACGACGATGAAGACGATGGAGATGAAGGAGAGCAAGATGGTGGGGATGAGGACCAAAGTGATGACAGCAGCGACAGTAGCAGTGAGAACGACGAGGAGCACGATTCTGCGAGTACCGACTGTTACGTTTGCGGTTCAATGCTTCAGCCGTCCGATGAGGCGTGCCCGTCGTGTCAGGCTGAACGGCCAATCCCGCGACGCCGACTCAAGCGATCAAGTTTATCAGATCGCCTGCAGGCACTTGCTCAAAAGCTCTCTAAAACAGAACGTCGTCGGAAGAAGAAGGCCAAGCCTAATGAAGCAGGCGAGTCTGTGGTTAAGAATGCGTACGGAGTGTCGAGTGAGGTGCTGAAGAAACTTGCGGAGGAACCAACAAGCAGCAAGCTTATCGACACATTGCAAACGCTTACTCATACCTTGGCAATGATGGATGCCTCGGCTGACGCGGAATGGGGCGACGGTCCTTCTGAAGCTCCTTTCTTCATGCGTGGTCTCGTACCAGTTGTTGAGTCGACCAAGCGCAAAGATCCAGAGCTCCTGAGCGTGTTATCGGACATCTTTCGCAACGAACCACCACGCTTCAGTGATGAGGCTCGTCTGTTCGCGGTGCAGTCAATCAACTATCTCATGAAGATGGATGCTCACGTGTTTCCAAAGGAAGCATCGGTCAACACCTCCCAGCTGTACCTTCAAGAGCTTCGGTCGTGGTGCTTGATAAGCACTAGCGCTTCATCAAGTTCAAGGAAAAGCCTCGAAATGGTGATCGAAGAATGTGTGAACGGGCTTTCAGGTCTTTGCGGTGCGGAGCGTGACGTCATGAGGAACCTCCTTCACGTCAAGCCTTTTGATATGTTTCTTGATTTTGTTGAACGAGCGGCCGAAGCAAACTCCGGTCTTCATAGCAGCGTTGTGATCACCGTGCTTGAATTGCTCCAGAGATGTTGCCATAAATTGAAATGGCAAGACGATGTCGACCAGAGAGATATCACAACGTCTAGAAAAGAGAAAGAGGGCATTGTGTTTCTGAACCTCTCGATCGCAATGCGACTTGTAGCATTGCTTCGACGAGTGCTTCATCACAAGGAAGCCACCATGCGATTGCGAGCAACGAAGTGCTTTATGCTTCTTGCTCTTCGAGCACCTGCGGATGATGAAGTGGTGAAGCATATTTTTCACTCCGACATAATGCGAGAATTCGTGGCTCTCACTGTCAATCAAAGTGGCGTAGAAACTGTTGAATCACAGCGCGGGGCTACGTCTCTTTTGCACAGCATTTTCGACTCCAGACCAGACACCTTCTCTGTCTTCCTTCAAGATCGAGTTTACGAAGATGTGTTCGCTGGAATCCCTGCAATGGTTGAATCAAGCAACGGAGTGCTCAATCATGCATTGAAGCTGGTGTCCCTCCTGTCTCGATTGGCGTGCCACTGTCGAAATGGGCAAGAGTCTTGCAAGACGACGTCTGACGTTAATCGCGCTGTAAATCAACTCAGCCCCTTACCGGATCCAAACGTCGCCTCGAGAATGTTGCTCGACTTTATCAAAGCAGACTCTGTGGCGGCAGTCGCAGTTTTGTTGAAGGATGGAGCTGATGTTAACTTCGATCATATTGTCGATGGTGATGGAAACGAGCTCGATCAGCCATTGCACGTTGCTGCTCTCCACTCATCATTGGCGATGGTTCGCTTTTTGGTAAAGAGGGGTGCAGACGTTCGACGCAAGAGTCCAGCAGGTACACCCTTGCATTTGGCAGTGATCGCTGGGCGATGCGATATTGCTTCATTTCTTCTTGGGTGCGGATCAAGCATAAATGATACTGACATGGATGGACGCTCAGTTCTTGCACGGCTCGACGAAGTTGAAAAGGTGAATGAAACAGCCGTCATGTCGCCGATTCGCCAGCTCCTCCAGTTGCACGAAAGGGTTAGCCGTCAGGGTTGTATTGGCGACGATAGTGAAGACCCAAGATCCCATTACTGGTTCCTGAATGGAGGATCTCGATACGACGACGACGACGTCGACGACGACGAAATGGACGATGACGACGATGACGACGACGAGTCCGACTTCATTGAATATGACGAAGATGATGATGATGATGATGATGATGATGATGATGATGATGATGACATCCAGCATGGCCATGATGAAGAAATCTCAAGCGAAGACGAAGGTGTTGACGTGGCAGCAAATCGCGACAGCCAGTCGTCACAGCGAAAGCGACCGCGATCACATAGTGAAGACTCGAACAGCGCAGGCCGAAGTGGTACTGGCTCCAAGCACGTCAGCTCGTCGGCAAAGGACAAACCAAGTAAATCAGCCGCCGACACAACTGATTCGATGAGCCAACTCCGTGTCTGTATGTCTGTGTCTGCCGCTGTTTTGGACGATTTCACGCAGGGGTTGGTTCGGTGTCTTTTGTTGTGTGTGCGCATGTTGTCTCCACAATCACTGCCTCGCTGTGTTCTGGTTACACTCGCTCAAGTGGTCGAATCGGTCCCGTCAAAGACTATTGAGCATCTGGACGAGTCTGACTCAGAGTGCTTGTTGGATACCGTCGCGTATCTCCTTCTGATCTCGTCATCGCCGTCAAGAAATGTCACATCTGGCGGAAGGCATTCTTCCCAGAGCTCAAGTGATGGTGATCAGCCGAGCACGCGAAGCGTACAGCAATCAATTTTTTCGTCCTACGTACTCGCAGTTCGACTGCTTCTCGCGCTGGTTCGTAAGAGCGGTTGCGAGTCTGCGCTGTTCTTCCAGATCGAACGTCGAGGAATCTGCGAGCAGATAGAGCGATTCCACGAGCGTTATCTGGACATGTTTATTCCTGCATCGATTAGTGACCGAACCAGTCGGCTCAACGCTTTCTTGAAGCATGGAAATGAAGTCTTGCAGCTGCTTCGGTCCAAAATGGTACAAAGTGGAATGCTTCATCTCCACAAGCTGAAGAATCTGGCACGCCGTCTGCGAAATCTGGATGACTCAACACCGCTAAGTGAGCGCGATTTGACCCTTGTCGACCTCGTCGAGGTATTCGAGCGCGAACAAGAAATCACAGCCCACGAGTTCAAGCAGTCAGAGCTTCTCCCCGCTCTCGTGTCCTACGTTTGCGCGTCAGAACATCGGGACGCTCGATTGGTAGCGTTGATGAGAGCGTTCGATGGACATGAAAACTCCCTCCAGAATCTGATAAAGCGCCTTCACAGTGTGGTGAACCGGGAAGAAAACCTGCCCATTGAAACTACTTTCGTTGGAAAAGGCCGAGAATTGTATCCACTGACGAGACATCTCAGAATCGAGTGCACTCTGGCAGATACGAGTTGCGAGCAGCGCGAGCATGTTGTGAATCGCAAGTTGTTCGACGTCTCTCCTATCACACAGTTTCAGTCTTTTGAACGGACCATCTTCCGAAATCTGACTATTCAGTCAGATCGCCTGAAGCTGTTCTATGTTAACCTCGTGGGTCAGGTTGTGCAGAAGGCTGTGGATGGAAAATGGAAAAAGTATCGAGTGTGTGGCTTCGATCCCGTTCGCTACATACATCTTGCTCGACTCTTGGATGATTCATCATCTGACCCTGTTGAGATTGTTCTGCACGATTCCCAGTTCAAGTTGACGTCGTCGGTGAAGGTGTACTCTGATGTGTCGATCCAAGTTGAGGCTTACGGCGAGGCGCCCCAGCAAGTGCCAGGCACCGATTCGAAGAAGCGAAAGCGTGGCTCCAAAAAGGACCGTGTTGCGGGTAAGACTGACGGCGAACAAAACCCAGCATTCACGAAGTTTGTTGAAGTCAAGAACACGTCAAAAATGGGTCTTGGGAAATTGAGAGGTGCTTGGTATGCAGCTGAACTCTTGCCCCGTGAGGAGGAGAGGAGCCAGGAAGAGTCCCGATTTCGTCGACATGGTGGAGATGACGTCACGAGAGACTGGGGACATACAGTGAGAATGTTCAGCGGGAAAATCGTCAAGGAAGTTCCATCGGAGCTGATTCGGCCACGAGGATCTTTCCCTGAGCTTGGAAGTGTTGTGGAAGTCGACGGGGTGCTTGGTGAGGTCACATGCGTTCATAGCGAAGAAAGCTCCAGCGATCTAAAGGTTTATGATGTGCGAGTGAGTCGTAATCGTGAGAAAACTCATGTTTCATGGTCTCGGCTCAAATTTCCACCGGCATCACGGTTTAAGCGGAATGTCGATGTGCTCGACTTAAACCGGAGTCGCTCGATCTGTGATCTGAGCATGAAAACTGGAAACGTTGGAGATCGTGTGTGGGTGTCACCAATCAGATTAAACGGCGACGAAGGTATTTTGTTGTCAGGTACGATCAAAAGCTTTCCGAGCTCTGGCAACCGTCTGCCAGACCACGCAGTCTTTATTGAAGTGGCAAGCCGGTTCGACAAGGAGGTTACCATTATCATGGTAGATCAAAGAAGAGTGTTGAATTTCAATTGTGGCCGGTCTCTCTCGGGTCCGTCAAGACTCGTAGCAGCACTACAGATGGCGTCTGCAAGGAGTGAGGAAGGATCTCGGTCATCGCTGCAACACTTGTTCGATCCAGCGACATTTCTGTCGGGTGGTGTCGAGAACCTGGGCCAGGTTACATCTGTAGGAACGGGTTTCTCCAGTCTTCGACAGTTATTCGCGAATCGACCGCACGGCCGAACCGCCAGTACAACCCAAACTACTCAGGGTGCCGCCGACGATGTCGACGAGGGCCAGGTGATCTCGCCGAATGAACGTGATACGAAGGATGGTGACGTTGTCCACAGCACGTTACCCAAGAGTAACAACACATTCAGGTCTGCCGGTTCATACTGGTCATGCATATTCCCACCAAGGATCTCTGCAACGTTATCACTCAAAAGCTGCGTGGTTCAAGGATCACCATCCCCCCTTGGTGATGCGATTGATCTCAACTTCAGTGAAGAAAATCGCCGTGTGTCGGTGAGCAATCGATCACAAAGTGAGCAAACGATAATCAACGTGGATCCATCGTCGGGACAGATAAAACTGACGAACGACGCGACAAACGCACTGAAGGATGTCTTTCTGACAATGCGAGATGGCGGGCTTGATGCTCACCGATCAAAAAAGAGGAAGAACAAGCGTGGACGGGTCACGAACTCAAGCACATCAAGTGCTGTTGGGGTCGAAAGGAAACTGTGGGACATAAAGGTTTTCTCGGCATTTACGAAGCTGGCGTTCCACACCAGCACATTTGACGAACGTGGAGAGGCAACGATAGACAACTGTGTGCGCTTTTCTCGCTTTGCTCTGGCCGACACACGAAGACAATTGATGAATTGGGATGGATTTATTGCATGTGTCGCTGATATGAGCAAAGATCCAGTACGATCTCGCTGTCTGGCACAGTTTTTGAAGTCACGGGGCTATAGTTTCGCAAAACCGACGTCAGATCATGTAAACTCAAGTGTGTCGACAATTGAAAAGCCAGATTCCTTGATGCTTGGCGATACGAGTGGTTGTGAGACGGAGGTGATGCGTACATTTCCTTCCGACTTTAGCATCTTCAAGTGTCTAAGGATTTTGATGGGGAGCAAGATGCAAACTATGACTCCAGACACTCCTCCGTGGAGATACAAGTATTCTTTGTCGTGTGGTTTTCAAGTTGAATGGCTGGATGGTACATCGCACTCAGAGAACAAGTTCCATCACTCTGATGGATCCTGGAAGGAGTGTGATGGCACTCTCCAAGGTCTTGTAGGCGCTTTAAACACAGCTCAAGGTTGTGCAATCTCGGATGCAATCGTTCTGCTTCGAATGCTTCATGATGTTGCGCCGCTGTCCTCACGAGATTCGGACGTTTGGGAGAATGTGCATCTGTCGAAGAAGCTAGAGACACAGCTAGAAGATGCATTCTCGATCTGCTGCGGCACCTACTCTCCATGGATCGACACTTTGATCGCTGAGTGCAAGTTCTTGTTTTCTCGTGAGCTGAGAGAGAAGTTTTTTCAGGCAACCGCTTTTGGGAACACACGATCACTGCATTGGTTCCGCAATCAGTTCAACCTGGATGATAGTTCTTCGTCCTCCGGTGGTGACATTGGTGGATTCGCTGGTGGTGGTATCTACAATCACGAGATCACCATCTCTCCGATTCCGAAGGAACGTGTGAAAGTGCATCGTGACAAGATATTGAGCTCCGCAGAGGCAGTCATGAAGATGCACAGCAAGCGCAAGGCGATTCTTGATGTCGTCTTTGCTGGTGAGAAAGGATATGGCTCTGGTGTGACAGCGTCATTCTACTCGGCCACAGCTCAAGCGCTACTGTCGGCAGTAGTCCGGGATCCATCGTTACGATACTGGATCCCAGGTCAGGAAGATCCATCCGTTGAGGGTGAAAACTCAGTCATTCGACATCCGAACGGATTGTTTCCATTCCCCCATCGCGATCCACATCAGAAGCTGGTCGATCGGTTCCGCATGATGGGACGGCTCGCTGGCAAGGCACTGATGGATGGCCGTCTCTTCCCGTTGCCCTTGTCGACTCATTTCATCCAGCTCGTTCTGGGTGAGCGACTGAGTGGTCAATATCTGAGCTCCATTTTCTCAAGTCACGGACGTATCCTGCGCAGTTTGAAGTCTGCAGCTCACGAGATTCAATGTGGAAAAACGGCAGCCACTATCTCTGTGGACGGATTGCAATTAGAGGACTGGCTTGCTGCAGCGTCGTTGACGTTTATCGATCCTTTATCCCAGGAGGCTTTGCGACCAGGCGGGGATGATGAAGATGTGACAACAACCAACCTTGTTGAATATGTGGATACGGTCGAGCGCCTGTGGCTTGGCGATGGCATTCGAGCACAGGTAAATGCGTTCCGTGACGGCATCGGCGATGTTCTTCCGGTGCAGAAGCTGAAGCTCTTGAATGTCTCGGAACTGCTGGCGCTGCTGTGTGGCCACGCCGACATCGACTGGAACGCGGAGAGCTTGCTCAAGACAATGAAGCTGGCGCATGGTTACACGAAAGATAGTCCTCCTGTTCGCTTTTTTGTGGAGGCGCTTGAAGCGATGCCAGTCCGGGAGCGCCGAGACTTTCTGCTGTACGCAACTGGTTGTCCAAATCTTCCTGCGGGTGGCTTTGCCGCGCTGCGTCCTCCGTTCGAGGTCGTGCGCCGTATCGTCGACTCGGACAATGTCGACCAATCGCTGCCGTTTGCGCGCACGTGTACCAACACGTTGCATCTTCCCGCGTACTCGAGTCTCGACGTGCTGAAAGAACGACTGCACTACGCGATCGCCAACAGCCAAGGTGTCATTGATCGCGACTGACGTCATTTTCTAGTTTTTGCTTTCGACCAATACAGACTGTTTATAGTTTTGACTGTAGCTTGTCTCTGCTGTAGCTCCTCGTTTGAGATGCACACCTGTCAGTCATTTTGTCCGGTGTCCGTCATGTTCGCCAAGCCTCACAAGACCAGCGGCAATTCGCTGCTCAAGAACAAGGACGTCAAGAAGCTCCGCAAGGACCTCGCGACCGCCACTGGCGAGGACGCGCTCGACCGCCCGGAGCTGCTCTCGACCAAGGCCACGCTCAAGCGCGTGAGCTTTCAGGCGCCGTCGCGCACGGTCGTCTTCGTGAACGACGACACGCGCGAACCGCTGGCGTTCGATCTCTCGGGCGGACGCGGCGGCAGCGACGCGCTCGGCGTCTCGCTGTACGCGCTGTGGCGCGAGCCGGCGCTGCTGCCGCGGCTCGTCGTGCACGCGCCCGTGAGCCAGTTCGTGCTGCGCGGCGCCGACGTGATGCTCCCGGGCGTCGTCTTCACGTCGCAGCAGGAGATCGAGTCCCTGCGCGTCGGCGAGTGGCGCGCAGTCTACGCGCGTGGAAACCCGCATGCGTTCGCGGTCGGTGAGTTGCTCGTGGACGCAGCGGAGCTGGCGAAGCACGGCAAACAGGGTCGCGCGCTGCGGCTCGTACACGTCTACGGCGATGAGCTGTGGCGAATGGGCCCACAGACGGCGCCGAACGAGGGATTCCCGCCGCCCGCGACGGTTGGAGCGGGCGGTGCCAGCAAGAACGCGGTCGTACGGCCGCTTGCTGCCGCTGGGGGAAGCGTTTCCGAAGACGATGATGATGACGAGGAGGTTATGAAGGGAGAAGATGAAGAGAAGGCAGACGCTGTCGTCGTCGCTAATGGACAGGATGACGAGGACGCTGACGATCTGTTGAAGCTCAGCGATGTGCTGCTCGGAGGTGACGATGATGAAGACGACGGCAGTGACAAGGAAGAAGAAAAGGAGACGCCGTCGAGTAGTAACGAGCTCTCCCGCAGCGACATGGATGAACTGTATCGGTGCACGCTGCTGCAGGCGCTGCGCACCGGTAAACTGAAGGACAAGCAGCTCCCGATGCTCGCGAGCACGCTGCACGCGACCGTGCTACTGCCGAACCGACCGGCAGGTGTGACTCTCAACATCAAGCAGACGACGCACAAGAAGCTCTCCGCGTTTCTCAAGGCGATGGCCTCACGCGGGCTGCTGCACGTCACGGAGAAGGACGGTGTGCAGTCGGTCATCGCGATCTCGGCGCGACACCCAGACGTCGTCGCGCACGCGGTCTACCGCACAGCAGACGACGAGCGCAGCGAGGAAACCGCGCGCACTGCCGGCAGCTCGGGCGTGCAAGCGACGCCGGCGCCAGGCACGTTTGCGCCGGACGTGCAAGAGTTTCTGGGGCTGTCGCAGGCGCTGCGAACGCTGCTGTCGCACGACGCAGCGCACGCAGAGGCTTTCGGACCGGCGCGGCAGCAGAAGCACTTTACAGCCGTGCAGGTCCGCGAGCTGATCGCACAATACGTCGAACGCGAGGCGCTCGTGGACCCGTACGACAAGCGGTTTGTGCGCCTGAACGGTCCACTCACAGACGCGTTCTTCTACGGCAACAAGCAGCTCGGCGGCGCGTACCCCGACCGTGTGCAGCGCGCTGACCTGCTCAAGGTGCTGATGGACAAGTGCCCGCGGTACCACCGCATCTGCCTGTTCCCGGGCCATGACGCCAAGATGCGGAGCGGTGCGCTGCGGCGCATCGAGGTGAGCGCCGAGAAGTCCAAGCGCCACGCCAACTCGACCGTCACGACCGTCGCGTTCTACGAGGCGTTCGGCATCGACGGCGCGGCGTTCGCGCGCGAGGCGCAGAAGCGCTGGGGCTGCCACGCGACGACGCAGCGCAGCGAGGACAAGAGCAAGGGCGAGGAGATCAAGGTGCAGGGCCAAATGGTGAATGAGGTGCTCGCGTTTCTCGCGTCGCGGTACAAGATCGCGACGGCCAAGTGCTGCGACGTCAAGTTTGGCAAGAACGTCAAGCCCACGAAGAAGCAGTAAAACGCGAAAAGCTACAAACCAAAATTCTATCGATCCTTCTTTCGCTCGTCGCTAGCGCATGTCGGCAGCGTACGCGTCCATAAAGGACGGCGCACTTGTCGTCGTGCTGTCACTGTTGGGCGCTTTCTTCTTGGTCTTGGTCTTTTTCTTTTTGCTCTTGGCGCTGTCGCTCGTCGTCGTCGTCGTTGAGAGCAGCTCCTGAGTTGGTGCTGCTGGCGTCGGCGCGTTGGCCGTCGCTGGTGCTGATGCTGGTGCTGGCGTCGTGCTTGAGCTCGCGCTGGAACTTCCGCTGGTTCCCGACGATCGCTTCGTCTTCTTCTTCTTTTGCTGCTGCGTCGATTTGCGCTTCGCCTGCTGCTCGCGCTTGCGCTGCGCCTTTCGCATGCGCTCCAGCTCCACTGGGTGCCGCAGCGCGGCGTGGTAGACGACCATCAGCACAGCGATCGCCGCCGTCGCGTGCAGCACGTGGTGCTCGCTCGGCCACAGCGTCAGCATCGCAAGCGCCACGAGTTCGAGCGACGACGCGACGATTCCGTGCATCGCGCGGTCCGTCGTGCTTTGCTCGAGAAACTCCTTCGCGCGCTGCGCCTGCTCCCAGTTGCCGCTGCCGCCGCCGCAAAGGCGACAGGAGCGCGTGCAAAACGCGCAGTAGGACGCGCGTCGGTCCTGGAAACGAACGACGCAGTCGCACGCGACGACGCGGAACGTCGGACCGACGACCACGAGCTCTCGGTTGCGGCCGCGCAGCCGCTTCGTCTCGCGCGGGTGCTCGTACTCGATGAAGATGGCGCCGGGGCCGCCGTCCTCAAAGATGCAGCGCGGGCAGTTCTCGGCTGTGATTGTCTGCGTCGACGTCGCGTTTTCCTCCCGCGACGCGTCTCCGCTGCAGTCAAAGAACGCGGTCGGCGGCAGCGGCAGCATCTCGCGGTCCGAGCGCGAGACCCAGTGGCGCACAAGCGCGAGCAGCGCGAGCCGCAGCGCGACGTGTCCGAGCAGCGCGTTCGAGACGGTCGGCGGCGGGTACGCGACGAGATCGAGCGCGTAGCCCACGTCGCCGACCCACGCGAGTCCCGAGAGCGCCAGCAGCGCAAACAGCGTCGTGCGGTAGCGCTGCTGCGCGAGCGTCATCTCGGGCGTCGTCTTGACGCCGAGCTCGACGACGTGCAGCACGACGACGACGATCGCGCCGAGCTGCAGCAGCGCGAGGTGCCGCGCGCCGACGTCCATCGGCAGCAGCTCAAAGTCGCGCACGTGGCCGAGCACTTGGACGAGCGCCAGCACGAGCGCGATGCCGAGCCAGCGCGGCAATTGCGCGCGATGCGCGATCGACCGCGCGACGCGCAGCACGGGACGCAGCACCGCGGCACGAAGCAGCGCGAGCACGTAGCTCAGCACAAAGAGCGCGCCGAGAGCATAGCCGTAGAGCACTGCGAGCGCGAGCAGCTCCATCGCGACCGCGTGAACGGCGATGTAGCGACGCGAGAGCTCTGCGAGCACCGCCAGCGCGACGACGACAAGCGGCAGCACGAGCGTCCTGAGCACGGAGACGCGGCGACTGCTTCGCTCGTCGACAAACTGCTGCAACGCAGCGACCGCATGCACCAGCGGCGGTGGCACGTGGTTGAACGGATGCAGCAGCGTCAGGAACGACGGTAGACCGGCGGCGCTTGCGTCGACCGCGTCTTCGTCGTCAAGCGCGAGCAACGGTGACGATGACGCAGTGGAAGACGCAGAGGAAGACGTGTCGAGGTCCAAGCGGCGCTGCCAAAACACGAGCTGCAGGTGCAGCACGTGCACAACGACGACAAACATCATCCACGCGAGCGACAGCAGCCGCGTGCGCAGCACGTGCACCAGCGCGCGCGGCAGCCACAAGCCGTACGCGCCAAACTCGTCGTCGCTGTGGTATCCGAAACGCAGCGCGTCGCGATGACGCGCCAGCTCGGCGTCGAGCGCCGTCGCGTCACTCGCGTTGAGCTGCAGCAGCGTCGCGTGCGCCGCCTGCAGCCGCGCGTCGGGGTCGCGCTCCAATTGCCGCGTGGTCGCGTCCGTGATCGCCATGAGACTCGCGGCCACGCGGTCGAGAAGCTGGTGGCACCACAGCAAACAGAGGTGGTCGATCGTGAGACCGACGCCGGGCAGCGCCGAGCTCAGCACCGAGAGCTCCCGTTCCGAGGACGCGGCGTCGTCAGTCGACGACGACGACGACAGCGACGAGTGCACCGTCGTGTCCTTGTGTCCGCCAGCGATGGACACGACAACCGTCGACGCCGCGTCCGGTGCCGGCGTCGACGCGAGCGTCGCGTACACGCGCTGCAGCGAGGCGTCGAACGGGAACGCGGGGCGCGCGAGCGGCGATCCGAGCGTCACGATGTGCGGCATCGAGCGGCGCTTGTAGTTGGGCAGTCGCTGCGCCAGTCGCGCGACCACGCCGCCCATCGAGTGCGCGACCACGATGACGCTGTCGGGCGTCGTCGTCTTGCTGCGCGTGTTCTTGTCGCGGCGCTGCTGCTTCTGCTGCTTCTTGTACTGCTTGAGGATCGCGCGGATCGCGTCGTTGAGGAACTCGGCCTGGCGCTCGACGAGCGCGCCGTGCAGCCCCGTCCACTCCTCCTCAAAGTCGAGCGCGAACACGTCAAAGCGCTCGGCGTCGTGGTCCCAGAGGTGCCGCGCGAGCGAGCGCGCCTGCTTGTAGCTCCCGAGGTGCCCCGGCAGGAAGAGCACGGGCTGGCCCGTGAGCTGCTCGCGACGCTCCTGCATGTGCACGCTGTAGAGCGCGTACTTGTGGTGCGCGCGCAGCTCGCGGCGCCACTCGTGCGTCAGCCGCGTGTACACGGGCCACGAGTAGGTCATCTCGCAGCCCGACGGCCGCGCGCCCGTGGCCACGAGGTCCAGCACGTGCAGCGCCGTGAGCACCGCGCTGCTGAGCGCCAGTAGCGGCAGCACAAGCGCTCGCCAACGCCACGTCATGGACGATATCTATCTATCGAGAGAGAGAGAGAGAGAGAGAGAGAGAGAGGATGAGGAAGAGGAAGAGGACAGAGAGGGAAAATGACGCGAGCAGCAGAGCTCTTTCAGGGGATCAAGTGCCACGTGCAGACACACACTCGTAACGGCTTGGAGCGACCTTCCGACGACCTCACGTCAAGAATGTCGAAAATGTCATCAATGGCCGCGAAACGACGCGAGCTGGAGCTCTCTGTCATGAAAAGCTCTTTAGCTTTTTTCGGATGACAAGTCGAGTGTGGGTGACGCGTCTGATCCCTTCGCCTTCAGTTTCCGTGGGAGCGCGAGCGTCGTCGTTGTCGCCGTCGCCGTCGTCATGCTTCGTCGCCACAGCATCGGTCTCGATGGCACCGACGCCGAGTTCTGCGATCTATCGGTGCGTGCGTCACAGCGCTCTGTGTCGGAACCCGCGTGGCTCGAGTGGAACGGACTGACAGACGATGGCACTCGAACGACAGGGACGGGGACTCACGACGGCGCAGGTCGAGCGTACGCTTCGGGTGTTTGATACTGCGGTGGCAGTCGATCTCTCCAACAACGAGCTGGAGCAGGTGCCGACCACGATCCCCAAGGGCATCGTCGCGCTCGATGTGTCCTTCAACCTCATCGCGACTGCGTTTGGCGTCGAGCGGCTCAAGGCACTGCAGGAGCTCAATATCGGCTTTAATCGGCTCAGCGACGTCAGCGTGCTCGAGTTCTGCCCGCTGCTACGACGCGTCAATCTCAGCGGCAACCGACTGCTCAATACCAGAGGGCTCGAGACGCTTGTGCATCTCGAGCACCTCAATCTCTCGGACAACCTCATCGAGTTGTAAGGCCCGCGCAACTCATGTTGTGGAATGCATGTAGCTCACATTGTGTTCGTGCCAGCTCGGACGCGCTGCGTGCGCTGTCTCTGAACCAGCGGCTCACACACCTCACGCTGCGAGGAAATCCGCTAGCGATGAAGACCGACTTCCGCGTGCTGGTGCTCGACATGCTTCCGAGTGTTCTGTTTCTAGACGACAAGAAGATTCGTGCAGCCGTCAAGTGCAAGACCATGGATGCTTCCTCGACAAAATCGCTCTCATATTGTACGTGCTGTCAGACGACGACACACGAGTCGCTGAACTTACATTGCCACTTTGCTATGCCGCAAAGCTCGAC
The DNA here is from genome assembly GCA_022836835.1 of Pythium insidiosum. Classification (NCBI taxonomy): domain Eukaryota; phylum Oomycota; class Peronosporomycetes; order Pythiales; family Pythiaceae; genus Pythium; species Pythium insidiosum. The sequence continues at coordinate 466,168 of JAKVDI010000011.1, forward strand.
TGTATGATGACAAGAAGCAGTTTATGATCCGACAACATCAGCCCCGGCGCACGCCTGCTACTCGCCCAACGCCGATCTTGGTTGCTGACCCATTGGTTCCACCACAGTTCGAAGGGAACTCGATGTTCTTGCAGTCCCCAACTGCGACCGCAATGCGAAGAGAGACAGATGCCCTCGGGAGAGCTCGCTCTCCAACTCGTTCCGATTCAGACTGCGCTGAGCCGAATGGAGTAGTCTCGTCCAGCCGTGTGCCGAATCGGCTGGCGTCGCCAGGCAGTGCAGCTCCGTATGTGAGCCTTTACGATCGCCTTGCACAAGCAAACGGCATCAAACCGTCGGCAACTGCACCGCTTGTTGTTCCCACTGCACGCGCAACTCCCTTGCATGGGCCAAACACCGTGGAAGCAAAACCGGAGTCAGCACAGCACGGGCCATCGAAGCAAAGAGTATCCTCTGTACCAGAGCGGCATCATGGAAGTTCCAAACCACCACTTCAATCCCATAACGAGCGTATTCGGGCACCGGAGCGCTCTGTTCCGACCAGCAACAACTCTCGATGCATACCGCAGCATAGCACACCGATGTCCCACACAACCGCCATGGAATACGTCGCACCAGCAACTCAACCCATCGTGCTTTTCCCTCCATCACCGCCAGTAAGCATATCCCCACAATTGAGGTCAGTCCCCATATCGGCACCGCAAACTGTTCCAGGATCACTTGATTCGAAGCAACAGAACGTACTACACGTCATCCAGAACTTGATTCAGCACAAGAAGCAGACTTTGGCGACCCTGGCACGACAGCCTCCTGATTCAGCGACGATCTTGTACTCGTGATGACATGGATTCGATGTGTGTTCGCGATTAGATGTTGTTGATCGAAGCTGTTTAATATGACTTCAGTTGGTTCGACCGAGGTCTGCGTCGCATGCCGCAGCGCCCAGTACCTCCACACAGTTGACCGCCGGGAAATAGTGCAAGCGATCAGTGCGGTTGCATACATGACGGAGGTCTCCAGGAAGGAGACCGAATAGCTCGTAAGTCGAACGGGAATGCTTTGGCATATCAAACACACTTGATGGAGACGGTACACTTCGCCCGATCCGACCATACAATACCTCTTCTTGTATCAGTTCATCAAGCAGCGCACGTGTGTCTTGAAGCGTGAGGACAGAATGCATCTTGCAATGAATATCACGATCTTGAATTCCTGGGCTGCACATGACAATGTTCACGACGCGTCGCTTGAGCATCAACGACACCTTCGTATTGACACTTCCGTCGAGGTGGAGCCATGGCCTCGAAACAATCGGTTTGTTCTTCTCGAAAACGAAATGCACTTTGTCTTTCGTCGATTCGCTTGATATGCGATAGGGATACAAAGTCCACATCGACGCACAATCGCTCGAAACATATCGGACGGTGTCGTACCCGTTGACCTCAAAAACACGCTGCTCACGGATATGTGTTTCGAGTGCCACCTCCAACGCAACATAGCCTTTATCCTTCGAGCCGCTTGTAGTTGAGACAAAGCAGTCGACATACATCGCCGACAGATCGTCGTGCGACACACCACGTTCACCAGCTTCTTGGATCTGAGCCATCACCCAATTCAGAACATCGTCCTGGTTGCCTGGTCTTCCCCGTAATTGCCAACGGATCGCTTTGTGGGCATCGGCCGAAAAGCACTCTGTGATCGACGCAGCCTGATTGAGTTGTGCATCGAGACCATCCAATGCTGAGACTGATCGATACTGCCCCTTCACTGACCAAAAGCCGTTTAAGAAATCGTCCGGCACGGCACCTCCACATCGCTTGGAAAGATGACCGGCAAGCCCTTTGATCGCAGCGGAGCGCTTTTGCTCTTCGGAAAAGCTGGAGCCACACGATTCCACAACTGTATCATCGGGTGGGAGATATTCTGGTTGGTAGACAACGTTTCCTTCAACCATATATGCCATATCCATCGCAATTTGTCCAGGTGGGGCATTGGGCTCCACATCTTGTTCGAAAGCAGCTCCTGTGGACTCCGCACACCCATCATCATCAACCATTTCTGCTTCCTTAACATTTTGCTGTAGGAACGACGCATATTCGGCGGCGTCGCAGAAGAACTCAATTGCGTAATGTGGGATGTGGAGACTCTTCATTTCGTGAACGTGCGAGTGAATGCAGAAACCACGCTGTTTCTGGTTCTTGCCCTCGTTTGCCTTTGTTGTCCGCGTGATAACACCAGCCAGCCATAGGTATCGCCACACAAGCTTCACTTCTGCTTCCTTCCACTGACTTATCAACACGTCGGCAAGTGCAGAATAGTAACTTGCCTTCTCATGGAAAATGATCTGAAGAGCTCGAATTAGCAGCGCCGTCAGGCGTGGCTGGCTTATCATTGCGTGTTCCTCGTGAAACACACCGCTTGGGTTCTTCGCCTTTGTGATTGCTTCCTTTGTTTTCTGCACTCGAGCTTGCACAGCAGGGATGCTCAACAGCTCGCGAACTCTTAGAATGCAGTCTTCACGCTTTCGTCCAAGTCTATCAGCCAGCGACTTCCACGATATCCTAGTCCGAGACAACTTCGTAGTGCGAAACGCAACTCGTTCACCATGACGTTGAAGTGCAAGCGGAATGTCGATGAACCACTGGCACGACAGTTTCTCAAGGTACGCATCGATGAGAATACCATCACACTCAGCACTCCACTTTGATGCACGAACAATTGATTTAGCACCCCCCAATGCATCCATTTTACGCCAACGAGAAGCAACAGCACCATCTCCCGCATCGATTCCTCGATATGCAGCTGTGAAGATTTCGTTGTATGCTCGCCGCATCTTCTTGTTGGCGCGCTCCGAATGCTCCATCGTTATTGAGACAAATCGCTTCCGTTTACTTGACCCCAGGGGCCCGACGGCGTCAGCAACAGCTTTCGCGCGCTCTGTTCGTGCACTATAATTCGTCGTGGAACGAGGAACCCAGACCTTCATCGCATAAATGTTATAATCGCGTAGAGGAGCCGCCCGGACGATCTCATCCTCACCAACATCAACGCTGATGCTTGAATTATCTTGGGCTCTACTCCCCATTCTTGCGCCCTCCAAACTCAAAAACTTTAGGGTCTTCCAATACTCGTTGGCATCATCGGTCGATTTGAGATGAAATGAAAGCGGGATGCGTCCGGGATTATGTTCACTTCGAGTCTTCCCGTGGAAGCCCGAAGCAAACACGTATGATTGCTTGTTAGGGAGCACCTTGACGACCTTGTTCCCACGCCTAATTGTTATCCGAACACGTTCCTTCAATCGGAAAAGTCCACCAGACAGAGTTGCGAATGCAACGTGGGAGATGACTTGGTCAAAGTCATCGCTGGAGCGAATGACATCAAGCAAGTCGTGTGACGAATCATTGGCGATCTGGAGCAGTCCCAATTCCACCAAGACCCGGAGAATTCGCGAAAAACGATCAGCTTCACAGCCACGTATCTTGACTTGGGCATCAGCTGGAAGAGCATCCCATGAGTCTCCACGCGCAATTGCCATACGAACCTTGTTCTCCTCGGGTTCCGAAAGCAGCTCGTTCACACCAACAAGTTGGATGTACTCGCGAACAGAAAGCAAATCCAGCATTTCCTTCAGCGCAAAAACCACATTCCCAGGGTGATCAACGCTTGGAGATTGCTTCGTGGCTGTTCCATCCTCAAGCCCATCACTCGAGAGCCCCTCTCGCCGTTTGCGAATCTCGGACACACGCTCGATGGTTAGCAGATGAAATGCTCGACACCGATGAAGAATTCCGAAGTGCATGCCGAGGCGTCGACCTTGTTTGTGCAACTTGACCAGCTGTACCCGAGCAAGTTTATACGACATCGCACTATAGGGCACAATTTCTCTGGCACCATTTTCATTCAGCGTTGAAGTTGCTTCTGGGGATTCATGATCACTCTTCTTTTTCTTCTGGTTCCTGTTGGAAACGACGATAAAGGCATCATTTTCGTGGTTGAAATTATCGAGCAACTTGCGTTGTTGTTCTTCCAGATATGCATCGATAAAGGCGCGAATAGCAAATCGATCTTGTTCAGCACCCGGCGACGCGACACATTTGACGATTCGATGACTCTTTTGAAGTACTCGCTTTGGTGGGAGAGTAATATCCAACGTGACAAGCAATTTGCTGGTTTCAAGGTCGTCCAAGATGCGGCGCAATGACCGAATATCGATCTGCCCAGCTTCGATTGCAGGTTTCCCGCGTGGCCGCTCTAATTCAATGAGTCCGTTGCGCAGGTGATGAATTGAGACAATTTTCTCCTTCGTCACTCGTTCCAGTACGTAAGCCCTACGTCTCTCGGCTGTGGATGCAACCACCAAGCCTCGGGTGGCTTCTTTCATTGTCGACGGTTGGTACACAGTGTCGGTATTTGAATTCTCAGTGGCTTCGGCATCGGCGTCGCTCACGAACTCTTGCTTGATGACTTCGTCAGCGTTGCCCTGAACTGGCTGATCCAAAACTGGTACATCTTGATCGTCTTTTCGCGTGACCCCTGGTGCAAACATGCGATACATCGTGCTTTTGCCTAACACGACTTGTTCAACTGTAAGGCTGTAATTGGATATCAACCCCTGGGCAAGCTTGTAAGGGAGCTTGAACGTGGGGACACCAAGAATGTCTCGAATTTCTGGAATTGTGGCCCCCTCGTCCTGCCGTTCGTGAATTGATGACAACATTTGCTCCATGATTCCTCTTTCGATCACAGGTCCATGCCCACTGCCAGCACCGCTCGCCACTGCCAAACCGATACCCCGTGAACGAGAACGTATTCGTACACACCACAGTTTCCGCCCTCTTGATTCTGTGCCTGTGTTGCACCGTGCCATGAAGATGTCCAGCGGAAAATTTGAGTCGACGTGCATCTGATGAAAAAAATACTTGCGGAGTTTTTCTTGGTGACGCTTTGAGAGCCCGAGCTCACGCCCAATGTCGGCGAACACACACGCTCGCTCGCCGCGGGCGACAAGGATGCGGGCAATCATGTATGGTAGCTGCTCCTTTGGGAAAGCATCACGTTCAAGAGTTGCTGATGATGATATCATGGAGGGATGGAAGTGCAGTGCGAAGCGACTCAAGTGGACGATATTGAAGCGCTTCTGTTCAGATGTCACAATATTCTTCTGAACAAATCCTGACGCGATAAGCAAGTCGAGTAGATAATGGAGCTTCCGCGCATCACCAAACAAACCAGTCGCGGCCAAGTGGGCAGCGTTTGCGCCTTGCTCTCGAGTTCGTGCGATCATCTCCAATAAATCAAACTGTGGTGTTGAAGTATCCATGCTGCTCGGATCAATCACCCCGAGGTATTTTAGCCGGAGTTCCTCGCATGCGACGATACCGAGTAAGCCTTCAGGGGTTTCTGCAGTTGCGTCTTCAAACGGTAGCTCAGACACGTCAACTTCTTCCCCAAGTTTGAATCCACGCGGACTTCGAGCCAGCCATTCCTGTCGTCTCGCAGATGCCGCTTCTTCGTCAAGCACGGTCTCTTCGGCATCAACACCGTCCTTTTCAGGCAGATTATGTAACCTGTCTTCGACTTTGCCATTTTCTCCAACAACATTGACGTCGCTACCATCACCACCATGACCTTGTTGCTCCGACTGTGGGTGTGCGTCTTGCGCTGATTCATTCCCTTCAGACATCAAGATTTCCTGACTTCGCACTTCGCTGCTACTACTTCGTGGTCCTCCTGCTGGTTTCCCCATATCTATCCTCGCAACGATAGACCGTGAACGTCGCTGTTGCTGATGACGTCCTCTCCATTTCATGTGCACCTGCTCTGTATCCGCATCCGAGTCGAGGCTTCTCTGCTGCGACTGGGTCGATGTTCCTTCGTCAATTTGTGCAAGCGTCGTTGACCACTTGCGCCGGCGCTTTTCACGTCGCTGCGGTGTTGGCGGAGTCGTCGACTCTTCGCAGGCGTCCCATGACCGCCGACGCGTCCGTCCGCGTTTCACCGGTGTCGCAGTCATCTCTTGCTGCGTCTCGCTCGTGGTGCGCAGCATATAATAGAAGCGCAGTTGCTGCTCACCCATCGCGCGCAGTACATGCCAGGCATACCGCCGGAAGCCCGTATCCCCTGCGTCGTCCACCAGCGCAAACATGTCACGCACGGGCAGTCCGCACCGCCCTTCGAGCCCGACTTCCTCGAGACAGCGCGCCACGAACTCGGGCATGGGCATCGATTGCGCTTCGTTCATTACCTGCTGCATAGACTACACGCGTCAACACCCTCCACCCAGCACAAACCGCATCTCGACCCTCAGGTGGTCGCACCTCGTTCCCCTTCCAACGCCGCTGCAATCGACCGATGGATGGATCGATCGCGTCCGTCGCTCACGTCCGTCGCCTCCTCCGCCAAGCCACAGAGAGAGAGAGAGAGAGAGAGAGAGAGAGAGAGAGAGAGAGAGAGAGAGAGTGATGGATGTTGCTGTTGTCGTTGAAGCTCGTTTCCCTTCAACGCGCCGAACCAGATGATGAACGACGAGGATGTTGGTCGGTCGTTGGTGTCGCCCGCCGGCGTTCGGGTTCGTTTGGTGTTGGCGCACGAGCGCGAGGTTACAACGCTTGGTCTGGTTGGGGTGCTCGTCTCGCTGCGTGGACATCGCGCATGTGATTGGCTGAAATAGTTACAGCGAATCATCTTCGTTTGTAGGTTCGGAGTTAACTTATACCGTGCAAGACGAGACGACCCTCGCGAGACTGACAGTCGAACCGGCGCGGTCGTTCTTCCATTCAAACAAGAAGAGCGGAGCTCCTCCTCACCTCCGTCAACGGCTGACTGCCTTGCTGCGGTGTGGCTTCATCCCACTCTCTCTCTCTCTCTCTCTCTCTCTTTCTCGCTCGCTCCCTGGGGATTGGCACCGCCTGCGCGGCGTCGAGACGGCCGCGATGACAGTGCTAAAGATGCTGGAAACCGCGTGCATGGCGGTGAACTCGCCCGACAAGGCCAAGCGCGCCGAGGCCGAGGTCGTGCTCGACCACTTCAAGCGCAGCCCGACGGCAGTGGAAGACTCGATGGCGCTGCTGTCGCCCACGACGCCCGGCGTCGTGCTCTTCTACTGCGTCGCGACCATCCGCGAGTCGACGCTCAAACGCTGGGCGCTGCTCACGGCGGCCCAGAAACGGCAGCCGCTCGATGGCATGATGCAGTTCCTCTGGGCGCACTACGGCGACGTGCCCTCCTACGTCTCTGGCCCGATGCTGCAGACAATTGTGCTACTGATGAAGCGCGGCTGGCTCGAACGCGCGCCCGAAGAGCAGCTCGCTGTGCTGCGCCAGATCGGCTCCATGATGGCCGACAACGGCGGCGGCACCGATGCGGCTGCTGAGACGCGGCGCCGCTTGATCGCCGCCAAGTGGATCCTTGCGTTTGTGACCGAGTTCTCGTCGGCGTCACGCTCGAGCGCCATGGCGCAGCCTGTCGAGTTCCACACGAAGGCACGCAAGACGCTTCGCAAGAACGGGCTCAAGGATCTGCTCGGGTTCGCGATCCAACTGCTTCAAGACCTCATTGAGTCGACGACGCGATGGAGCGAGACGACGATGCAGTCGCTCGGCGCCAGTGCGTCGTCTGGTGGTGTGCTCGCGGTTCGAAAGGAACAGTCGGAGCTGCTGGAGACCGCGTTCATGCTGGTCGTGGAGATGCTCAACTGGGACTTTGCGGATGCGATGGGCAATCTGGCGTGGAGCATCAGCTCCGACCTGCTCCCTGAAGAAGAGTCGCGGCCGACAATCAGTCCCGATGACTCGTGGCGTGAGGTGCTCGTGCGTCCAGAGCTCATTCACTCGGCCTTCAACACCTACGCGTTCTTCCGTAACCTCGAGTCGAAAAACGAGCAATTGCTGCATCTCGCGCGCCAGTTTCTCATTCAGTTGGCGTCGTTGCGGGGTCCGATCTTCCAGAATCGAAAGGAGAACGTACAGTTTCTCAGTGAGATCTTCCGCGGCACGACGGAGCTCATCCATCACCCGTTTCTCGACCTCGTCTCGCCGCAGGACCACGCAGCCGTGGAGCTCGCGACGCGCGAAATGATCGACTTGTGTCAGTTGCTCTTCCGATTGATCAAGAATCTCGGCATCCAGGAGCTGCTCGAACATGGACCCGACGGGTTGCTGATGACGCTGCTCGAAGAGCTTTCGTCGCTCTCGTGCAAACTGCTGCGCTCCGCTCTGGACAAGATCCGAGCGCACCTCTACGCGCAGACAAATGAAGCGGTCGAGGATTTGTGGCAGCTGGAGGGTCTCGATATTCTTCTCGACTCGTGGGTCACGCTCGTGAGCGACCCCGCACTAGATGCTGCTGCGTCGCCAGAGCAGTTGTCGCCGACGTTGTTGGCGGTGTCGGGCGCGTTGAGTCAGTTTTCTGCACCGGTGGTTCAGCTTTATCTCGAGATGCAGCTCGAGTTGTGCGCGGTGAACGCGCTCGCGGATCAAGACGAAGATGAAGACGTCGAAGACAATTCCGCAGCAGGATCGCATGAACAGATCGAACTCGCTGCAGCGCTCGCTCGAATGAACGCCTCGTCATCTGCTGCGCTGTTGGGAAAGCTTCTGCAGTCTGTGCTCGCAGATATCCAGCAGCATTTGACAGCGCTTCAGGGACGCAACGAGCTCACATCTGCGCTCTCTCAACTGTACGAGAAGCTTCATTTCCTCGTCGACTTTTCGGGTCTCTTCCTTGCGGATGAGTTCACAGGCGAGCGTCCGTGTATCCCTCCTCGCATTCATGCAACATTCGTCATGGGCGTCAACGAGAGTGCTGATGTCGTCAACCTCTTACTGTTCATCATGAGTCAATTGCTGGAGTTCGAGGCGGCTCGTGTGGCGCAGAACCCTCACAGCGAGTGCCTCAGCCCCTTCGTGTCGGAGCAGCTCATCCGAACGATCACGCGGCTCTGCGCGACGTACCTTACGCCAGACGCGATGACGCACGCGACGGAGGTGGCGCCTGCGCTGCTTCAAGTCTTCGGAGGGCACGCGGGAGGCCGCGCAAGTGAGCTCGTGAACTTTCTGGTGCAGCAGTGCACAGTGTATCTCATCCACTGGCCGACGCAGCCCGTCGTGATGCAGAACCTGATGGAGTTCCTGCTGGTGCTATCTCGCACACGAGCCATCAACTATGTTCTCGGCTCTGCATTCTGGCAGTCGCTCGTCCAAGCCAACGCCTCCGCCGGTACGTGCCTGGCAGCACGAGCTGGCAACGGCGAGCCGCTGCTGCTGGCTACGGCTCGCATCCCGAGCTCGCTTCGTGGACAGTTGACAGAGGCGCTCTGTCGTGCGGGCATGTCAAGCGATGATGAGTCCATGCGACGCGCACACTTTGAAGCCATCATTAACCCCGTGGCGGCGCGACTTCAACGTGTCATCTCGATGCCCAACTTCCAGTCGTCGGATGTCGTGAACGATGTACTGGTGCAGGAGGAAGTCAAGCTCATCATTGAACTCTACTCGGGAGTCGCACGCTCTGCGGAAGTGTATGTTGTCTTGATCGTTGTTATGGTCGTTGCGGGTGACAGTGGTTTTGACAGTCACTCGTTCATATTGTTGCAGGCGAAGCCACGCGATGATCTCGTCCTCTGCGCTGCCTGTGCTGCCTGTGATGGTTAAACTCTTTGACTTGTTCCACGGCGATGCCCAGGTCGTATACCTGGTGCTGCGCTTCTTCTGTCTGTTTGTAGAGGCGCAGATCTGCTACCTGACACCGAAGGATGCGCTTCACGTGTACACGTCGTGTCACGAGCTCATTCGCACGTATTGTCGCCACCATCTCGGCCGCAAGACAACGCTGAGCGACGAAGAAGACAGCTACAACGACGTACTGGCGCTGCTCCAGCTGCTCTCACACCTCGTGAACAAGGAGATGATCGACTTCTCCGACCACTCGGCTGAGCAAAACGACGTCGACAACGCGACGGTCGTCGTCGCAGACGTCGTGTTTGCGGGACTTAGCCAGGTCATTCCTCTCATGACGCAAGAGCTACTTCAGTATCCGAGTCTGAGCAAGCAGTACTTCACACTTATCTCGTTCATGATCGACGTGCACGCCGACAAGCTCTCCGCGCTCGATGACCAGCTCTTCAGCATGTTACTGCAGTCGCTACTCGTCGGCATCCGCCACGTGGACGTCGACGTGGCGCGCAACAGCTTCCAGGCGATCGGGGAACTCGCGGGTTCTCACCTCAAGGCGCGTCAGAGCGGCGACGCTGGTCTGGAGCGCCACCGCATGGCACACCCCGAGGTGTTCGTGCACTTTATCCGCGTCATTCTCCGCATGGCGCTGTTCGAGGACTTCAACCCGGTGATCCTCGACGTCTGCGCTGGCGCACTGTATCCGCTCATCCTCATCGAGCAAGAGCGATACTACGCGGTCGTGGAGGAAATCCAGAACGAGCAGACTGACGCAATCGTGCGCGATCGGCTGCTTTCGGCGTTCCGTGCGCTCATGTCGTTCCTGCAGCCAGAAGACATCGCGATGGGAACGGCGTGCACGCGCAAGTATCGCAACCTCTTCAAGAGCAACCTCTTTCAGTTTGTTGCTACAGTGCGCGGTTTTGTTCAAGTGAAATAGAGCAACGATGAGACCCACTCACTTTCTTGATTGGGGCAATGATTGAAATGTCAACACGGTGCCGAGCTCCTCTTGAATAGCGAGCGACACAGATTGAGTGAGAGAAAGAGAAGCAGCTAAGTCTGTCGTTGTACTACGCGACCTGCACAGAGAGCATCGATAAGACGCATCAAGAGGTGAGTGAGTTGAGTTCAACGAGAGAGTTTTCATTCAAATGCATCCGTTAAGTTTCGACTGCAAGTTTGGGCAGGTGGGCTACTCGACTTCGACATGTAGTTATGGACAATTCACGATAACCCACCGGGACACCACGTCAGCCGATTTCAAGCACCTAACGCCAGCTCAAGCCACAGCGACAGCGAGGGCGCTCACAGAAACCTCCATGGAGCAGCCCCAACCGGTGTAGCCCTGGTTGCAATGGCAGCCGTTGGTCACGCACTTTCCACGACCATTGCAGTTGTCCTTGCACTCGCGCGGGTTCGCGAGGTCCAGCTCCTTCAGCTCCGAGTCCGCCACGGCGTCCTGTCCTCCAGCCAGGATGTCCTTCTCGTTCAGCGCACGACGACACTCATCCAAGAAGCTGAGCTTCACGTTGTCAATGTTGCCGATGTCACCACCAGCAACAGTGTCACGCACACAAAGGCTCTCAATGTAGAAGGATGCGTCACCCGCCACTTCCTTGCAGTGCGGAATGCTCGAGATAACAGCCGTGCACAACGTGCGCACCTTGCCTTCATCGAGGTGCTGAGGAACGAAAGCTTCGGCAGCAGGGTTGTTCTCCACGCTCACCAGCTCAAGCGAACCAGCGATGCTTGGCAGGTAGTTGATGACGGCGGTCGGCAACAAGTTGTACGCAGCCTCCAACGCTGGGATCGATGGCAGAGCCAAATCATCGTCTTCGTTGTGCGGCACGAGCAGAGGGGTCAACGCGTCGCCGGACGCCACGATGAGGTTCTCGCGCGGTGACAGCGTCCACAGAAGCTCCAGCGAGTCCGGAGCCGTGAGATCATCACCAGGACGACCGTTTCCGTTGCCGAGAAGACCGGCGACATTGCCGTCGGCTCGCATGTACGGCGACAGCACGGCCGCAACATCGAAATAGCCGCGGTTCATGTAGATGCCCATACTGACGTCAATGTACGTCGAGGGATCGGACAGAACAAACACTCGGTACGAGTTCGGGTTGCCCTTGGCTTGAAACACCGATAGATCGGTCAGGTCTTGCGTAGCACGCGACAGCAGCATGACATTGTTGCGGATGAAGAAGCGTACGACGGAATCGCCATTGCGGATGGCAACGGCATCGCTGCAGCTGAAGGCGAGGTTAGCGCCGCACTTGTACATCTTGATGTCCACGCGGAGTCCTCTTGTCTGCACAAGGTTGAAGTATCCAGCGCGTTGGAAGTCGAAGCCAACACCATCAAGACTCAACATGTGCGGATCACCATTCGAGTGACCACGGCAACCTGGTGTACGCTTGACCGTGTAGGTCAGAACACGAGTTCGAGAGCCACAACGATCCGAGGACCATTCCACACGCAGGTTCAGTCGGGCACCATTGGCTGGCGCTGAGCCGACGCGAACACGGACAGTCTGGGATGTCGTCTCCTGGTTGAAGGTCAAGCTTTGCTTCCCTACGAGGAGTCCGTTGTCAGCCGTTAGGGTCACCGACGTGGCACTATCTTGGAAAGCTTTTGGAACAGAGAGGCGTAGTTGTTGGACAGCCGAGTCAGAAAGCTCGGGAACATAGTTGGCGATGTCGAGCTCGACGTTCGGACAGTTGGCGTAGCGATCTGCGTCACGGCCGATCCAACGATAGAACACGTCCGAGTTCCGGTTCACACCAAAAAGATCTTCTTCGCCCACGGAAGTGCCAATGAGCTTGCCTGGAATCGAGTACCGCCATCCATTAACGGAGCAGAAGATGTCGTCATTCGACAGCACACCACAGATACGACCCCTGTTCACGCTGATCTGAGCAGCTTCACCAGGCAATTGCTGCCACTGTGGGCTGTACGAAAACGGCGCAGTGAAGATTTGACCTTGCGAGTTCACACCGTAGAAAGTGTCATCACTGATCACAACCTGCTTCAGCTTGCCTGGGACCTGACGCCAATTCGGGTTCGTGTCGATGTTCTGGTCCGCGCACCAGATATCGTCCCCACGATTCGTACCACAGATTCGCTTGCCGTCGCACTCGATTTGTCGCAATCCACCGGGCAGCTGTCGCCACTGAGGATCACCCGTTGCCGATCCACCCCAGATGCTGTCGGCACGAGCCACACCATACAGTCGGTTACCACACTTCACAACCTGGACGAGCTTTCCAGGAACGTTGCGCCAGCTCGGTCGAGTGCGAATATTGTCGACTGCTGTGAAAATGTCGTCAGCAACGTTGACACCGCAGATCGCCTGGCCATCGAAATCGATTTGACTCAGCTTGCCAGCTAACGTTACCCATTCTGAGCGGCTTGGCATGTCTGGTCCACGCGGGACGCCTGTGCAGTCTACCGTCACCGCACTATTCCATGATGGATCCCATGACGACGCGATCGCTGGGGATGGATAGAGTCGAAGTTGGCCACCGGTGAAGCGATAGACATTGTTCGGGTTTGGGTCCGCGTCGCACTTCACCGACTGACCTTCCGTCGACGGCTTGGGCCACTTCATCGGCATGTCCGGTCCTCGCGGCACACCAGTGCCGTCGCAAGTCGCAGCGTTGCGCCAAGTCGGGTCCCACGAGTCAGCAATCGTCGGGTTCGGGTACAGACGGAGCTGGCCACCGGTGAAGCGATAGACATTGTTCGGGTTCGGATCACCATCCACCTTGACAGCCTGTCCTTCCGTCGACGGCTTGGGCCACTTCATCGGCATGTCCGGTCCTCGCGGCACACCAGTGCCGTCGCAAGTCGCAGCGTTGCGCCAAGTCGGGTCCCACGAGTCAGCAATCGTCGGGTTCGGGTACAGACGGAGCTGGCCACCGGTGAAGCGATAGACATTGTTCGGGTTCGGATCACCATCCACCTTGACAGCCTGTCCTTCTGTCGACGGCTTGGGCCACTTCATCGGCATGTCCGGTCCTCGTGGCACACCAGTGCCGTCGCAAGTCGCAGCGTTGCGCCAAGTCGGGTCCCACGAGTCAGCAATCGTCGGGTTCGGGTACAGACGGAGCTGGCCACCGGTGAAGCGATAGACATTGTTCGGGTTCGGATCACCATCCACCTTGACAGCCTGTCCTTCCGTCGACGGCTTGGGCCACTTCATCGGCATGTCCGGTCCTCGTGGCACACCAGTGCCGTCGCAAGTCGCAGCGTTGCGCCAAGTCGGTCCCACGAGTCAGCAATCGTCGGGTTCGGGTACAGACGGAGCTGGCCACCGGTGAAGCGATAGACATTGTTCGGGTTCGGATCACCATCCACCTTGACAGCCTGTCCTTCCGTCGACGGCTTGGGCCACTTCATCGGCATGTCCGGTCCTCGCGGCACACCAGTGCCGTCACAAGTCGCAGCGTTGCGCCAAGTCGGGTCCCACGAGTCAGCAATCGTCGGGTTCGGGTACAGACGGAGCTGGCCACCGGTGAAGCGATAGACATTGTTCGGGTTCGGATCACCATCCACCTTGACAGCCTGTCCTTCCGTCGACGGCTTGGGCCACTTCATCGGCATGTCCGGTCCTCGTGCGGCACACCAGTGCCGTCACAAGTCGCAGCGTTGCGCCAAGTCGGGTCCACGAGTCAGCAATCGTCGGGTTCGGGTACAGACGGAGCTGGCCACCGGTGAAGCGATAGACATTGTTCGGGTTCGGATCACCATCCACCTTGACAGCCTGTCCTTCCGTCGACGGCTTGGGCCACTTCATCGGCATGTCCGGTCCTCGCGGCACACCAGTGCCGTCACAAGTCGCAGCGTTGCGCCAAGTCGGGTCCCACGAGTCAGCAATCGTCGGGTTCGGGTACAGACGGAGCTGGCCACCGGTGTAGCGATAGACATTGTTCGGGTTCGGATCACCATCCACCTTGACCGACTGTCCTTCTGTCGACGGCTTGGGCCACTTCATCGGCATGTCCGGTCCTCGTGGCACACCAGTGCCGTCGCAAGTCGCAGCGTTGCGCCAAGTCGGGTCCCACGAGTCAGCAATCGTCGGGTTCGGGTACAGACGGAGCTGGCCACCGGTGAAGCGATAGACATTGTTCGGGTTCGGATCACCATCCACCTTGACCGACTGTCCTTCTGTCGACGGCTTGGGCCACTTCATCGCCATGTCCGGTCCTCGTGGCACTCCAGTACAATCTACAAGCGTGGCAGCTCCCCAGCTTGGATCCCACGAGCCAGCGACGGCGGGACTAGGATACAAACGGAGCTGGCCACCTGTGAATCGATAGACGTTGTTCGGGTTGGGATCGTTCTCGCAGCGTACTGACTGGCCTTCCGTAGTCGGAGGAGGACACTTGCGAGGCATATCGGGGCCACGAGGAACACCCGTACAGTCGACCGTCGTGAATCTAGCCCAGTTCACGTCCCACGAAGCTGCAATTCCTTGATCTGGGTACAGACGGAGTTGTCCACCCGTGAAGCGGTAAACATTGTTGGGGTTCGCGTCACCCGAGCACTTGACTGGTTGACCTTCCGTAGTCGGAGGCGGCCACTTGCGTGGCATATCAGGGCCACGCGGAACACCAGTGCAGTCCACCGTCGTGAAGCGGCTCCAGTTCGGATCCCAAGACCGAGCGATCGTCGGGTCTGGATACAAGCGAAGCTGACCACCGGTGAAGCGGTACACGGCTGCCGAGTTGGCATCGCCATCACACTTCACTGGCTGACCTTCCGTCGTCGGTGGTGGCCACTTCATCGGCATATCAGGACCACGAGGAACACCACTGCAATCGGCAACCTTGCTGTTGGCCCAATCTTGATCCCATGACCAGGCGATCTCGGGCGTCGGGTATGCACGAAGCTGTCCACCAGTAAAGCGGTAAACGGTGCCGGGGTTGGCGTCTCCTTCACACTCGATTGCTTCGCCATCGGTCGATGGAGCAGGGTACGTGCTCATGCAGCGCACACTCCACTGGGCCCACGCGTCATTCGACGTCGTGGAATGGACGAACGCACGGTCCGGAGGTGAGCCACGTGCGCAGTTGCGACAGCGCGCCAAGTAGCGGCCTGTGTCGCTCTTCAGAGCGACCTTGCCATTTCCGAGTGTCTCAACTGTCCATTGTGCGAACGGAGCTGAGCGCCAGTCGGTCACGTGGACAAACGCCGAATCAGGGTACGCTCCGTTCGAGACGCAATTGTTGCAACGCGCGAGATAGGAGCCGATGTCGGACTTGAGGGCAACGCGATTGTCGCCAATTCGCTCGACCGTCCACTGCGCAAATGGCGCCCCCTTCGGGTCGGCGACGTGCACGGTCGCCGAGTCTTGGAGGCGAGCTGCAGTGGTCGCAACACAGCCGCGGCAACGCGCAAGAAATGGACCGAGGTCCGATTGAAGTGCCACAACGCCACTTGCACACTGGGAGATCGGGTTCTGGGCTGGACCAGGGCCTGGGGCTGGAGCTGGGCCTGGGCCGGGAGCTGGGACATAGCCTGGTGCCGGAGCTGGCGCAGGTGGACCGTAGTACTGCTCAGCACCTGCGCTCGCAAGCGTGCGGCTCACGAACTGGCTCATCTTGGTCGAGGCATGGTCCGTCGTCGCGACGACCGCACAGGTCGCGAGCACGCCGAAGCCGAGTGCAGCGACTGCACCTTTGCCCAGCCACTTCTTCTGCTTGGGCTCTTCATCTTGGAAAGCGACGTAATCTTCGTGAAATGCGCGTGCCATTTCTCTTGAGCTCGCCGAGCGCTGCCGTGCTTTGCAAAGCAGAAGACCTTGGTTTGCTGGAGTCTGGCGTGCTGCACGTCAAATTGAAGACTGGGACTTCCGAAGACGCGAGCGCTCGAGCGAGTCGAGGCTCGAGCACCACGGGGGAATCTTTCGGCTGCGCTCGTTTGTCGAAGGATCGCTCCCTCTGTGTTGCCGTCGCACAACGCTGGTCCACATGTGGGTGCTCGACCAGCTGATGGGCATTAACGCGGCTGGACGGAGCCTGGAGGGTCGCCGCGATCTTTCTTGGGACCTGCTGCTCATGCTGCTGATGCCGATTTCCTTCCTCGTTTTCTTCGATGAATGGCAGCGTGGAGGCGCGAGAGCCGTCCGTTCGCGATCCTGGTCAACGCGCGCACGGTCGCATGCTTGTCATGCGCGGCGACTGCTGCGAAGGGTCGTCTCCGAGGGGGCGTGTCGCCGGTCGCGCGCGCCTCTGCACAACACGCAGCGGCGCCAATGCGCTGTAGACCCGGAACGTCCTATCGTTTATCGCGCCAGGCGTTGGGGACTCGACGCCGTATGGCAATCCAATTGCTTGCCACAATCCTTCCGGTTTGCCTCGCTCCATCCTCTTGTCATCGCTGCGTTTTTTCTTCTACATTTCCACGCCCCCAGACGCTCGTTAATTACCAGTTGCTGACTCCATCAACGCTTTGAAAAGGGAACTCGACAGCAGACACAGTCGCTTCATCTCATGTTGACTCGAGACGCACGCGCGCGCAGACGTCGAGAGCGAGTCCGACCAGCAGCATTCTTGCCGGAAGTGTTCATGGAAGCTGGCAAATTGTTAGTGGATGCTTGTATTGCCAGTGGCAATACAAGACATCCACTACCATAATTGGACGAAAATATAGTCACGTGTTCGTGGTTGGTTTAAATTGTTTGCCAAATGCCTTGAGGCATGGAATGCCTTGAGGTCAAACTATTATGCCTTGAGGCATTTGAATACCTTGAGTTCAAACGATTATGTCATCCGAAGTACGTCATCGCAACACAAAAAGGGAAAGTGCCGACTCACTTCAACATGCGAAAATGCAGAGCATCAAGGGCGCCACCAGCGACCTCATCGCGGCCTCGTACGCGGTTCCTGACCTCGTCTCAGCGATTCAATATGGTGCGGATGATAGCTAGACAAGCGTTCGTTTTGCGGAGTGCACGATTGGATCTTCCATGCGTGCGTGTCTTGCTTTCCAGCGATCGAGAATTCGCTCGACGCCAAATCAACTCGGATCGATGTCACAATTGATCTAGCGACCGCGTCATTCTCGGTTGCCGACGATGGTCTGACACAAACGGTTATTTGTCTCTCACTGATGGAAGACTGACAATCACTCGTGAGCTCGTCAAGGCGACGGAATCCATCCTGATGATCTCTTCAGTTCGGTATTCGAGCTCCAAGGATCATCGAAACGAGCTATGCCGTCCCCAGCGACGCCGCCTGGAGCTGAATGCACGCGAGAAGCTCCAATATCCCATCATCCCCGTACGTATGGTACGCACGGGGAGTTCTTGTCGGCACTCGCGGTGTTGGCACATATCGTAGAGATCGACAGTCGGGCTCGAAGCTGTTGGGCGACACATAGAAAGACGGTGAAGGTTTGGCTACTGTCGTGATCTACGAGCTGTTCGCGCACCAATGCTTCTCGTGAATAGAATGCGCGTGTCGTGTACAACGCTCTGATTCAGGCAACACGACACACGAAAGGCACGACTCTCCGCGTCGAGCGTCTTTTCCATCAGCTTCCTGTCAGACAAGCAGGGTTAACCCCAGACTCGAGAGCCCAGACGCGAGTGCTAAAGCTATTGAACGAGTTTTGTCAGCACATGGCCTTGATTTGGCCAAGCGTCTCCTTCGGCATTCAGCTTAGAGATCAAGCTCCGTCCGCAGCATTACACATCCCCAGTGTTGCCACGTATCCTCAACGGCTTGCCTGTGTGTTCGGGGACAGTCTTTCACAAGAACTACGGGTGAGGCTTTGTTTTTGTTCACTTTGTATAGAAGATTTACGAGCATTCGGCCGGTGTGTATACAGTACATGTCCTTCAGGATGGAGGATTCGCCGTTCGAGATACGTGGCTATGTGGCTGGTTTTGAAGATGGTGGCATCAATGATAGCTACCTCAACTCGCGTGCGTGGCGTCAAGCACGCTCGCACTACCAGTTCATCTTCTTAGGTCCCTTTTGGAGTTTCGAGTTTCAAACGCACTGCACCAAGATTATCAACAACTGCTCTCTAGACCTTGGCTTTGGTGCGTGAGCGATTGCTAACAGGCGAGAGTGTGAGAGTCATCTCAGCTCTAATGGCTGCCTAAAGGTGTCATCGTGTTTATCCTGAAGATCTCTGCCCATGATGATGAATACGAGGTATACACAGATGGATCCGTTCGACATGTGCATATTCGCCGACCAGAGTTGTTGGAGGCGGCACTACGTTTTTTCGTTGAGGTCCGTACCTCCAACTACGTCTATGCATTGTAGTCTTACTGATGAACACAACAGGATTTGGCTGAAAGATTCGATGGCCGCCTCGCTGAGAAGCAGCCTCTCACCTTCGCAACGTGGGATCATCACGAACCTGCTTCACACTCGACATCGCATGGCAACTATGAATATGAAACGGAAGCAGGGAACACGAGCTTTGACTGGGATGAGAGAGTGGATTATTGCGATGGATTGGCTGACATCGAAACCGGTGCTGAAGCTAGATACTCACTGAGGACCCCACGAATAGAGGGATGGGTGAGTGGCCCGACGTGTGCAACACGTTTAGCTATGTGGAGTTGTGAATCATGTGGACACGCGAACACTTTGGAACATTTGGAGGAGTCCAACCGAGCCTTCCTTAACCGACGTCACACATCGTCGAGTGGAGACGTGGTAAACGACAATGGTGACAATGACGAATGGTGGTCTGACCTCAGTGATTGGGAGTTCGAGCTAGCTTCAGCACAAGTGGAAAATGATGGCGACTTGGACTTGATTATGCTTCCTCAGACGATCAGTTCTCTAAAGAAGCCATCCCAAACAATTCTGAATAAAGAAGCCACCGCAGCTAGACGTCATCGTCATGAGCAATATATTCCACGACCAGGTGAAGAAAACAAGAAGTTTGACGTGAAGATCGATGGAACGAGGACTCAGCGCGACTACTGGATTAGTGGGCGGCGAGTTGACCACAGTAAATCGTCTATGGCAGCTGACCCAGCAACAGTGAAATCAAGCTCGCGATCACGTAGTACCTGCGCAAGCAACAGCATGATCGGCGATATACCTTGTGGACGATCGTCTTTATTCTTCACTGCCACCGATCCCAAAACTACGCACGGAAAGTTGACAAATTTCCGTGCGTCGTGGGCAAGAAAGCGAGCGTCACGTTTTGGTTCAAACACATCTGAAGGCAGTCATAGAAGACACAACCCACTTGTATTCGATGAACTGAACCAGCTCGCGACAACGTTGAAGTTGAACAAGGATATGCTCTCTCGAATACGCGTTCTCGGTCAAGTCGATCGGAAATTCATACTCGTGCACGTGTTTCAAGATTCTCCAAAGGAGGATTTGTTGTTGTGCGTGGACCAACATGCAGCAGATGAACGCGTTCGACTGGAGCGACTAGAAGATCAGGTCTTCGGTACAAATGGTGATCAACGCAACCTCGATCTTTGCGTCTACCGAAACCCCCAGAAAATCGCTCTCAATCAGCGCGAGCGTCACCTTTTGGAACTCTTTGATACGACTATTCGAGAGTGGGGATTTGCGTTTCATATTTCCTCCAAGACAGACGTGTGGTTGACACAGTCACCCAAAATCGACACTCGTGTGGCGAACGGAGAAGATCTGAGAGCTTATTTGCGTGAACTGTCAACCTGTGACACAACGACCGCACGAATTTTGCGCCCACCAGTAGTTACCCACTTTCTTCACTCGCGTGCATGTCGAAGTGCAATCATGTTTGGTGACTACCTTGGTCTCTCTCAGTGTATGGAGCTCATCCAAGATTTAAGCAAATGCCGCCTTCCATTCCAGTGTGCACACGGTCGTCCTTCCGTTGTGCCGCTGACATGGTTTAGAGAGTAGTTAGCCCAACGTCTTCTAACGCTTCGTAGAGAACCTGACAGCCACAACAGGATAAGTTCATTTTTCAGTTAATCGGAAGCATGGGCGGCATACCCATTTCCTGCCAAAGACGGCTGAACGTTGAGTGCACTGTTTATTCGCCGCAACTGATCAACCATTCAAGCATTAAGCACACTGCAGAGTAAGCGAAGCGTACTCCCAGACACTGAACTCACCATTGAATTTGACGATGGCAATTGCGTGGCTTGTAACTGCGGAGAGGGCTGAGCAGGCGATGAGTTTCGTCGAAGTAGCTCACTTTGACCGGTGCTGTGGGGATCTACAACGTGATCAAAAGTTAGAGCTCAGCAGCAATTCTTTCCTGAATCAGCACCCAAAGGTCACCCTCACAATTTCCAGGCGTAGCTCGAGGCATGGTTGAGCTCCCTTGAACTGCCACTGATGTGGATAGCGATGCACTCAAGCGTTGTGACTGCGTCGCAGCTTCCTCCTTCTCGCCGTCGTCGCTAAAATCTTCACCGTCATCTTCGTCCTCAAAATCGTCTTCATCCGAAAAGTCTTCGCTCGTCTTGATAGCGTCGATAGCACTCAAAATCCGCTCTCGATGAATGCGATTTTTTATGGCGTAATCGTTAATTAGATCGCTTTCTGTGAGCGCGAGTAACATCTCTCCGTTACAACGGCGTTGCTGAAAACGAGGCTGTGAAACATCAACGACCATGGGATCCGAGAGACCTTTAGGCAAATACATGCGCATCAAATTGTTCTTCGGCATGGGAACGACGTACCACGACCTCCGGAACTCCAACATCCTCGTGTAACCAGAGGCAGACATTCTCAACACTCCATTCCGCGACAACTTGCGCTAGCGTTAGCTCTTCATCGCCATCGTCTCCGTCATCCTCGTCGTCGCTGATCTCCTCATCGTCATCCTCTGGTCTTGTCGGAACGTTCGTGCTTGGTGTTTGCTGATGTACGAGCGTATTGGTAAGTTGTGATAACGCAAGGTTGCGACGCGCAAGTCGACCAGCAACGCTACTGCTGTCATCATGAACGGGATTCAATGATTCAATGCGTTCTTTGCCAATTGCCTGTGGTGCAGCATTTGACTGGGTGGGTTTAGAATCTGTTGGTTGACTCGAGGCAGCAGACGGTGTTGGCGGGCGGCTGAGAAGTCCTGGTGTTGCAGACAGTATCGTAGTTGATGTCGATGGAGGTGCCGTTGGTGGGGGAGGAGGAATCCGTGGGGGCGTTGGTAGGCTTGACCCTGTAGCCATGCTTGCGGATGCCGCAGGATTCGTCGGCAGCCTCGGAGGTGCTGCAGACCCAGCGGCACCAGCCATTGCAGCGGACGGAACGAACTTACACGAACTAGAATGTGTAACAATAGAATCTGCGGGGAAGAATTGACAGCAGCGGATACACTTTATCGGTCGCTTTGCGCAGCGACTTGTGTGCGATGCCAACGAACCCATGGGCATCTAACATGAGCATAAAAAAAATGCGTGAGAAAGTAATCGACTTCACAGCTCAGCTTAGTGTCATACGCTCTCGTTGCAATGTGGGCAGCTCTTATTGCTGGTTTTGCACGAGGACTCGTGGCGTATGAGGTCACGCGCGATGATCACCATATTACAGTGTTGGCAGCGTCGAGGCTTCCAGTCGCAGCTGTCATTCATAACGGGCATCAAAGCCGATGGATTAGATCGGCAGCACAGAGCGTAGAGTCGCTCACACACGATATTGATTGCTCCTCTCCACCTGCTTTCGTGCGCGTCAATCTCCTTCTCGCTGAATGATTCATCGCAGAACTTGCATTCGACCTGCTGAGTCGAATCCATGATGTTATGAGTCGCGAAACACGTCACTCGGTTGTGTGATGATACGCTCACCTGGGTCAATGCTTGCTTTGACGCTGGTGTCTCCTGGGGGATGGAGCTGCCAGGCGTGGGTATTGGCATTCTATTGTTCTCCCGATTTTCTGGCAGCATTGCTGGTTTGGTCGTTTCAGTGTTGCCTTCAGCATTCTTTGTGACCGATTCGTTTGCCGGCGGCGGCGGTGGTGGTGGAGGAGTAGTTGTGGAGCCAAGTGGTCTCTTTGGGCAACGCGTTGCCAAATGTTTCGCGATGCCTCGTTGCAAGAACTTGCCCCCACACTCATTCGGACACGAGACAAGTCGGCAGTCGCATGTTTCGATGTGCTCTTGAAGTTCAGCGACCTTGTGGCGGCGTAAGCAATGTGGGCATTGCTTCAGTACCTGGTCGCACTTCAGTTCATGATCAAATAGGTCCCCACTTGGAACTTCGGTGTTGCAGTGCCGACATTTCCTGAGTGTCGCCTCTGCAGCCACAGCTGGGAGCGTTTCGTTGTTGTCACTTGGGTTACCGTCAGTTGATTGTGCGGGGATTCGGCCCTGGGTTTCAACGACGTCACTTGGATCTTCTCGATCTACTTCTCCCTTGCATCCTCGCTCGTGTGCCTCCACGTCGTGCCAAAGGTACTTATGGTGACAGTGGCGGCAATGAACACTTCTTCGAATGCAAAGCCGTTCGATGTGCTCAGGCAGCAAGTCCTTCCGAACGGGCAAGCGACACTGCTCGCACAAGATGTGCGAAGCTGGCTGAGTTGAAGGCGGATTCTGAGCAGAGGGCGCCCTGCCTGTAGGAACAGAGGGACCATTACCATTGGGGTGCGGTGTCTCCTCATGCTTGCTTCGTTGAGATGCAGTGGGTGCGTCAGCTGACGGGGCAACCGCATCTGCGTTCACCATCACTTCGCCTCTTGCGTCAAGAGGATTGGTTGATTTCGCTGCACCTTGAGCAGTGGCAGTGGATAGTGAGCGCACCGAGTTTGTGATTGTCGTCGGCGCACTTTCTGATGCGTTTGCAGGTAGGGATGACTCACCCACAGGCTGCTGCCGAGAGTCTAGTTGGCTGATAGAAGCGCTTCTTGTCCGAATCATTGCCGGAGAACTCGATAAACCTGGGGGTGCTTGCAACTCTGATGCTGTTGATTGAAGAGCTGATGTTGATGCAGCGCGAGTCAAACCAGGTACAGCTACAGATTGCGGTGGCACATCGCTCGTCATGCTCGTCGCAGCTGACGCATGCGATATGTTTGCAAAGCTCGATGTCTGGCCACTTGCAGGAGGTTGCTGCTGTTTTGACTCCAGATCTTGCTTTCGTCTCGCCTCGACTCTTTGCCGTGCCAACTCTGCCTCTGCTAGTGCCTTCTCTCTCGTCGCAGACACGATTGCTTGTTGTGTTGGTTGGGTGGGACTGCCCCCTGTGGACGTCTCACTCACAACTTCAGGTGGTCGGACGAGCGCACTTTCGCCTACCGATTGGTTCTTTCGGGAGGATTCCTCAATGACGATCGGCTGTTTCTCAACTTCATTATGGTCTCGTGATACTGTGGCTTCTTTTGGTTTCGTAGTCGTGTTCTCATCACGCAGTTCAGTCGAGACAACTCGTGAGATGATGGCATCTAATGTAGCCTCTTGGCCCAGATACTCGTTCTGTTTGTGATCAAGGCTTGGAGAGGTCTCACAATGAGTTGAATCTACATTCTTTCGCACCTTCTCCTCGTTGCCAACTGCTGGCGGCGCCGTTGTTGTTGAAGTTGTATGCACCGAGCTAGACTGGCGCACAGTAGGTTCGTCATCAGTAGAAGGTTGCATTGAGCTAGGTGTCGCGGAGCCCACGTGCACGCCATGTCCCACAGCACGGTTCATCATATTCATGGGTGTTGACGGTGGCGAGAATACACCAACCGAGGGTATCGGCCACATGGCATTTGGATATGCAACACTTGCAAGGTGGGTGTTCAGTGAAGCTTGAAGTTGTTGCTGTTGTTGCTGCCACTGAAACTGCATCTGAGCCATCAATTTCTGCAGGGTTGCATCGAGTGCGGATAGCTGGGCTTGTGTTTCTCCAGATGAGACATCACTTGCTAGTCCGCTTCTCCGACGCATCGTGACCGTCGACTTGTTGTCTCCACCATCACCTGCAGCAGATGCACTCTCCTTTACTTCTTGAATAACGTGTTCTAGCCGCTCAACTTGAGTTGTCAGAGACTCCAGCGCAATCCTAGTATTGTCATCTAGTCGCTTCAACTTGGTCTCCAATTCTCCCTCGACGCTCACCAACCCAACTTGTATGCGATTCTCGCTTTCTGAGGTCATTTTATCGAGGACCTCACGCACTCTTTGGTCAGAGTCACGTATCTTGGACATCAAAGTGTCAGTGATAGCATTGAGGTTTGCCCGTTGTTCTGAAACTCCTTTGTACCACTCCTCTTGAAGCGCGTGCCTCATTTTTTTCATGTCGTCTTGCAGCTCACACACAACCGTCTTGCGATCTTTCTGCTCCGCATCAATAGACTTCACAATTTCGTTCAGCTTGCAATTCAACAACTCAGTCCTGGCCTCAAGCTGCGAGTTGAATTGGGTTGAAATCTGAGTTGCTTGATGATTGGCACTTTGCTTCATTTCTCGACTCTCACGGTTGAATTCTTCACGAAGGCCTTGTTCCATGCGTTTGAGCTGAATGTCCATTTCCAAATTCATTGAAGAAGAAACACGTTGGTTGGAAGATGAGATGTCCTGTACTTGTCGGACCACAGCTTCAATTGCTGACTTATCGACGAAGTCTCGCAGCTCCCGTGACTTCCACGCCGACATCCTTAGCTCCAGTATTTCATTGACTTTTGTTTGGATCTCAGCCGTTAGCTGCTGCCGAAGCTTCGATGTTATCGCTTCTTCCTGTGCTTTCATCACACGTTCCTGATTTCCGATCGAAACTCTTCGCTTTACCGCATACTTGCTTCCACCCCCATCATCTTCAGATCCATCCTCGCATTCACTTGGTGCACTCTCTTTTTTTCGCCTCCGATGTGTGCTGTCTTGGCTTCCGTCAAGTTTCATTAAACGAGAAAAATGGTTTTTCAGCACGGATACCTCGTTGCGCAACTCGTTGATGTCGTCAGATTGAAGCCGATTCACTTTTTGTGTCAGTGCATCCACCAGAATCGTCGTGGAGCTCGATGATCTTGTCGCATCAGCTAACTGTTGGGCTTGATGTTGCATAGTCGCCTGTAGCTGGGCTTTTATCGGCTCGATAGCAGCATTGAACTGGACCAAAAGCTCGGGGCGTGATAATTTCTCTTGCAGTTGCATCTGGAGAGTATTTCCTTGTTCTCGTAGGGCCGCAACAAGCTGCCGGAGCTCTAGAAGTTGGTTTTCGGCCTGGACACGCCAAGACTCGTCCTTTCCACACATTGACTGCAGATGATAACCGATATCTTTTTGTGTGGTCAGTTCCTGCCGAATCTTGGCTTGAACTTGTTCCATCGAGTGGAGCTGACGATCATTGCTGCAAACCTCAACTCGCAATCTATCCAATTCCTCCGAGGTTGCCTTGCACAGTTGCAGGAGAGCAGTGAGCTGTCGCTCTGCAATCGCGGCTCTCGCGTCGACTTCGAGCTTCAAACTTAATCGCACTTGCTCCATCATTTGAGCCACGTCGTAGGTGGGTGAGCTATACATCTGTGCACCGAGCCCCTGGCGCGTGTTTGGCCACGCATACCGTCGACTCGATCTTGTTGCGTCATCTCGTTCCGGCTCACTCACGTCTTCATCATTCTCTTGTTCGTGTCGCTGGTCAACGTCTCGACGGGGGTTGCTTCCACCTCCACCTCCACTTCCACCACCACCACCACTGCCTGTGCGGTGCTCCCGTCTCTCTTGCTGCTGACGAAAGTGCTGTGCGAATGTGGTCGAGCCTGCCATCGGCGGGCGCTCGTCGCCTCGGTGAAGCGATGCGAGGGACTCACGGAGAAAGGTGCTCGCAATGTTCGGAGCGTCTGTGCTCGACGCATTGTTGGGCGGATGCAGCGGCGAAGAGCGGACGTGGTAGCGCGTGGGGGCTGGCAGCTCGGGCTGAGACGTCGTGAGGACAGCAGAGACGTCCGCGAACTGCCGCAGCTGCTGCTCCAGGTTCGCGTCCGTGTGCTTGATGATCGTCGCGAGGTTGGTCTGCCAGTCCATCGTCCTGTCGGTCGGTGGCGATGAAGGGAAGTTGAAGTTGCGACTGTCCTGTCGTGTCGTGGTCCCGAAACGACACGATGGCCCCCGCCCAATTTGTAAATTGGGTCACCACCCAAATCCAATTTCATTAAAAAAAGCGTCTTTTTCGAAGGTGCCACACTGTTCTCGAGGACTGTGGCACACAGGTCAGAACACCATGACCAATGTGTGCAACAGGATCGGCTCAAAAGGATTGGTTGTCAGCGGTGGTGTCACATGAGGCGGCATGGACGGGGACCAAAGAACAGTTCAAATGGGTGGAGAGGAAGGGATCGCGGCGCGCGAAATCTTGGAGGTCCAAGGTGTTGACGGCAACAATCTCGACTCGGATGCGCGATCCAGCGCATGGATGCCGCCCAAGACGGCCGCTACTCGGACGGACACTCGAGTCGGCATTGCGCGAAGTGTCCATTTTTGGATGCACGACCACATGGTGCTAGTCATTCTGCGGTGTGCATGGCTGCAACGGCAGAGGTGTCTGTCTGCGTGTTGCTCCCGCCAGCGATCCTCCTTCGAGAATGATCGATGGCCAGAGACGACAGCCATTCCTTTTCACGGCGCGAGTCGGGGCGTCGAGTGTTGGTTCATGACCAGCACGACACCACGACGCAGTGCTTCTTTGCGATGCGGACATTCACTCTTACGAATTCTCCCCACATGTTGGTGGTTCAGAGCGAGCCTGCCGCTGTGGCCAACAGCACGTTGAACTGAACCTGCGCCGAGAGTGGGATCAGAATGACGCATCGACATTGGTTATTTTTCCGTGCTGGGGCCCACGGTCCCCTTGAAAAGCGCTTTTTACGTAAATTACACGACCTTTCGTCGAAGGAAAATCGAGCCGCCGTGTGCACCTTTTCATCGCCCTAGCCCTTGGCGATCCAAACTGCGAAATGGGGAAGGGGGACAGCGGGGGGAGCTCCTCGGCAAGCCAAGAGACAGCGGACGGAACGCCTCTTTCTCTTGGGCAGTCGCTCACTCAATTCAACTTCTTCTCTCTCGGCGCGGGAGGAAGGAAGGCAGGCGGCGACCGAGACCGAGACCGAGACCGCCCCCACTTCCGAGTCGGACCGCCAGCGCCTGCGACGCTCGCCCGTAACGACACACTCCCCGCACGCCGCGTCGGTCGAACACAGTAGACCTGCTGCTCACTTGCGCTCTCTTCCTCTCTGGAGCACGGACGGAGCCAGTGTCTCTGTCTCCGCCATCTACCTCTCTGTGGCATTCGCGCAACCGTTTCTCAACATCCCCGACATTCGACCATGAACTCGTCTACGACGGCGCCGACATCGTGTGCTATGTCAAGCCATCAAGCCATCATGAAGTGTCCATGGCAGTGGCGACAGCCATTTTTGGATGAAAAGCGGGAGAGCCGAAAGCGCAAGGTGGCGGATGGCCACTTTTGCGACCCGGTTGACCCTAGCTTTGTCGACCAGCTTCTGCCTGGCCATGCAAAGAAGTTTTGCCCCCAACTGATCGAGTCGGATGAAAAGGAAATGATCCAACAAGAGATCGAGCGGCTGATGACCAAGACTCGCGAGGATCACGAAGTCCTGAGTCTTCTTGATCCCCTCATTCGTGAGGCCGCTATTGTCGCTCGTGAGTCGCACGCCAAGCGCTGCGATGAACAGCCGTGTGACGACGAAGCGAGCACAGAGAATCTTGCTCTCGTCGACAGCATCCTTATGCTGTCTAAGGCGGTCGAGGATGTGTCCCACACATCATCCCTACTAGCATCTCCTCTGAGTGTCTCCTCCCCATTTTCAGATGAGGATGATTCAGATAGTGGTGCAAGTAGTGGGGATGAAGCTGCGCTTGATGAGGTCGAGTTCCAACTCGGTGGTCGCGTCGAGCAAGTCTCGCAATCGCCACCGCTGCAGCTGATGACGGACACCCATGAGAATTTCTTCGCAGTGGAGGATGATTACCTCCTTGAGTTCGATGGTGAAAAGAGCTCCCATGATGCCGTCGATTAAATCGGTGCATCAGACGAAGGAACATGCCAAATCTCGTGCGAAGGCTCGAGTGCTGGTGTCGTTGGCGATGCGAGTGTAGTTTATTTATTATGGATCAAGTGCAAGAAGACAAAACATTTAGGACGACGATGGACGGGCGTGAACAGATTAATATTACCCTGTTTCGTATTGTTTTTCAAACGATTGAGTCGACGCATAGATCGCTTGTGCTTTAATCCATTCTCAAACGTGGATCTGCCAAAACATGACGCCCTCCACGACGAACGGACGCAGAAGCCGCCTCGAGACAAGTGTGTCGAGCAGAATCTCAATGCGTTCTTTGCCGTAGTCAGGAAGCGCTTCAGCTAGCTGAGAAACGTTCTTTGATGCAGAACATGGGTGTTAGAAGAGACGCATCGACAAGGAACCACTTGGCGATGTTCTCACCAGTGCGGGCTTCTCTGCAGAAGAAAGGCCTTGAAACTTGCTATAAAGTGTCGATATTTGGACAGCTCCGACACCTCGCTAACGAGTAATCCATGAATCCGAGCTACAATCGTGGTTCTAGAACGTGAACGTACCTGAAATGCGGAGGGGAAGAGGGAAAGCTGAAACTCTGGTGCCGGTTCGCCTGCATTAAACGACTCGTCGTAGTCTTGAATTTTTGCTTCTTGCGAAGTACTTCCAATGTCGAGGTTCGCGCCGACGAGACGATTTGACAGTGGAGTGTGCGGCGTCATTGCCTTCAGCTGAGTTCGGAGAAGAGGTGACGGCATCTCGAAAGAGGGAGTCATCGGGCTTTCGTTGTGCAGAAGCTGCTCACTAGCTTGTTTGATGCTTTCAATCGTCTTGGGGTGTGGGTCTGGTCGTCGAGATCGCAAGGGAGTTGTAAACTCATTGGTGCTGTACTTGCGTCGAAGACTCGCGTGTGAGCTGGGTGTCGTCAGCGATGGAGACGGCTTATCAACTCGTCCTTGACTACCTCTTGTTGGCGTTTGAGTCGCAAACTGTTCTTCTGCAATGCTTGATCGCGATCGCTTGCGCTGACTGTGCACGTTTGGAGTCGTGGCGGCTCTTTCCTCGTCAATGGTTTCATCAGGTGCCTGGATTGTCGCGAAAACCGGCATGGTTGGTGTCTTCGGGCTGGAACGAATTGAGCGGTCATCTACAATGTTCGTTCCACGTGGGGAAGAGCTTTCGCGTCCAGGAGGAGTGTACTCAAACGCTCCCATCTTCATGAGGTTTTTGCTGACAGGGCTCGCTGGAGCGATGCTGCTAATCGCCGATGGAGGAGTACGAACTCGCAGTCGCTTTTGTTCTTCAGCCTGATAGAATGAACATGACTCGTTAGCCCGTGTAAATGAAACGAAGTGCCCCACTTTTTGTCTTACTGTCAGGAGACTTGTCTGTGGAGGTGAGCTCAGAGATGGCGTCCAGTTAGTCGTGTTCTCCGACAGCATCGATGGGGCTTCAGTCGATCGATGGGGTCCTCGAGCCTTCATGTATGGCGTTCTCGACATTCGTGGAAGTCTTTCACTCGTAATGCTTGCATTCAGGCTTTCGTCTGCCCTCTCGTCATCTAAGTGGTGCAATTTCGTGGTCTTGAACGTCTGATGCTCCTCCATCATAACGACATCGTCATCCAGATCGTCATCACTGAAGCTCAGGTTACGCATTGTCTCTGGAGCATCGTCATCGTCACTTTTCTCTTCGCGATGAACCGTCTTCTTCAGTGTCGTTGGCGCGGGTGTTGGAGCTGGTCGCCGCGTTGCCGCTGGCTGCACAACGAATGAGTCGAAGAGCGGGCGCCAAACCTGAGATGTTTCATGGATCTGTCGGAGAATTTGGTGGTGACGGCGCACCGTCGCGCAGATTTGTGTCGCGGAGCGATGCGCTGCACAGATGTTGGCGTCGATCTCCTGAAGAAGAAACGTCACGCGCTGCTGGGCATCTTCCTCCATTGTGGCGCCGCGGTCGATGTCGTCTTGGGCAGACCTCGACATCACAACACGATTATCAAATCAAGGCATACTTCAAGTCGGTTACTGACAAATCAAGTGCAATATTTTTCAAACAAGCAACAATAGCGGTGGAATTGACGGGTTATGTTTAAAAGACGTCACAGCGCTGGCTGGTTTCCTTTTGCTGGAAAGCGCGCGCGCCAGAGTGATGGTCATCGCTTCCGAGTTCAAACTTCCCGCGACCAGTTTGAACAAGACAAGTGCAGCATTCCGCAACAGGAGGCGCATCTGCAAGAAGCAACGATGGAGTCGTATCGCGTGCGCAAGCGCAACTTGAGAAGCGAGGGGTCCGGCGACGAGCTGGCTATGCATGCCTGCCTCTCCGATGCCGTGATGCGCCGCTTCTTGCTGCGCGCCGGCTTCACCACGGCCACGGACCGAATGATTGACCACACGCGGCGCTACTTCTGCCAGTTCGTCAAGAAGCTCACAGACGCCATCCTGATTCGAATGGAACACCAGCGCCGCTTCACAGTGCTGCTCTCGGATGTTCTTGACTCGTGCCGGCAATACGGAATTCGTGTGTACGGTTACGACGATGAGATGATCGTGCTGGACAAGTACCAACCAATCCACGTGACGGAAATGATCGACGGCAACTTTATCTGGAGTCATCAAGATCAAAATGAGCCTGAGGATGAGCCCGGAGATCTGTACAAGCGCGTCAACTTCGTTGAAAATGTCGAGGCGTTTGGCAGCGATGATGAAGATGATTGGTACAGTGACGACAGTGAATGGTCGTGGTATTCTGACAGTGATGAGTCAGACGACGATGAGCAAGATGCAGATCAAGACTCTAATGCTGCGCAGCCTCACCGGTGGACCAAAACAGAGAATCCTCGCGAACGCCTGTTGGCGTCGCTGGCAGCGGCACAACAAGTTGTCGACAATCATCTACTGATCTCGGAACAATCGTCAGCTGATCCAGTGAATGACGCCCCTCAAGGTCAAGGTTACTTCTCTGACTGTGATGATGATCGTGAGCCTGAGTGTTTGCGTGACTGGGAGGATGAGGTGAATGCGGAAGAAGATTGCTGGAAGGTGATTGAAGGACGGCACGAATATCGAGAACGCGACATCGACGATGTTTCTGATGACGAGATGGAGGATGTCACGGAACCTGCCGATCCGAACAATGGTGTCCAGTCAGAAGAATCAAACGAGTACATCATCGCGCGTCATGTGTTCCTCAAGTTGTATCATGGAGGATTTGTTTGGTCCGGTATTCGAACGACAGCAGTAGCTCTAAGCGCTCTACACAATGTTTCCGAGCAGCATCTTCAATCCGCATTGACATCTGGTTCATTGCAGTCCCAGTTGACTTCTATGCTGATGGAAGATCGGTTGGCGCAAGCTGTTCAAGCCGAGGAGGAGCTACGTGCAGAGAAGGAGAAGTCGAGACAAGCAGAAATGGTGATGGCTCAAATGCAAGCCACTTTCAAGTCTAAGGAGATTGACATGCAGAACCAGATCGCGGATCTTCAGAGGCAGTTGCGTTATCATCAAGAATCCGGTGGAAACCCCTCTCACGACGAACCAACAACGAATATCCGAAAGTCACCAGGGAAACGCAAGTCTGTCGACAAGGACCAATCGGAACAAGAGCATCACGGGCATCGGGCGACATCGCTGGTCACAACATTGCGGGCGCGACTTCACGATTACAGTTTGCGCAAGAAAGCGAGAATCAATCCTGTTTGACTTCTCGCAATCATCAACAATTTTCAACATCCGTTTTCAAATCAAACATCGGAAAGGTTCTAGACGTCTCGCTTCGTGGTCGTTCAAACGTGTTTTCCTTCTCTCTTGCGGATGTTGTATGTGTCATGACAAATGTTGATGAACTCTATCAGATGCGAAAAGAAGCCATCACCGTTTGCACTGAAAGCGGCATTCTGTTGTCAGTCTCAATGATTCACAAGGGCATATGCTTGCAGGAAACGCACCACAGGAAAGCTTCGATGTTGTTGTGACCAGCGTCCGTGACCCAAAGCGGTTTATACCGCCACTCTTGGCGACACATCTCAAACAGTCCTTCTCCGTGCCAGAATGGCACCACTTCGTCTCGCGTTCCGTGGATAATCGTTACAGGTGACGCGACCTCCTCGATGATGTCGATATTGCAGAACATGTCGCCTGGAATCGTGAAGCGGAAGTTGAAGGCCACACGATAAATCGACATGAGCGGACTCTGGAGGATGACACCAGCCACGGGCTCCTTCAGTCGGGACTGCCGTACAGCGATGTGCGTCGTCGGGCCGGAGCCGAGGGACCGTCCGTATAGAATGATCTTGCTCGCAGGCGTCTTCTTCACGTTGATGAGGTACGCGAACGCCGCCTCAGCGTCGGCGTACACCGCCTCTTCACTTGGCTCACCTTCGCTGATGCCGTAGCCGGAGTAGTCATACGCCATGATGTTGACCTGCTCCATGCATTCGAGTGGCTGAGATCACGTGACCAGCATAGCGTCGAACTCGTGTGTCTTACATTCAGCCGACGACTCAGCTCTCGGAACCACTCGAAGATCATCCCGAGGTCTGCGCGGTTGAGCAAACAATTAAGATGCGTCGAGAGGGATTTGATGCACAGAACACTAACCTTCTGCGTTGCCATGGGAAAACAGAAGCGTGTAGTCGGCTTGCCTTCGCCCGCGTCATGCGCATGAAAAGAACGCAAATGAGTCACGGCATCACGCCAAAGCTTCCAGACTGACGCACTCTTGGGCGATGTAGAAGGCTGGGATACGGTGGTGCATCGAGGTGACCAGGTAGAAGTAGCGTCGTGTGAAGCCGTACGATGGCGGAGGCGGCTGGAAGACCAAAGTTGTCAACATCGCGCCCATGCTCCTTCAGTCGCTCGCCAGTAGCGGGTCAGCGACGCTTGCTAGCAGCGCGTCCGAGAGATTCCGCTCGACTGCGCGTCGCCACCAAATGCAGGAGCGCCGTGTCGTTCAGCGAGGAAGTCGGTGGTGGTGTCGTGCCAGTGGTGGCTGCCAAACAGCATCTCTTCAAGATGTCGCCTCTGAAAACGGCCTCTAGAAACTGCCACAACCCATAAACCTGCAGAGAGATCGCAAGTGGGATACCACAGCAACAGTCACTGCAATGTGTTTATGAACTGCCATAATTAATATGAATTCCTCGCCTCAAAACCCCTTCTGTCGACGTGGCGTGGGCACCACATGCAGCTTCGCGGATCGCACAGTGATACCCCGCAAGTCGTTGCGAACAGCGTCTCGCTCTGCAGTCACATCTTCATCAGGTTGCAGTCCTTCACGCCGCAGAAGCGACACGAGAGCTCCCTGATGGGATGACGATTTCGTGAGTCCGTGCTGTCCAGATGGCACGCGTGCGCGCCGAGTCGTGTCGGGATCAAGGTCCTCATGGTTGCCTTGCGGACGGTGGAGATGGACTTGACCTGCACTGGTCGTTGGGATCAACGGCCTGCTTAGGTGCTCGGTGTACTGTTCGTCTCGAGGGTCGAAGTAGACGAGCGGAGCATGGCGAAGTCGAGATCGCAGCACGTTGCGATTGCGTTGAGGCTGACAGTATGCGAGCAATGGGGCCTGAAGCAGTCGCAGCCACCGTTGAGCACACTGACGCGCAGACTTGAGCAACGTGAGATGATCTTCCACAACCGCAAGCAGGCCTCGACGCTTCTGGCTCGCCGCATTGTACAGAGCTTGCATCACGTGCAACTCGCGTTGACGTCGCGCCTCGCGCCTACACAAAGATCTGGTTAAACATGCATCGTGGACACCAAATGGATGGAAGAATGGCTGCACGCACTTGTTCTCCCGCTCGGGCATCGGGCTGAATGTCAACCCAGCGGGCGCTCCAGAGAGCTCAGCGCAATCGCTTGAGGCTGGCCGCACTGGTCGCGCGTGCACATCTATCACGAAAGAATTCATCCGTGAGCAGGTATAACCACTTGGCTGTATGTAGCTCGCTCGCCACAGGAGCCACAGGCACATACCGCTCTCCATCAATCGCGTCGGTCTCAGCTTTCGTTTCGATTTGGCGAACGGCGAGAACTTGACACGCCGTCCCGACGGAGACATCATCTCGTCTGTGTCTTGCTTGCTCGCGCGTGGCGAGGACGGCGTCGACGAGGAGCGCGCCGCGTCATGGCGTTCGGCGCCCTTGAGAATCGGCCGCATCGCCATTTTGACCGTGTGCAAACGAACTCACCCCTCCACCCCAGATTAGAACACTGGTCAAAACGTACCACAAATACGGTACAGTGTACCCGGCAAAAGGGCATGGTGTTGGATGGGGGCGGGGGTCGAAACAGCTTCAACTTGCAGTCGCCGTCATCCTCATTGTTCTCCCTGTGGCGGCGAGAACGCATGTGGCTCTCACTGGCGATCGCTCTGCTCGCTGTGGCGCTGAGCTCCAAGGCGAGCGACTGCGTTTCTTGTCGTTGTGTCATCAGAAATCGCTCGCTGTGGCGCTGACTCTTGACTCTGTGTATCGGTTGTGCGCTCAGATCGCTGGTGTTCTCGTGCGTCTGCTGCTACTCGCCATCGAGAAAGGTGCGCTTGCATGCGCCTGACAGAAACGAAACGACTCGGTTCTCATGGCACGTGATGGCTTAGGTGGTCTCCTCACGAATGTCCGTCTCGATGAACGCACTCGTTTGACGGTACGGATACCCGCCATTGAGCTGTCTGTCGCACGCCACTTGTGGACGTTCCTTCGCGCCCCACGGCATCAACCACTTCTCTCCATCCGTTTACCGTCGTTGTCTCTCCGAATCCGTTCTAGTTCGAACGCGCGCTCGACGTTATCGGGCGACGTTAACGTCAACCGATCTCATTTGGATACGTCCGTAAGCCTCAAACTCATTGATCATCCGTTGTGGCAGCCCATTCGCGCTTGGATTCACCGGCTGCGGTGGATCCGCTACGTTGCCCACGTCGTTTGCCTTGTGATTGAGGATATTGAAATCGAGGCACTGGAAGCCAGCAACGCTCTTGTGGATGATGTGCCCTCGTTTCATCTTCAGGTTCGTGCTTCTCGCATGAAGCTGCTTATGGACGACTTTAACTGACTAGCGAAATCATCAGCGTGGTTTCGTCGATGTTCGAACACATTATGATACCAGTCGGAGTGATCTCGATGTCACCGTTCAAATTGCCCCAGCAAACCGAGCTGCCATCTGCATGACAGCAAATGGCACAATTGCAGAAGCTGAGGGCATTGTAATTCGTGTTCAAGTTCCACTTCCGCATTCAAACGACGATCGCCGATCTCTACTGCCAGTCGCACTAACGATAGCTGTTGAGTCCATCGCTGTGTCTGTGGAACTGGATACTCTGCTCGCTCAGCATGGACAGCCGACCCCGACCAGTCTCGACGACACGCAGTCTACACTCCAGGCGGATCAAGCAACTCCGACTGGAGGAACTCAAGCACATCCCATCGACCCGTTGTTTGCACTTCGAGTCGTTGAAGCTATCCCTGACGAGATTTCGGTGTCGGTGAGGCACGCAATGTTCAGGATAAAAGACAGGTCCGCCGGCAACACTGTCAGAGCACAACTTAATCAACTGGGAGTGCAGGGATTCAATCCAGCTCCAGCAAGGCTTGCGGGTAGGTATACAGGAGATGTTGATCATGCCAACCCGTGTGCGGAACGCCATCACACCGTGGAGCTAGCTCGAGCTCAAGTTGTTTTCGAGCCTTCGACACTCACTAACTCAGAAACATCGTCTGCTACCGTCACTGGGTTCAAGCTGGAAGGTGAAACCAAGATTGTCACTGTGCTTGATATGGTTGGTGCATCTGAGTGTCAGAAGCCAAGCGTTTGCTCAATTCGAGTTGGTGGCGAGTGCAAAGGCGTGTCAATTCGCATCACAGATGATTTGCAGCCTTGGCTTGTCCCCATCTTCGAAGCTGCATCGCACACCGAAAAGAACGATCTTGACAACGATGTCGGAGTCATTTCGGATGCTGAGATTGAGGACAATCTGTCTCTTGAGCAACAAGTTCAATTCAAGATTCTCCATATCGAGCTAGACGTGACATCTCGCACAGGAACCTGTGCCGTGCTGCCAAATGGTGTTCCAAGTGTGCAACTGTCCGTGGACGAGCTGATCATCATCGCGTATCCAAACATCTCCAGTGAGCCGCTGGGCGTTCGTGCTAGAACGACCATTCAATGTTCACGTGTCAAACTTCTGCACGTCTCACGCGATCGGTTAACTCGAGCACCCTTTGTGTCTCTCGACTGCATCAGGGTTTTCATTGATCCCGTGTCGCTGATGACATCCAATGAATCCCCTGCAGAGGTTGAAATGGAGGCCGAGTGGCTCGAGTTGAAGTGGAGCCCAGAAGCAATGCATGCGATCGGTGGAATGATGGAACTTGGGATCTATTTGCTCGCTCCACTGTTAAGAGAACAAGATGATTGGGAGGATGATGATCAGTGGGCCACAGATGCGCCCCACCACATACCGAAGATGAAAAGCATTCAACATGTTACCGAGGACATACTCGATATCAACGAGTGGA
Source organism: Pythium insidiosum (assembly GCA_022836835.1). Taxonomy (NCBI): domain Eukaryota; phylum Oomycota; class Peronosporomycetes; order Pythiales; family Pythiaceae; genus Pythium; species Pythium insidiosum. The sequence goes on from JAKVDI010000011.1 coordinate 503,296, forward strand.
TCAAGTTTCGGTGTACAATCAAGCGCTCGCTAGCTTTGTTCTCCTTCATGAACGGTGATCACGAGGAGATGGAGTACATCACAGTCAACAAAATACTCATGAGCGTGGAGGGGCAAAGCAAGCGCTTTCGGATCGCGGTGCTTGACACGAAGGTGTTCCATTTGGAATGCAAAAACTCCATCGGATCACCTCAAAGTGTGAGGGGTCGTCTGGCATCACTACAATGGTGGGCTCAATCTAGTATGTCCCGCACGAGGAGCCAATCGTTCGCAAGGCCGCGCCATCGCCCATCAAGAGTAAGTCTCCAAGACGGACGTGAAGACTCGAAAAGTGATCTCCACTATTTCTCTGTTGGCACTTTTTCACTCGAGGAGATAAAGCTTCCCCGTTGCCCGAAGACCGTGGTTGACATGTTTGCCGACAAAGTTGATTGTCGATGGGATATAGCATCTCAGCAACGAGTGCTTGAGGTCGTCCGTCAGATCACGTTCTCGTCGTGGGAAATGCTGTATCGAATGCGATCCGCCTACGGGACACACTGCACCAACTCGTCGAGTCGATTCAATCGCCCCAGTGGGATCAATGCACCCCACAACGACTTGTCCGAGTGTCAACGACAAGAGTCGTTGCTTTGTAAACTGGTGAGCGCATCTGGAGACAAACTTCACCGCATTCGGGCGACGAACATAATTTTTGACGCCAAGATAGAGGGTCATCATGATCTTTGCCTTCGTCTTGGGCTACTTGGCGGAGATGATTTACCAGATTTGTGGAGTTTCAAGGACATTGCCTTCACCTCCAACCAGCTCGAATTGATCAAGGTCGAGCAGGTCAATGTCAGGCACACCGTCGCAAAGCGTCGGGACTACGTGTTTGGAGAATTCGAGGAGCTTCTGGATCTGCGGCGAAAAGGGTGTGGAATGCTGGCTCCGGATGGCATTCGACGAGACGGGATGATGATTGACATTGAAGGATTGCACATTGGCCTATCAGTGAACTATGACTTAGTTGAAGTGGCCAATTCTGTAGCAGCGTCCATCGCCCCGTATGGCAAACTCATTCAACGGACGTTTTCGATGCCCTGGCGGCCCCAAAACGATCTGTTTTACCGTTTCTTTTTACGCGTTCCTCAAACACCAGGCTCTCTCCACGTGTGGCTGACTCTGGCAAATTTGAAATTCGAATGTGCTGACAACGAAATGGAGTGTTGGCTCCAGCGAGTGTACCCGTTATGGCTTCATGATCTACAGGAGCGAGAACTTCGCGCCCAAGTCCTCGACGAACAAATCACGTCACTCAAGCTAACAAACGTGGATTTACTGCATGATGCCGTGTCGGACGATATGATGACACTCCTGCTCGAGAAAAACTCAAAAGTCTACTATCAGAAGATTAGGAATCTGCGAGCAAGGGTTGGACATTCTTGCGCAGATACTCGGCAGGGATCTATTGTGGTCGTGAAAATTGGTGTTCTCAAGGCTGATATAATCTTCGAAGCTTCCAGACGCCGAATGCTTGAACGAATACGGGATCTTGATGAAGCGGCGGAATCGGTGGATAAAGTTCTTCGATCGCTCGGAGTTAAACCTGAGCTGTGCGAACCAAAACTGGCACTGTTGATCCAGCAAAGTGTTGATGTCGTGATTGAAGACTTTGGAGTGTACATGCGAAACTTTCCCACACCTATATTACTCGTCAATCAGATCAAGTGTTGCGGTGATGTTATTGTTGCGGCACCAGCTTGTATCGACAATGTTCCGTTCCCCCTCACGATGAATTTGCGCGGTTTCGCTGACATCCAAGTGCACATCATCAAACCAACAGCGTTTTTTTGTCCAGGATACGTGCACACGTTGGAAGAGCTCGGTGCTTTCGTTGAGAAACTGATCCCATCTCTATTTCTCGATGTTGATAAGGCACATGGAACTATGCCATGGGACATCTTCCGACGTATCATTCATGGCAGAGCTCAACTCAACGTAGTTGAAGCAGCAGTGAAGCTGGGCTCATCAAGTTCAGCTTTCGACTTCGCTGACTATCTTGAAGTGGGTGCTCAGGCAGTTGTTATTGACTATGCTAACAGTGGAACGGATGTACGAGTCGATCGCTTGACAGCGAAAATAGAGCCCGACGGGTTGTCGAGTATAGCAGAATTCACGAGCATTACGTTACGCAAGACTGTTGAATGGACAACCTTGGGCAACCCGTCGATTCATTACGTGTATCCGGTGATCTTCTGCCTTACCCGCGACGGTTTCCCTGCTGAGGAAGTGTGCATTGATTTACAACGGCGTTGTTATGTCGTCGATGGAAATTGGCTAAGTAGTGGCTCACCGCTAACACTATACGAAGCGTCAGGCCTGGATGTCAAGCTTCAAGGTCGGATATCTCCAGCATCGTGTGCTCAAAGCTCGAGTGATGGCGGTTTTAAACGAGGGATTGCATCGAGGGCCGCGATTATTTTGTACTCTAAGCATGTGGAATGGTTGATTCGATTTGGTCGGCTATACGGAGCAATCCCACAGCTCCCACGTGTTCAGCGACAAAAATCTGGTTTGGAAGTGAGCTGCACTGGAATTGACGAGAATGGGAAAGTTGCGAGGCTGGTGTCACCTCTCGCTATCGTGAGCAGTATTGTGGTGGAAGAATTTGAGGTTGTTGGATTGGATTTTGCTCTGTACAACAGTGAGAAGAGCCCCATTGGCTTGCGCGCCTGTATAAATGACAAAATCAGTGTCGCTGGCTCCTGCTCGGGCCCGGCACACAAAAAAACTGGTGACGAAGGACCATCAAGACGGCTCCCGCTAACGATTGACGGCTATCAGTGGAGTATTGACGACATTACATTGGTTGCGCACGATGTGCAATTGCGAATTTGCACGCTGATGACTGGGAGTCGTGGTGAATCTCTTTTTGCTGTGCGTGATGTATGCCTCAACTTGGGAGGCGCGACAGATCGAATTGTAGCTCACTTCGAGTGTGTTCGAGATGCTGTGAGCAAGCGTAACTCCCTTCGGGGGATGCCTACTGATCAAGATGAGAAACGAAACATCCTGGAGCACTTTGCGATCTCACAGCATAACCCTTATCGGTTTCGCGATACAGACGACACACCTGTGAAGAGGGAATCAGGACACGAGAGTACCAGTCGAAACCTTCAGTTGGCATTCTTTGACGAGGTGCTCCGGAAAGGATGCACTCTTGGTATCGCCGCAACGGAAATTAGGGTGCTCATTACACTTGAAACGGTTGAAGCCATCGTTGATATTGTGGAAAGCTGGACACATCTTTTCCACGCATGTCTTTCGGACGTGGACACACTGCCCGACACAATTGCGATGCCAGCGCAGGCTGTCTCGGATCCAATCACTCAAGGTGAGCCATGTGGTGCAGCCAAATAGGATGATTATGTGTTGACGATCGATATTTGATTGGGCAGCAGATAATGGAGGCTCGAAAAAGGCAACGTCGCTTGCCGAAGATCCGAAGTTTGGGGCTATTTTCCGCGCAGCGTCTCCTTTGAATGGCAGATATACGTCGTTCGAGAGGGATTCGAATCGAGATGACAATTGCCCGGGAGAATCGAAAAGCACTGTCCATCCGTTTATCATGGTTCGGTTAATGGATTGCCAGATCAGCTTTCACGATCATGAACACAAGGTATCATTCGCCTTTATACTTGGAGGTGTATAGCAATTGCTCACACTTCTTCAATCTCTTGGCAAAACAGGGTTCAGTACTACTCGCTTTGAAGTGCCTCTCACTGAGTGATTCGTTCTCACAGGCGAACAAGCAAGAGTGCATCGAGGTGAACGTTGAGGATCTCCAAGTCTTCACTGCTCCACTCGATATCGACGTCAAATCCAGAGTGATCTGGCTGAAAACTAACCAAGACGGATCGTTCTCACCTGGAGCGTTTGGATTGCTAAAACAAGTTGTCGCAACAGTACCAGCTGATGTCAAGATTTGGATCACCCGAGATACCATCGTGACGAACACAGTTGATATACAGATCCCTTCCGTTGAAGTGAGTGTGAACACCGACTCCAAAGAGATTCTGCAACATCTCATCACGTCAATTATCACAATCGTGAAGGCAAAATTGAGTGAGTACCAAACGCTAGATTACTCCAAGATGCTCCAGGGATTCCGAGGCAGTCATCAGCATCCAAGTGTGGGATCGCTTGAGCAACTGCATCACATGAGGCGTCAGCTTAGATGGCAAATCACCCAGCTACGATGGCGTCAAACCTGCCGCCTGAATTATTTCATGACAGAGCGGGCCAGCGCTACGCTGGCTGCAGTCGAAGGGGGTCACAGCTCGACGTTCGACTACGAGACCTCTCCGCTCTTTTGTCCTCGACGGTTGTCTTCAGCATCGTTGTCATCGGGTCTGAGTCTTGCACTGACAGGATCAACACAAGTGGAGACCACGGACGATATCCAAAGACTACAGACACAGTACGAAAGCATCACTGAAGTTCTCCGATCGCTCATTAGAGCTCAGCTGAAGCGCCGACAGCCAAATCCAAACGTTCAACTCGATTTCAATCTCCACAAGGCATCGCTCACACTTAGCTCGAGCAGTGCTGACATTATGCGAGCCGAAATGAAGCACCTTCGGGCCAAACTGAAGATGTTTGAAGACAAGTCAGGGTCTACAAGTTTGACGATTCAAGACGTGTCGTGTCTCAACCTTTGTCCTGGCACTCCTTACCCGGAGCTTTTGTTACCGACGCTGAATAGCAAGTCCTGGAGCGGTGGCGAGATGTTCCTTCGTGTTGATACCGAGGTTTCAGCACCTGTCGGTGGAATCACAGTCGTCCAGCATTTCGAGGTGAACGTACATCCGATGCAAGTGTGCCTCACGCAAGAATTGATCCTGCAACTCGTGGCTTTTGCGAGCTCACATGTCGCGTCAGCCAAGCAAGAGGAAAGGAAAGCGGAGATCCGATCGCAGTTCCTCACGGCACCTCAAACGGGTCCGGCAGTATCCGACCGTGGATTACTCAAGAAGGCAGCCCGGGTGGCTGGGAGAGCAGCACACCCACTGGGGTTCGGAGGCCGGCATCGCAACACAGACAACGACCCAGCGACGGTTAGCCGACTGCGAGCTATTCAGACGCTGCACGAGGAAGCCACAACTTGGATCGCTCGCATCGCGCATCCAGACATGGACAGCTCAATGCATCAGAGTGAAACCGACGCTGGAGCCGACGGTGCATCGGGTCCTAGTGAAGCCAGAGACGTTCTCGAGATGAGAGATCGCGCAAAAAACAACATATTGTTCAAGCGGATCCGACTTGGCACAGTGGAGGTTGCTGTGACGTACAAGAACAAGAAGGCGCCACACAACCAGCCCCCGCATGCGCTGGAAGACATGCGTGGCTTCGAGATCAAGATTCACTCCCTCGTCTATTGCGATAAAACGTGCTCGCTGTCCGACTTGATGCTGCGCGTTCGACGAGACATCATCCTCGACGTACTGTCGCAAGTCGGTCGAAACTTCACCAACATCGCCACCTTCCTCCGCGATCAATTCGACATCTCGCGTTGGGCACCGTTCGACGCGCTGGCTCCTCTCATGAACCTGTCCACCTCGATCACGTCCGCCCCGGCTCCACCAGCGTCTCCTGCGTCCACAGATCATGCTGCCGCTCGCCACGTACAACCGACGAAAGCGGACGCAATACCCACGAGCCCAAGAGATGCCGCCAAGGTCTTCCAGCTTGAGCTTCCGGAGAGTCACCCCTCGCTTCGGAAAAAGCATCCGTCGCCAGTGCTTCCTGGCCTTCGTTCGGCAGAGACGACACTCGCGAAACCAGGAGTTGATGCACCGTCATCCCCCACGGCTGCTCAGCACGATGACGGCGAGGACGCATCCGCGCCACACGCAGGGCAACACAAATCCAAGAAGTCGCTCTCAAGTTTCTTCGGTCGAAGCAAGAAGTCCACACCGCCGACGCCCATGAACGATGCAGGCGCGACGCCGAGCAAGAGCACGGCGCTCTAGGTCCGCGCGAATACATGCGCTTTGATGTCGTTGACGTAGCTCATGCTGTAGCTGCCGCGTCGTCGGAGCTCGCGTCGGAACGACGTCGGCGACGGTGCGCTGCAGGTGCGTTGTGCTTCCTGTTCAGGTGATCATTCGCAACGACACCGTCAGAAGTCAGAACGTATCATGGAGAAGGTTGAGACGATCGTCAACGTACCTGGCGTGCGATGCGGTTAAAGGGAATCAGGAATACGAGAATGTAGATGGCGACCAGCACGATAAACGACGCCACCATCAAGAGCTACCGTATGCCATCACCATTCCGTCCGTTAGTGACGACCGAGGACCAACCGCGTTCGCTCGCTCCGCTCTCTGCTCACCTTTCGTGCGACCGGCAGCGCGTACAGCTCGTCGACAAGTTGAAGCGCGAGAGGAATCACCTGAAGACGTCCGAGCGCAAAGCCGACGCCCATGAGCCCCACGTGCATCAGCAGCGACGATCCTGCGTCCGCGCCCATCTTGATGAACAGATTGATTGATCCCCTCTTGTCGTGAGACAGTCAAGAAAAGCAGACATTGCATTGTAAAAAAAGCGCTTTGTGGGATCGATTCAATCTAACGTTTGATTCATGTGTCCCACACCATTGATCCTGTTTCAAGCCAATCACAGCACACACTGTGCTGACCCGATCGACTCGTTGGTTGGTTGGCTGGCGGAGGACAGGTGACTGGCGCTGCGGCGATCGCTCCCCTGCATGAGCAGCTCCATCGAGCAAGGTCACTTTTCAAACCGGAAGTTCGATTCGTCACGATGGCTCCCGCCGCCGCTGCCCCCAAGGTGTACGTCCACCTCCCTTGTCCGTGACGGACAGACGCGCTCGACGTCGTCCGCTCGCTCTCGATCTCCCCCTCTCCGTCGACTGCTGCTTGCTCGGCGCTGCTGCTTCCTCTCGCGTGAGAGATATCGCTGTCGTGCGTGAGCCGGTCGGATGGTTGATCAGTGGCGCGGTGCCTCCTCACTCGCCGTGAGTGAAGCGCTTGTCGCCGCTGATGCTGCTGCTGTTGTTTCTCCTTCATGGAAACGTCTCCTGCTCCCGATTCAACGCTGTCTCCATCAGCGCGGAGCATGGATGGAATGTGAGAGTAAGGACGCCCTCGCTTTATTGTGAAGAGCTCCTTTCTCTTGAAATACATGAAGGGGCGACGGACCGTGGATCGATTCACGATGTCTGTCGCCCTCGTATCTCCGGCTGTGCGAGTTCCTCAATAGGACTCGCAGCAGCTTGGAGGATCGTGGTGTGTGTAGCGAGTCTCGATAATCGAACGATGCTACTCCACTGAAATCCATCTATGACGGGTGCATCGGCTCTCCACCCCCGCGCTCTTGACTGCGCTTTCCAGCGAGTTGGGAGCGGCTCTCGGCAGATCTGCCGTTGACGTCGTCGGGGGGATCGAGCCGATCCTTGTCCGGCAACCCGTCCTCACCCTCTTGTGTCTTTGTGCCCCTGTAGTCTCGTCCCTGAGTCTGTGCTCAAGAAGCGCCGCACCGTCGAAGAGGTGAAGGCCAAGCGTGCCGTCAAGGCCCAGAAGGAGAAGGCGCACCGCAAGCAGGTCCGCCAGATCGCCTTCAAGTCGGCTGAGAAGTACGTCAAGGAGTACCGCCAGGTAATGCTGTCGTTGGTCAATCGACATCGCCCATCGATCCGTTCCTCACCCTTCTGTGTTGTGTAATGTATAGATCGAGAAGCAGAACGTGCTCCTCCGCCGCCAGGCCAAGAGCACGGGCAACTTCTATGTCCCGGCTGAGGCCAAGCTCGCCTTCGTGATCCGCATCCGCGGTATCATTGGCGTGTCGCCGAAGGTGCGCAAGATCCTGCAGCTCTTCCGTCTGCGCCAGATCCAGAACGGCGTCTTCGTCAAGCTCAACAAGGCCACGATCAACATGCTCCGCCTCGTTGAGCCGTTCGTGACGTACGGCTACCCGAACCTCAAGACCACGCGCGAGCTCATCTACAAGCGTGGATTCGGCAAGGTCCGCGGCCAGCGCATCGCGCTCACGGACAACTCGATCATCGAGAAGTCGCTCGGCCATCACGGCATCATCTGTATTGAGGACCTCATCCACGAGATCTTCACGGTCGGCCCGCACTTCAAGGAGGCGTCCAACTTCCTCTGGCCGTTCCAGCTCTCGTCGCCCAACGGCGGCTACAAGCAGAAGCTCCTTCACTTCTGCGAGGGCGGCGATGCCGGCAACCGCGGTGAGGAGATCAACAAGTTCATCAAGAAGGTCCTGTAAATGGCTTCGCTTGTTGGACGCTTGCGCTGTCTTCTTCTGTGCTGCTGCTGCTTGTGTAGCGAGGGCAGAAAAGAACGCTTTACGGTTTGAACACTTGACTTTAAAGATGAATGCAATTGGCTCTCGCCTGTTGTAGGCATCACACGCACATGTTGTTTCCCGATTTCCTCATGTTGTCGTCGCAGTAGCTGGCTTGGGCTGCGGCCGACGCCGGTCGCGAGACGGTCCCGAAGACGGAGGCGTCGACGGGAACGGAGAGCTCAGCAACGAGACCTTGCCCGTCGGTGTCTTGGTGCGGCGCCCGAGGCACTTGTCGCACTGGCAGTTGCGGTTGTGGATCGTGATCTTCATGCGGCGCTTGGCTTCGGCGATGCCCAGATAGTTTTCCTTCATGTCGCTGAGCTGCTCGACCGTGCGGGCGGTGGCCCACACGCGCACCTCGGTGAGCTCAAGGTCCTGCAGCTTGTACCCGAGATGCAGTGACGATGGTGCTGCCTTGGCCACGAGCTTGGCATTGGCGTCGACGCCACCGACGTCCTTGGTCGCGACGCAGCGCGCCTGCACGAAGAGCTTGAGCGTCGCCTGCTTGGGCGACGTGATGTCGACGGAAAACGCCACGTGCTGCCACGCCGCGAGGCTCGGCATCGGCTCCTCGGCGACCACCGAGTGGCTGTTGAACCGCAGCACGAGGCGCCCCGAGCCATCGAGCCCGAGCTCCCACCAGATAGAGCCATCAGCGCCTCGACGAGACACGAGTGAGCAAGGCTGCTGCGCCGCCGTCACCTGCGCGGTCGCCGTGGGCTGCGTCTGCGCTCGTGCGCCAACGCCGTCGTCATCCTCGAGGTCGTTGGCTCCGCCTTGCTCTTCCTGCTGCCGCTGCGTGAAGAGCACGACATCGCGGACCCACAGCTCGACCGTGAGCTTGCGGCGGTACGGATCCTCGTCGAACACGAAGCCAATGTCGAGCGTGCTGCCGGCGCGCACGCTGCACCGCGCGCTCCACTCGTCGACGTCGCCACTGTCGGTGGTTCGCGGGAACCGCAGCGAAAACTCCTCCTGCAGCTTGCCTTCCTCGCCGCGATCCACAGGCGCCGTCGACGCCGCGAGCCGCAGGAGCGACTGGAACTGCGCGATCTGCAGGTGGTTCTCGCGCTTGGACGTGTCCAGCGACTCGAGCGTGCGCGCCGTGTCGTCCTCGTTGGCGGTCGTGCCTTCCTCGAAGCGCCAGTACGCGACCACGGCGTCCTCGTCCTCCAGGAACGGCCCGATGGTCTGCTTGTCGTTGTTGTTGCTGCTGCTGTTGGCGTTGGCGTTGACACCTCCTGTGCCCGACGCGTTGCCTGTCAACCCCATGGACGAGTCCCCCAGACCGAGCGCTGACGAGCCGCTGGCGCTGCCGAATGCCGCGTAGCTGCTCGGGTTCTTGGGCTCCTCGGTCGCGACGTGGGGCGTCGTCGCGAGCCCGAGGATGTCCTTGGCGTCCTCTGGCGCGAGCCGTCGCCAGTACAACACACTCGCGCGCTCCGTGAGCGTCGACTTGGGCTCCTGGTCTTCGCGGCGCTGCAGTGGCAGCGTGAGGCGGTCCATCGGACGCACGCTGGCCAGCAAGCGGCTGCGGCGCTCAGGCTGCGTGAGCTGCGCACAGCAAAGCAGCGAGAAGAGATCGTGGCGGCGCCACACGACCGACGGTGGTGGTGTGATCCCACCGCGCTGCACGGTGGACGCGAGCGACGCCAGCGGCGGATTGAGCCGCGCCCAGTCCTTCTGCAGCGACGTCAGCAACGGCTCCGCCGTCGTGACGCCGACGTCGTGCGCCAGCGAGAGGATTCCGAGGTCGTCGCCCGCCGTGTCGAGACACTTGAGCGCGAGATCCAACTGCCCGAGGCTCGCAAACACGCGCGCCAGGCGGCGAAGCTGCCGCGCCATCGCGCCCGAGCGAGACGGCAGCTTGGCCGAGCTGCCACCGCTGTCGTCGTCCGCCAACACGTACTCCTCGAGTCCAGGGTCCGTCGCGAGCAGCGCTCGCAGCGCGTCGCGCCATCGCTGTGCGGAGAGGTACACGGACGCCAACGCCTGCGGCGACAGCACCGACGTCTTGGCGTACGACCCTGCGGCACCGCCTGCGCCTCCTCCTCCACCGCCACCACTCGAGGACCCAGCAGCACCGGAGCCGCCTGCGCCGCTACTGAGCAGCACGTCGAGCGCCTTGACCGTCGTCTCGGTCCAGCCAAAGTCCTCGTACAACAGCGTCAACAACGCGTCGCTGCTGATCGGACAGCGTGGTTCCAGACCTCCCGCGCCCGCGAACACGAGCACGTCGCGCTCGAGTATGGCGCGCAGGCGGTCGTTCGGTCGCGCGAACCCGAGCAGCAATGGCTCACACACCGCAAGCGGTCGCAGCGACGTGCGCGTCTCGAGCGTCCGCGCGTCCGAGACCGCGAGTCCGAGGCGGTCGCCGCACGCACACAGCAGCTGCACGCGCTGCGTGCGCTCCGTCGTCATCGCGAGCGACGCGAGCAGTGTCACTTGCGTGGACCGCAGCGGCGTGAGACAGCGAACGTGGCCGTCACCTGTGGCCACGAGCAGCGTCTGCGCCATCCAGAGCACGCTGTGCGGCACTGCGAGTTCGCCCGAGAGTTCGTAGGACGCGACGACCGTGAGCGATGACCCCGAGAGCACGACGAACCGCTGCGTCGTCCACACGGCAGCGAGCGCGGCTTGCTCGGGATCGGCGCCACCCACCGCGTTCCACACGACGTCCACGAGACGCTCCTCGGGGGACGTGGACCACGAGGCACCAGCGCCCAGCGGGGGCATCGAGAGATCGTCCTCGCTCAGCACGAGCGTCTCGACTGCGTCCGCAGCCGAACTGGACTTCAGCTTGTAGAGCACGCGGACGCCAACAGCAGAGGCGACCGCAGACGACGAGCGCGTCAGCAGCGGTGTCGCGAAGACGCGCTGCACGTCCCGCGTGAGCAGCACGCGACTGCTGTCGTCGACGTGGTCGCACGTCGTCTGCACGCAAAGCGACTTGCCGGTCGACGCCAGCACGAGCAGCGTGTACGCGCGACTGGCGCTGCCATTGCCATCCTTGTCGTCGGCCTTGGAGGGCGCAAAGCAGACGTCCATGGCGTCCATGATCGCGCCGGTCTTGAGGCGGCTCGTTGCAGCCGCGTCGCCGTCGCCGCCGTCCGTGTCGTCGCCACGGTGGGAGCCGCCCGACGACGAGAGAGAGGCCTCGACGACGACGTACGACACCGTCGCGTCGACGTCCGACAGCGCTGTCGCCGTCGTCGTCATCGAGAGCCGTGCGGGCTCGTGCAGCAGGAGACACACAGCGGACTGCGTGTCGTTCGCGAGCAGCCGCCACGGGAGTAGCTGCCGGCCCTGGTAGTTGTTCCACGTCGGCAGCTCTCCGAGCTTGTGCGTCTCGGCAGTCAGCAGCGAGTACGACTGCAGCTGAAATGGGAGCGCCGTCGATGCCGCCGCGGAGGACTCGGAGGAGACGCGTGCGACCTGCAATAGCGTCGATGGCACGTCGCTGTAGCGGAAGTACTGGTCGAGACTGAGCTGCACAGTCGACGACATCGAGAGACGAGCGTTGTCGAGCTCGACGGAGCGGACCGCCGAGCAGCCGTCGACACGGAGCGGCGCGAGCTGGCGGTGGTGCGTGGACGAGAGGTACGCTCGGTTGGTCGTCGGCCAGAGCAGCAGCGCGGTGTGACTGCCTCCGTCGTCGAGCGAACTGAACAGCTCGAGCCAATTCGAGAGCGTGACGGCGTCGCCTCCTCCGACAGCGAGCTCCGCGGCGGCGACGCAGGAGCTGCTGGTCGCATACGATTGCCAGTGGACAAGCAACAAAGGTAGCTGGGGATGTAGGTGGCATGAGAGCTCACCAGTCTTGCGGCCAAAGTCTGCTGCCTGTGGAGGAACACTAAGCAAACAAAAATGCTTCGTCAGTGGGCAATGAGTCGATGCGTGTGTACAAACTACTTCGGTCACTACGTACGCGTGGAGAGTCGTGACTCGAAAGGGTTCTCTCTGACGGGAAGACGCTCCGACGAGAGGCGCGAGGTCCCAGACCTCAAGCACGCGGCTTTGATAACCGATCGAAATGAAGGACCCGATGGCACCAGACTGCTGGAATGCTACGTGGACGACGGGCGAGGGACTCGTTGGCGTCGCAAACACGGGTGTCACGACCTACCGACAACACAAAGAGAGAGAGTGAGAGAGATTAGACGACTGAGAGCGTTCCTATTGGAACAGCCAGTTCTCCAGCTCACCGCTGCTTCCTCTTTTCCTCCGAGCGCGTTTTCCTCCGAGAAACTCCAAAGCTGCAGACTGCCATCCGAGCCACCGGCGCACAGCAATCGGCGCGGGCTGAGGTACGCGAGGCACGTGATCTGGCTGCTGCGGTTCGCCGCCTTGCGGGAGATCTTCTTGGGCGGATCGCGCGAGTCGATGGCCGTGACCTTGATGCTGTTGCTGCCCTCGGATGCGTAAAACAGCCAGTGCTCTTTGTCGAGCGATGCCGCCATCGCGACGATGCTCTTCTGCTGCTTCTCCACCTCCGTGATGGACTGCAGCACGCAGTCCTGCAGGTCCCAGACCACGAGACATCTACTCCACAGTAGAGTGAGTGTGTCTGTCTGTGTCTAAGGCGTCTCGCTGTATGAGAGTGACACTTCTACAGACAGACGTACCTCGACTGAAAAATGGCGACGACGTGTGACAGCCCCGCGGGCTGCACGAGCTCCAGCAGGCGCGTCGTTGGCGCAGAGGGCGGTGGACGATCCACTAGGAAGAGAAGATCAAACGCTGTTTCGCTAATGAGCGCACCGTTGCGTGGATCGAGTTCTTGCAGCGAATGGTACGTCACTGAGACGATGGAATCGCGATGCTGCAAAGGAAGGAAAACAGAGCATAAGCGACGGAGATAGAGATACAGAGAGACAGAGAATGCCGTGGAGTAGACGCACGGGATGATAGATTGCGTGTTCGAGCGCTTGGCTGCGGCGCTCGTCGATCTCGAGAGACGCCCCATCATGCACGACAGCGAGCACCATTGTCAACAACTGCAATGGCGGAAGATCGTGGATCTCGCGTCGTTTCGAGGTTTCTCGTGTGGGCCACATTAAGTTTGGTCAACATGGTTACAGTGTACCCCCATTGTCGCAGAGCGCGGATTTTTTCTTGAATTTTGGGAAACAGTCCCATCTGGACAGTCCCGAGAACGTCAACGTCCTCTTCGCTCCACCAATCGTTGTTGGTCCTCTAGTCCTCGCTGACCATTGGGTAACGCCGCATTTGTCTGTTCTTTGTGATGGAGTCGACTGCGTGATGGTTCACAGTGGCGTCACCAGACGAGGTGATACTCCGCTCCTTGTTCGCCTGCTCAGCCGCGTTGCCTGGACACAACAGTGCGGGAAGATGAATGTCAAGGGCGATGTGAGAAGCTCTGCATGTGTGGTGAATGTACAGTATCGCTGACCCGCGTCCCATTAAATAATTCGAGTCTGCTCGTCAAGCATTCGGTTTTCCACCTTGTGAACTGAACACTGAACGCTGCTTGGCGAGTCACGGGAGAGAGCGTGGTGAGGGGAGCGCCTCGGATGGTCGCGAAAGAATGTTGCAACCCGAACCACGTCGGGCCGGCTGCAAAACAACAGCAAAGGGTTTGTTCTCGGCGTTTTGGTCCCAGCGACCTTGGACTGGTTCGATTTGATTGGATAAGCAAAGACCAAATCGAGAAAACGAAAGAACAAATTTCGAAGGAAAGAACACAGGAAGCGTCGCGTGGTGCTCCACGAAATTCTTCCGGCAAAAAGGACATCCCCTTTCAAACGGCGCGCGCATCGCGACGACCCCGACCGCGTGCAGTGTGGACCGACGACGACACGTTGAGGCTTGACGCGAGGTCTCGCCAGAGAGCAAGGTGGGTGCAGTGCAGTGCGTTGTCCTCTTTGTCTCTGCTGTCTCAGACATTGGCCGACCGCTCGGATCGCAACTCATTGCAGTCGTTTCTGGGCAGACGAGGCGCGCGTGTTGCGAGATCGGCGAAGGACTTGGCGTGAAGTGGCCGGCGGAAGCTTCGTCTGCTTCATTGAGGACCTCGCGCCGCGATCATCAGCATCTTGTTGAGTGCATCCCCTCTGTCGACAGGCCCCTCTGTGCGCACAACCAATATTCAGGCACCCGGAACACGAAGACACGCATCCTCTTCCTCCCCCGGAGAACGGCGCGCGGACTGGGACGCGGCGACTACGATTCCGGACCAACTACAGTCGACGTCGCGCGGAAGGAGCGGCGGAAGCCAACGGAGTGGTCGCGAGAGGCGGAGCGGGAGGAGGCGCGGGCGAACGACGGCGGGCGTTTCGGCAGTTGACGCGGTTCGCACGGGCAGTGGCGATCCAGCAGAGGTCGGGATGGAACCCACGGCCGCTGAGTCGTCCACAAGCCGTTCCGGGCGTCCACTGACTCAGCGCAGCAGCCACTCCTCACCGTCCCCCGTGCGCTCGTCGCTCCTTCCCGCAGCAGCGACTGGTGCGAGCGTCGGAAGCCGCGGGAGATCCGCCATGAACGAGCCGAGCCGGCTGCTAGGAAGCCCGAGATTCCTAACGCGATCGCTCACGGATACGACCGGCGCCGGACCCGCGAAGGCGTTCTCCGAGTCGCTCCATCGGTCGGACTCCGACCGATGGAGCGCGTCGAGAAGTGGAGAGCCAGTTGGGGGGCCGCGCGCACTCGCAGATGAGCCAGGATCCGCCACACGGACGGTGACTGCGTCAGCGTCAGTGAGCTCGAGCACAGGAATCGTCGAGCAACTCGTGACGCAGATACGCGAGTCAGTCGATGACTCGATCGCGCGGATCGCGGAGCAGTATGGCGTCAGCGCGGCGCTGTATCCAGGGAGCGCTGAACGGCACCTCTCCGTGCCGCCCGACGCGAAAGCGCTGAGTCTGGAGCTGCATTCGCTTCGACGTCGTGAGCGCGAGCTCAGTGCGCTCGTCGACGATCTCCAAACCGAGCAGCGCATCGCCAAGGAGCGTCTCGCGCTGTACTCGATCCTCGCGCTCAAGCTCAAGCGAGAACTGATCAACGAGCGACTCGCGCACATCGACTCTCGCAAGGAGATCGACGAACTACGAACCCAGTTGAACCTACCGGATGCTCCGACAGAATCGCCGGACAAACCGCGGGCGAAGCGGTCCTCTACCGAGTCCGGCACCGAACGTCGCGATCCAGCGCGCGGTAACCAGGAGGACCTCTGGACGTCGCCGAATAAATCCGGAGACGACCCGACGACTGGTGGATCCGCGGGCCTCGCGCCGCTGTCGTTCGGTAGCTTTTACTCGTCCCGACAACCGAACACGAACGACGACGAGGACGACGAGGCGTCCGCTGGCATGCAGCCGCTGCGCAACAGTCTCATGGGGCAGTTCCTGCCGTCCGCACTGCTGGATTCGCCGCAGCTCACGCCGACCGCGCGGTCCACGTCGTCCAAGACCGCCGCGGACAACCAAGTGGACGAAGAGACCACCTTCGACCGTCCACTCAGTGACGACGAGAGCGATGAGGACACCACGAGCAGCGCCAACAATGCGCAGCATCTTCCCGCAGCGCCGGAAGACGAGTCAACCCAGACGGCAAAGGTGCTGGAACGCGAGCTCGCAGCGTTCTCGTTGGACGAGGCGGCGACTTGTGCCGGCTGTGGGCGCGCGCGTGCCCCGGTTGTCCAGGTGACGGACTGCGGCCACTGCCTCTGCCGACCCTGCGAACGCATCTTGCTCACGGTCAGTGATTCGGACAAGTGGTCGTGTCCAGCGTGTGAAGCACCGGTTCGGTCCCTTCGTCGTCTCGATGCGCCACCAAGTCAGGCATCCTCAAAGCCATCGTCTCGACCGTCGACGTCCGACTCGGCTGCCAGCACAGCCACCGTCGCGTCCTCCTCGTTCCCGACGACGACGGCGCAAGTGACGGCCTCCTCTGGTCGGCAATCTGCCCAGTCTCCAATGACGCGTCTGCTGTTCTTCGAACTCTTTGAGAACATCCCATCGGACGACTTGGGGGTGATCCTCAATGAAGCTGGAGGTCAGGTGTCAGCAGCAGTCGAGTTCATCCTCCAGCGCCACCCGTCGTTCAATCCCTCATTGGCTACGGAAGTGAGCGTCATGGCGGGCCCTGGGCACAGCACGAAGGCTGCCCCGGCGGCCCTGCACCGATCGGCGTCGTCGGTGTCTTCGCAAGCGCAGAGTCATGCTGCGAGTCAAGGTGGCTCTGCAAACACCAGCAGCAACTGGAAGACAGAGATGTGCATGTACTACCTGCAGGGCAAGTGCAACAAGACCCGAAGAACGTGTTCATTCGCGCATGGGGAAAGTGACTTGGTGCGATCGTCAGCGACAACGGCGAAGCATACCTCAAGCACAAGTTACAAGTCACGCATGTGCCCGCTTTGGCTGGATGGGTGTTGCCCCAAGTCACGACGCGAGTGTCCGCTGGCGCACGGAGATAACGATCTTCGTGATGGCCTCGCGATCTTGAGCCACAATCCCACTGTGCCATCAGGGCCGCCAAGTACTTCAGGTGCTGGTGCCGCGCTCCCGCCGAACCTCCCAACCACAGCGCCTCGACTGCAGAATTACAAGACTGAGCTGTGTTATTACTACTTGAAGGGCTGCTGCAATTACACGAAGGAGGAATGCCGCTTCGCTCATGGTGAAAGTGATCTCCGCACAGTCGAGAGCAATACCCTGGAGTGGTCCGCTCAACTCGCGAATGCTGCAGCTGCTGCCGCGGCTGCCGTGTCCTCAACCACAACCTACCCGGGAGATGCATACGCTAGTCCTCCAGCCAGTGCGTCACCTGCGCCAGTACCGGTTTCCGACAAGGCATCAATGGCTCCACCGCATCAGTACTCGCAGCAGTTCTTGCAGCAGTTCCAGCCACAGGCAGCCTTCGGGGGTCCTCACTCTCAGTTTATGCCACCTCCACCGGCGCACCAGTTCCATCCTGCCCCACACCATTCCCAACCCATCCAACCTGGTGCAATGGCGAACCCGTCGTTAGCTTACCCAAGTTCGGTCCAGCCGTACGGAAGCAAGACGCAAAGACCAGCGCGGGCGCCTGGTCGGCGAAGTGACTCGACGTGGGCTCCGATGCCACAGCCAAGTTTCGACCCTTCTCAATTTCCTCATCATCACGGCTCGCACCACCACCCACCAGGTAGCTCTGGTGGGCATAGCAGCCCCGAGTTTTGACGAGCTTTTCATATCCAGATTGTATATCGGCTGCCACTCACTTCTTGCACATTCAAACTCGCCGCGCAACGCTCTGTATCGTAGAAATGTAGAATTGTAGGGAATTAGTAGGCAAAAGTTTTCAAGTTCTTCGGACGTCTTGAATAATACAACCACGCGCAGGCACTCATTACAATTCACATTTTCTCAAAGCTCAAGTGTGCTTGTCGCTGCAGTCATTGGGATTGTCGACGCAGTTGATGTGGCTGTAGACACTGATGTCGACGGACTCGCATCGCTCGTTGCAAGCACAGTTTGCGTTTGGAACGGAACGCTGTTCATTTGGGTACCCGGTATTGAGAGTCCCAACGCCGCCGCAAGATCGTGGACGTTCACGGGAACAGCGACGACTGAACCGTTAAGCACCATTCGAATGGTCTTGTAGGGTGAGCTCATCGAACTGTGAAGTGGGAGTCCTTCTCCCGTCGAGCGAGACATAGCATCCGCGTCACTGTTTGTGGTCTGCGAGAGACGACGCTTGGTGCCTACTTCCAGCATGGGAGTTGAGAAGGTGAGGCTTGAAACAGGGATCGACGTTCCCGCGCTGCTTGCAGGACCCAAGTGCGAGGCGTTGCTGGTGCGCTGGTTAACCACGGCACCTTCGCCACGCACGACATGTGGACCCCTCTTCCGCATCGCAGCCTCCTTCCGAACATACGTGTAGATGTCGCACTCAAACTGTTCGTTGGCGCTTTGTGTGGCTTTGCGCTTGAGGAAGTTTCGGTACGTCTTGCGGATGCGTGTCTCGAAGTTCTTGTCGGTGAGCTCCACGAGCTCTGCCTGCTTCGAGTGCACGCCAGGACGGATGTAGATCGCCGGATCCACTCGCACGTGCGGCTCCCCTGGGAACGCTGCGAGTTCCTTGGCCGTGCGACTATTGACCTTGGCTTGGAACACCTCGAAGCCTTCTGCAAGCTGGAACCGGAATGTCGAGATGGACAAATGCTTGCGAGACGTGCGCGTCACGTCACCAACCTTGATCGTGAGGGCGGCCATGATGTCATTCGGGACGTGCGGCGACCACTTGCGCGAGCTCTGGTCATCGGCTGTGAACGGCGAGGACGCCGACGGAGAGCTTGCCTCGTTGTGCGTCGCGCCACTGGGTGGCACGATGCGACGGTCAGGTCCGATCGCGTTCAGGTCGAAGCATCGGCGGGAGCAGAAGAGAGACGGAAGCGAGAAACCCAACGCGAGCTGGCAGTCGCGCGCCGCGACGATCTGCGCGCACATGAGGTGCACGGGCGCGCCGCACGCGAGGCAAAAGCGGCTCACGACCTCGTCATTCGCGGTCTTCTTGCGGCAGATCGCGCACAGGAGGTCGCTGGGAGGGGAAGAAGACGCTGGTCCGGACGGGGATCTTCCGGACGTGGAGGACGGTTCTGCGTTCGATAGACCATTAGTCGGATCGCTCGACGGGGCTGTCTCACAATCGTTGGAGTTCATGTTTTGCGCCCCTTGTTGAGCGTCCGGAAGCGCCAAGTCGGGGTTCTGTTGTCAGGGTTTTGCGTGGAACAAGCCACCAATCGGGGGCACTGGCAGTCTGAAAGCGAACTTGTATCAGTACATGTGTCGTCCGTTTGCATGGCCAACGCATGGGTTCATGAGAACGTTCTGGACGCCGGTCGCCGTGCCCTTGCACAAGTGGTCATGGCGTGCGCCTTGCGTGCTGGATGCGTCGCGTGGCTGTCTCAATGGAACATGCGGAAATGCTTTCCTGGACGAGCAGGTGTTTCTGGACACATGATGGACTCCACCTCCATCTGCAAAACGCTGCCTGCTGGAAACCAACGACACTCTTGCCACGTCTTCTGTTCAGTTCCCTGCCGCTGCATCCCGCAGTCACAGCGAGCCGTCTGACAGACACACACAAGGCAGCAGACAGACAGTCTGCCGCTGCCAGTGCCAGCTCTTTCCGCCAGAGTCTCCACACGACCTTCTGCTGCGCAAGTCAGTCTCGCCAAGTGGTGGGTCATCGCTTTGTCCACGACACGACCACACCACACGCCCACACCCGACGCCTCCATCGATCGGAACCCGAACGGCCGCCGCCGACGAGAACGCCCGCTCCTCTTCGTCCGGACTTGATTCCAGACCCGAACTCGCCGTCATCCCCAAACGAACGCCATGGTCTTCATCTCTCTGGAACGATTCCTGGAAACCTCGGATCCCCGGAATCTGCCGTCGTGCCCGCATGCCACCGAGATCCCCATGCCGCCGGTGCATGTCGTCGTGACGCCGGCGTCTCCTCCCACCAAGACACTGCAGCGCGCTGCGTCTACCGAGACGCCCGCGGCGACGTCCAAGCCATCGCGTCTGCGCCGCGCGGCGTCGTCGCTCGCCGGTCTTTCCGGTGCCTCGAAAGCAGACCGGTCGGTCGACGCTTCGATGCAGTTTGTGTTGTACGTCACAGACCGCGAGATGCACCATCGATGGGTGCTCCGACGCTCCCCTCGCGAGTACCGGCAACTACTCGCAGAGCTTCACGCGGCCATCGGTCCCTGCCGCCAGTTTGCTTGCTGTGGACCGCTACGGCGTATTCTTCAGGCACCGCTGTGCCGCAAGCAACAGCAGCCGCAGCCGCAGCTACAGACAAAGCGCCTGCGCTGGACCGCCGACCGCCGTGTGATCTCGCACGTCGCGCACAGCAGCGGTGTCCAGGAGTTGATCAACGACCTCGTGCAAGCCGTCGCTGCTCGAGACCACGAGTGCCCGTCGACTCGTGACGCGTGGGCGTTGTTGCGTGCGTTCCTCACGATCGACACGCAGCGCGCGGCAGTCGCTGAGACGCTACTGCTCGCAGTAACTCGCCCGTCAAACGACGCCACGCAAGAGCGACCGACCCACTGCCGCCGGCCATCGCTTCCAGCGGTTGACGCGATCGACGCTCCCGCTGTCTGCATCACAGAGAACGCGTCCCCAGTCGATACCGAGTGCCCCATTTGCTGCTCGTCTCTGCATTCGACACAACAGTCTCAGGCCCGACTGGTGTGCGGCCACGACTTCCATGCTGACTGTCTGCGTGTCTGGCTTGGCGTGCAGCATTCGTGTCCAGTGTGTCGAGCGCCCGTTGGCCCAATGCCGCCATCATCTTGAGCTCAAAAACCGTTACGTCGGCTCAATGGAATGCCGACTCGATCACCAGCATCAGCATCACGTCAGTATCATCATGCTTCTTCGTGTATAGTAATTATCGACTTGGTGTGAATAGAGTACATTGTTGCATTGTTTTCCTCATTATTGAGTGGAGCGTCAGCAGTGCTATCCTCTATCTACAGTCGCGCACTGACTGCTAACGACACGCGAACTGGGGGTGGCTTACGCGACGCCTCGAGCGCTTGGGCCCTTGCCTTCCTTGTCATCATCCTCATAATACGACGTTCCGTAGGCCAAGAAAAACTCCTCACGCTGCGCCACTTCTTTCCAGGTCACGATGTAAAGCTGGTTCAGCTCAATCGGACTCGTGTCATCTTGAGGGTCGATGATGCAGCCAGGCACCAGGATGCAGTTGTTGTAGAACGACGACGCGTCCCAGTAAATGTCAGCAGGGTACTCGTACACACGATCATTCGGGAACCCTCCGACGGAGCCCTCAGCATCCACGAGCCCGTCAAACGGAGTGAGTCGATGGCCATACTGCATCTGGAACTTCTCCACTTCGCGGACCGCCCCGTTCACGACAACAAACGTCTCACCCAGCTCTCCGCACCGTGCAACCTTGTTGAGTCCATCATGATGCTCTTCTTTCGTGATACGGCGAACCCCGAAGATGCAGACCACGGAGAACGCGGGCCATGGATGCGGGCTGAGGTTGAAAAGGCCACGACCAGCATTTGGAATGCCAGACACAGCGACACCGACCGTGCCGTTGTCGTTGCTCTCCTTGTATGTGATCGTGCTGAGATCGACCTTCTTGAAATTCAACTTCGGCGGCTTGGGGATTCGCTTCTTTACAGCTGCTAGTTCTGCGTCGGTCATGTCCGCTTGAGGCGACATGGAGGCATCAGGATCGGCCGAAGGCGAAGCGTCTTCAAGTCGACGTTTTTTCCTGTGATGGCGATCAATCATCATACATCATTAGATCCACACATGAAACATTAGTGTATCCATGCGAGTCACGTACTGGGATTCCTGATCGAACATCGACGCAAGCTTCATTTGTCGGCTCATCATGGTCTTCATAGCCATGGAGTAGGCCTTGCGCGGGTTCTTCTTTGCAACTGCCTTCTGGCAAAGCTTCACAACATGGACCGATGGGTTGGCAACCATGCGCTCTCTGCAACGGTCACACAGCTCCTTCGCGATCTTGCACAGCTCATGGCGCGAGGACACCTTGCCAAGTCCCTCGCGTGCCATCGAATCCAACTTGAACACTCGCACCATGTTGTCGATCAACTCACGCTCTCGAACATCCTGCTCATCGTTAATCAGCGCCAGAATGGCGTCGATCTCTGGGTTCTGAGAGAACGCGATGGTCTTCATTCGTCGGATTCGCCCGAAGACGAAAGCAGACGCATTCTGGCATTTCTCGTTTTCCATTTTCCTCCAGATGTCGTCCATTACCTCGCGATCCACATCTGATATCGCACGACGCGCTGCAGAGTCGATTCCATCCCATGTGCACAGGAATGCATCCTTGAAGATGTCCAGCTCTTGCTTTGCTCTCCTACGCTTTGCCGAGGATGAGGTCTTGAAGCTGTGTTGCATCAGCGATGGCATGTGCGTTCTGACGTAGTGATGCAGAAAATACTCGCCCGTTCTTCGACCGCCCTTGTCAACGTTCTCCCACCGGTTGTATTTGTGGTACCTCTCGTTGAGCTCCATCGCTTTGTCGAGCTCCTCGAGCTCGACAGTTTGAGCTCGAGACAAGTAGACTTCCCACGGGCCGGGCTGAATGGAATGGCGCTTCATGAAGTTCAAGACTTCGCTGGATGCTGACTGCTTCACTGGAGATGTGGAAACATCCGAGGAGGATGCATTACCTTCCTTTTCCAGAAGTTCGAGGGTCGCATCCAACTTGGCGATGGCTGGGTCCACAGGTGCACCCGCACTATCGGGCTCTCGGGGTGTTTCATAATCAACTCCCCACTTTTTCCACAGCTCGAGCACAGCTTTCACATTCGACTGCGGACAACAGAATAACACTGTTAGATTATCTCCACGAGCATGGGGCAGTCGATTCGATCGGTAAGCGTACCGTCTGTCTCGACTCATCGGGTATTCGCTCCACGACGCTGAAGAGGATTCGCTCTAGGGATCGCACAAGAGATGACTCGCGCATCTTTCGGTTGCGGTCCTCTTGCGGACACCCAGCACGAACCGCTTTCAGAATGTCATGCACCAGGAACAGCACGTTCATCTTGCCCTTGGGGCTGTCAAACGCGTCCATGGTCTCGCAAATCTTGTCGCGTATTCGGTCATGAAGCTGCTGGTGTTTGATCACAAACTTGGAGCAAACCTGTGCACGTTGCATTCGAAAAATGTAGCCATTTTGCAAAACGTGACGTCAGTCGCGACCCGATTGCTATCGTTCCATTCGATTCGGGTGGACGCACCGGAATCGCAGACGGCTTCGTTTCGAGTTGATCCATGAGCAGCTCAAACTCGAGCATTGGATCGCCAAATCGACTCGACATTTGCTTGGCTGTGGTCTCGATCTCCTGCATCACTTTCTGTCGCTCCACGAGCTTCTCTTCAAGCTCGTGGTTGACCTCCGCAACGATGAATCCGATCACGACACCTTCGCGATCGGTGCACAGCGACTGAATAGACTCGGCCGAGGCACCTGTGGAGCTCGACATCAACGCGTGCAACTTAGTATTCGAGGTTGACGATGCGCATCACAAGATCGACGCACACAAACACAAACACACACGCATCCATCCACACATACCGCTTTTCTTCAGTCGATGCAGGCAGCGAAGCCCCTTGAGCGACGCCGGCGCAAGCAGATACAGCGTGAGGTTGTACGTGGACGCGACAAACGTCACGCACAGCGAGCACTCGTTCTTGATCATGTACACCTTCATCTCCTCAACGTGCTTGGCGACAAACTTGCAGAAGAAGCCCTTGGAGGGCACGGCGTTGAGCTTGGCCTTCGTGCTCAGCGCGAGGCGCTTGGGGAACTCGCGCAGCAGGTTGCGCTTCTCCGCGGGCAAGCGGCCGACCATGCCAATCGACCGCCCGTGGAACTTGACCTCGAGGTGCCAGTTGTCACTCATGGTGGCGCGTCGCTTGCTTCCCCTCGCTCACGCTCCGCTTGCGAGTCCGGAATCCGGGGGAGAGAGAGAGAACAAAACACGAAAGCGAGTTGGTGTTTGCGTTCCCCCAATGGTGTGGTGTGCGCGCGACTCGTTCCGTTCGGGTTCGGTCGGTTCGTGGGTGAGAGGCGCACCACGACACCGACAACACCAACGACACTCGAGTCAGTGTTGTGTGACTCGTGAGTTGTGTTGGCGCGCGCGCGCCGCGGCTCCGTCACAATCTGGACAGGCAAGGAGGAACAAACCAAACCAAGCCAAGCCAAACCAAAACCTGGAGGACTACGAAACACAAGGACAAAGGGCACCACCAACAATCCAATAGAAACCGATGCTTGGCAGACAGGACTGGCGAAGACCCAGACTTTCATTCACTCCCGAACGAGATACCATGACAGACGCGGTCTGATTGGTCAAAATCAATTCATTGTTCTCGAAGCAGTCGACCCGAAGATAAAAAAAGCGAAATTTATTCATCAACACGAGTGTAGCCATTCCGACGAAACTGAACAAACGTCAGACGCCGCCCGCCTCGTTGGCGATCTTGCTGATCAAGCCGCCGGCCGTGCCCACGAGGTTCACGGGCGACTTGCCGTCCGTGATGAGGTAGCCATTGAGCCCAAGCGCCTCGAGCATGCGCACCTGGTTCTCTGGACCGACGCGCGCCATCTCCACGAGCGTCTCCTTGCCGATGCTGCTGACCATTTGCTGGAACTTTTCGGCTTCGATCGACATGAGCTCGCGCTTCTTTCCGACCTCGATCTCTGCCAGTTGCCTCGCATGCGCGACCTGCAGCTCGTGCTCCTCGCGGAGACGACGGAGGTTCGCTTCATGGACGATGCGGTCTGCCTGCGCCTTGAGCTCGGCTTGACGCACCGCAGCGAGACCTTCGATCTCGGCCGCCTGAGCCGCCGCCTTGGCTCGACCGACCGCCTCACCTTCGGCCTCGACCGCCGCGCACTCTGCAGAAAGCTGCACGAGGTTCTTTCTCGCCTGCTCTGCGGCGGCCTGGTTTTCGAGCTGCTGTGTGAGAAGCTGCCCTTTGGCCTCCTCTTCTTCCTTCATCGCCTGCGACTTGGCGCGTGCCTCCTGGGACTTGGTCGTGATCTCGATCGCGAGCTGTACCGACTTTTGCAGACTCTCACGCGTGAGCTGGTCCACGGGCTCCGCGGACTGGATGTCGACGTTTGTGATGCACAGATAGTTGGCGTCGAACACGAGCGACGGTCGCAGTTTGCCGTTCTCGTCGACACCAAAGATCGACGTGCGGATGATCTTGGCGCTGTGCTTGTGGAAGTGATCAAAGCTTTCGACCGCGACAGCGCCACGGATGCGAGACGCCAGCGTCTTGCACGCGTCGCCGACAAAGTCCTTGACGTTGAAGACCTTCGATGCCTCCGCGTGGTCCGCTTGGTTCACGCGGAAATGCCAGTTGTACGCGATCGTCAGCCGCAGACGAGCGTGGTCCGAGGTCTCAACGATGATCTGGTCACGCATAAAGTCGGGACCGAGCTGCAGACACAGCGTCTTGATGACGTTGGGCTGCTTGGGGACGCCACCCGCCAAGCGAAGCACCGTAAACTGCTCCTCCGGCTCGAGCATCACCAGTGTCGGGCCGAACATGATACGCGACGACTTGGTCTTGTAGTCGTAGACCTGCACAGCGGCGTTGTGCGGCACTTCAAACGTCACCAGTCGCGTCGGATCGCGCGGAGCTCGCACCACTTGAGAGCTGGTGTCGCGTCCAAGACTCGATGTCCACACAGAGGTTGACGGCGACTGCGTCGGGTCCTGCACATACGCAGAGCCGGATCGCTGCGCCTGTAGCAGCTCCTCGACCTCTGGTGGCAACGTCTTCGCCCAGAGCTCTTCTGTCGGCTGCAGCATGTACGTCTCGCCCTTGACTGCCCTCACGTGACCCGTCTTCTTGTCGCGAACGTAGACACCTTCGTTGGCATCCAGCGGGATCGCCTTCCGCACCTCCAGCACCTGAACCTGGATCGGCGGAATGTACTCGCGTGGACCGTGCACCATCCAGCGCTCGCCGGCCTCGTACTTTCGGTCCTGCGCTCCGTCTTTCGCTGTGAAGGACTCGTTGGCCTGCAGCAAAACGGCCTCGTCTTCGCCGAGGATCAGCACGTCTTCGATACAACCGTTTTCCAACTCCTCGCCGGGCTGAAGGAAGAACGAGGTCTCTCCCTTGCGCATCTCTCGCGTTCCCCGGCGCTGCACGCCGTTCACGACGGGGTCCACGATCACGCAGTACTGGCGATTCGTTAGCGTTGTGATCTCGACTGTGCCGACGACCTCCTCGTGAACATCGGGGACGTGCGTCTCCGCGATCTCGGAGGTCACGAGCCACTCCTCGCCGGCCTTGCGCTGGATGCCGTAGACGTCCTTGAACGTCCGCATCGCGCGGAGGTGCAGCGCTGTCCGCTCCGTGAGGATGTGTGCGAGGATTACGTCCACGAGCACCTCATCGATCTGCGGCAGATACGCGCCGGGCGTTCGCACGAGCCACTCCTCGCCGGCGTCGCGCGCGATGCCCAGCGAGTCCTTGCACTTCTTCTCGGCGCGGAACTTGATCGCCTGGTTCTTCTTGATGATGATGGCGTTCACCTCGGCGACGATCTCTTCTTCGACGCGAGGAACGTACGTCGCGGGTCCAACAAAGAGCCACTCGTCGCCCGCGACGAACTGGTCAAACTTGCGGGTCGCGCGGATCTTGAGCGCGCTGTCCACCGGCACGACACGCAGCTTCTTGATGCTGCCGGCCTGTAGCTCACCGGGATACAGCGGGAACGGGTCGGGAAACTGGTCAAAGATGCGGAACTCGACCTCGCCATGCCGCAGCTTGGCTTGCTGGTACTGGTCGCGCACGATGTTGCCTGTCGGCATGAAGGTGTTCTCTCTGTGAGTCTCCATGGTACATGAGGTATCTCTCTATCGGCCATCGCGTTTTGTCCTACCTTGTTCATCGCGGACGACGGGATTGTGGATCTCGACATAGTGTTGCGCGGGGAGCACGATCATGTCCTTGGGCGCCGTCGTCACCTGCTCGTGCTCCTGTCGCGTGTACGTCAGCGGCCCCGCGAGCACGCGCGAGACGTTGGAGTTGGTGTCGAGCACGTGCACGTACTTGTACGGCGGCAAGCGGATCACGCGCGGCCCCGCGCTGCTGCTGCTGTCGTCGTACCTGCTGAGGCTCATGCTGACGGTAGGTTGGTGGCTATAGTGGTGAGAGAGAGAGAGAGAGAGAGAGAGAGATGGAGAGACGGGAAGAGGACTTGAGCTTGAAGAGCGCACTTGAGGAATGAGAGTTGCGCTCGAGGTGACGATGAATTATGTGGAATCTTCAAGCGTTGGGTTCATCAATGTATCCAAAGTCCTATTTTTCATCATTAAAGTGGAGCATTCCACCTTAATGTAGGTGTATGTGTCCTCGATGACCCAAACGGTCCTGGTTTAGTGTGGAACAAGGCATGCGACACACCATGGTGGTCAGCAGTGTACCCATCTTGAAGCAATATGAGCTGGTCGGCGTGTCGCGCTCAGCAGGAGAGAAAACAATTGCTGTTGCGACACGATACCACGCGATGCTGCTGCACTCATTGCTCGAGATCCTCTACGTGTAGTGGCGCGTGTTGGTCGCGCTCGGGCATCACCATCACGCGCTCGTGGAGATACGCGCTCCACTGCGACTCGCTCGTGAGCAGCTGCGTGATGACGCGCTCAGTCGCCACGGCATCCTCGATCTCGAACGGCACGACATGCGTTGAGGATGTCGCACCAGTGCGCAGTGCAGCGTCCGTCGTGGCGCTGCAATGCTCTGCAACGGCCGAGCGCTCGCGCCACGCGCCGCGAGCCACCTTTACCCATCGTAACGGCGCATCCGACGAGCTGGCGTCGCGTTGCGCGATCAGCAACGACCGCAGCGAGCTCTCTCGTGGCAGACTCTCTGGCTTTGGACACGCGCGTGAGGCTGTGGATGGAGGTGTTGCTGTTGTAGTTGCTGTTGCTGCTTCTGTCGGTCGAAGTTTTGGCTCATCGACCATGGCACCAGTGGCATCGTCTCCCTTATCTCGATCGATTGTCGGATGAATCCGACGACGAGACCGTCGAGCGCTTCGAGTCGCTGACTGCGCCATCGCGAGCACTGCTGCAACGAGTTCGCCGTGCTGCGTGTTGCCTTCTCGTTTGCGCTGCTCCTGCTCTTGCTGCAGGCGCTGGTCACGCTCGAGCTGTCGCTGCCGCCGGCGCTGCCGACGCATTTTCTGACGATGTCGCTCGATCTCTTTGATCTCTGCTTGCTCCTTCCGCTTGATCACGTCCTGAAGAAGCTGCCGTCGCTCTTTGACTGCATGGGCGTGTCAGTTTCGCTCGCTCACAACTCGTGAATGAAAAGAAACAACTTACCGAGCTGTCGCTGGAGCTCGAGGACGATCTTGAGCTGACGTCTCGATGGCGAGGCCCGCGCCAGTGCAATCTCCATCGCCGAGTTGGCCGTGTACCCATCCTGCGTGACGGAGACGCCGTGCTTGAGCAGGAGCCGCACAATCGCGAGGTCGCTGTGTGTGACCGCCCAGCGCAGCGCCGAAAACCCCGAGCGGTCGATGAGATCGAGCTTGGCGTTCCGCTCGACAAGGAATCGGACAGCGCCACTTCGTCGCTTCCTGCACGCAGCCATGACCGCCGTCTCGCGTAGCTATCGCTTTCGACGTTCTTTGTTAGAGCAACAGCAGTACCACAGACCAACGGTAGTTGGTGGTGGCTGGTGCGTACGGTGGTCATGGCGTTGATGTCAGCGTGATAGTTGATAAGGAGTCGCAATAGAACGACGCTGCCTTTCTGCGATCCAACGATCATCGAGCGCCCTGGAGACTCTCAGAACAACACTGAAGTGCCTTACCTTGGCTGCGTAGACGATCGGCGGAACACCCTGCTTCCTCACTTGTGTCAGAGCCATGTGGAACAGACGAACAGCGAACTACCCAGTCTCGCAGACCTTGTTGTCGCGGGCGTTCACGTCGTAGACCATCACGTCCAACAGGCTCCTGCACTTGAGTTCGATTAGATTGCTCTCTCTCTCTCTCCGACGCATCATCGTTGTGTGTATGCGCCCACCAGATCGTCCACAGCTCGGGCAGCGAGAGCCGCTTGTACTGGTACCGCTGCATCTGCATCGCCAGCAGATTCAGCTCGTCGTCCCAGTTTTCGTCCGCGTCATCGTCGCTGTACGTCGCGACCATCGCTAGAGTGTGTGCGTGTGAGTGTGACGCTGTGCAAACGCTTGACCAAAATACCATCGACCAAATGCCACTCAGTTTTGTCATTCGTACGTCCTTCGTGTTGTTACGCGTCACTGTCTTCGCCTCGGTGGGGACCCATCTCGATCAGGACGTCGCGTCCGCCTCGACGCTCGCGTCTTCCTGCTTGATCGGGGTCTCGCCCCCAGCAGCAGGCTCCGCTGTCTTCACCACGGGATCGTTGCTCATGCCCAAGATGCCCTTCACGACCGCACCAGCGCCGTTCTTGGCGAGGTGGAGGTGCTCCACGTTCGACTTCATCGCGGCTCGCAGCGTGCGCCAGCAAAAGAGCTTCTCCTTGTCCGGCCAGTACTCCTCTTCGATGCCGTTCTCAGGGTCCCATGCCTCCGTGAACCGCTGCATATAGGTCTCAATGGGCACGGCCGTCGCGCGATCGGGGGCCTTCATCTTGGAGAGAATCGCGGTCGGCTTGGCGCTTTCTGAGAGAATCTGCTCCAGCAACGTGCTGTCTCCGCCGTTGTTTCCTGTCCGTAGTCGCTTGCTTGCGCCGCCCAGTGGCGCGGCATCTCCGAGGCGACGCTTCTTGGGCTGCACGGCGGCTGCCTTTGCTGCCGTCTCCTCCTCGGCGGTCGTCGGCAGTCGCTCATACGGCGGACACTTCTCGAGCTTCCACTTGATCCAGTTGCGCTCCCGCTCGAGCACGATGGTCAGCATCTCACTGAAGCCCTTGCCGTCGGAAGGCGTCTCACGCAGCAGCTTCATCACACGGTCCGTGAGCTCTGGTAGCTTTGACTTGGGCGTTTGGCAGCCCTCAGGCGCCTTCGTCTTGGTGAGGTGGTTGAAGAGGATGAGAAACTGCGTCAGCATGCACTCGCGCATGATGGGATCACGCAATTGCAGGCGGAACAGGCGGCTGTTGGTTAGATACTTGGGCTGAAAGAAGTGCTCGTGACTGGCGTCGGGCGTCGCAGGCGCCACAAGAAGATCGCGCGAGCGCTCTAAATCGTCTGGAGAGAACGCGTTGCCCTCGAACGCCGAGAGCACCGTGTTGAGCTCCTCAAACTGTCACAAACCGCGCGTCGATCAGTCATTCTGCCACGTGCTTCCAACGCAAACCAGCGGAGTCCATCGAGAGACGTACAAACTTTTCCCAGTCTTCGACACTCTTTGTGACGAGTTGATGGTCACGACAGAAGCGCTGCAGGTCCCAGAACGTGCGGTACAGGTTGTAGTCCACAGGGGCTGCATCCGGGTCCCGCTCCTTGTCCAGCTACACAAAGACAAATACAAACACCAACACACACAAACACAATTCGATCAGCAAAAAAGAGCCGTCGAAAATGGTATCGATAGCGTGCTCACCTCGACAGCGGACGGCACTGCTGCGCTCGATGTCTGTGCCGAGTCGTGCGCCTCAGCCGCCTCAAACTCGTCTTGGTCCTCAAACAGCGTCGTGTTCGCTGTGTTTGGCTGGTTAATTGCTCAGAGTTAGCGCTGTTCCCTTTGCAATAGAGCACACGTATATGGGAGGGGGGGGGCGGTTCACCTTTCCGAGCAAGTTGACGGCCGAGCGCTCCGACAGCGAGAACGTGAACGAGAGAAACACGAGGATGCGACCGCAGAACACGCTGTTGTGCGTCTTGGACACACGGCGCAGCAGCGCATTGCAGAGACGCAGCAGGCAGAGCGACGCCTTTGTCGGGCGTCCCGACTCGGGGATGAAATCGCTGGACGAGAGTCGCTCCTTGCGCTCCTCGAGCAGCTCCCACAGCTTCTCGCACGTGCTGATCGTCTGTCCATCCATGAGGTCTTCCAGCAGCTTGTACGCCGCCGTGCTGTTGAGGCACTTGTGCACGATACCGTCGATGCAGAGATCGAGCAGCTCGGGCACGCCGACGCTCACAGGCGTCGCCTCGGGCTCCTTGAGCAGGCGCCACGACAGCGCCTCGACCACTTTCTGCACCGCGACGTCCAGCACATTCAGCGCCTGCTCCGTGGCTTTCGTAGAACTCGAAGAACTGGATGCTGGCGCTGCCTCGAGAGCGGAGCACGTGCGCTCGTAGAGCTGCTGGAGCGACGCGAGCGCGTCTGGCCGCCGGAAGAAGGCGCTGATCTCCGACTGAAGGAAGGCAGCGAGAGAGAGAGAGAGAGAGCACAGACGAGTCAGGACCGATAGAAGATTTGGAGATCTGCAGCTGCTGCTGAGTGGTGTGTGTGTGCATATACCTCTGCGCGTTGAGCCAACACCAACGACATGATACCTCCTCGCTTTGGGCTGTGTGTCTGTGGCTTGTTATCGATGCGGGAGTGTGCAAAACGTTATATCGTGTGGTACACGTAAATATCCACAGAATATCCAAGCGGTTAACCTACGAGGACCCTGTGGACGGACGCCAATCATCGTCAAGGTCGAGCGTCTGATGATGACCGAGATGGCGGCGACTTGCAAGATGACGGCGCTCGCGGCGCTCGATGAAGCGTATTCGGAGCACATGGCGAGCGTCTCTGAAGCAAAAGAAAGTTTTGTGGATGGTGCCTCAATGCGAGTGGCTGTTGTGGGACGCTTTGTGCGCAAACGCAAGCTATCGTACGTCTCGAGTTGACGATGGACCCGCTCCTGCATTTCCTATATGGCTCACTCGATCCCACGTGCAGCAAAGGACTCATCTTTGGCGACGTGATGCTCGACGGCGGAGGTGTGTCTGTTGGACGTTTCCACATGTAGTACAAAGTGCGGAAGCTCACTGCTCTATCTGTCGCTCCCCAAACACGCAGAGCTGCTCGAGGTCATGATCCGCGCGCACGAGGGACTGCTGACAGTCGAGGCGATTCGCCAAATCAACTGGGACGTGCATCTCGGAGATGTCGTAACGATCGACGGACTGCTCACACGCAAGGAAAACGGGCACCTGATGCTCACGCTGCTCGGGGTGACGGTCGAGGAGCTCTGGAGCGAGAGCCATCCCGGCGAGAACTTTGACCACGCGCGCTTTGGCACCGCCACGATCCACAGTCTACAAGCGGAGGACCGCCGGCCTCGTGGGTCTGTGACTCTGGAGCCCAGTTCGCAGGCGAAGAAGCCCACCAAGTACACGAACATCGTCCAGATCAACGGCTTCAACGCGTGCAAGTACTACTTCTCGGGCGCCAATGGCGTCAACTGTCTGCGTGGAGCGCAATGTCATTTCTGGCACGGTGCTCCTGAAGACTACGAGACAAACCGGCGACTGTGGCTGCAGAAGCGACAAGATCAGCGGCGTGCCGTGAGCCAGATTGAAGGAGACGAGCACGCGCCAGAGACCAAGTGGCTCAAGGCGCAGCGCGCGCGGCTGTTTTGTGACTGGCTGGTGTCCCAAGTCGGGGACGAACGGCTTCGCAGTGGCTCGGGCGTCATCGATGTCGCTGGAGGAAAGGGCGAGATCCCCATCTTCCTCTGGAATCAACGCGGGATCCCAACGACTCTGATTGACCCGGTACGTCGTTCCGTCATCAAGTAAACGACTGCGTCTCAAGCGCAATTGATTGACGTGCTTTGACCTGTGGAATTCTTAGCGTCCCATGAAGATCAACAAGAAGCTTCGCCAGCTCACGACAAAGAACGACGCGGGAGAGGCCATCGCAAGTCGAGGCTTGTGTCTCCAGCTCTTGTGCTATCTGACCGAGGAGACGGTCGAGGAGCACCGTGAGCTGTTTGAGAATGCGTCGATTCTGTTGGGAATGCACCCAGACGAAGCTACAGAGGCGATCGTGGACATCGCACTACGGCTGCAGAAGCCGTTTGCGGTCGTGCCTTGCTGTGTCATGAGTCGCCTTTTCCCGAATCGGCGATGTCTTGATGGGACGGAAGTCGCGACGTATGAGGCGCTTGTGCAGTATCTGAAGGAGAAGGATCCCCGGATCCAGTCGTCCTTCCTCTCCTTCACAGGACGCAACCAAGTGCTGTACCTCTTGGATTATGATCAATAAACGAGGGTTGCTATGAATTGAGACGATGACTACTACTTGGTCGCTCCATTCTGTTCCAAGATTTCTGTTCGAGCGGCACGTGAAAGTGGCAACACACGAAGAACTCGGTCGATCGGACGGTCACACACTCTGCATCCAGTCTTGGAGGCATGATCACGTTTCCCACACGCGAAGCAGCTGTAGAAGTGGAGGTAGTTGCCGTGTAAAATGGCTCCGTCGCGCTGGTTCGATCGACACACAAGACAGAGGAGGTCATCTGCATCAAGCTCGTCGCCTGCTTCGCGCTCTCCTGAAGATTCGTTTTTCACGTGGGGACTGCCTCTAGGTGATTGTCGAGGAGTTGAATTCGGTGACTGGTTGGATCGCCCAGTAAATGCGGAAAGTAAAGTCTGTTGGTGCATCTTTCGCTTTGACGTTGCTGTTGTGGCTGGACTGGGCGTGGATCGGGGTTCTGGTGCTTGATTGTCCGTAAATGTTCTCGCAGAAGTAGACGTACCTCTTTCGGATGACCGGCATACCCCTGTCTCTTCCACATCATTCTCATCAACAGCTTCGATTTCTTCAACTTCTTCCTCTTCCTCTTCTTCTTCTCCCTCATCTTCATTTCCTTCCTCATCTTCACTTTCACCGACGAACGAATCAAGAGTACCCCTTCGAGGAGAATCTCTGTCATGGTCGCCTTGACGAACGGACGGCAGAAACACACTTCGGACGTGATTCGACGTAACTCTCTTCCAGACGTTCGGCATGTAAAAGTTGGCGTGGTGTGACTCCTCCGAAAAACGTTCTGCCAGTCCAATCAAACGTTTGTATCGGCCGAACTCTTGCTTGTAGAATGCTTCTCTGGCAGCATCGGCGATGCGACCCCGACCATCACTATGCTCGCGCCGCTTGGCGTCCACAAGGGCCACCCAGAAATGCTTTGCATGGTGGAATTGCCAATATCCCAGTAGTCGCTGGTGTAAAGAGGCCACGTCAGTGAGCACGACATCGATCTCGCAAGAATACAGGAAAACATCCAAACGAAGCGGCTTACCGCATGACAAACGCTGCCCAGTTCGTATCGCGCACTCACTGCCTCTTGATCTTCAAGTGATCGACGGAGCTTCTTCATCCAGTTCTCGCGGTATAAGTCCCGCCCATCGGATGCGATGCCACCAAAGTTCGCAACAACGGATGCGATGTGGTTATGGCGTCGGCATGCTTCACAGTCTGCCGTCGGTGCACACCGCTGAGACACAAACTTGGTCGCAAAGTTCAGACTCTCCATGATTTCGTCGCCCCAGTCGACGTTACTTCGCAACGAGTCCCTTCGAGAGCAAATTGCTCGCTCGATCTGTAAGTGGAGGGACACGTGTTAAGCCCTTCGCCAGGTAAGGCTCTAAAAGTATTCGCTACGTACATGGTGAATGGCTTGTTGAAACACGGCGTATTGTGTGTTGTGACTCGCTCGTCGCATCTTGTTGTCCAGGTCTTCGTCGAGAATACTCTCTTCGAGATACTGAAGGTAGATCGCGAACCACTCGCTGGGCTCCCGAGACTTGAGACTCGCACGGACATCCAGAGCATGATCCTCGTCGGCAACGTCCGCATCATCGTCCGTGCCGCTGCGCATCACGCCTTCCTCGTCATCATCCATGTACTCGACCTCGTCGTCTCCAACAATAAACTCGTCCAAGTCGTCGTCTGCGTCAGTCACGCGCCGACGTGTCTCCCGTCGTGCTGGCGCGCGTCGCGTCGGTGGCGGAGCGGCTTCCTCTTCCTCGTATTCCTCGTCGTCATCCTCATCTCCATCAATCTCGATTTCATGACCTCGCGTTCGACCAGAAGACAAATTGTCGAGACAATTGTCAAGCGATCGGAACTCGAGTTTCCGTGGACTCGGACCACTTCGACGGTCCGCTTTCTCCTGTCGCTGACGCTCCAGACGCGAGCTCCGACGAGACGACGATGTCGATCTGGAGGACGGTGCTGCAACTGGCGTCTCGCGTGACGCAAGAGACTGGCGCCGAGTTGGCGTCGGTGACGTCGTCGGGCGTTCAACAGCCTGCTGCCCATCGCGACTGGCGGGCGCTTCATCGTCGCTGTCGAGGATGGTCAGTCTCGCCTTCTTCTTGCTGGCAGACTCGATGCGTTGAGGCGACACGCGCGAACCCACGTGAATGATCTCGACCTCATCATCATCCTCTTCCTCGTCGTTCTCCTCGCCCTCCTCCTTGTGGTGCTCCTGGTTGTTGCCGTTGGTCGTTGCAGTCGTCGGCGTCGTCGTCGTTGGTTGAGACGCCGCGCCTTCGTCGTCTTCGTCCATGATCGCAGAGCGACGGCGGCGCTTGCGCGACTGCGGACTGATCACCAGCACAGCGTCGTCGTCATCGTCGTCGTCATCGTCATCGATCACGACATGCTCATACGGCGGTGGCGGCGGGGTTGGCGCCATGTTGCTTTCCGTTCGGGTTTCAACAAATGGTGGGGTTACGCTTGAACCGTAACCTTGAGAACTCGTGTCGATTGGCGCCAAATGCTGTGCTTCCCGCGGTGGTCTCCCGCGGGAGTCCCGCCACACCAAGTTAACATAATGGAGTACACCAATCAGCTGAGCTGTGGTGCGGTGTTTGAGAAGATAGCTACATTTAGCACCCCACAGCTGCGAACAGCTCAGTTTGTTGGCACTCACTAGACTGGGCTGGTGTGATGTGATGTGAGCACATGTCGGCAGCTGCCTGATCAACGAAGGCAAACCAAGGGGAAGTTATCCAACTCTTGTGCCTGTAGCAGCTTTGGCGTCACACCGCGGAAAAGGGTGGGGGAGGGGGGCTGTGACCACAGACATTCATTCGTTCAACAACCCACGTCGACAACGACGTGGGTCCATGCAGCATACTAGCGGGAGCCGGTGCGCCGCAATTGTGCTGAGTCAAGTTGCTGCGGCTGTGCTTTTATATCTAAATATGGGTTTTGCGTCAACGTGGCGGCTACCGAACGACATTCGGTTCACCCAATCGCGTACTCAGACTCCAGAGGACGATTAGTGTCTCGTAGACACTTCGCGTCCTGACCTGCATCCTCGTCGTCTGCAGCAGTTGCAGGTACAGTTGCTCCATGAGTCAAGCGTTCAGTGTAAGCTCCCACATGAACGCATTCAGTAGCTAATTTTCCACATCGAGACCAAGCAGACATCAAAGCTCAACTCACTGTGAAGACCGTGCCGGAGGGCTCTCCTGCCCTGTTTCCCTTAATGATGTCCAGACTCCTTGCGAGCGTATTAGTTGCTACGCTAGCAGCACAGCAGCATCTCCTCGTGCAAGCCCAAGTCACCGCCAATGTCGACTGCGTCGTGAGCGCGTGGGGTCCGTACTCCGACTGCGATGAATCGACGATGAAGCAGTCTCGAACGCGCACGGTTGTCGTCCCGCAGCGCGGCAAAGGCCGCGCGTGCCCTGTGCTGGTCGAGTCCATCAGGTGTCGACCGATTAGCTGCGTCGTCAGCGACTGGAGCCCGTACGGTACCTGTGATGCGAAGGGAATGAAGACTCGCACGCGCACTGTTACGACCGCTCCCAAATACGGCGGTGCGGCGTGTCCTGCGTTGACCGAGAGCATCAAGTGTCGTCCAGTCGACTGTGTCGTGTCACGGTGGGGGCCATGGACTGAATGCGACGTCAACACTGGTCGAAAGATTTCATCCCGCACTGTGCTGGTGTCGTCTGCTGACGGAGGTGCTGCGTGCCCGGCGCTCGTGCAGGAGGACTTCTGTCCTAAGATCAACTGCGTCGTCAGTCAGTTCTCTGCATGGACCGAGTGCGACGTGAACACCGGACGACGCACGCGAACTCGAACCGTCACAACTCCAGCAAAGTTCGCTGGCACGCCCTGTCCTCCTCTTCTCGAGGAAGACTTCTGCACCAAGATTGACTGTGTCACCAGCGACTGGACCGAGTGGTCCGTGTGCAACCACGCCACGGGCAAGAAGACACGAACTCGCACAGTGACTACACCGAGCAAGTTCGGCGGCGCTGCGTGCGGAGCGCTTGTCGAGACACCGACGTGTGACCCCATCCCGTGTGTTGTTGGCAATTGGACGTCGTGGTCGACCTGCGACGTTAACGACGGCAGCACGTTCCGCACGCGCGAGGTGCTGGTGCAGCCGCAGTACAACGCCCCTGCATGCCCTCCTCTTCGTGAAGAATCGTTCTGCCGCAAGCAGGATTGCGAGGTCAACGAGTGGGGCCCGTGGTCCGCGTGTGACTACGCCAGTGGGACCAAGACGAGGACGCGCACGATCAAGACTCCGGTCGCGTTCGGTGGTGTAGCGTGCCCTACGCTGACTCAGACGCAGGCATGTGACCCTGTGAATTGCGAGCTCGGTGCCTGGGGCCCGTGGTCTGGCTGCAATCCAAGCACTCTCAAGAAGCAGCGCCGTCGCCGCGTCGTGACGTACCCTTTTGGAGGAGGTAGTGCGTGTGGTTCGTTGGTGGAAGAGGCAGACTGCCAAGTTGACTGCGTGCTGACCGACTGGAGCGAGTGGTCGGGATGCGACTACACGACTGGCAAGAAGATGCGGACGCGCGAGATTCTCGTGGCGTCCGGCGCGGGAGGTGCTGCCTGTGGTGCCACGCAAGAGGTTGCGGGGTGTGACCCCGAGGCTTGCACACTGACGGACTGGACGGCGTGGTCTGGCTGCGACTTCAAGACGACCAAGCGCTATCGTGTGCGCGAGGTGACCCGGTTCCCGATGTATGCCGGTACCGCATGTGACCCGAAGCGTGTCGAGGAGCAGTGCAACCCGTACGCTGTGTCGTCGAACGATACTGCTGCGTCTCCCTAGAGCGGCATGGATATTATGAAAGCAGATCTGTGCGCAGAGATGCTTGGTTTGTTTGATAATGTACGGTTTCTACATACTTCATATCAATTTCGTCACGAGTTTCCGATCGCGGTCGAATGTAGTCTCTGATCATGTAGACGCCGGCGAAGACATTAGTGACATCACTGTGTGTGCATGCGCCACTGTGAAGCCGTGACATAAGGTAGAAGAAGACGAAAGATGATGCACAGCGACTTAGAGATGTGCATTATGAATTGCGATGGTTAACTCTCATGAAGCACTCGCCACATCAAACGCGCATAATTGTAGGAGGTGACTCGATCTGTAGTAGTGTTTTTTTTGTTCCTTCTCACGCCTCAATGAGCGGATCCTTGCCAGACGACCACTGCAGCGGGTAGCCCTCGGCCTCGAGACGGCGCTTGAGCTCCATTCCGTGCTCGTACGACTGCGTCTCCACGACACACTTGACAGCGACCTGCGAGACGCTCGTGTGAACCCACGCGCGTTCATGGTAGATGTCCTTGACGCTCACACCGCACTCCCACAGCAGGTTCGCGAGCTGCGCGATGCCGCCAGGACGGTCACTGACGGTCGCGACAAATCGCACGAGTCGGCCGTCAGCAGCGAGACCGCGCTCGATCACACGACCGAGCACGGGGATATCGATGTTACCGCCGCACAACGGGAGCACGACGCGCTTGCCTCGAAGCTCGGGCAGCTTGTTGTCGATGAGCGCCGCGAGCGAGCACGCACCGCCACCTTCGACGACGACCTTCTCCTGCTCCACGAGACGCAGCACACTCAGAGCGATGGCACGCTCCGAGACCGTGACGACCTTGTCGACGCGGTCACGTGCGACCTGGAACGCGTTCGCACCGACGCAAGGCACTGCGAGACCGTCCGCCAACGTCGGAGCCGTCGGGACGTGCACGGGCTTGCCAGCGTCCAAGGCACCGCTGTAGCTGGGGCACAGCTCAGGCTCCACGCCCTGTAGGTATCACACAAGATGACATCGGTGTGAGATGAACCGAGACAGCTTGCGCGATTGAGAACTTCAGCCTTGACCTACGATCACTTGCACGTTCGGAGCGAGCGTCTTGACGGCCAGTGCGATACCAGCGATGAGACCGCCGCCGCCGACCGGCACGATGATGGCATCGACGTTGGGCACTTGGTTCAGGATCTCGATGCCCATCGTACCAGCACCAGCGATGATATCTGGGTGATCAAAGCCGTTGATGTAGACCAAATTCTAGTGTCAGCACAACAAATAGATCAGTCGGCGGCATTCGCGAGCCACATTCAACGAGATGGAAGTGAGCGAGAGAGCACTCGTACCTCATCGCGAGCAAACTCGTCCGCCTTCTCACGCGCCTCTAAGATGTGCGAGCCGTGCAGCACGACACGCGCGCCAAGGTCTTGGCACGACGTGATCTTGGTCAGCGGAGCGATGTTGGGCATGACGCAGGTCACGGGGATGCCCAGCAGCTTGCCATGGTACGCCAGCGCCAGCGCATGGTTGCCTGTGCATTGCTCAGCGTCAGACGATGGTCACTCCAGTAGTTTGATTGAGTCAGAGCGTCACGCACCAGCGGAGGCGGCGACGACTCCGTTCTTCTTTTGCTCCGGCGTGAGGCGCAGCAGCGCGTTGCGAGCACCACGCTCCTTGAAGCTGAGGCGATGGGCGTGCATGTGAGATACAGCGATAGAGGGACAGAGAGACAGAGAGAGCGTCGTACAAACCTGCCCGTCATCTGGCGGTAGTCCTTCTTCAAGTACAGCTCGTATCCCATGTTGTGCGACAACATGGGCGAGTACTTGCAGGACGTCTGCTGGATTCCTGGATCCAGAGAACGATCTCTGAAGTCAGCAATGCTTCTGGATGCGGTCCAACGCTCATAGCCACACAAGATAGACCACATACCGTCACGGATCCGGAACGTCGCCGTACTGACGTCTTCAAAGGTCACGGGCAGCTCTGCAGCACGGATGATCGCCTGGTTAGTCCAGCATGCTCGATCGATAGTCCATGCAGATCGCCAGTGTGCAGTACGAAGATACCTTCGTCGTCATCGGGAATCTTGGCGTCCGTGGCGCGCGTCTCGTCATCCGAGGCAAACCCTCGCACGCATCCTGCGACGCGGCACGCCACCGGTCGCACGCGCGCCGCGGGGCGGGTCAACTGACGCCATGCACTCAACATTGCTGCCCGATCGTTGCGAGTCGAAAGGAGAAGTGAGTTGAGACGCGTCGTGCGTGCCCAAGGTGCGCCACGACCACTGCCTCGCTTTGAGAGCTTGCCGGACTGGTCGCGTGTGTGCGCCCTGCCTTCGTCACCGCGGCGTGACAGGGGCTGGCGGCGAGGTGCGATTGTTGGATAGACCTCCAAAGTTGCGCAATTTCAAGTTGCAGTTCGGGCGCGGTGATTCGTCCACAGCCGCTACCGTTTCCTGCTATCAGCCAATCACAGCTCGCGATCGCGCCTTGCAGCACTTGTAGGGTGGTAAAAACAGGTGAAAACGATCGCATGACCGTGCAATAATTATTGAAGACAATCTGCACAGCAACCACATGCCAATGAGGTCTGCATTCTCGTTTTGGTCTGGCTCTGATGATGATCTAAATTTTATGCGTGCAGGTACTTGGCAACATGCGCTCGGAGTTCGTTTTCTTCGTTTGACTCGCCGAGAGGACAGCCACGACCGCCCAGGTCGGACGGAATGTTCTCCGGATCGATCAGCGTCTCCAATTCTTTCAGAATGGCGCTTCCTTTGAGCATGTGAATCTGCGGGCACACAGTCATCCACGCATCAATCAGTATCTTTGACGTCAAACAATTCGGTGCACCAAGAATCCAACCTTTTCTCGAGTGACGGGGTCGATCAGTGGCTTGATCATGCGCCAAATCATGTTGAACCACCCTGGAATGTTGATAATGAAGATGTGTGCACTACGCTCTGGGTAGTGCGCTCCGGTAAACGCCGACGCACGCTTGATGAAGTCGAGTACTTCTCCCCCAAGGTCAGACATACCGATGCCGGAAACGTCGAGAACCGTGACCGATCTTCCTGTGTCGCTTGGCTCGATCACTCGCCACAGATACTCGGTGATGTACATGTAGTGATGCAGCAGGTCTTCAATGGACAAGCCTTCTCGCTTCAGCCCCGCCAAATCGATCTTACCGGGCTGCTCGTAGTACACAGGGCAGCCAGACTTCGAGCGCCCGTGAAAATACTGCGGATAATACTTCTTGATCGTGTCAAAAGTCTTGTGAGGCTTGACGAGCATGTTGTCAATATCATTCTCCTTCCGCCATTGCAAGGTATTCTCATATCGCTGTCGACCCTTTTCTTCGTCACCTTTCTCTGCGGCAATAAACCGGTGCGAAAAAGGAATTGGCCCGCCACTGATCGCAGCACCACCAGAATCTCCCTCATTTTCACTCACACTGGTATCGTCGGCTGCCTCCTTTTCCGACGAAGGAGAGTTCATTGAATCGATGTCGTGGTCTTGCTCTTCTACTTCGATTTTGTCGATTTGCACGTGGAAAACGAACTCGTCTTCCCCTGCGGTTGTTGCACCCAACTTCGACACCTGCTGTGTCTTGTGCACATCCGATCCCTTCGTTGACGATTTCGCACTGCAGAACCAACGATTGTGAGACCACGCATTCCAGCAAATATCCACGTCTTTCGTGCATTGATACCGTACCACATGAAGAATTGTGTGACCTGAGAAATAGCAAGTGCACAGCCGATAACCATGGTGACATTCATCAATCCCTCGAACGGATATGCGCACCAAAGCGCAATTGCACAACTGAGCAAGAACAGCCCACCGATGCCACTGGGAAACGCAACAGAGAAAATCGACGGAGCTGGAGTGTGCCGTGCAGTCGCCTCTGAGTGTGGTGCAGTCTTCAGTGCGGGTGGGACGCGTGTACACCGAAAGGTTGCTACAACTCATGGCATATTCATCAGGGTTGAAACTGATAGGCTCGATGTTCGTCAGAGGCTTACCTTGCACTCTCGAGAATGTAACAATGTTAGGACTGAGCTTTCGACTTCGAGGTGGGGTGGAGAGAGTCAGCTCCTTGGGTTCCGTGAGCAGCTTCTGCATGTCAGTTCCGAGCATGTGCCGAGGGATATGGATTTCATCCCCATCGCTGAGAAGCAAGATGCAAAAATCTTTCTTTCGAAACGACCCAAGTTCGACGGTTTTGCGCAGCTCGACTTGACGTTTGACCAGCCTCTCTTTTGTAGTTTGTGGAGAGTAATCGGTCAGCGAAGCCATACTGATGGCGAGAACGCTAGGGGGTTGCTGTGGAGGACCACCAACGCCATGGGAATGCCAAATGGTAAGCTCGCAAATCATGACGCGAGGAATACAGCGTCTAGCTTACCTGTGCACTATCCGTCGTTGTTGCAGCATCAGGCTGCTCTGCGATGGTCTCCTCTTCCACGAAATTGCTGAATCAAAGCACATCACTAGCTTGTTATTCGAGCACGATCGACTGAAACTGAATCAAGTGACGTACGTAGATGCTGCAGCGGTGAATTTCTGAACTGTGTCAATTGGCCACTGGGGTGCAAATCGAAGAGTCTTCGCAAGATGCACGGCACGGTTGATTGTCGCGACCCATCCCTGGGCGAGTTCGAGTGATTCAGCGCGAAGAAACAGCAGCAGCGCCTTGCGTTTCTAAAGAAAACGCTTGACATCAGAAAACAAGCCCAAAACCATCGCTGTCATCCGTGTAGCCACTCACCGAGAGCACAGCAAAGAAACACGACGGTACACCCGGTTCCACAGCACCGTACGGTGCATCGTCCACCGACACCAGCTTGGCCAACGCAATCTCACTGAGCGGCACCTGCGCGACCATCACGTCAGCACACTACGCTTCTCCCCAACTGCTCATTCGTTGCTGTCGTTGTACCTGCCCACGCTCCTTGCCAAACAGCTCAAACTCCTCGCTCTTGCGGTAATAGTGGAGGCTGCGTGTGGAGAGAATAAAGAGACGCTTCGCCCAGCCGCCACGCACCGCGCCATCGCGACGCTTGTCAAGATACCCGGACGCGAGAATGCCGAGCGCGGCACCAGACAACAAGCCAGGCAGCGATACGGTGCGGAAGCTCTGCAACGACCGCTGCGTAAAGCTGCCCGACGTCGAGTTCAGGCGGCTCAGCTTGATGCTGCGCGGAGACATGGGCAGCGTTGAGGCGCTCGACGCAGTGGACAGTGGCTCGCTCATCGTCGAATCGCACTGCACACCGAGTAGCGCTGTCGCTGTCGCTTTGGAGGGCGCTGCGTATGTACAGAGAGCTCGGCTCCGTCTGCGGATTGCTTGCTCGCTTGGCGTGATCCGACACAACGATGTGGGAGGGAGAGTGTTGTTGTTTGGGAGGTGAAGTTACGGCAACAAATGGTCGCTTCGGATTGGCTAAAATAGCACTTTTCCACGATTGGACAATTCTAGAATCTGAGTCTGAGGATGAGGGTGACGCAACCCGCCGCATCTCCTGATGCGCTGTCCACCGCTGAGTCCCCCACCCCAGCAACTGGAACCAGCAGGGTTGCTTGTGTCCAACATCCAAAAAAGGAATGAATGTCAAACTGTTCGCCTCCATACAAAACGCAAGTCCCATGGGGCCAAACCGATCATCACTCTTCCTCGATCCTTCTTTTTTGGTCGCGGCCTTTTCGCTTTTCTTGGCTTTGTTCTTCTTCTTCTTCTTCCTCCTCGGGAGAACAAAAACCGACTACTGCATACAAATCGCCAGTCAGTCAGTCACGGAAGAGCTTTCCACCCGACAAACCAACTCACCAACGTCCACCAAAGAGAAGAGAAGCATGGCGTGCTCGGAACCGCGAATGACGGCGCTCAAGATCGCGCACAAGGGCGAGCTCCACCGCGTCCGCGTGGACCTCAGCTCGTTCTCGTTTGAGGATCTCGTGGGGCTCTTCCGCGAGACGTTTGCGCTCGCGCCCGGCTCGTTCGTGGTGCAGTACACTGACCTCGAGGGCGACGTGCTCAACGTGACGTCGCAGCCCGAGTATGTCGAGGCCTGCCACATCTTCCTCTCGAACGCGGACGAGGTCAAGTCGCTGCGATTCTCGGCGGTGTCGCGCGCGCAGGTCGCGTTCCAGGAGAACGTGGCGGAGCCGATTGTCAAGGCAATCGAGAAGCTCGTGGAGACACTCAAGGTGGCCGTTGAGAAGGTGAAGCAGGAACAGTGGGCGCAGCGCGCGCACGCTGGCATGGAGCAGACGGGCGATTTCCTCGGACGTGCTGCCAAGGATGCGCGTGAGTCGATCTACACGGCCAGCAAGGACGCACATGAGACGCTGTGTGCCGCCAGCAAGGAAGCCCGCGAGTCTCTGACTGTTGCGAGCCAGGAAGCCCGCGAGTCGCTGTCGGCCGCCGGCAAGACGATCCAGGAGATTCCGTTTGACCAGATGCTCAAGGAGACGACGGAGGGTCTCAAGGTTGTGGCCGAGGGCATCAGCTCGTTCGCTCTTGAGCTTGTTGATGAACTGAAGAAGATCCACATTGCCAACTCGGAGACCGCCGCCGCTGTTGCAGTGCAGCCAGAGCCGGTTGCTGAGCCTGCTCAGGTGCAGGAACCGGAGTGGGAGCAGGTCGAGCAGCAGCAGGTTGCCCCGATCGAGGAAGCCCCCGTTGTCGTGGTCGCTGAGCCGGAAGTCGTGGAAGTTGTGACGCCGCCTTCGGCTGAAGAGCTCAAGTGGGCGACGCAGCTCGCTCTTGTGCGTGACATCTTCCCCGGCGTTGCGACCGAAATCGTGATTGACCGCCTCGAGCA
The DNA here is from genome assembly GCA_022836835.1 of Pythium insidiosum. Classification (NCBI taxonomy): domain Eukaryota; phylum Oomycota; class Peronosporomycetes; order Pythiales; family Pythiaceae; genus Pythium; species Pythium insidiosum. The sequence continues at coordinate 548,025 of JAKVDI010000011.1, forward strand.
GTGCAACGGCAACGTCGAGGTCGTTGTGAACGCTCTCATGGAGCAGGTTTAAGCGCTCAGCCAGCTTTTCGCCTCGAAGTGCCTACGTTTTTCCCTATTTGCTTTCTCTCTTGTCAAGCGACAACAAGCGCCTTCCGTCGTTTGCTGCATTCATCAACCAGAGGCGTGAACAGACGACCAAAACGTGGAGATAAAAAAAATGAATAGCTACATGTGTGTCGTGTCCTCCGCGCTCAAGTCCGTAGTCTTGGTATCGCTTGTTACAAATCAATCATTATCATCGAGCTCTGTTGCCTTCTACGATACGTCAGTCACCTGCGACTGAGCGAATGTCGAAGCCCACAGAGAAATCGTCGTCTCCACCGCAAGGGCTTTGGAGCAATCGCGGCGTCATCGGCTGTGGTAGACTCGGGTAGTAGTTGCTGCGTACTGGCGACAGCGCGATTCCCTCTTGACGGATCTGCTCGGCGGCTCGCTGCTTCTTCTTGGTCTCGACCAGCTTCTTGACGGCGCTGTCTCGATGCCACGCGTCTGTCAGCACACGACGGCGCTCCTCACGCTCCTGCTCCTGTTTGTGCTGGATCTCCTCGATCTCGTTTCGCAGGCGATGGAGAAACATCTTGTCGTCTTGCAGTGTCTTCTGTCGGTGGTTCATGCGCTCCTGCTCCTTTTGCTGCATCTGCTGCTGAAGCTGCATCTTGAGCTCGTGCTTGGTCTTGCGGACAAACTCTCGGTCATCGTAGCCCAGTCGCGTCTGCTCGCTTTCCGAGTAAAACGAGCTGGCCGCAGGGTCCGTGGCCTTGTGCTGCTGTCGCTCGTGCTGCCGTTGCGACCGACGCTCCTCCATTTGCGACACGAGATGCCGTTGCAAGTCTTCGGCGCACATGCGCCGCATCTTGGACTCGAGCGCGATGGTCTCGAGGTCTCGCTTCTGCTGCAGCTGCTCGTCGAAGGCATAGCGACCCTCCCTCTCCACCTCGTCCACAAGGCGTGCGATATGCCGACGGTACGCTGACTCCAGCACAGGGTTTTCCTTTGCCGGAGATGCGCCAGCGACACCAAATTGCTGCAGTTCGTCCTCGAGACTCGCGTCGACCGAGATGACGTTCTCTGGGTTGCTACGGTGCGTCGGCAGCGCCTCCTGACCGTCCGTCTCGAAGGCGTGCTGGTCCAGAGCGTCGCGCGGCCGATCTGGCCGCGCCCGCAATGGGTCTTCGCGTTGCGGCGAGTTGTAGTCCACGAGATCTTCGGGTGGAATGTCAAAGTCGGTGAGATTGCCTAGAGCGGACGGAGGGCTGCCAATCATGGACCGAGTGATCTGGTCTTCGAGCCCGCGCGGAAACTTGAGCGGGTCGAAGATCATGGACACGCACCGGTTCTTCGCGATCAGACGCCCCACGTTGAACGCGATCGAGAGCGGTGTGCCAGTGCCTGCGACTTCGCCGATCTTTTGCAGCATGTCGCGGATACCACAGAACACGAGGTCCTTTGTGAGGTTCTTGGAGAACTTGATGGCGATCTTGGTGAAGTTGATATCCTCGAGAGACGCAAGTTGTGGTGCCGTGAGCGGCTTACGCTGCTGCAGTCCGTACGTCTTGATGAACGTGTCGGATAGCAGAAACACTGGCCGCAGCCGCGACTGATTGCGCGAGTTCGTGCACGTCTCCCACGTGATGGTCGCGAACGTCGCGATGTGAACGCCCTTCGAGAATATCAATGGCGTCTGTCATTTCAGTTTGTATTCATCAGCGTGACTGCCAAAGGACGTACCTTGCCAGCATCGAATCGCGAGTCTATCCAGTCATTGAACGCGCGCCAGACGTCCTCCAGTGTCTCGCGCTTCTTGTCGGCCGCGCATTTCGTCCGAGTCATGCGCGTGCTGCAGTCATTCAGCAACTGCTTGAGTGTGTAGAGCGACATGGCACGTCGCTGAGGAAGCAAGACACCGCCACCGCCGTCGTCGTCCTCGCCTTTGCCGTGCGTCAATCTACGACCGCACCGAGCGCGCACAGCTCCGTCTTGGCACGGTGAAGTGAGAGGCAGCCGAGAAGCGAAGCCATTCGAACCGAGGCTATCAATAGGGCGAGGTCGCCCAACATTTTCCACAATAACCCTCAATCGTTAAAATGAACAAACATCGAATGCCACCTAGTGACGGCTTGACCCACTGCAACCCTCGTTTTATTCATGATCCGCCTGCACTACATCGTCTGGTCGGCCCCGCAACGCGAGGCGGCGGGACATGACGATAGCGGCGCACTCCATCATCGTCCGGTAGATTCGGCGCTCGCTGCAGCCAGCCTTCGCGAGCATCGTCACGCGCTCGAGGGGCTTGATCCAGCGTACACGGCGTCTCCGTCGCCTCCTTTGTCGAGGAGTCTCGCGTGCCGACTCGGAGCAAGAGATCTTTTCCGCATGGTCATGTTGCTCGTCTCTCGATCCATGTTCTTGGATAACTTCATCGCACTCACAGTGGGCGCATTCAACGCCATCGAGATGACTGGTGGGCGGATCCAACGCCACACTCCACACTCGAGTCGGAGCTTTGGAGAGACCGATGGCAGGGCCTCCGCGTCTTGGGATCGACGACCCGCCGATACCAATAGCGAACTCATAGACTGTGACGTTTGCCCAACGCACCGTCTTCTTCAGCGCCATGTCGATGGATGGGGACTTGCCGTCGCGCGGGCTGCTGCGCACCAAGTGCTGTAAGGGTGTCAACGGCTTCGCACAGGCAACCGACGACGCGACGTGTTCTCGACTGCTCTGCGCTCGGACATGTCGGGCGACGTGGTTATATATTGCCGAGGCGTGGCACGTCTGGTCTGGATCGACGCAACCGAAGCGACGCCTCCCACACACAGACCACGATGGATGGGCTGCGACGACGACAAGTGCCAATTCGAAGAAAGATTAACGTAAGGCTCTGGTAAGTACGACAACTCGGAACTCTCTCTCTCCCTCTCTCTCTCTCTCTCTCTCTCAGATCAACATTGAGGCTCAAAAGATTATTTTTGTCGTTCTCAAACTAATGCCGTGCTTCGCCCGGGAAAGCTCTGGATATTTATATCCTCAACAAGATGATCAAGCAAGTATATCTCGCTGCACGCAGTGCGCACACGAGATGTTCTTCGCTCGCCTCAGGGACGACACCGCTGCGAGCGCCAGGCGCTGATGACGGAGTACGCGGCGCAGCATTCTTGCGATCGTGGATCCGATTACCAGCGTGCAGCTGCTGCCCGACCGCCACGACTCGTGCCACATTTTGCTGTGTCCACAGCAGTCGCCTCGTGCAGACGGTGTCGCGTTCAGTGTGCTCCCGTTCCGCGTCGTGGAATCGCCGACGGACTGAGAGGCGCTGCTGACGGCGATGCGTCTCTAGCCACTCTCTCTCTTTTATATCTGTACTCGTCGTTCTTTCCAACAGCTACGGATCGCTCGCGCATGATGACGGTGATCACGAAGCCCTCGGGTCCTCAGTAGCTTGATTTCCCTGTCATTTACCAGGTGCGTGCTCGCATTATTCTAACGCACAGCGTTGTTTGTCATTGAGAATTGAAATGAAATTGTTCGCTGGAGGTATCAACCACAGCGGGCGTTTGTTCAAGGGTTACGTGCTTGGAGAGATCGTCAACATCGCTCAGCGTCGATCGCTGCTGAAGTTTCGTTAACTTATACTGGGAGTGCTACCGACAGGTTGTACTGGCAGCTCTACACCGATTATCACCGCCCCACAGAATTTTATTTGTTTTCAGTGGAAGTGCTGGCCATGAAACGCATCGCGCTTGAAATTTTTCAAGATAAACCTTCAACATCAATCAAATTTCACAATGCAAATAATGCATTTATACGGGCAAAAAAAACGAGTACGGTACAACCTCACTGTACTTGCATCACATAACTCAGGTGTATCCATCATAAAAAAGAGGATTGATGGTGCAGTCAAGACCCTTGACGGGCGTGTCAAAAGCAAAATCATCGAGAACGAGTCCAGTCCTTCAAACGTGAACACGCTGCTATGGCAAGCGACACAGAGCAGTTGTAGAAGCAGAAGTAGCTCAATCACTACATGTAAATCCGCACAATCACTAGAGCCGAATGACATGAAAACATCCACTCATGAGAACACTAAAGATTGATCTCCATTGAACACTACTATATGGTTCTTTCTGATCTGCACAGCCACTGCCTACGGGGTCTTCACTCGGTCGTTGCTCGCCACGAGAAGCTAGAGCGGTCTTGGTCGGCAGGAATCTCAGTCGCGCAGCAGTTTGATCTGCGGCAGTGTCCTTCCATGCCTGAAGCCTCGCATCGACCCCTTGCGCAGTTAGTGCGGTCTCTGTGTCTGTCGGAGCCGACGCGCCGTTCGCAATGCTTGTGGCGAGCAACGAACCGCATGACTACGCGCTGCTGCAGCTGCAGCTACCACCTACTTTCGACATCGCGTGCTTTGGATTTCCGCGGGTGCGAATCCGCACGCGCGGCAATCTCAGCGGTCGCCGTCGCCATCGCGCAGCTGCACGTGTTGGTTGGTTAAGCAATCCCGCGGCACAGGTGAGCGTGAGCTGCAGCTGCATGGTGCTCATGACCGCAGCGACGCTCGCGACTCACGAGCGCCTGCAAATCGGGCGACAGCGTCGTGACTAGCGTACGAGAGCCATCGGGACGATCTATGGCACCGAGGGATCAGTTCAGCAGTCGTCGCGGTGTCGGGCACGTTTTCGACGTCGCAGCTTCACCGAGGGATCAGTTCGACCATTTCTGTGACAACGTCGGACACAAGATCCACACTTACCTTGCTCGATAGGTTTCGTTTCACCGAGCCCACCACATGTCCATCAGTCATTCACCACAGTCGCCAGCCTGCACGAATGGTCGCATTTGACAGGTGCAGACTGGAGACAGGGTGCGTGACCTCAGTTCACAGCTTTGGCGTGGGAGAGAAGATTTGGATGTGGGCCTTGTTGTCGTGGTTCTGCCGTTGTACGTGAGCGACTTCCAAAGCAAGTTCCTTATCATTTCCAGTCAGTTGGGACAGTGTATGAAAGACGCGACGAGGCGAGATTTTGTTCTTGTTGGAGAACATGTGCAGTGTTTTCTCAACTGTCTATGCCCATTCGACGTGTTTGTCGAAGTCTCGGCGGCTTTCGAAGAGTTTTCCGAGTAAAGTTTCGTTTTCTTCAAGCCGCCGACGCCGTGCGTGAAGTCGCTCGTTGCGGTCTAGAAGCGCAGCATCTAGATTTTGCGTGTCGCCATCGCAAGCCCGTTGTCCGAGAGACTCACGGCGGTCGTCGCATCGGCCATCACACCGAGCTGCAGCGCGCTATCACCGTTGCCATCGCGCAGTTGCACGTGTTGGTTGGGTGAACAACACCGCGGCGCAGTTGAGCTGCAGCTGCATGGCGCTCACAACCGCCGCGACGCACGATGGCATGGATGAAACACCGACTCAGACGACCGACATCGCGAGCAAGAGCCGTGCAAAGAGTCGTGACAGTGAGCACCCTGGTCGCGCCGTCGAATGACGCTGTCGTGACACCGAGCAGCGTGTACGCGACCGGGCGGTCGAGGCAGACGCTCGCCTCGCGGTTGCGCAGCAGCAGCGGCTTGCCGCGCAAGCACGTCGGGCCGAGATCATCGCTGCAAAACCCTTTGAGCGGGTCGGGCGTCACCCGCGTCACGAAGCCGAGAGCGACGGTCACGCTCTGCGAGACGACGGCAAACGCGTCGACCTACTCCGTGAGCGCGCCGTGGAACGACCGGTCGTCGATCGTCGCGAGCGTGAACGCTCGAGAAACGGCCCCGTGTGCGCGCCGGTCGTGACGCGTTGGCATGTCGTCCACGGCCGTTCACAGCGTCCACGGTGCCCGGTTGCACGCGCCAGCTCAGCAGCCACGGCGCCGCCGTGGGACCACCAGTCACCTTGGCCTGCACGTCGCCGAACGCCAGCGTGAACGTGCCGCCTGAGAGTGACCCGAGGTTCTGCACGACCTGCATGACACTGCGCCCATCTCGGCATTGAGCGCGTAGACCCGCACGTAGTACCAGTACCAGGTCGCGGGCGTGAGTCCCGCGGTGCGGTAGCGTCCGCCCGAGCCGTTGTCGCCATCGAGAACGACTCACTTTTCACGAAGTTTGGTATGCTTCTGGTGATATCAGGTCCCACATCCCAGCAAACGAAACTAAACCACATGATAGCTTAGCTTTCCCCTACAAAAGCACTCCCAGTTTCCTATCTCTAGTATCTCAATGGCCTTATGTCAGGGTCAAAAGCGAACGAGTTTGCGAGCTTCCGGTTTGAGCGCACTTGCAAGGAGACGGGTGTTGAGACAGAGGAGTCAAAAGAGTGTTCAGTGTGGGCGGATGATGTCGAAAAACTCGCAGCAGGCGCCAAGGTCCACAATCTGGCAGCAGCGAAGCGTTCGCTAATTGACGCGAATCAAGACAGAAAGAAGCCCGCGAAGAAGCAGCGAGCAAAGTAGATGCGGTTATGATGGTGTGTTTGTGAACGTGGAGCTGCAAGTCGTTTGGCTGCTGAGACAAAGTGTGTGTTGATATTTTCGTGCATACAAACTAAGTGTTGCTTAACTAGCGTTTTAGTTTCATCGCTCAACATGCCCTCCAAGTCATTCCGCTTCCACAACGGTCCTGCTCCGCGTTCGGTGAAGGACGAGTATCAACAACCCAGCACTTCTTTTCGCGTGTGGGACGAATGTTGACCCTGTCCGACACAAGCAACATCCACCCCAGAGACAGGTATCTCCTAGGATTTTAATTTTCACTTCAACAATCACCTGCAATATCTCCGTTGATGTAATTTTTTAGTATTGTTTGCCATTACGTATCAATTTAAAGAGGCAGTATGGAGGACTCGGATCCACCTAAAAACTCTGGATATAAATATCCAGAGAATTTGCCGCATGGAGAATGAGAAGTGATGTAGCGCGAATGATTCCTGCTTGATGGTGACGATGCAAGGCATTGGTGTCGTTCGACCGCGGGACGCACACTCCCGGTCGATGCGGCCATTGTGGATCTGCGAGATGCACTGAAGGCGAGGCAGATTACTGCGTCTGTCCTCAAAGTCTTCGTGGACAGTGTGGCGTGGATCGCGTTGGATCGAAGGCATCGCGAGTTAGAATTGATGAGAACGAGATGCTCTTCGTGCAAACACCGTCGCGAGGAAGTGGTGAAGCTAATGTGACAGCAGTGTCAGCAAATGGGAGCGGACGATGGTTTCATAAGCTTCACGCAGGCATCCGACTCTCCATTTGGAACATCCAGGAGGAGCCGGGCAGCAGACATGACATATCGAACCGACACGACGAAAACATTTGCAAGCCTTCTTGACCGCAATCTCCATCCGTGCCCTCATTTTGTCCGAGACATTTCCATGAGCAACCAACTCTTGTTGATTCCTGACCAAATTCACTCGTCGCCAACGTGTATGCAGCTTTTTGACACCGCCAAGTTTTGTGAGCACTTCCAATCAAAGGGCGGCTGTGATTCTCATGCATTTTGCACTCAAACGTGATTTAGTTCTGTTGATCGACGAAGATCAGGTCATCAAGTGTAATACGTTGCTGTGGTTGGGCTACCTTCACGAGATGTAGGATGAGGATTCGCTGGTTTGTGTTTCATTCTCTTCTCATCCTACGGCTGCTTTAATATCTACGCCCAGCAAGACCGCGCTGGAACTCCAATTATCATCCCTCATGCGAATTCGATTGGATTCAATTCGGCCCAATCGAATCCTGGTTTGTATCTTTCATGTCTGGAGCTAGAAGAAATGCTTCAGTGCAGCACTGCTGGCTAAATCGTCTCCGATTTCATCTGGATACGATACGAGCGCATGATACAACGGATGAGGCGACGAAAGCGATGATCGAAGTTATGGATGATGTGGCGCCTGGCAAGCCTGTGTTCTCAACAGATTTGGAGCGAACTCCGTGGCGTCTGATTGCCGGGGAGTTGCTTACCTGATGCGTGTCCTTTATGGATTCGTTCACCAAAGCGCAAAATTTACAGCTGGACAATGCCGCAGTTGATGTTGAAGTGTCAAGACAACCTCAATTTACGTCGCTAGTGGTGTTCTCTCCCATGGATCACTTGACTGACCTGCACAGAGCAAAATGCTTGTCCGTTTTGTCAAATACATCGTACACATTTATTCACTGAATAACTCGTCCAATCCGAAGTCACTTCAACATGCTCATGTCGTCTTCAACTCGAGCCGGTTTGATGCCGAGTTGGTTAGGATCATGCCGTCATTGGTCTTCTCTCGACGACGTACAGCGCCGGCGGGGATGAAAAGACTTATGTTGGCTTGCACAGAGTGGTCGAGAGACCGTGGTCGCACAATGAGGCAGTAGAAATCGCTTTGAAGTTCAGTGAACGAGAGAATGTCGCATTGCTCTGCGACAACGTCCTCCTGAATGAAGTCCTCGACAGCGTCACTGAAATGAATGTGCACGCGATATCTCGTCATGCGTGTCGGTCTTGACGCATCCTGGTCAGCATCGACGATGCCCTGCTGACAGAGTAACACCTGAAGCTCGGTGTTGTCTGTGGCATCGTGTTGGATCGCAGCGTGTGACATGCGAGTGACGCTGGATGGCTCACCTTGAAGAAGACACCGGACTTTCATCCTGTCAACGACATCGTGTCGCCCATAACACGCGACGGATATGGGCTCTGCGCCGCCGCAGCTCAGGTGCCTGACGGCACACGTAGCGTGTCAATGCGGGCTGATCGCCAACCGCAGTGATCGGTCAAAGTCTGACCTGTCGGCGCCGAGCGACAATAGCAGTCGAATGATGTCATGACGTCCGAAGAAACTGGCGACGTACAATGGGGTGCGCTGCTCCAATGCACAGGATGATCGACGCAAGTCACACGCATCACCGCTCCCGCATGCAGCAATCACCCAGCAGCCAGCACAGTCAAGTACCTTGGTATCGCCCTTTCGTTCACCCCCACACGGTGATCAGCGGTTTCTGTCAGTTTGGGACAAGCAAGCTCGCATGCAAAGCTCTTTCGCGTGTAGAGGACGTACGAAACACTGTCCAACGACGCGAGCAGCACATCAGTCGTGAAGACCGCCAGCGTGGAACCAATTCGGGTGTCGTGCAATGCTGTACGGTACTGCACCTTGGTAAACGTCAAGAAGGGGAACTGCTTTAGCAACTGCGCCGCGCCGCGCACGTTGTTGTCTCGGATGGCAACATATAGTTGCTCGACGTCCGCTGCGCTCGGGCCTCGCGCTGCTGCCGCTGCCGAGAACCGATCGCCGAAGGCGTTGCACCACCATTGGAAGTGTGCCGAACGCAATGGGCGTCGACTCGATGGCTGACGACACGGCGTCGGCGCCATCACGCTTTGGCTGCGCTTTCTCTCTGTGGCTGTGGAGCGTTGTAGCGGCGGTGGCTGTGGCTCCAGACTGGGGACGCTGGCGTCGTTTCGAGCGACTGTTATCGTCGCAAGCTCCTTGCCCTGTCATTCGAGCGAGGAGATCCGAGGGAGCAGGGTGTGTACCCACGTGGAGATGTGGGATCATCCCACGATGTCGCCATGCACCCACCTCAGTTCTGGAAGCCCCCACTAAAATTGAGCAGAGTTCTGGATTTCCCATTTGATTGATTGTTCACGCAGGCACCTTCGAGCCATTTATTACCACGTGTAACCGAAGCACTGGTCTAATCATGGTCGACGGCACCAGATAGCGTTGCGCATGTCAATGTTTAGAAATCCAGGGATATGTTGATGGATCTTCGTGAGAGCATGGCGATGCATCATGCACGGGCGCTTTGGCGATCAAGAGCACGGGCGCACCCAACGGGACAACAGGCGAACCTCGGAATTGCTCACACCATGGATTCTGAAAAATTAGAATCAAGGATGACGACGTGGCTTGTGTCTACCCTACACCTACACGTCAAGTGGACAGCATTTCTGCCTCAGGGGCACAAACGGGGTAGGGCTACCGTCCGCTCTGATTTTTTCTGCCTCCACAGTCTCCACTTCATCCTCGAGAACCCCTGCTGCAGTCTCATGGGTTCATTTGCGCAGGGTTTCGGGCAGCGGACGGTGTGTGTGGGGGGTCCGCCGGTGTGGACACTTCCAGCAAACGCCTCCCCTATCCCTTCTCTCGTCCGCCGCCCCACCCACGAGCCCGAGTCCACGACCAAGGGGGAAATCAATGCACCGTCCGTCCGTCCGTCCATCGGACAAGTCACCCACCCGACGACCGAGAACTCTTTCGACCATCTCGCCCAGTCAGCCCGATCGACCATCCGGCGCCCACGACACTGCTGCAGTTGCCGAGGACGAACGGAAGAGGGCGACGAGCGCGCGGCAGAGAGAGAGAGAGAGAGAAGGAGAGAGATTTTGGGTCGACGGACGAAAGGAACGCACACACCGTGCTTGCGTCCCTCCCTGTCAGTCCCCCGCCCAAGGTGCGTTGGCTCGCCCTTTGTCTGTCTGTATCTCTGTGCCCGCTTGCACAGTTTGAGGTTCTCGGGTGCGAGCGACAAACGAACGACTCATTGCTTCGTGTGTGTGTCTGTGTCTGTGTGTGTGCCCTTCGATCCTCAGCAAGCCCAAGCGAAACCACCAGCCAATCTAGCCGACTACCCGTGACGCCGCGGTCGCTTCCGCCGGACGGCATCACTACCGGAGGATGTTCAACCCGTCCGGATCCGGATTGTACCGGCCCCCGCAGTCCAGCTACCAGCGCGGGAGCTCCTCGGGGTCGTCGGCCTCCACTGTCTCGCTCGCGTACTCGATGTACGAGATGCAGGACAACCTCCCGACGCCGTCCCACGGCAATGGAGGCAGCAACTTTGTGAACGTCTCCTCGCGCGACAACGGACTCGCGCTGCCGCCGTTTGAGCAGCTGAACCCGTACGCGCGTGCCGGAAGCTCCGCGCCAGGGCGTGATGACCGCCGCTGGCAGCCTGTGCCGGACCTGCTGCACTCGAAGGAGACGCTGCACTTTCGACGCGGTGTTGGCAAGATTCTGAAGAAAGTGCACGAAGAGATCTCGCCTGCTGAGCTCGAGATTCGCGCGCACACGCCCGAGTTCAAGGTGCACGAAGACGACTGGGTCGCGCACACGGAGAAGAACCAGCGCTCGTTCATCACGCCGTTGAAGACGGTGGCCCGTATTCCCGCGAACCTGATCATGACTGACCACCTTTCGGCGCGTAACAACCATGAAAACGACATCTCGGGATATCTTCGCAAGAGAGGAGAGCGCAACCGTGCGTATCAGCGCCGATACATGGAGCTCAATGGTAACATTCTTTCGTACTACAAGAAGAAGCCGGAGAAGAATGGCGTCCCTCTCAGTCGCGAAGAGAAGAAGAACTACGAGCGCGGCTTTATCGATTTGGATCGTGTGTCTTCGATTCAACCGATCGATTTGCAGTCGGAGCCATTTGGAATCCACTTGGTGACGACGGCGCGCACCTGGTCGCTCGCAGCAGAAAGCGCTCAGGAGTACGAGCGCTGGCTCAAGTCGTTGTGCAGTGTCGTCAAGTTCAGCGCCGTGCACTCAACCTTTAAACGACGACTGCTCCTCCAGGAGGTGAGCGCGAAGGCGGTGACGGATGTCCGCATGGTGATCGCGACCGGTGACACCGTCGGTCAGATCGTTGAGCACATCTTCAACTGCTACAAGATGAAGCTGGATGCCGCGCCTCTCAAGCCTTACGATCCAAGCAATTACGTGCTGAAGGTCACTGGCTATCGTGACTACATGACGGATCGCTTCCGCGTCATGAATGAGTACATGCATGTCCGCGACTGCCTGCTCAGCAAGAAGACCCTCCGCCTGACGCTTGTGCACGAGTCAGTCATTCAGGAGACTGCAATTCGCAGCATGAGCATCCGTACCGACTTGCCGTTGAACAATGCCTTCTCGAATCAAATGCTCGACCTCAACGAATTCGACCGTGGTTCCCTTCAAATGACGACCTTGGGTGACGATTGGGAGAGGTCGTCGTCGGGAATCGCTGTCGCAAGTGGCGTTGTCCGTGAGCCATTTGCCATCAAGATTCATCGTGTGCTGAACATTCCGCGTCACACTGCTGTGCTCAAGCGCACTTCGGAGGAAGCTTCAGTCGAGTACAAGCGCCTGACGACGGAAAGTGTGATCGTCCGCATCGAATTGTTTGACGCTGGCGAACTTCTTGAATCTGCGCAGTTCGAAACTCCCGATGTGCGTTTGGTTGGCCAGCCTCGCGGGAATTTGCTGTACGCTGAGTGGATTGATCCGCTGTGGCACCGCTTCAACATCGACGTCGCCGATATCGTGCGCACGATGCGTATTCAGCTCTCAGTTATCGGCGTGAAGCGTGTCATCGGTTCGAAGACCCACGATGATTACGAGGAGAAGATCCTCGTCTCGGGAATCAACGTGTTTGAGGTCGATGGACTGCTGGTGCAAGGCCCTCAGTATGTTGCCATGTACAACAACTTGCACAAGTGCAAGCAGGGTCCGGTTCCCCATATTGTTCGCCCCGACGAACCGCTGATTCATGTTGAGTTTCCGAAGTTTGACTCACTCATCCGATTCGACTGGAGCGACACCGATTCGGAGCAAGGCATGAGTCGTCATGCGCGACGCACCGTCGTGGGCGCGGCGAAAGCTCAGACCGTGCGCAAGGTCGGATGGCTTCAAAAGCTCGGTTACTCCCGATGGACCAAGTGGCGTCGTCGTTGGTTCGAGCTGGATCAGGAATCGTGCACATTGAGCTATTCGGAGGACGAGAACGCCCCCAAAAAGTTCATTCCCCTGCGCAACTGCTCGCTCATGGTTGCAAACGAAATGAATGAGAAGTACACGACGTGCCCTGTCAACAAGGGTACTCGAAAGGAGCGGTCGACGTGGTGCTTCAAAGTTCGTCCCCAGAACTCGTCGCGCGACTTCATTATCTCCGCTGAGACGAAGCAATCTCGTGAGGAGTGGATGTTGGCCATTCATACGGTTTCTCGTGGGGAAACAGACAACAACGACTTCTACCGTGACAGTCGCATGTTCGATCCCACGACCGATGACGAGACCAGTGCCGCTGACAACAACGATGACGAAACGAAGGGACGCAACATTCTTGAAGGTTTTGCTGCTGAACGTCGTGATTCCATTGCGCACACAAGTGATACGAGCAATTCGCTGAAGGACAACACGATCGCAGAGCTGCAGCGAGTAATCACGATGGACCCTCTCTACCGACTTGGACCTTTCCAGAAGTCACAGATGTGGGCCCATCGCGAGGAGTTTGTGGATGTCCCTGCAGCGTTACCCCGTATCCTGCAGTGTGTGGATTGGACAGACCGCGAGGAGGTTCAAGAAGCGCTTGAGCTGTTGCCGAAGTGGGCTGTTCCCAACCACACAGCTGCCTACATCGAGCTGCTCAACGGCGATTTCGCCAACGAGAATGTCCGGGCGTTTGCTGTGGAGAAGATCAGTATGATGCGTGATACCACGTTGAGCTACTTTTTGCCCCAGCTTGTTCAAGCGATCAAGTTCGAGAACCACCACTTGTCCGCGCTGGCGATGATGCTGATCGAGCGAGCGATCAAGAATCCCAATCAGATCGGATTTGATCTCTTTTGGAGTATGAAGGTCGAGTCGTACAACCCGCAGTACCGTGAGCGCTACGGTACAATCCTGAACACCTACCTGGACGTCTGCAGTCAAAAGATGCGTTCCATCTTGAAGCTTCAAGACAAACTGTTCTCTGCCGACGGCATGTTCGCGCGTATCTGTCACGACGTCAAGCAGAAGAAGAAGGATGGTAGCGATGAAATGAAGCGGGTCATGCGAGAAGGCCTTGATGCTCTCAATGAGATCCTCCCGAACTCGTTCCAGCTCCCAATCGATCCTCGTATCGAGGTTGGAAAGATCATTGTCAGCAAGTGCCGTGTCATGGACTCGGCCAAGAAGCCATTGTGGCTGGTTTTCGAGAATGCTGAAGAAGGTGGCGATCCGGTCACTGTTATCTTCAAGGCAGGTGATGACGTCCGACAAGACTGTCTCACACTGCAGTTGATCCGCCTGATGGATGAGATGTGGCGTGAGGAGGGTCTTGACCTCGCGATGGAACCGTACAAGTGTGTGGCGACGTCGCCGATGACCGGCATCTTGGAGGTCGTGAAGAACGCCGTCACAACAGCCGACGTGCACAAGCGCGTTGGCATGCTTGGAGCCTTTAAGGACCCTAGTTTCTCTGACTGGATTCAAGCGAACAACTCCGACCGAAAGAGCCACAAGGCAGCAGTCGACCTTTTCTTGCGGTCATGCGCTGGCTATTGTGTTGCCACGTTCGTTCTTGGTATCGGTGACCGTCACAACGACAACATCATGGTATGTGAATGACTTGGCTTGAGGATTGAATTATCCACTCACTTGCTTTGTGACAGATCACTGCCAACGGTCGTTACTTCCATATCGATTTCGGCCATTTCCTCGGTCACTTCAAATACCAGGTCGGTCGCAGCCCGTGGACGCCACCATGTGTTCGCTGTCTTACTGTTCGTGTGTGTTCTCCATAGATGGGTGTGAAGCGAGAGCGAACGCCGTTCGTGTTCACCAGGGAGATGGCACATGTGCTGGGAGGCACCGACTCGCCAGACTTCAGCAAGTTCATCGACAAGTGCTGTGAGGCGTACAATGTTGTCCGCAAGCACATGCACCTGCTGGTGTCGCTGCTTCTCCTCATGATCCCGGCAGACATGCCAGAACTCACCGGTCGTGACGATATCAACCACTTGGTGACAATGATCGGCCCCGAGCTGACTGAAGAGCAAGCCCGTGCGAGCTTCACCGATCTTGTCTACTTCTGCTTGGACAACAAGTTCAAGCGCTTCGACAACACCATCCACATTCTCGCTCACGTTCTGGGCTAGCGACTCTCGCGTCGAAGGAAATAGGGAAGTCGTGTCGCCTTGATAATGTAGCGCTGGCTCAAGTCCACCGCTTGTGTGTCCAAAACTCAAGAGCAGACTCGACATGTCGTGCGACACTCATTGTTCCTCAAGTGCAATGGGTCTGTAACTGCGTTCGACTTGTGGCTGGTCGACTTTAATACTTCAAACTAAGTGATGGGTGTTTAAAAGAGAGCGATCTGTGTCTGTATTTGATGAAGTCTAGTCATTTTCGCACGCTATCTACCTACGAAATCGAGAATTGCGACTTGGATTCGACAGCTTCAGGTCCCCGACGCCTCGCTTCTTCCGCCGCACGTTGGCGTCGTCGGCGCCGTTCGACTGGTGCTTCAGGTCGCCCTTCGGGACGAACGTCATCTCGCGCACGTAGCCGCCGCCTTCCTTCTGTTCCTTCTTGAACGCACTGCGCTCTGTCTCCTTGGTCTTCTCCATCCGGACACGCTCCGCCAGCGGCAGCTTCGAGAGCTTCTTCTTCTCCTTCTGCTGCGCAGAATCTGTCTTAGAGCCGAAGTCCATGAGCGAATCCACCTTCTCTCCCGTCGCGATCTCATAGAACTTGGGCTTGCGCACCGGCGCGTTACCGCTACGTGCTCGGCTTGACGACGCCGACGGTCGCTTGCGGCCGAGCAGCTCGTCATCCTCTTCGTCCGACTCGGCGCTCGGGTCGATCTCATCCTCGTCGTCGTCCTCGTCCTCCGAGACCAGGTCGAAGCGGCCACCGACCGCGTCGTCGTCGACATCGTCGTCCGACGACGCATCGCTGTCCATGTCGTCCTTCTTGCGACGCTGCTGCTGCTGCTTGTTGTTGGCGGCGTTCGGGTGCAGCAGTCGGTACGTGTCGCTTTCCTCGTCGATCTCGAAGTCTTTCGACGTGAACATGCGCGCGAAACGATCGTCGCCCAACGGGTTCGCGAACGCGTCGGTCGCCGACGTCGACGCGTCTTCGTTCTCGTCCTCGTCCTCGTCGCCATCGTCCGTCTTCTTGCTCTTCTTCTTCTGCTCGGCGAGCAGCAGACGCTCGGCGACGGCGCGGTTGACCTTGGGCAGGCGGCGCTGGATCGTGATGCGGTTCGCCTGCTTGGCCTCGAGCTTGGCCTGCAGCCGGTCCTTGCGCCACTGGTCGTACGCGAACGGCTCGGCGATAGCCTTAACCTTGGCGTACAGCCGCGCGTCCATGAAGAAGCCGTGCATGTACGCCTTGAGCAGCGGCGTGCCGACGAGGTGCTCGAGACCGAACGTGGTGATCTCCTTGCGCGTGACAAACTTGTAGTCGTCGTAGACCGTCGACTGCGCTTCCTCCTCAAGTTCTTCAGTCAGTGAGTCGAGGAACGAGCACCACTTGGGCGCGATGCCGAGCTCCGGGATATAGTACGACATGACGCGCTCCTGCTCGCCCGCGACGAGCAGCACGCCCGACTTGCCCTGCGAACCCTCGACGACGCACACGTCGCGGACCTCGGCCGGCGTCTCGACGTTCGTGAAGATGTCGCCGTTCTTCTTGTCCCAGATCTTGATGACCTTGGCGTCGGACGACAGCACCTTGCGCCCATAGTCGTGGAACTTGAGGTCGACGATCGGCAGTCCGTACTGGTGCGTCTTGTGCAGCAGCGGCTTGCTCGAGCGCAGATCGAACAGCAGGCAGTGGCCGTTCGCGGTGCCGACGCCGAACGTCAGTCCGTCGTCATCGAACTCGAGCGCCGTGACGCCGACGGCCGTCGGGTCCTCGAGACTCGCACCACCGACGAGCGACGGGATCGTGTCGAGCACGCCGACGCGACTGTTGCTGCGCGTGTCCCAGCACTCGACGACGCCGTCCTCGCAGCCGACACCGAGCAACTGGTGGATCGGGTTCAGCTTCACGACGTTCGCGGCCGGCGAGTTGAGCTCGAACGGCTGCATGAAGCGGCCCTGGTCCAGGTTCACGCGGTAGACCTCGGAGGCCGACGCCGCGACAAACAGGTCGCAGTTCTCGCGGTGGTAGCACATGTCGCGACCAAACTTGGGGATCCGCAGGTTGTAGTGCGAGCCGTACGGCGCGTGGAACGCGAGTGTTCGGTCCGACTGCAGGAACGCGAGCTTGCCAAAGTCGGCGGACAGCACCTCAAACTGCACGACCTCGGCGTCGAGACGGCGCTCAAACTTGATGCTGAGCTCGCGCACGTCAAAGACCTTGACGCTCGGCGGGTACATGCCGGTCGCGATGATGTAGTTGCCGTCGGGCGACATCTTGACGCGCTGCGAGCCCGAGGGAAAGTGGAAGTCCTGCAGCAGCTCGACGCGGCGGCGGTAGTCCTCGTCCTTGGACAGCGCCTTCTTGGTCTTCTCCGCGAGCCATTGCGGCAGCGTCTTGCCGGACGCGAGGTTGTAGATCTTCACGCCATTGAGCGACGACGCGGCGAGCGACATGGTCGACAACAGAGCAGCAGCAACAGCAACAACAGCAGCGGCGGCGGCGGCGGCGTGGGCAGTGCGTGGGCGACGCTTCGAGCGGTGCTTTTCCGACTGGAGCTCTTCGCCAATCAATTGAAGCCGACACGTCGAACGTAACTCGTAGCCGTTAGGAACCGCGTCACAATCGCCATGGAATGACATGCCCAAGACCGTTAGTTATGGCATATGGCTACATTGATGTGGTCCACGCGAAGAGGTCGTGAGTACTTTTTGTCAGCAATCGTTGGAAGTGTGCTGGGGCTGATGCTGCTGGTGCTGCTGCTGCTGCTGCTGATGGTGATTCAGTGGTGATGTCGGCGACAACTTTGGCTCGCGAGCGAACGGCAACGCCTCCTTGTCACGTTCAGCGTCGTCCATGCGGTTGAGCAGTCGTGGCAGCAGGTCGGGCGCCCATTCACTGCCGCGCCGGCGTGGCAAGTTGAGTTTGGCGAGTGCCACATTGCCGATCGACGTGAGCCGAGCTTTCTGGTGCTGCTCAGCGACGCTCCGGAATGCGCGGCCGTTGCGCAGCGCCATCTCGACGCTTCGTTGCTGCTGTGGTGTGAGCGTGTAGAGATCGTCCTCCATGAGCACAGCCGCCAGCTGACTGAGAAAGTAGGTGCTCACAGCAGGCGAGACGTCCTCCAGCGCACTATGAACGTCACCACAGTCAGCATCTCATGAAGTCCACAACGAATCACGAGGCATCGCAACGCACCGAAACTCCTGGATGCCAAACGAGTAGAGGATGCACTTGGTCGAGATCGCGGTGACGGTGGAGACCGTGCGGTAGAGCTCCTCGGGCCGCGCCATCAGCGCATACTGTTCGAACACGGCGTTCTCACCGACGACTCGACCGGCGCCTGTGTGCGAGTTGACGAGATCGCACTCGCCGTCGACGAGAAAGTACATCTCGACACCCGGGCCGCCGCTGCGACAGACCTTCTCGGTGCGGAGGATGTACAGCGGCTTCATGAGGAAGAGCGCGTACGACACGAAGCCCTTGAACGAGTCTTCCATCACAGTGATCAACGGGATCGCAAACAGGCTCTCGCCTGCGACGAGCCGCGCGAGGTCGAAGCGCAGGCTCGGGCTCATCTTGTCAAAGATCTTTTCTCCACACAGTTAACGTGTGAGACGAAGAAGACGCGAGCCATCATCTCCAAACCTCTGTCGTACCTTTTCTTCGGGAAAGAGACTCGTGGACATGATGTTGTGTTGATAATGCTAGAACGGTCAGACACGATTTGTCAGTGGTAGGAAGAGAGAGAGAGAGAGAGAGAGAGAGAGAGAGAGAGAGAGAGAGAGAGGCTTTACGAGTCGAACGTACCGACTTCACCGACATGGCGAGGCGCTGGCTGACGCCGACGTCGCGGAGATAGTCCTTGAGCTCGGTCATGCGCGCACGGTACTCGCGGTCGCTCGGGTTCAGGTTCGTGATGAGCGAGATGACGGCGGAGATGACGTAGCCAAAGACCGTCGCGTTGAGCACGATGACGAGGATCACGAGAGACAACTCGGGCGGAGAGTAGATGCTCGGGCGGATGTCGCCGTAGCCGACGGTCGTGAACGTCGTAAACGCCCAGTACATCGCAGCGAGATAGCGGTCCTGCAGCGCGATGCGGCGCTCGCATGGCTCGCTGGAAGGTCCGAAGTAGACATGGCACCAGCTTAAGTAGCCGTTGGACTCGCCGACGAGCATCACTGCGTGGAAGCCACACGCGTTCCAATGGCAGAAGAGCAGCATGACGAGCAGCAGTCGGATGAAGCGCTCGGTCGACGGGCTCACCTCGATCGTGTCGCGTAGGCGGCCGAACACGCGGCTGAGCTTGATGAGCCGCGCGAGCTTGAGCAGCCGCGCGATGCGGAAAAGCCGCAACAGCTTGGTCGGCAGGTAGCTGACGGACTGCTGCGAGCCAACAAGGAGCACAGCGATCTCGTCGATCGGCATGGTCGAGAGCACGTCAAGCAGTAGCCACCCCTTGGCGTAGCGCCAGAAGATGTGCCGCGCGTCGAAGATGAGCGTGCGCTCGTCGTCAAAGAACGCAGTGCGCATGTTCACGAGGATGTCAAACGCGAAGAAGCCGTCGATCGTGAACTCGGCGATGCGCCACGCGCCCTCGGCGTCCGTGTCGAACCCGAGACGGTACGGCACGACGATTATTGAGTAGAGAATGCCGACGCCCGCGATAAGCTGCCAGGCCAGCACGAACGGGTCCTGCGGATGCAAGACGTACGTCCCCTTGAGCATCACCTGCTCCGAGAGGAACGTCGGCTTGGGCTGCGCCGACACGGGAGCGCCCCGGATCTTGGCGACCATCTCCTCGAGGCTGCGGCGTCCGTCCTCAGACCGGTCAAAGCGGCGGCTGAGGCTTTGTCGAATCGACGGAAGCCGACTGCGAGAGCTCATGCCCGATGACGTAGACGCTGGTGCGACGGTCGACTTCGCGCTGTCGCTTTTGCCGCCAGCAGCAGCGCTGGTGTGTGGTGGTGTCTTGTCATCCTTTTCTTCATCATCATCTTCATCGTCGACTTCATTCTCCTCGTCGTCGTCCACTTCTTCCTCTTGTTTCTCGTTGTCTCCCACAAGGTACTTCGTCTCGCTGGATGAAGCCTGTGATGCGGCTGCCACTGTCGCTCTCGCTGTCACTGGTGGCTCTATCACTGCAGCGAAGTCACCAGCGCTTTCCGTCGCGGTGTCGCTTCTCTGTGGCGGCTTCTGCGGGACGAGAAAGCGAGCTGGACTACCTGCAAACGCCGCAAACTCACCGGGGTCACGTGACATATCCGACGGCGTGAGAGACTCGAGTCGTATGCGGCCTCGACCCAGCGGTGACGATGCCATTGGTGACACCGATTCTTGGACCTCGCGGTCGAGACGATGGAACGACCCGTCCGACGTCACGTGCACGACGTCTGCAGTCGGTTCGACCTGGATGCGTGTGGCTCCGTTCACTTCCTCCGCTCCGGGCTCGTGTAGCTTCTGTTGGCGCTGGCTTGGTAGTCGATCGTCCGTGCTTTCGCTTTCCTCTGAGGTCGCGATCGACTCGGCTTGCTCGTCGTCCTGGATCTGCGGAAGAAACCCGTGCTTCATCGTTGTCATCGTCGGTAGCTCGAGTGTGCTGTTACTATGGCTGTTGTTGCTCTCGCCAAGCGGATCATCATAGTCGCCAGTCAGTGGCGACACACGAGCCGAGTGCAGAGGCCGTCGACTGCCCGCGCGCATGCTCTTGGTGGCCAAGAGCGACGACTTGACATAGCGCTGCGAGCGATCGGCTCCTCCTCCTCGAACAGAGGCGCCGTGACGCTCGCAATGGAGGACGTATCCATCATCGAATCGCGTACGCCTTCCGCTCGGCGCCGCATCCTCTTGGAAGCGGTGGCTGCGGTCTCCTTGAAGTGGCGCAAGACTTCAGGCCAGCTCGCTCCTATTTTTTTTGTTTGTTTTGTCAGATGAGAAATTCATGATGAAAACTTTGACTTGCAGACACAAAAAACGACAACCTACCGATCTTGGAAAGCGCTTGACGCGAGAGAAATGTGAGCTCGCAATACGATTTCGCGATGGCGGAGCAGATGCGCACGCCGTTGCCGTGGTCGTCGTCGCACACTTCGAGCTTTTTTTTTTAGAATGAAAAAAAAATCAAGAACTGCACTCAAAAGTTTGAAGCCAAAAACCAGAATGAGAACAGCGATCGCACCTCGCCGAAGTGCTCGCCGACACCGAGCGTTGCGAGCCTCAATTCCACCTTGGAGACAGGACTCGTCTTGACGAGATTGACTTTTCCTTTGAGCAGAAAGAATATGTGCGCCGCGATCTCGTGCTGCACGAAGACGTACTCGTCCTTCATGCAACAGAACGGCTGCATGACCGTCACGATGTCGCTGATGAGGCTCTCGTGGCACAGCGTAAAGTACTTGATGTTGTTCACGAGCTTGGTGTGCGAGTGGTGGATCTACAGCAGAATCACCATCATCGACTGAATCCTCGAACCGAAAGAGAACGAGAGAAACGTCAGATCAAGACGACCATCTCGTTGCGCAGTGCTGACGGCAGGCGACTGAGGATCTGCTTCTCCTTGAACACAGACCGATTCTGGTAGTAGTACTCAAAGTGGTCGCGCAGCCGGCGGCTCAGCGGCTTGGGGATCGCGCGCGAGAGGATGTACTCCTTGATCAGCAGCATGCGCTGCTCGTGCTGCGCGGCGGCGACGTCGAGGTTCGCGACCAGCGAGCTGATGGTGCCGACGACGTACCCGAAGAAGCTCACGCCGAACGCCATGACAGCGATGTTGACGACGCGCTCAAGGTTGTTGGTCGGCACGATGTCGCCGTAGCCGATCGTGACCATCGTGACGATCGCCCAGTACATGCTCGCGAGGTACTGCAGCAGCGCGAGGCTCTGGTGGTTGTCGTCGTCGAGATCGGCAGCCGTGATCCACGAGTCGGCGCGCGCGTCGCCGACCGCGAACCACATGCACGCGACGAGATGCGAGAGGAAGAGCATCGTGAGCGCGAGCTTGATGAGCGACAGCAGGCTCTGGTTGGTGTAGATCCCGTCCTCGAGGCTCGAGAACATGTTGCCGACCTTGCGGATACGCGCGAGCTTGAAGAGCCGCAGTACCTTGAGCCCGCGCAGCAGCTTGGCGCCCTCAAGCGCCTGCGTGCTCGTGGACGCGACGCCGAACCAGGACGACAGCGAGTCGAACGGGATCGTCGAGAAGAAGTCGACGACGAACCAGCCGCGCAGGTACGCGCGCGCGATCGTCGGCGCGTGGTACGTGATCTCGCCGGCCGGGAGCCGCAGCCCCGTGAGAAAGTTGAGCACGATGTCGGCGAAGAACGCAAAGTCGAGCATGCTCTCGAAAACGCCGAGCAGCCCCGAGGCGTCGCGCTTGAAGCACACGCGGTACGGCACGATGCACGTCGTGTACAGCACGAACGCCGTGAGCATGGCGTCCCACGCGCGCTTGGGCGGCGTGTTGGGGTCCACCATGATCCACGGCGCGCGTTGCCGCTGGAACCGCGCGCGCGGACCGTGCGCGACGAACGCTGGGAGCGACTTGCGCACCGCGTGCCACAGCACGTTGCCGCGCTTGAGCGGCCGGCGATGCAGCCCCGGGAGCTTCTCGGGCAGGTGGTTCATCGTTGCGTTGTGTTGCGTTGCGTTCCGGTCACACAGACGACTTGGCGCGACGGAGCTCAGCGGCGCGTGCACGGCGGCTCATGCGTCCTGCCAGCCAAGCGCACCGTCCGAAAGAGGGAGAGTCTGAGGAAGGAGGAGAAGGAGAGGAGATGATGAGGAAGGCAATCGATGCGGCCGTGAGCGGGGCCAATGTTGAGCCCTCGATGCGTTCGAACTCGAGCGCTCAACCGCCCGACCGCCCGCCGTGCGCGTGCTGTCTGGGTGTGCGTGCCCTATTTCCGTTTGCGGCGCCGCGAGTGGCGTAACGAAAGGAACCGACCATCAATAGCTTCATCAGCGTCCACGTTCCTGACGACGGCTGGAGCACTGGTTGATTGATTTTACGACCTACAGAACTCTATTCGGTCGTCGCCAATCCGACTGACGTGGCTCATGTGACTCACTGGGTCTTCTTGTCGGCAGCCTTGTCGTCCTTGGGGGCGCGGCGGCGCTGCGGAATCGCCTTCGAGAGCACGAGCACCGCGATGGCGATGATATGCGGGAGGAAGTACCACGACGCCCAGATGCGCAGGCAGCGGCGCACATCAAGAATCTCAAAGGCCACGCCGGCGTACTGCATCGCAACCCACGTGATAAAGGTGCCCGAGATATCGTAGACAAACGCCAGCGGGTGGCTCTGGCCCTTGAAGTAGCTGAGGAAAATGGCGTGTGGGTACATGCCGCGGTCCTCCGTGTAGTGGAAGAACGGGCGCACGCGACGACGCAGCATCTTGCCAGCCTCAATGTAGATGCCTCCGAGGATGAAGAACAGGTAGTAACCAGGAGAGAGACCCTACAAAGTTATGAGCGTGCATGAGTGGATCATTCTTCAGCCGCGACTGTTGTGTTTACTCACATGCCACAGAGCACTGACGAAGAAGGCGCTCATGGTAGAGAGGAGACCCGACTTGCCCGACTTGGAAAGCCCCACGCGCTGGTAGATGTCTGGTTTTTCACACACACACACACACATCTTAGCGAGGCGTGTATGACGATGTCAGCACTCGCCTATTGACTTACAAGTGTTGATCCACTTGGCGACGCCCATGTTCCAGTTGTTGATGCCGACGCGGATGTTGGTGGGCACCTCCACGCAGAGAATGTCGTTGTTGGTGATGCCATTCCTGTCCATATATCGTTAGATATGCGAGAGCACGCTGAAAGCAATCAACAATGGAGCATACCATTTGCCAGTGTCTGCGACGTATCCCACGCCCGCGAGCGCACTCGCGGCTTCCGCCAGCGACCAGGCGATGTACTGCAGAAGTCGTCCATGTAAGCACCACGCATGCGAAACAGCACCGAGAGAATAGCAATCGTGCACGTACAAACTTGAAGCGGAAGAGCATGACGCGCACGCACATCCGCAGGCAGCGCTCGACCCACGAGGCCTCAGGGTAGAAATCTGGCGAGTCAATCACATCGACAGGATACTCCATCGACAGCACGAAGCCAATCGCTGAAACCTAGATAGAGGTAACCCAAGATTCTGTTAGTGCCCACGACACAGATGAGGGTGACGACAATGCAGACTTACGATGATGACGAAGAGGTTGCGAAGATGAACCATGAGCGGCGCGACACGCACTTCCTGTGATCGCGCGGGTTTCGTCAGCGCTCTCTGGTGAACCAACGAATTCAATACGCAAGACAAACCTTGATCCAACGAATGTAATCGGGGTACTCGAACGCCGGGCCAGCAAGGAAGGTGGGGAAGAAGAAGGCGTAGCCTGCAACGTGGACACCATCAGTTCTCGCACGCTTCATCCTCCATCGCGAACGTTCGATTTCACTCACTCAAGTACGGCAGCACCGGTGGAATCGCCTGCAAGTGGTTCTTGACCATCGTCGGCGTCATCTTTTCCTTTGGCAGCGCGCCGTCACTGTAGTTGATTGCGATGCTGCTGAGCTTCAGCGTCAAGATCATCTGCGCGGCGTCCCAGACGATGTCGGGGCTCTTAAACTCGCGGTAGTAGTGGCTGCGTGTGCAATAGTGAGTGAGCAAGTGAGAAAGATCCGTGCGCTCAGCCAAGGACGACGACGCACCATCCGACGAGGTAAGCGAGCATCAGCACAAGCACCAGCTTGCCCACAATCTTTCTGTGCAGACGTAACTCGCGCGTAAGCTCACAGCACTAGCGTGACGCCCACCAACACGTTGCACTCACCGAGGCGCGACAAGCATGAGCCCATAGACAGCCGCCGCCGAGCCAATCGAGTGCAGCACCGCCCAGTCAAAGACCCAGAAGCCCGTGTAGACACCCATGGCGACGATGAACACATGACCTGGAAACAACAGCCGAGCATTCATACGACGCTACGAGTCAGCATCTTCTCGCCACACACCCTTCATGACGCGCGAACGTCAGCCACGTACGCGCGTTCTCCGACTTGATGACGTGCAGCACCGGCGCCACGACGCTGCAGGCGACCAGCGCGAGGATGAGGCGGAAGCCTGCGAGCGGGAAACCCTGTTCGGCGGCGAATTCGTCGGCTTGCGCGCGAAGGAACGTCATGACGGTTTGCCAATCAACAATGAAGGTGGCAGGTGGCGGACGATCGATCAGCGAAGAGGCCCGTGTCATCCGTCAAGGGACGCAGAGCCGCTGATGTGGCGGCCACGTGATGGCGTCACAGGCTAAGCTAGGCTGCGTCATCCATTGGTCGACGCTAGAGTAGCCTTTCAAAGGCTACTTCGCGGACGTGAAACGGCGCCGCTGACACGGGGACGTCACGATGACGGAGCTTGCTGCGAGAGCGAGAGAGAGAGAGAGAGAGAGAGAGATCGCGTTTGCCTGAGCTCCTCCTGTCACGCAAGCGCGATGATCTGTGGAGAGACGTACCCTTGGGCAGTGCGCTGCAGCAGAGCGACGCGCTCTTGGCGAGTGGCCGAGGGCTTGTTGGTCGTGCCCTGAGCTGGCAACGGAGCTGCGGTGGCGTTACCGGTCGGCGCGAGCAGAGAGAGTCGACGCGAAGGAGCCGCGGTGGCGTCTTCCAGCAGAGTGGGGGGTATGCGACAGAGAAGCTGCGTGAACGACGGCCACATGCGGAGCACGAGCGCGCGGAACTTGGTCTGTCGGTCCTACAAAGCACCGAGTCATGAAGGCAATATTTAGCGAACGAAAAGTGGTCGTGGTACCTCTCGAGTCTTTGCAGGCGCCACGAATGCGTCAAACTCGCGGCGAAAGATTGAAATCGCGTCGTGGTCGTCGACTATGCGTGGCAATAACTTGAGCACCGGATCGCACAGCGTCGCTGCTCAACACAACTAATCGTCAGGAAACCGTTCCCATCGTCACCGAGACACGACATACGCGAAGCGACAGTTGCCTTGCTCGCTAGCCAGTCCTGCATCAGAAGCATATACTCCGTCAACACGGGAAGCGCCACAAACGGTGCGATGATCGTTGGCGGCATCTTGCGGACAAAGCCTTGAACATCTTCGGGATAGCTCTCGACCGGTGCGCTTTTAACACCGACTTCTGGTGGCGAAGACTTCCGGAATGCGTTGGAGATCGCACGCCATCCTGTTCGACGCCGCAGAATCTCGTCCTGCTCAATGTCGATTGGCGCGTGAGCCGTACCACCCCAAAGTCGCTCGCGGCTTCGCCATACTTCAGTTCGGCGGGCGAGCAACACTCGGATCGGGACTTTGCACCAGCACGCGACCATTTCTCGGCTACCACTTTCATTTTTTGATGTCGATGGTATGTCTTGGACTTCTTTAGCGTTTCGATGGCGCTGAGGCTTGCGCTTTTTCCGTGCTGGCCCTTCATTGGCCATTCTGATGTGCACAATAAACTCGATTAACAGGTACAGCTGATCGTTGACGTTGTTGGTTCGAACGAGAAACTTGTACTTGTCTTCTTTCGTGGCACTCTTGGAAAACTCCCACACGTCCTCTTCTTCTGGCCTCCAGTAGACTGGAATTTCGTGAACGTTTCCCACGACGACACCGAGATTGTGCGGCTTTGAGTGTTTGCGCGTGTTTCGAATCTTCTTCCTCGCGGCAATTTGTTCCTCTTCTTGGAACAGACAGACATGAACACAGCGTTTGATGACATCACTTTCACGGTCATCAAAAGGTTTCGGTACTCCCGTTGCACGCTTCAAGGACACAATAGCGTGCGCCTCCCAGTTTTCGGCCTGCCGAATGAGAATGGCTTCTTCACTATCATCATCTTTTCGGACCTTGAGGACATTGGAAGCGTCACTGGAAACTTTGTCTTGGGCAAGACCCACGATTGTTTCAGGACATGGGTATGAGAGTGCATGTTCAATGGAGTTTTCTTGAAGTCCGCGACAAGTCGACGACGACGTGATTGCCGGCCTAAAGTTTGATGGAATGCCGAAAAACATGAGCAAATTGCTGTTCAAATCCACGGGAGCTCCTCGCACGAGTTTTTTCAGCGCAGAACACGCCAGACGAGACGCTGTGTCCAAGTTATCTAGCATCTCCTGCTGTTTTACTTTCGACATCACGCCTTGTTCGTGAAATTCATCCATCGCCTTCATAAACGCAATAAATTCGTCCTCGTTGATGTTACCGTCGCCGTTTGTATCAACGAAGTCCAACAACGCATCTTGTTCTTCGACCGACAATTCAACTTGTAGCACTTTGTAGATGAGATACTCAAACTCTTTCTCATCAACGTAGCCGTTTTTGTCCGTATCCAAGGATTGAAAAGCTTGCCGCATCGTCATTTCCCGTTGCTTGGACAGAAGAAATGCCTTGTTAGAGAGTTGTTTCTTGACGAAGCGAAAGAACTCGTGGAAATCCAGTTCGCCATTTTTGTCGAGATCAGCTTTTTCCATCGCTCGGTTTAACTCATCCGAAGTGAACTCGTGGCCGAGTGCACGAAGAACGTGGCTCAACTCTTTTTTGTCGATGGCTTCACTGTGATCGAGATCGAAAAAGTCGAATGCTCTGCGCAAAGCCTTCTTCAGCTCTCTCTCGTACTCTGCATCCGACCGAGATGTTGGTGTATCTTCATCAGCAGACGTTTCCCCCATACTTTCGGTGCTTTCGCCTTCGCTCGTGGTATCAGTGCCCTTCGGTAATTGCCGATCTCTTCGTGGTCTACTTTTGGGGCGCTGTTGAAGCTTTCTCACTTCGTCTATGTCGAGGCCTTGATTTTGTGCCTTCTTCTTCGTACTCTCACCATCTGAACCGACCGTAGACATTGAATGTCGGCGCGCAGATGCTCGACGACGTTGGCGATTATCAATCGAGCTTGTATGGCGTTTCGAACGGCGCTGGGATGAGGACCTCTCGCGTTCCACGGATTGCTTTCTTGATGCAGACACATGTCTTTCGGACCGTGTAGACTTTCGTACCTTTGAGCGAGCGCGAGAGCTTTGTCTTGATACAGCAGACTGCGAGCGATGGCGATGTGACTCACGGCTACGAGTTTTGCTTCGACCTCGTGTACGATGCTTTCCATTTTCGTCCGTGCCTGGTGACACAGCCGAGTGAGCCTCGGTGAGCTCACTGTTGTCAGTGGTGTCAGCTGTCTTTTTGTCACGCCGACTCCTTTTTAGATGCTCATCCTTCTTCTTCTTCTTTTTGTGTCGTTCGTCCGAGTCACTGCTAGTGTGATCGTCTTTAGCTCTTTCCATGCGGTTGTTTTTTGATCGATGGTGTTTCTTCCGCTCGAGGCTCTCTTGGTCGGATGAATCGTCAGCTGACGAGATGGCCGTGCGACTCCCATTACGTTTGCGTTTATCTCTCTCAGATTCTTTCGCCCGTCTGTTTTTCGATCGTGAGCTCCGATTATCATCCCGTTCGGATTGTGTCGATTCACTCAGCTCGTCATCCGAGCTATTTTTCTCACCGCGCGTTTTGTTTCTCCGTCGTATCGTCTTGCCTTTTGCTTCAGACGACGAAGTATCCGACTCATGACGCTTCTCCTTCTCTCGTTTCTTGCTCTTCTGCTGTGCGTGCTTGCGGGCAAATGCCTTTGCGATTCCCCAGCTAAACGTATTACGAACCGTTCGCTTGGTGCGTTCCTTCCGGTCCTTCTCACGCTCTGTGCCTGAAGACTCACTGTCATACTGGCGTTTTTTCTGGTCCTGTCGCTTTGCTGGTGCCGGTGGAAACAGTGTCAGAAATTCTTCGTACTGAATTTTGCCGTCACCGTTGGTGTCGTACTCATCGACAAGACAGCGGATTTGAGCGTCTGTCAGCGGCAGTCCCATGTCGAATAGCGTGTCTTTGAGCTCTTCGCCACTCACGTGGCCATCGCGATCTTCGTCCATGGCCTCAAAGATCTCGTCCAGCTGCCAGCCTCCCCGCTGTTGCGCTGCAGCGACAAGCTCCTTCACTCGCTTGTGTAGCTCCTTGATGTTGAGATGCAACATCGGTTGTAGCCACAGCGCGAACTCCTTGTAATCGACTCCAAGCTCGCCTTTCTCGAACTCGTACTCGAAGCGCTCGACAAGCGCTGCGATCTCTTGACTCGAGAGTCGCAACACTGGTTGTTCGTGCTCGTCCAAGAAAGTTGCGAATTTGTCCGATGGAATCCACCCACGCTTTCGCTTGTCACGCTGACGAAGTTCTTCAAAGATGTTGAACGGAGTCGTCGTCGTGCGATTGTGCTTGTCATCGTATTTGTTGATCGCAGCGCGCAGCTTGTCAGCAATCGCGCTCAGCTTTTCCGAGTCACGCACATTGGACGCAAAGTCTAGAAACGCGACGTAGTCGATACCCCGTCGTGTTGACGTCGTTTTCTTCTTGCGCCGGTGCTTGCCATCAGTAGAGCTCTCGGAATCCTCGGCGTCGCTGTCGCTAAGCACACGTCGAAAGCACGTCGCGAGCGCCTCCACGTCACTGCTCTTCTTGAGCTTGATACCAGCCTTTGTAATGCACGTCTTGAATGTGGCGTCGTCCACAAGTCCCGTGTCATCGGGGTCGTGCTGCTTGAAGCGGCGCCGCAGCTCATGGCGTGCCGCCTTGTGCTTTTTCTTGGTCTTGGCGTCGTGCATCGCGCCATGCACTGCCTCGATCACGTGCAGCTCCAGCAAGGGCTCTCGCTTGATTCGTCCCGCTCGCTCGCGCCTCTTCTCGTCCCGCATCTTGGCTGCACGTCGCTGACGCCGTTGCTCTTCCTGGTCCGTCGTCGTCGTCGTCTCCTGCCTCTTCGCCTCCTCTTCTGACGACGCGACGTCGTCATCCGGTCGGCGGCGAGCACGCGACCGCGTCTCACTGTTCTTCTCGCGCTTTCGCGTCGTCGGTCGATCGCTGGAGGACGAGAATCCGCCGGTCGCTTCCTTCACGAGGCGTCGCAGCATATTCGTTTGTGTTGTGGTGTCGCTTCAACTTGCAGGGTGGGTGGATAATTGCATGTGGCCCACACTAATTACTCGATTTTTAAATCGGTGACAGAAGCCTATGATTTGCTCTGTGTTGGAATCCAACTCTTCGTGCTGATCGGTGGCTCCAGTGTACCCACCCCCTGAATGACCCCCTCCATGACGATGATAGTTCATCGTCACAACACAACAATTGCAAAGCGACATCATCGCGTGTCGACATGTTTGCCCGCTCGCTTCTCCGCCAGCACGCGCGCGCTGGAGCCGCAATGCTGTCGCTGCCAGTGGTCGCTGGACTCGCAGCTGGTCGCTGTGATGATCGCGTCTACGTGAGCGGGTGCGTAGTTTACCAGTTGGATGCGATCTCGGAGAGCTACGCTCACGAAGCCAGTTGATTGGTACCTTCACAGTGAAGCCCTCGGTCGTGGCGTGCGCCTCGAGTACTGGAAGGCCAAGGTCCGTTCAATGGTTGGGTTCTGATGAGCGACGCGGGATCTGATGGATTTTGAGTGGATGGACAGCACGAGAATGTGGTCGTCCTGGACCTCGAGAGCGAACTCATTCAGCTCGGCATGACGCGCATTCGTGATCGCGAGAACGGAGGCGCCCGCTTTGTGCACGACGCCAACTCGGTGTTGCGAGCCACGCTAGATCTGGCACTCACGGAGCTGCCCAATGATGAGGAGGTACAGAGCTGCGAGAGTTTGGCTCTGCTCTTGAGACGGAGAAACTGGATGATCGGTTTGTTGCCCGCAGGCCGTTGTGACAACTCCACGTGGCCACAAAGTCGAGGGTGTCGTCTTCGAAGATGATGTCAAGGTGTGCGGCATCACCGTCAGCTCGATCGCAGATGTCGAGGCAAAGTCTGTGCAGCACAGTTCATTCAGTTTGGCTTCGTTGCTGTGCTCGGAAGATCTCACGACTGCATTCTCTTATCGCTCAGTCTGCTTCAGGTCCTGAAGAACACGCTTCCGTTCGACTCGCAGCTGGGAAATGTGATCATCCAAGAAAGCGACAAAGGCGACGCACGCATCGTCAAGGCTTCCCTGCCTGACGACCTCGATGGCTGTGAAGTGCTGCTGCTCGTGCCCGAGTTCAACTCGCTAGAGAAGCTCAACAAGCTCATTCTGGTACGTCCGATGTCATCGTGGCTACCTCTTGTGGATAAGGAAGTTCAGCTATGAATGTTTGGCGTAGCTGCTTCGCCAGGAAGGTGTCGAAGAGTCCAAGATCTCGATCGTCACGCTCGTCACCTGCCCCGAGGCAGCCGACAAGTTCTGCCAAACGTTTGGCGACGCCAAGCTCATCACTGCGTCGTTCGATGCTGCGCGCGACAGGAACGGGCACATCATCCCCGGTGTGGGAGACTTTGAGGCTCGCTACCTCGGATCTGACGACAGCAGCGACGCAGAGACGACATCTTCCTCGTCGGAGGACGAATCGCCTGCAGATCTCGACAGCGAGCCAGCGAAGAAGTCGTGGTGGCCGTCATTCCTCGGCGGCTCCAAGTGAGTCAGTCAGTCGGGTGTAGTGGCTTTCTGGAGCGCTGTTAGGTTCGCACGAACTTGAAGTGAACGGATCGTGCTCAAAATACAAGACCGTATGTGCTGTGGTGGTGGTTTTTGTATTTTCTGTCGCGACCATCACTCCGTAGATTGTTTGTGTGGAAACCCAGATAGATAGACGAGAGCAATCCGTCGGTCATCGACTTGGGCGTCATCACCATTGCGCATTGTCATTCTCGCCATCGCGATCACGTGTATCTCTCTCTCTACGCTTCTGTGGAGCTGAGACTGAGATGGCGACGATGAACTTCAAGGTTACGTTCTCGAATGGCGCGTCCATCAAGCTGATGAATCTCCCTGGTGATCTCACGCTTGACGGCCTGCGGAGCCACATCATGGAGAAGGGCGGCGTTGCCCCGGAAGACCAGCACGGTGCGTGGTGCCAGCATCGTCATCTCGTGTCGACAGAATCTCGCATCGCTGAAAGAGATCGAGCCTGATGCGTCCTTGTAGTGATGACTGGTTATCCTCCGAAGCTTATTGAGGGAGACGGGGTGCGTCTCTGAATGCAATTAATCGCTGAGTTGGCTTCGAGAGTCCATGCCTGACGACACTAACTGTCTGTGTGTGTGTCTGTGTGTGTGTGGACATCAGTCGAGCTCATTGGCATCGCTTGGAATCCGCTCTGGCTCAGTGCTTGTACTTAAAGAGCCACTGCAAGCAGCAGGGGCGCCACGAAAACCCGCAACCGTGTTCATGCGCCGAGTCGTTCCAGCGGACAATAGCTGCTTGTTCAACTGCATCAGGTGCAACGATTGCGGGCGACTTGAGACAACCCTCGGGATGACTAACAACGATGAAAACAAATCATCAGCTATGCGATGGGAAAGGGAAAATCGGGAAGTGGTCAGTTAATGCGCCAAATCATCAAGGTACGTGCAACCATCGAAGCAGCTTGGCCAAAGCCGCTTTGACCAATGTGTGCCCGTGACATAGGATGCGATTCTCGCAGACCCCGCACGGTATTCCGACGTCTTTCTCGGGCGTCCTGTGCTGGAATACTGCGCTTGGATTCAAGACGATCAATCGTGGGGCGGAGAAATTGAGCTATCCATCCTCTCGTCACACTTTAAGCTCGAGATTGTGGTGTTCGACGTCACCAGCATGAGTCGGTTGTGTTATGGCGAGGACCAAGGGTTCACTCAGCGCATGTTTCTCTTGTACGACGGTATTCATTATGATATCGTGGTCGAGGCCCCGTCGAAGGATGCTGCTGAAAGTCGCGATGTTACTCTATTCCCGATCAACGATTTCACCAAGGTCGGGTGCCTTACAAATGCGCGTGTTCAGCACGGTGGCTGATCTTTGCATTCTACTGCAGGTTGAACGCGCAAGCGAAGTCGCCGTTGAAGCACATCAGGTTTGTCCCATGCCGTTACTGAAGCTGGTGCGAGTCTGACGATGAGTTGTGGTCGCTTTCGCTCAATAGAACCACGAGTATACGGACGTCAGCGGCTTTCAAATTGTTTGTCTTGAGTGCCGAACACAACTTGTTGGTCAGGTACGACGTCACTGGATGTCTTGCAAGTTGATGTGGTGCTGTAAGAACTCACATTCCGTAACGTAGCGCCAAGCCCGCGCCCACGCAGAGAGTACAGGCCACCAGCGCTTTGGAGAGCTACGCCCTTCCTCATAGACACAATGTCGATCAAACGATCACACGGAATACATTCACGATTGGGTTCTCATCTACTGACGGAGGGTCAATCCTGGGATTCTAATGTTTGCTGTCCTCGAAGTCCTGAGGCTCCGAGTGGAGTGGAGATCTCGGGTCGCTTGGCAGCTCAATCGCAGCCATCCCGGCTTCGAAGTCACGTGCCATCTCCGTCTTCGCTGAGTACACCAGCCGACTGTACCACATGAGCGCAGCCATGCTGATCAAACAAAGGACGATGTTGATCCAGAAGACGGGCGTGAGAGATGGAATCGCTGCAGGAAGCAGCGGCAACACAATGCGCGAGACAGATGCTGCAGAGCCAAGAAGACCCATGAGTGTACCCTGAGGGCGACCACCCAGCAACTTCGAGAACGCGGCGACAACGACAGCAGTCGTGATTGGACATCCGATACTCCAGACGAACAGCTCCGCGACAATCAGTCGCGGGAACGAGAGCACGCTCGGAGCGATCACGAGCAAGAGGTTGCCGATTGTGAGCATGAAGAAACCCCACTGCACCCAACTGACGTCACTGACGTGATGGCGGAAATGCTCAATGGAGAAGTACGTCACCAACCCGAGCAATCCCAAGTAGAACTGGAAGTTGGACGCCGTGACAACAGCATCGACGCTGGCAGGATCGCTGCCCGTGACTTCCAAGAAAAGCGGAATGTTGACGGTCTCGAACACGGACAAGATGCCTCGGGCGTTGAAGTTGAGGAAGATGAAAACGATAGCACCGATGTTAACGATGCGATCCGGCAAGCTTGTGGGGTCGTTGAGCGGATTCGTGTACGCGTCTGCCGTTGGGCTCTCCAGTGGACCGTCTCGAATCGTGATGGACTCGTCGAAAACCGTCAGCATCGCGACAATCGTGAGCGTGTTCAAGCCGCAGAGAATCAAGCCGGGTGACGTGAACTTGTTGAAGTGCACTCCGAGGAAAAACGTATCGGCTTCGGCCACAAGCGATCCGAGACCGGGTGTCAGCGCATAGCCGAGGAACACAACGGTGGCAAGCAGCGTAAGCCACTTCAGTCGCTGATGCACCGTCGTCAGCGCCGCGACATTGGCTCGACAAACACTTCGGTTGCCAGCGCCAAAGCCGACGAGGAAGCGGCTGACAGCGAGCACAGTCAGACTGTTGGCGACATGCTCATCTGCCAGCAAGTAGATCGTGTTTCCGAGCAAGCAGATACCCGACGACACGAGGTAGACAAACTTGAACGAGTACCGGTCGCACATCCAGCCAAACACCGTAGAGGAAATGAGGCGTCCGACCGAGAACACCGAGGTGAGCAGCCCCATGAACGCGAGATCGCCGCCCAGCGACTTGTTGTACAGGAAAAGTGTCGCGAGCACGACGCCGCGCGAGGACTCGGCGGAGAACTCGACAAAGTTGATGAGGAACATGTTGAGGTACCACGCGGTGACGCGTCGCTCCCGCGGACTCGGCTCGTGGTTCTTGAGCGGCGTGCGCTCGTTCACCGCGATCGGTTTGGCCTTCGTCCCTGCCATCGGGTCGTGCGTGGGGGAGGAAGCGGGGGCGAGGGAGCGAGGGAGGGCTTGGTCGTCGAGGCGGCAGAACCAGAAGTGGCGGCGCCGTGTGCGTCAGTCGGTTGGCGAGTAGTGCGTCGACGCTGCACGCGAAACGCGGGCACCAAGCATTGCGTTGGCGTCGGTGCCGCTTTGTTGGGACAGGAGTGATGGTGGATCCAACGGCACAGATCGAAGCCCCACACACACGCGCGTGCGCACGCATCTCGCGCTGACGACAAGCGCGGGGGCCGGCGCCGATTGGCCCAATCAGTTTGCGCGACGATGGCTTCACAAGTCGATCTCATTGTCACACTAGCGGCGTCGCCCAGCCGCAGCGACAGCCTCATGAATCTCCAAACACACGTCGGAAACTTAATACGACAAGATTACTGGTAGATAATGTGATGCTGTGGATGTGGTTGGCTGAAATACGCATGCGACGAGGGCAGTTGTCGCGACAAGATCCAAAACGGTTCACCGCGCCTCATTCGTGAAAGGTCACGAAATCTTTTCTATCAACTCCGTGGTCTACGACCAAAATGACCGAGACACCACCACTGCTGTCGTTGCGTGACGACAAGAGCGAGAAACGATTGTATCACTGGCCTGAGGCTCAGGCCAGTGATACAATCGTTTCTTTAGCTGTGTGCTCACATTGTGGATGCCAGCCATTCACAGCAAGCGCAGGTTGCTTGGTCATCTACAAATGGTTGTTGCTGTTTGGTGATGACAGCTGGATAATGGTGAGTCTTGGTCCAAGGCTGTTGCTGTCCGGCGGACCTCATAACGAAGCTCAGTCATTTCCGCTGAATGTGGCAGCCCAGCGGATGACACGTTCCGCCCCATGTCACTCGTTGACGTCTATCTCCTGAGCACTTGTGATCACACGTGATGGAATATCCATGATCACGTTGGATATCGATGAATCACCCACGACCCAAACGGAAGACGGCATATTGATGTGAGCTCGAAATAAACCTACAAGGCTTCAGATCCAAACGGAAGAGTGCGTCGAGGGTTTACCAAAGGTATCAAAGCACGGAACTTGGATTTCACATTCACACACTGCAATTCGCAGCAGCAGAGCATTCCCGCTTCGACAAGCTCGCGCCTTCGGGCGTGTCGCATTGCGCGCCAAGGACCGGTTGCTCGCAGACTGCGAGTAGCAGTCGACTGGCGATGTCGGGGCATGGATCCTTTTGTTTGTCACCAGTGTAAACTAGATCGAGACCGCTGCAGGAAAATCTTCGCCCATAGTGCTTAATCGAATACGACTCGACTTCTCCTCCATGTTGCGCTGAGCACAAGCGGTGGAGCACAGGGGTTCGCTCACTTGTGCCAAGCTCTTCTTCGCCCAAGCAAAGAGACTGTTGAGTGACGGACGGAGCAGTCAGTCTTCTGAGTTCCCCCCACAGCCTGTGTGACACAGGTGACCTCACTCCCCAGTCGGACCCTTTCTGCCATCGAGCCGAGCTGTCACGCCAAATTGTGACACACAAATCCCTTCTTTTGAATCCAATCGGTCGAGACGCATGCTAATGAAGTTTATTTGAACCCTTTCTGCAACCATACTGCCGCGCCGTCCACTGAGAGAACGAGAATGGCTCTTCTGTGCGATCCCGAGCCCTCCTGCTTGGTCTCTTTCGCCGATATGTGATTGGTCAAAATGAGTGTTTGAAGAACAGGTGGGGCGCCTGATTGGAGAGATGGGAGAGATCCAGTCACGCCAAGTGTTGGACATGCTGCTGGAGGTGGACCGCAGATGCCCAAGCTTCCATCTTGAGTGAGGGAAGAAATTGCGGAGGCGGGCAGCATAACCGCATACCCGAGGCCGCCGCCATGACCAGCATGCTGACATCGGCGCCGCTGCCGACATGCGCCGAGTACGATCCGCTGGACGACCACTTCGACGAGCTCGAGGGCGTGAACCTGCTGCAAGGTGCGTGAAGCCGCCCGCGTCTGCGGGTCGCCGTGTAACCGACTGGCTTCTCGCCGTCAGTCCAACGACATGGAGCCAGCCGGTTCTCGCGACTGAAAAAAGTGGACACGACTGTGGTGGGCTCGCGTGAGACTGACGGAAAGCGCCGCTTGTGTGTTCTCTCTCGCTTGCAGACGCTGTGCTGCGCCCCGTCCCCGACGGGCTCACGGACCTCACACCACTGAGCTCGACGAACGGCTATACGAGCGAGGAGAGTGATTACGCGGCCGCGACGCCGTCGGACGAGAAAATGTACTCGCACATGACATTTCTTCGCCAAGACTCCAACGAGCTCTTCGAGGAAGTCGCCGACTTTGTCGAGGACAACGACCTCACGGCGCTCTCGCCGCAGCAGCAGCAAGTGTTTGCCGGAAAGATGATCAAGGGAAAGGTAGGTCCTCCTCGACCCTTGAAGGAAGCGTTGATGTCAAGATGAGGCTGACGGGGACGTGGCGTGGTCTTCCAGACGTCCAAGTATCGTGGCGTCACGCAAACTAGCAAGACGTCGTGGGGAGCAAAGTACAGTGCCAAGCGCATCACCAACACTTGTAAGACGCCTGACGAGGCCGCGCGCGCGTACGACGAGTATCTCAAGACGAACCATCCCGAGAAGTATGCCAAGTTTGCCAACTTCTGTACGCGCTGCGATCGCTTCGTGAACCCTCTGGGTCTCCCCGAGTTCAAGAACGAATGTATCTGCGAGTCGCTGTCGGACCATGGCTCGACTGAAGCAGAGTCGCCACCGCACGCCTCAGAGACGGATGACGACATCGACCTCCATGACTCGGCGGAGAAGATGGAAATCCGTGATGGCAGCAACCTCTCAATCTCGTCTCTCAAGCTGAGCTTTCTGGAAGATGGACCGATCTTTGACGACTCCTTACTCCCAGGCGACCTCACAATCGAATCCATGTCGGCTACCACTCAAGACCCCAGCGTCAAGCATACACAGACGATTGTGAAGAGCGATAGCTTTACGCTCGCTACGATGGAATCGTTCTCGAACGAAAGCAACCTCGATCGCATCATCACGGACATCAATCGCTCGTCACTGCCCAAGCGTCCGTCTATGATGTCGACAGGATCTGGAGCCCCCGATATGACGGTCGAGGAATGGCAGAACTTGACAGAGCTTGTCTCGGAGCAAGACCCTCCGGCAAACCAGCACGCGTCGGGCATGGAGTTTATGGTAACTGCGGCCCAAACGATGTCTACCCAGTTTCACACCGAAACTCATGCCGCTCGCGGTCAGTACAAGAAGATCCACAGCCTGGACTTCGAGAACGGCGAGTCCGTTCCGTCTCCTCACCCAGATGTCAAGCAAGAGTTCATTTCTGTCATGGACGTCGATGACATCGCCTCTGCCTTCATGCCGCCGCCAAACGCGGATATCGCGATGACGGCGACTTTGCCGGTTCAAACGCATTCTTCCTTGGCGTTTCCGGCCCGTGTTGACATCGCGACTCCGTTCCTCGAAAAGTACTGGCGTAACGACCGGAAGAACATCCAGTGTTTCCCATTCTGCCCCGAGCATGGAGACTACTATCGTGTTCGAATCGAGAACTTGCAGCATCGCTGCAAGGGCGTGTGCCGTGCCGCTGTGAAGGCTTCTGTATTCGTCCCGACGAACCAACCGATCGCCTCTACTGGGCTTCTCCTCCTGGCACGATGCAACAGCACGTTCTCCCGCAACATATCGCTTTCGACTCAGCAGTATCTTGATCAAGTTGAGATCAAGAATCTGCAAGCAGTCAGTGCGCTTGGCTCTGTTGACACGTTTGCTGTTCTTCCCGATGGCAGTGGCGTGCAATTCGAGGTTACCTTCTTCCCTGATGTGTGGAAATTCGAGTTTGATCTGCCTAAGAAGCGCCGTCTGACCGGATCAACGGGTGCCGATGCGGAAGCTGACAGTGCCAGTGCAGAATTCCTATATTTCTTCGAGATGGACATCTTCTACACGACTGACAAAGCGACATATCAGCGTCTTGGGCATGCTGAGTCAATGAGTTTTCAAATCGGAAACACTCGAACTCTCCTTCGCCAACGCAATCGCATGGCGGAAGACAGCGTTGACCGTGTACTCGGTAGCGAGGCGATGCCTGAGAAGAAGAAGGTAAAAATGTACATGGGCCAGCGGGGCGCCCGTGATAGCTCCATCATGGAAGGTGATGAGGAGCTTGAAGACTCGGTGCCGTCTAGCTACATCACTGGTGAGGGTATTCCGGCGAAGATCAAGGTCATCGATCCCAGCAAGCCAGTCGATGTCGATGCACTTTGCCGGATTGATTCGAAGGATTCGGCGTTTGGTACCCAAGATTACTCTGGAGACAAACAATGGGATTCGCATCCTGCCGTCACGCCGGCGTACAATCAGTATGTATCACCGAAGCATAGCACTGCAGCCGCGGCAGCGGTGGCTACTGGTGGTGTTGGAGCGTTGGCAGCGGTGAAAGCCTCGTCAACCAAGGCAAATCGTGCAGCGGCTGTTGATGTGTCTGGTAGTGACGAAGGTTCAAGTGCTCATCACAGCTGGGCAGCGCTCTTCTGGTACTCCATCGTCTGTATCCCTTGGGGCATCATCACTATACCCGTCTCTCTTCTCTCGCTGGTGTTTTTCATTATTCTTCCGCCTCTGTCATCAACAATGGTTCGACTCCTCGACACACTATCCGACATGGAGTTGCGCCGTGCCAACAGCAGCTGCATCGCTCGTGACCAGCGGTTTGTGCTGAATCGTTTGGAGTCTGGAAGCAAAGGCTGCCAGTATCACGCCAGCGGTGCTGTGTGGTCTCGATTCATCTACTTCGCTGGCCTCAAACTCATTATCTCAGTTGTGGTGTTCATTCCGGCCCTCTTGCTTTCCATCTTCAGCCTGCTTGTATTCCTCGTGAAGGGTCTATCGGCGTCCCTGCGACGAAGTGCTGTGTCAATTGTCTTGGTTTCTCGAGATTTCACACGGAAGTCAGTTGGGAAACTGTTCGTTGACGGACCCAGCGGAGGGCAGGAAAGTGGAGATGCATTAGTATGATCAAACATCTCCTCATGAATCGTTCCCTGGGCCATTTTTATCCAAAGTGAAGTTCTTCAGAAGAATCAGCAGTATCGTCCTCCTTCATGCGGTCAAGCCGAGGCTGTGACGTAGGGCAGGGTGCAAGCCTTCAACCAACTAGTAGTCAATGGTCAGAGCTTAATTCCACAACTCTAATTGTACTAGGCGCATGCAACGACTCGAGTTGAGGCTCTGAGACAACATACTGCTCCGGTCTGTTCGCTTTCTCCAGTTTATGTGGGTCGCAGATCACTACTACTCGCGTCAACGCACCTACTGCGATCGAAACTCCTCCCCGCCGGTCACCATGTTGAACTGGCTCGCAAAGTCGTCCATTGACATGTCTTCCTTACCCTCACCGGTGTCCTCATCATCATCGAAGACCCATGTTGTGCCAGGGACATATTTTGTATCCTCCGAGTCTTCCAGTCCGGGGGGAAGTTTGGTGCCCTTAGCGTAAAGTGGCCCAGTTCTGCGACACACACGTCCACGTGTTAGGGGCTGATGGTAAAGAACGATACGAGCAAGTCCCTACCCAGGGAGAGCGTCAGCGATACCAGCAGTCATGGAAGTTTCACCGATGTCCTCGATCTTGTTAAGCAGGTTCGATGCAAGGAACGCCGCGTCTCCGGCCTTCTTGAAAAAGCTATGTTTCAACATCGCGGATGTCGCGGGGCGCTTCGTGGGATCCTTTTGGAGGCAGACCTTGATCATATCCTTGTAATGCCGGCTGAACTGCTGGCCCGAGCCGTCATCCTGCGTAAAGTAGACAATAGCATCCATTTATCTGCACTTTCTTTTTATTCCAATGCAGGATACACGTACATCGTAGGATTTGAGCGAAGGAGGGTCTTCCTGCAATGTCAGGAGCAGAACCTTCATCGGCTGATATCTAGCGTACGGAGCGTACCCCTTCGCAAGCTCCAGCGCCGTGATTCCGAGCGACCAGATATCGGCTTTGTAATCGTAGCCCTTCACCTGTTCCATCACCTCGGGGGCCATCCAACAGGGCGTTCCGACGAATGTCTGGCGGTTCTTTCGCCGATCACCTCCTTCCATCATCCACCCGGACACACCGAAGTCAGCGATGACCACGTGACCTTCACCGTCCAACAAGATGTTGCCCGCCTTGATATCTCTACAAGACCTTCATCAGGACAGGCACCTACAACAATGAATCACTGATAGCCTTTCTCACCGATGAATCTGGCCATTCTCGTGAAAGTACTGCAGTCCCTTCAGTGCCTCATTCAGAATCACAGCAATGAATTCTTCCTACGTTGCACGCATTACGCGTGAGCTGAAGATGTCCAGTAACTAGGATAGCATAGGGATGCCGAGTTACCTTGAGCCCTTCGCCCATTCCTTTCTTCTTCAGCCAGTTCATGACGTGCAGACATGAGCCTAATGGTTGACTGTGTGAGACGCAGATCGGCGAACGCTAAACCAGCACGGCTCCCACCTTTATTCATGAGCTGTGTTACCAACCAGAGCTGGTCTTTGTGCACAAAGCTGAACGAGAAGAGAAAGTTGAAGCGCGTGAGGCGGTCACAAAAGTTTCATGAGCTGCGGCGTACCTGCAGTAGCACTTGAGCACGTTGGGATGGTTTGTCATCTTCATCGTCTGCACTTCGGCCTGCGGAATCAAGTCGTCGGTCACATGTTGTCAACCTTGTTGGCGCTGAGCCGTCCACACACCCGAATGTCCTCAAAGCTCGTGGTGATTTTCTCGAGATCCATGATCTTGATGGCCACGTGCGTCTTCTTCGGCGCACAGTAGGCCTTCCATACCTTCGCGAAGGCTCCCTATCATTCACGAATGGCAGTGTGTGATCTCTTAGTGCTCTGCTTGCTCTGCAGGCCATGCATCTTCCAGAGGTGATCGCCGCACCTGCCCGATCTGCTCGATAATCTGGTAGTCGCTCGCGACGGTCGGCCACTCGTCTGCCATGTTGACTGCTGCTACTGCTACTAGCGGCGGCTTTACACACCAATAGCGTCGTCAGCACGAGCCTCGACACGGGCGTGGGCAGCACGTACAGAGAGGAACGGAGGAGCGCAACTCGGGGCGTTCGTTAGTCAGTCTCCTGACTGCGCGTTCCTGCTGCTGCTGCTGCTGCTGTTGCTCGTGCTGCTGCTGACGCAACTCAACTGCGGGGGTTAGCTATGTTGCAGGAAGCCATTTGCACCCTGTTATGTTGCGCGGGGGTGGTGCAACTCAGTCGACTAAGTTCGCATACGGGATGTGTGAGTGCGCCTGGCATCTTGTTCGCAATCAGCATCAGCTCAGTCCCTCAAGGCAACGCGGCGGTGCGCAAGGGAGGAAGCTAAAGCCGACACTCTCCCTTTTCGGCCGCTTGTGCGCACACCGTAGATCCACGCGACGCAGAGAGAGAGAGAGATAACGACGCTGCTCGTGTGCGCGTGACGACTCGACGACCATGCAGTCCTCCGTGATGGTGCGCATGCGCATGGCGTTAAACCAGCGGCGCAATCTTCCGATCCTTCTCGTCAGCGCGATCGTCGCGTGGCTTCTGGTCGCGTACCTACTGCAGTCGCTTCCTGCAGGACACACGTATGATGCATTGACCGAGTCCGAGGCGACGCAGCTCATCAACGCGGAGATGGACGAGCTGTTCCCGGGCAAGTGCAGGATCAAAAACTTCGAGACGCTGCGCCGTATGTCGATCGTGTACACGTGGGTCAACGGCAGTCAACCGTGCTACCGTGAGACGCGAATGAAGCACGGTGGCAAGCATGCCGTTGGTGGTTCCCGCGACCGAGAGATCGGCGAGCTCAAATACTCGATTCGTTCGTTTCAGAAGTTTGCATCATGGCACCAGGTACTTTTGGATATTTGTTCGTCTCTCACACTCGTGGTTTACGCGTCAGACCAACACTTCACACTGCTGCCCATGATTGTGATAGGGCCCAATTTTCATCGTGACGCCGGGACATATTCCCAACTGGGTCGATCTGAACAACCCCCGTATCAAGGTCATTAATCAAGATGACCTGTTTCCCGACTACGCGAAGCAGTTCCTTCCGACGTTCAACACGCACGTGATCGAGCAATTCCTCTACCTCATTCCAGGACTATCGGACATCTACATGCAAATCAACGACGATTACATCTTTACAAAGCCAATCGAGCCGCACGAGTT
Source organism: Pythium insidiosum (assembly GCA_022836835.1). Taxonomy (NCBI): domain Eukaryota; phylum Oomycota; class Peronosporomycetes; order Pythiales; family Pythiaceae; genus Pythium; species Pythium insidiosum. The sequence continues at coordinate 590,849 of JAKVDI010000011.1, forward strand.
CTTCACGTGTGACGGTGGCATTCGGTTGCTGCACGAGAACGGCCTCATCTCACACAAACCGCCGACCGAGAAAAAAGGCATTTGGATTTCGTCCGTGCTCAACACCCAACAGGAGATGGACCTCCGCTGGGGTCAACAAGATCGCCATTTCATCAAGCACGCGCCGTTCGTATACAGTCGTCGAGCTTTCGAGCGGGTGCATCAAATCTTCGACCGTCCGTTGTACATGACACTGAAGAGCAAGTTCCGAGGAAAGCCGGATATGAATGTGCCCTTGCTGCATCATTACTACATGGTCAGTCAGGGAAGTAAGGAGCTTGGCATTCCCATTTATTCACCTCCAGAGGAAGAGATGCAAGGCTACAAGCTTATATTGATGCAGGACGACAATATTCCCGAGCTGAAGGAAATTTTTGACAGTATCATTGCTGGGACATCCCCGTACAAGATCATTGCTCTGAATGATGAGTACTCGGACATGAAAGTTGCTGATACAGCGATCGAGTTCCTGAGCTCGTTTCTTCCAGAGCCAAGCGAATTCGAGTTGAAGCCAGGTGCAAAGCCTCATCCCCTGACAATTCGAAAGCCCGAAACGTGCGAAATTGACGAGACCATTCTGGCACCCTTCCCTCGTCGTATTGAGTCCTCCCAGAAGTTCCAGGTGGTCGCGTATCGTGAGCTGCGATGGGTCGCCTTCGTTACGTCGCTATTGAAAGGTCTCGGTATGGGTACTGGATTGATGATCGTCTACGTGTTCTACCTGCTCGTGCTGCGACAAAAACATTCGCCGAAGGCATCCGGCTCCGCGTACGATAAGGTCTGACAAGCAAAAGGAATTGTGTAGTTATTCTCCGATGGTGGATCATTCAGCCTTCGAAGGGGATTAATTCACCGCCCTCCAGAGCGATAGAGACAATTATTGTGATGTCATACACCATCGTGAGCGACTCGTGATGAATTTCGTTTATCTTCTACCCACAAGCTATGTACGTTTGCCAGCGTGCCCACCGCTGAAGATCTCTGCGTTTGTTGCTCGGAAAATGCACACGGATGCGACGACTGCAAGTCCGAGTCCAACGACGTAGGCGACAAAGGTGACACCAGACATTGCACCAGGCGTGTGTCCCATGGCCGTAAAGTGGGCTTCTTGCTGAGACACATGTCGAATATTCTCCACAAAGCGTTGACGAAAGGCAGAGCTCCGCGAAGCCGAAGGGTACGGAATGATGCCTCGATCGAATGAGCACTCTGGGCCGTGGTGGTTGCTAACGATTGTGCGTCGCTGGGTACTTGGCAGCTCGTAGAATTCCGGCGCTGGGAGAAGGGCTTGATAAAACTCACGAACAATGTCGGCCGTATCTGCATTGTCGTACTCGTCGTTCAGAGCGAGAAGCACTTCGGAGCCGATACCACGAAGCGCCTTGTCGAATTGCTCCTTCAACGCCTCATGATTGTCATCTGCGATACGCACCAGTAGCCAGTCGTCGCACTCAGCGATGGGGTTGAACTGGACAGGAATGTTGAGGAGCTTGGACCCTTCCTCATTCATGTAGATGTGGTGGAGAAGCGGTACATTGAGGTCCTGGTAGTGTCGAATCTGATGCACAAGCGTCGCATCAAGCTCGACGCCAAATCGCTCGTGAATCTTCTCGAACGCTAGTCGGCTGTAGACGAATGGTGCGTGCTTCAGGAAATTGTACACATGCGTACCACCGTACACTTTATCAGTGAGCTCCACGGTATTCCGCACACTGGCGAGCCACGCATTATCCTGCGTGCCTTTCACATGTCGAATGTGGTTCACCTCCGTGAGGAATCGAATGCCGCCGTCGCAGGTGAAGAAGCGATGTGGCGTGATGGGCTTCACGAAGAGATAGTCGTCGTTCATGTGGATGAAGATGTCCGTCAGTCCTGGGATCTTGTACAGGTACTGCTCGATGACGTTGGTATCGAAGTTGGGCATCGTCGCCTTGTCTCGCGGCAGAAGATCGTCTTGATCGATGACCGTGATGCGTGGGTTGGACGTGTCCAGCCAGTCGGGAATCTGACCTGGCGTGACGATGTAGATCGGTCCCTCCAGCCACGGAGCGAACTTGAGAAGCGAGCGAAGCGAGTACTTGAGTTCCCCCATCTCTTTGTCTCTTGAGGACCCACCCGGCGTAAGGCCGGCGCGTCGGCGACGCTCATTATAGCATCGCTCCGTGCCGTTCACCCACGTGTACACGATGGCGCTCTTCCGCAATTGCTCAAAGTTCTTGATCTCGCACTCGACGCCATGAGACCAGTCGCCCAGACCACCAGAGGAAAGCTCTACGATGGCCGCCGGCGGGTCTGGCTGCGCGACGAAGAGCACGAGCGCGAGCAGCAACGACGCCCCAATGAGTGCAAAGAAGCCCTGCATCTCTCGCCCTCTCACTCTCCCGCTGCTTCTTCGACCTGACTGATGCAAGCAACAAGCAAGCTCCCTTCAAGCGGTTGCAGATAAGTTAACCAAGTTACGATATGCCGCCCTGTATTGAAGACCATCTAGTTTTGGCCAATCGAAGAGCTGGTTGAAGGCCACTCCCACGCTAAGTTCGCTTATCCCCACAATCGGACGACGCCGAACTGTGTGTGACTCTCTCTGCTTCGACACATGAGATCGTCTTTTTTCAACTGACCAAGTTGCCCACCGCTTTACACTCAAACACTGTGACTCAATATGAGCGACGAGCGTCCTCGCATCCTCGTGCTCGGCGGCGCCGGAATGATCGGCCGCAACTTCGTCAAGCACTGCATCGACCACGATCTCTGCTCGTTCATCCGCGTCGCCGACAAGACGATGCCCGAGATTGCGTACTTTGGGTGCGTCCGTGGTTTCGTTGGCGGATGTGACTGCAGCCAGCTGTGCTCACTGTGTCGAGACGCCAATGACAGCCCCGAACACAAGCAGGCGTTTGCAGACCCAAGAGTCAAGTTCGTGCAGGCGGATCTCACGCGCGATGCGCATCTCGAGCGCGCGTTCCACCTCGAGACGGCACCGTACGACTTTGTGTTCAACCTGGCGGGTGAGACCAAGTGCGGTCTGAGTGAGGCAGTGTACGCTTCCAAGGTTAGTTGTCTCTCAAGATGATCGTGGGCGCGAGTTGTCTGGCACTAATGTGAATATTGGGATGCAGTGCCGAGATCTGTCCATCAAATGCGGTGCGTTGTAGTTGTGAGCAAGAGCTGCACCGACAACAACAATAAATCTGATAGCAACTTGCTACACAGCCAAGTATGCGGCACAGAAGCGGTCTGAGCTTGGCATTCGGCGCTTTATTGAAGTCTCCACAGCGTTCGTGTACAAATCTCAGGCGAAGCAGCCGGCAAACGAGTCGGCCGACCTGCATCCGTGGACAATGCAGGCAAAGTACAAGCTCGAGGTTAGTCACAATAGTCTCCAGTGGAGATGATGTGCATATTATCGTGACGTTGGTGACTGAGCAGGCAGAGGAAGCTATTCGCGATGAGCCCAACCTGGATGTTGTTTTCGTGCGCCCGGCGACGGTGCGGAGCTGTGTTTGATGAACGGTGAAAATTGCCAATTGACCAACGACCGCTATCATCAGGTGTATGGCCCAGCAGACTTCATGGGCTTGATGCCACGAGTTGTTTGTGCTGCTGCGTAAGGGCGCTGTGGTTGTGAGTTGTTGCGTGCTGTCATTTATCTGACGTTTGCAATAGGTACGTCAAGTTAGAGGAGAAAATGAAGCTCCTTTGGGACGCTGAAATGCGCGTGAATACGGTACGTTGATATCATCTATAAACTGGAGGCTACGGTGGCTCATTTTCGCTGAACTAAGGTGCACGTCAACGATGTATGCCGCGCTCTCTGGCACCTCACGAGCCACGGAAAGAGCGGAGAGGTCTTCAACCTGGCAGACAAAAATGACACGAGTACGTAAACAAGCATAAAGTTCCATGGAGAGCAAGTCCTCCAACAGCATGCTGTTACTCGATCCACTAGACCAAGAGAAGATCAACGCACTCCTCGAAGAAATCTTCAAGATCCGAACGGGTTTCATTGGCAAGCTCGTGTCGAATCTGGCGAGAGTGGGTTGACTCTGTGATTGATGGTTTGCTCGTCACTCTGCTCAATTGCAGTGGAATTCTGTTTGTCTGCAGGTGCGAATGAGTGATGTTGTCGATGAGGCGAACGACAAGCACATGAAGCCGTGGTCTGACCTCTGTGCTGTACGTCATCCCGAATCCCTGGAAGCGACGAAATGGCTAATTCTGTGTCGAATGACACACATGCTTAGGAGCATGGGATCAATAACACACCGCTGTCGCCGTACATTGACAAGGAGCTGCTTCAGCACAACCATCTCTTCATCGATGGCTCCAAGATCGAGAGCACTGGGTTCTCTTACGCCCACCCAACGGTAACGTCGCCACGCTGCTTCTCCTGACAGCATTCACAAAACAAACTCTCTCATGCTGACGTCTCTCTCCATCGCGCGTAGGTCGATACGGCGGAGCTGCGCCGCGTCGTCGAAGCCATGATCGCGCAGGGCATCTTCCCGCCGATTCTCTCCTGAGCAGCACCGCCTCAGACCTGAGGACCTCCATCTCAGATCTCAGACTCGCTTCAACTGGTACCAAACATGTACCATGTCCCCCTAGCCCTGTACCAAGGGGGTGCTGGCCGTCTCCTGTTTTTTTTCTTGTTGTCAGTTGGTTGAACCGCCCCACCACTTCCATCACGTCCCCACATACAAACGCCGAGTCTCGAGAGTCTCGACGCAGAGGCGGGGGCACCAGCAAGCAACACGGCGGCGGCGCATCGCATCGTTGGCGTCGTCCTCGTTTCCCTCTCATCCCTCGTCTCGATCTCTTCTCTCTTCTCTCTTCTCTCTCTCTCTCTGTCTGTCTGTCTGTCTGCTCCTGAGCGGTCGCGCACGTCTCCATTCGTGTCGGCGCGAGAACGTCGAGACTCATGAGCAGTGCGCCGCAGCAATTGCCCGACGAGCTGAGCCACAAGGGCGTCTCGTCGCCTGCGACGGCATCTCCGTCGCCGTCGCCGTCGCCAGGGACCTCTTCGGGGATGGCGCTCGCGTCCGAGTCGCCAGAGATGGTGGAGTCGTTGGCGGTCAAGATCAAGCGCAAGAAGTACCGCACTCGGACGCAGTCGGAGGGTGCCGCATGGACACGGTCGTCTTTCACGATGAAGCCATCGACTGTGATTGAGGCAGCCGTGCGCAACAGCGAAGGGTCCATGACGCGCGTGATTGAGGACCTGCTGGAGGACTGTGACAGCAGCGGCGGGGTGTCGCCTGTCGAAGGCGCGACCCACGTTCGGCGTTTGAGCGATCTCGCTGGCGTCGCGCTTCGAAACGCGCCGCTCAGTGTGTCTGCGACCGCGATTCATGCTGTCCAGCGTGTGCAAGGACTGAGTCGCGAGGGTTGCATCAGCATGTGGCGCGAACAAGGCGAGATATCCGCGCGCGCATCGGAAATCCTCGAAGACGCGAAGCTCGCAATGCACGGCAAAGAGAAGAACCTCTACCGCGACTCAATGCGCCGACTCTCAGCTGCGCAAGACCCCGTGCTCAATTGCCTTGGCGAAAAGCTCGTCTCGTCTGCGAAGAATGCTGTGACGCTGCTAGATGCGCCACCGCCGATTGAGGTCTGTGAGTCGGAGATCGCAGAAGCTCCAGAAGGTGTTATTGAGGCCGCCGCGGTTGAAACTAGCGAGAACCGAAGGTCGACGCTTCCTCCTCCAGCCCCCACGACTCAACATCATCGTGAAGTACAACACGATGCAGGTGTTCCATCGACACCCGCTCATATTCCTGATGTAGCGAGTCCGATCCCCCAGGAGGATGACCGCCTCTCCCTGCAGCCGAATGACTTTTTCCGCCCAGAGTCAGCGACATTATACCACGAAGCAGTGCGATGGGAGGGCATCTTGAGTCGTCGAAGTGAGTGGTTGAGGCGGATCGAAAAACATTATTACGTCTTGGAAGGCAAATACCTCCGGCGGTTCGCATCGAAGGAGGCTTACATAGCGTCGCGTGACGAGCCATTACTCCAAGAATCTGAGCGCGCCCGACGCTCTTCGAATGCCCCAAGCAACGCTGTGAGTCATTTGTATGTGATTGCTGGTGTCAAGGATTCTTCATCGAGAGCAAATGGTTTTACATTTATCACTGAAGACAAGAGAACGCTTCAACTCACAGCACCGACTGCCGTCGAGAAGGTCATTTGGATGCGGCTAAGTCTCGAAGCAATCGTTGCAATCCCTCACCTACCGGTTGCTCCGTTGGACATGGAGGAATTTTATGCTATGCTCGTTGTGTTGTACACTGCAAATACCGGGCGGTGGCGCACTGAAGGTGATATGGCAGTGACACTTCCACCACCATCAGAGCAAGTTTTCACGAGATTTTTCCGTTTGCTTGACAAGGATGTGATTTTTTGCTCCAACTATCCCCCCTCTGTGCCATTCCACGGATCGTACCGAGGACACGCCGGTGTTGTGGCATACGTGCACGAGTTCTCGAAGAACACGATCTGGACGAACTTCAAGATTGCCGGTCTGTCAGTCGAAGGATCGATTGCAGTCGCCTCGGGCAAGGAAGAGCTTGAAAACAAGCGTGATGGTCGGAAATTCTTGCAGAATTGGGTGCACAAGTTCATGTTCTATTCTGATGGCCGGCTCGCGCGTTTCGAGATAAATGGTGATGTGGTTGCTGCTAGCGCTGTCTTCAAAGTTCCAGGCGCAGCGACGACACTGAAGCTTCCTCAAGAGTTCAATGAAGTCGACGCGGAGCATGGGAAGAAAGGGACTGTGTTGGTCCATGTCATGCAGGGAACGGGCTTACGCACTGGTGCCACGACGAAGAAGGCAATCAAGGAACCGTCCATCGTACTGGCACTTCAGCACTCCGATCACATCAAAGCCAACGGAAAAGACAAAGCAACTTCGGCGTCCTCCACCACGTCATCAGCACCTTCATCCTCCAGTGGCGCGACATCAACTCTCGGTGGCATATCTATGCCTGCGCTGACTCGGAAACTGAGCTCGGGATTCAGTCTTCTTAGCAGCAGCTCTGCCAACGCTACATCCAGTGTCAACAATAACGTACCCAACCCGCTGAGCTCTGGGACACCGCGAAATGTAAACCTCCCATCCTATACACCAGCGAATCCTATTTGGAACAAGGTCGTGGAGCTGCCATTTGAGAACGTGATTGGTACGTGCACACTCATCATGGACCTTGTGGACCGAGGACGAGGAAGTGCTGGGGACGTAAAGGTGGGCACTGCGACACTGAACATCGCGAAGTACGTCATGTCATCTCATGCCGGCGGCCGTGACGAGGAAGAGAACGCCATGGCGTCAGATGCGAGATGGTACACAGTCAGCAATATCAAGGGGGAGTACTGTGGTAAAATCATGGTTGGAATTACCTGCCGTTGTGGTGAATCGGAGAGCGATGACAGTGCTCGAAAGCCACGCCTTCGAAAGAGCCGAAGTGTGGTCATCGACAAACTTAATCCACCGTCAGCCCAAATGATGCAATGGGAGTCTAGCAACGCGCATATATTGAACGCTCTCACGCCGGCAGGTACAAGCCGATCAAACAAGACCCCAGGATCCATGGAAGATGCATTTGACGGCAGTTTTCCCGAGTATAGAAGACATGGATGGGCCAATGTGAAGCTATCGCCTGAAGGGCCTATGCGTCCACGCTCTGATGGAGCCGCGAAGGTCAAGCGGATGGACTCAGCCACAAGCAACTCATCTCAACCATCATTAACCAAGGGAATGAGTGGCCGATTTGACTCTGTGGTATGTAAGGAGAACGAAGACATGCACACATTCATGGTGTGTGGAGCACCATTCACAATCCCGCGTCACTATCACCTGATCAAGGTTTGCGGTCGTGGCGCATACGGCATCGTTATCGCGGCGACCGATACACACTCTGGTGGCAACGTGGCAATCAAGAAAGTGATCGATTGCATTTGGCATCCCCATCAACTGAAGCAAATTCTTCGAGAGGCACGGCTAATGCGTCATCTCGCTCACGAGAATATCCTCAGCCTCATGGATTTGATTCCACCCCCGTCGTACTCCGAGTTTCGGGACGTGTACATGACCGTGGATTTGATGGAGATGGATTTGCATCGAATCATCTACTCGAAGGAGGTGCTGCTCGATGACCATATCCGGTACTTCCTCTACCAGATCTTGAGTGGGCTGAATCACATGCACAAAGCTGGTGTGATCCATCGTGATCTCAAACCCAGCAATCTGCTCATCAACTCGGACTGTCAGCTCAAGATTTGTGACTTCGGGTTGGCGCGTTCGATGGATCTTGATGACAACGGAATGACTGAGTACGTCGTGACAAGATGGTATCGTGCACCGGAGCTGCTTCTCGGAAGTGCCTACGGAGAAGGCGTGGATCTCTGGGCTGCAGGCTGCATCTTCGCTGAGATGCTCGGGCGGAAACCTTTGTTTCCTGGTGAGACTTACGTTCATCAACTGCAGCTTATCATGAACGTCTTGGGTGTTCCTGAGGAACATTCTTTTAAGGAGAACCCTCAAGCTAACAAACTTAAGGGCAGGCAGCTGTTGAGTCGCACTCAAGCTACGGCGGGTATCGATGTCACAACAATGTTCCCAAATGCAAATCCCGAAGGCCTTGATCTCCTGTGGAAGATGCTGGTTTTTGATGTGGAGCAACGCATTACTGTTGCTGAAGCACTCCGCCACCCGTATTTGGCGATGTATTATGATGAGGAATTGGACAATCGGCCTGTCGAACGGTTCAAGACTTTCGACTTCGATGGATTGGATGAATCGGAGCTGAAGGAGCTCATGTTCAAAGAAATCTGCGAGTTTCATCCCGAGGAGATGGAGAAGCGTGCAAAGGTGCAAGCCGAAAATCCAGACTCGGTCGAAAAGTTGCCGCCTGGGTGGGTCAAGCGCGAGTCACGAAGCGTCCCGGGCAAGTTCTACTACAGCAATCCTAAACGAGGTATCAGCACGTGGATTAAGGAAGAGATGAAGTGAGGTCGGGAGCGGGCAACCCATTACAGATCCATGTTTCCATCGTGCTCTTTTCCTTAGATGTATCGACTGTAATCCACAGCAACAGGTATTCTCTCTCCAAGAT